>OV815272.1:11825312-12433750 GCA_929108145.2 Limnephilus rhombicus | reverse complement strand
TAATACGCACTTTTTTTTGATAAAACTTTTAGATTCTTCTTAATTACCATAAAAGACAACTATTTGCATTCGGGGAGGTTGAAAATGTCACATTTTTAATTTTATTTACGTAAATTGAAAATTTGCTTTCACACTGTCAAATCACTCTGTTTGCAGTTCGGAACAAACGTCAACGGTTAATATGCACTTTTTTTTTATAAAACTTTTAAAATTAAAAGATAATATACACAAGCCCGCTACACAAACCCTGCTTTGCCAGACAAACCATTCAAAAACGTAGGCTGTTTTTTAAAGTAAAGATAACATACACAATCCCGTTACATAACCGTTGACGTTTGTTCCAAATATTTACCTTAAATTAAAGCAAATCGCTTTATAAATCACCTTTTAATCAAATTTATGTCATGAAGAAAAAAATTTGTTTTAAAATGTGGTTAACTGTGTTCTATACATTCAGTGACATTGCACTTCAAAAAAATATTTGACAGTTAAATTGGTGTTGCCAGTCTATAAATTTAGTAGTTCCAGGTTTTATATTTTCTACTCTTTTTTGACAGACTATACAGCTTGATCTACTATCGACCTTTTACTTTTTGTTTTAGGGATGTAACTAAAACAATAACTGAGTTAGAACGATTTCTATGGAGACACACGCGCTGACGTGTAAACATGCTTATTGTACTTGACTGCTGTCGTATTTTTAATGCATGTATCTGCTTAAGTTGCGGAGGGGTTAATTATAACATAAGGACATAATGTTAAAATGATAGCGAAAATCATTAATTAGTAATAGAAGAGTATGTATGAGACGATGTATGAATGTGAGTGAGGCAAAGAGTGTGTGCCAAGACCGAGTTGTTTGGCGGTCCGTCCTCTCTGCCTAACCCTGCGGGGAAACGGCGTGATGGTTAGTTAGTTTAGTTATTAATTAGTAAAAAAAAAAAATACGTACCTTTTACACGTTGGTCTTCTTCAAGTTCTCCATCGGATATTTCTTCAAAATCTAGACTATCCAGTGCATCTTCAGTGTCATTAAGATTGTCTTGATTCTGTTCCGACTTAATTTCAACTGCAGGCGTTGTAATGGTTTCCTAAACGAAACGAAAGACAAAATTGTATTTACATCTTTACCTGTCTTAACAAACTGTTGCAATGACTACATAACACGGGCATGAACCTAGCATGGTGGTCGAAAAATCCACAAATGATGTAACCATTCAAAGGAATGAATAATGAAATAAAAAAAAAACTGTAACTGTTTCAATGCAAATGCGGCACATTTTAATGCACTTGTTTCAGTGTAACTTCATATAACATGTGCGACAACCACGTAGATCGTGGAAAGTAACTCGCTGTAAGTTCCCTGTGCAATAATAATGTTTGGAGTAAAGACAGTTCTAAGCAAATTTGAAATTAGGAATGTGCGTTAACCCCTCAGACTAATTTGTTTGCTTTTGGAAACAGCTCATATAGGTCTCTTAGAAATCGTGTCTCCCTTACTGTCATGGTGAGAACTATGAAATTAACATCTAAAAGCAGAAATAAAAAAAGGATCATTTCCAAAAACTATGTTTTGAAATAATGAGAAAGCAATATTTGAATGCAATATTATTTATACGTGTCTGTGTTTTTTACATATTAAATATGCTATAAAATAACATTGGGAGGCATAACAGTTTGGTACATTAGTATGACATTTTGAAATATCCTACTACTGACCCAGAAAACATCAATTTTTTTTATTTAACCCGTTTAATCACAGGAGACCAGATTTGTCCCAACGCACATAGGTCTCACATAAGACGCCGTAACTCCTTTACTATCATAGTTAGAAATATGTTCTAATCGGTGTTAGAAAGGAAAAATATCATGCTTTATATTCCAATCTAAAAAATAGCCACCAAAAAAATAAAATGTACACTTTTATGTACACAAAGTTTTGAATCGCAAATTGAAAAAAGAATTTGAAACATCGGGAATTTTTTTTTTTAAATTTTCATAGAGCGACAAAAAATTGAGGTTACAATAATGTGTTTGTTATACATTTGTCTAATAAAATGTGCATCTGTTTTTATTTTTTATTATTATCAGTAACTTTAGTTAGAAAAAACATAAGGTGACCCATTTTGAAAACTTTTTTATGTTTGTATGCAAAAATTTTATAATTTAAAAAAAATAAATATTTTTCTAATTCTATAATTTGAAAGCGTATTTCATCACCAATCTAAAACAGTTTTTGGTTTTTGAATGTGTTCATAAATATTCCAAATATTTGCATTTTATTGTAAAGCGAAAATATTTTGATGATCCGAAAAAAAAGCCAAATTTTTGAAGGGTTAAGTCACTACAAGCTTTTCTGCATTATAATGGATTTGGTGGTGTTAACAGTAATCTGAGTATTATTCCAGAAGGAGGTACACTTTTACATATAACTGCAATTTTGAATTTTGAATTTTCAGAAATGTCCGAATAATCAACTGGACAATCGATATATGAAACCAAAGTTTCTGACTGCAATTTGAGAAAAAATTATGAATCTCTGTAAATTTTTTACTAATTATTTTTACACGAAACAACAAAAAAGTGAGGTGCAAATAATGTTCATGGTACCCGAATGTTTGTCTAACAAAATATGTGTGTATTTTTATTCATTTTTGTTTACAGTAAGTTTAGTCAGAAAAAACGTAAGGTGTGCGATTTTTAAATCTTTTTTACATCTGCACTCAAAATTTTAATATAATTTCTAATAATAAAATTTGAAAGCATATTTCATCACCTCTCAAAAACAGTTTTTATTTCCGGATGTGTTCAGAAATATTAAATTTATTTGGATTTTATTTGACAGCGGAAATACTCTGACCTTACAAAATATGTTCGAGGTCTGAGGGGTTAATGAAGTTGATAATGTGTATTACCTTTTTAATTTGAAGAACAGACTCTGTCTTCAGACTTGGAGCTTCCACTGAAGACTGCTTCGGGGCGGGTTTCTCTACTTCTTGTTCGATCATCTATACATTAAACAAAAACATAAAATCTTACATTATTCATCAGATGGCAGATTTAGGAGTATGTACATCATATACATATTACAGTGAAACCTCCTAAAGAAGTTTTCTTGCTTAAGAAGATTAATTTTTTGGTCCCTTAAGACTGAATGGCTGAATTTACCCCACATATAAGATTTTTCCCGCTTAAGAAATTTATTTTTTTCCGATACCTTGGAAAACTTCTTAAGAGATTTTCACTGTAGTAATTTTTTTTTTACCAAAAAAATTAGAGTTCTTGCAAGAGCCTTGAAGGGGTAATCATCTGTTACCTACACCAGGCCCCCTAGCATGGTCGATCGATATAGGTTTTATCGAAAATGTCGGTAACTTGATATCGCTCCCGAGCACGACTGCAGGACGCGAACGAAGAAATAACAGTTTACGTCAAATAAATTAGGAACCCTTAGTTAATGTGAACTGTTGTTTGTTCGTTAGCGGCCTGCAGTCGTGCTCGGGAGCGATGTCAAGTTACCGACATTTTCGATAAAACGTATATCGACCGGCCATGCTAGGTACCCAGGGCAGGTAAGTGGTGGGTCCTCCAATGTAGTAAATTAAATGCATACATCAAAAGTATAGTACAAGCCAAACTTTAATACCGACCTGATGTTAATACAGAAATCGTCACAATTGGCAAGTTTAGGGTTAGAAAAGCAGCATGCCTCCCCAGGGACGCCTTTCTCTGTCACACATATGTTTTACGCCCCTTTCTCTTTCGCTTTACGGTCATTGTGAAGCCATATACCTGCGCGAGAATGGATCGTATCAAGTTCAAGTCGGCATTAAAGTTTGGTGTGTACTATAACAATAGTTTAATCTTTTTGTAGCGAGTTGTTCATTGACATACGACATACATATTATGTACTTTTAATAGGATAAAAATTAACATTTGATTGCAGAAAGTTGTTAATGCATCTGTCCAAAACTCATGGGATATAAAATGTATTTTCAGAAAGAGAAAATTGTTTACATCACCCAGTCTTCAAAAAATAAGCCATAATGTAAGAATTAAAGAGAGAAAACGTGAAATAAGGGTACTGGAGAGAAAATATAATTTTGGACAGATGACCCCCAAAGCAATTTTCAAGAAAAAACCAGCAGATTAATTGTGCATGCCAAACCAGATTAAAAAGAATTAGAATAAAGAGAAGAAGTAGCAGTAGTGTATCTTACAGGTTCATAGTCAGGCCTAAAGGGCTGTAGGCCAATCATCCCGTAAGGATCGATAGAGCTATGTCCTTCAGGCAAGATGCTCGACCTCTCCGTTACTGCCGATCCTGTTACTTCAGTTATTTCCTGCACCAATTGGAAAGGAAGAAAGCCAACATGAAAATCAAAAACCACACTCCAAAGAAATTATGAACAAATAGATGATTGATTCACCTTTATCAAATACACCAGATAATAATAAGTCCAGCTTCTGCCATTCTCCATACATTGAAGTATACTCATTGTTGCCAATATTTTGATGAAGCTGTGCGTATTAACTACTTATATGTATCTATATAGTATTTGCCATTAATATTAGTATGAAAATGAGTCCAAAACTGATCCATTATTAGCTACCAAAATGAGGGTTTTAATGAAAATTT
The DNA here is from genome assembly GCA_929108145.2 of Limnephilus rhombicus. Lineage (NCBI taxonomy): Eukaryota > Metazoa > Arthropoda > Insecta > Trichoptera > Limnephilidae > Limnephilus > Limnephilus rhombicus. The sequence continues at coordinate 12,429,111 of OV815272.1, read as the reverse complement.
CCCAATCATATTTAGGACAGGCTGAAATGCAACATCCGATACTCGGGTCAAACCGTTGTTAGAACTGCGCTAAGCAACCTAACCACCATACGAAAAAGAATATCAGATACTATTTCAGATGTGTTAAGCAAACAATGTTAGCGAGAAGATTAATAATTGTTATGTGATTATGATGAAAGGGATTATATAAGATGGTGTGATGATCTTACATCATCCCTGTTGAGGATCTCATCAGGGTCATCACTGATTTCACTGAGGTCATCTGGAATGGGAGGGTCTTCCATTTCGGAGGCTGCGTGAACGGGGGGAGGGATACTGTGAGCCGCGGTGGCAGGTTTCTTGATGTCTGGTTCTGCCGCAGCGTCCCTGATGGGGGCTCCTCTCTTGGGCGGGACAGGGTGCATGTGTGATGGACCTTGCTCGGCCCGGTGATCCATCCTTCCCCTGTAATTTCCTTCCTCTAGAAAAAATGTAACACAATCAATTAAAAGACAATTTGATATTTCAGCGCACTGGCAGACTGGTTACCGGATGGTTTTTTCAGCCAGTGCTGATTTGTATTGCAATATATATGCAGGTTGGCACGCCTACACCAGCCCGGTGAAAAGTTGAAAAGCAAACAAGGTGCTTGGTGATTGATAATTTTTTCTTTAGTTCTATCAGTCATTCAATATTCTGTCGTATGTGTTTGCATTTGGGTAATGTACAAGTGACTTATACAGCAGACGCGGAAGCGTGATATTTATGGCGAAAACCATTCCGCAGCCTGTGAAATATATCTCTTCATTGAAATAACTGGCCCGCATGCTCAATTACCAAACAAAAAGTATGTATACATAACTTCGTTAATGAAGGAATGCAATGTTTCATATATTTCAGGCTCTCGGCATTTTAACATTATTCACTCATTAACAAGAATACTGAAGAGTAATTACCGTGCATTCGGATCCTGGGATTATTACCAGGCGGCGGTTGGCGGTGGCCATGCCAGGGTCCTTCTACATCACGCTCTTTATCAGGCCAATCGTGGACCTGAAATTACACATATTATGAAAGATAAGGCTAAAAAAGTTTTAATATTAACAATGTGAGGTTGTTGGGGGCTGCAGCTTGCAGGATAAAGTTAGACCAGATGGTAAACAACTTGCTATAAAAGAGACGATAACAATAGCAATTTAATGTTGTCTTGTAAACACATGACTATAAAGGTTTAAATTTATGTACCTGATGCTGTGGTTCCCTATGTTGCCAATGCCTGTCCTGTCGATTCCATTCTCCGTATTCATCAGCCTCCCATTCCTTGTGGGGATGTGCGTGCTGCCCGTGGTGCATGTATTGTCTCTCCTGGTCTACCGAAGCTTCCCTTCCTTCCCACGAATGCTCCTCTCTACGGGGCTCTCTATTACGACGGTCATCGACAAAACCTAAAATTAGTTAATGTTCATTGATCAAAAATGCAATAAAAACAAATTTACACTAAGAATTTCAGAGGTATTAGGCAACAAAAACATAGGCTAAAGTGCATTAATTTACCTCTATCAATGGGATGATGATCGTCAAGATGGTCATCGTATGCGCGGTCTTCTGGATCAGCATAACCACGGCTGTGAGAGCCTTGCATATCATATGGAGAATCATAGTGCAGATCTCTCTCACGCTGCGCTGGGAAAGTTGCCGGGGATCTTTCTCTCTCACGATCCAGAGGAACTAATTCTTCATATCGATCGCTCGGCCTATCGTAACTGCGGTCCATGGAGTGGGAGTGATCGTACGGGTGGTCGAGACCATGAGCGTATTCACCGCGGTCAACACGATCCAGACTACTGCGCCTATCGCCTTGCCTTTTAGATACGCGGTCGATCCTGTCGCGATCGACTGATCTATCTGTTTTTCTTGAGCTTCTCTCTGTTCTTGATTCTGATCTATCACGATTGGAGGAAATAGCTCTTTCAATGCCGATGTTTCTGTTAGTTGCTGCTAAGGCAGCTAATCTTTCTTCAGGTCGGGGTAGAAGTCTTTCAACCGGTTTGTCTGGAGTGGGTTTCTTCAAGCCTTTGTTCAGACCTCTATCGGGCTCTCCTCTGCCGCCCCCTCCACCTCCGCCCCCACCGCCACGTCCCCGGTTAGCATTTCGCTTAGTGTCTTGATCTCTTTTTGTTTGTTCTTTTAATCGTTCTCTTTCACGTTGGCGTTCTTGACACCGTGCAAGTGCATCCTCCCTTTCTTTTTCTCTCTGAGCCTCTTTAGCCGTTCTCTGTTCCCTTTCTTTACGATCCCGATCATGCCTATCTTTTTCATCGTGTTTATCTTTGCGTCGTTCGATTGAACGATCTTTATTGTCTTTATCTTTACGTTTGTCGTCCTTGCGATCATCTCTTGGAGGAGTTATTTTCCTATGTTTATCAGAGCTGTCTTGATGCACAGGTCGTTTCTTGGGTGAGGATCCTCTACTTCTGGCAGGGCTATCTTTCTTTCGTGGATCCCTGGGAGGATGGGAGTCATGTCTCCTAACGGGGGATCTAGAGCGTCCTTTAGATCTAGGAGACTTACTTCTTCTTCTTTCTTTTTCCCTTTCCTTTTCTCGTTCTCGCTCTTTTTCACGTTCACGTTCTTTTTCCTTCAGTCTTTCTCTCTCTTTTTCTTTTTCCCTTTCTTTCTCCTTTTCTCTTTCTTTGCTGTGAGGAGATGTACTTTTAGTTTTGTCTTTTTTCGTAGGAGATTTACTCAGAGCTGTATGTTTAAACAATATATATCCTTTTGGTGTATTTTTATTATTAATTGGAGGTGTTCCCCCAGATTTCTTTGCAGGAGATAACGACTTTTTACTGAGGGTAGTTTTTGTAATAACTTTCTTTTTGACTGGAAGAGTTTCTTGTTTCTTTATTGCACGAACATCTTTCTTCAAGGAGGTTCTTTTACAGGCCAACTTATCCCTCTTTAAAGAATCAGCCTTAAGACGTTTTTTTTTCGAAACTTGGTCTGAACCAGAAGACGAACTTGAATTGCGCTTTGCCTTAGTCTTACGAACCTTCTTCCTTGCTTCTCTATAAACGAAAAAGTAAAATTAACAATAGCTAAGTCCCTAATGAGTAGGGCAATAGTTGTAACAAAGGTTTGTGTAAAAGTCTCACCTGGCAGAAGAAGACGAAGAGCTGCTGCCCCCTGATGAGGAGCTAGAGACGCTGGTGGTGCTGGAGCTCCGCGAGGAAGAAGAACTGGTAGGAACCGGCTTCTTCTTCTTATCTTTACCAGAATCCATTGTCAGTTGTAATTCTATTTCACGTTGAAGTTGCTGACGACGTTTCTCTAATTCATCAGCATCGGCGTATTCTAGGTCATTTTGGTCCCAATTGTCCCATTCTGGTTCAGGACTACGGCCAGACCTAACAACCACAGCGGAATGTATACGATTTTTGGGATCATCCTTATTAACAGTTCTTTTGACTTCTGACGAGTCTTTAATAGCGGCCCGTTGTTTAGATGGGCTAATCAATGTGTGCGTGGTTGCAAATTTACAAGTTTTACCGTAAGGGCAGGTTCCGTGTTGCGCCCATTGCCTGCAGAATTCACTTGCTTTCTTGGCCGCTGCCGCCTTCTTCGTTCCTAGACGTTCGAAAACACTGGGTCTATTAGAAAGGTCTTTCACTTTTGGCAATTCAACAGTGATCTTCCTCTTGCCCTGTTTTGACATTATAAACAATAACGTTATTCATGGAAAGTCTCATTGACACTTCGTTTTACCAAAATACAGAAACGCGATCGGCCATTTTTGAAAAATTGCCATAAATTAAAATACTTCATAGACTATAGACAGCACGCACTTTTATCGATTTCTGTGTAGGGCTCATAAAACGGGGCAGGTTCTTTCTATTCACTGATGGACATAAATAGTATTCTTGGTGTAAAAACAATCACGCAGTTTCTCGAGTTAGATAGACCACCACACAAAATTTTCATATTAAATTAAGATTTTTTTGTAAACCTTTCACGCCAAAAACCATACAAAAAAACCTTGTTAAAATTAGCTTTTTAAGAGAATTTGTAAAATGGCGCTTTTCTACATAATCTATTTTTTTATTTTTTTTTATTATTTATTTATCTATTTTAAGTATGTTTACATTAGGTTTTTCGATGCCTGTCTCACTAGCCTGTGTCGAGAACAGGTTCTATGAGAACCGATCAAAAGTAGAAGTCGATTCTTTGATTCTCTATTCCACAAAGCCTGTATGCCCACAATGATATAACGATTTTATTGGTAAAAAAATAAACTAACTAACCATTACGCTATTTCTCGGCAGTGGCAGACAAAGGATCAACGAGGGTTTGTGACCTTTCCTTGAGCTAGAGTGCTATGAGATTCAAAAATATGAAATTATAGATGTCGTTGTATATCATAAAATAATGTCGTATTTTTTAATCTTAGCAATTTAGTTCACGAAAAGTCTAGAGCCTGGATTCGCGGCGTATTTTTTTTCGATAAAAAAACATGTTTCGAAATTGCGATCGCGTGACTTAGCTTGAAGTAAAAGACTGCCACTAGTATTGTGGTTATTTCAAATCTCCCGGTGGAATATGGACGTTACGAATTTTTAGCCAATCAGTGCTCAACCCCCTCGATGACCTAACCTGGTTAAAAGCATTTTCTACGCACCTTGTATATAATGTACTTATTAAAAATTAGTATCATTATAATTTTTTGTTGAATTAAAAGTGGAGTGACAGTTTCCTAAATAAAAGTGCTTTTCGTATTTTCTAAATTTTTTCGATATTTGGAAAAAAAAGTTTTTTTTTCAATTTATAAAAAATTGATTGATTTCAATTTATGATATTAAAAAAAACAAATTCTGTTTTTTTTTTTGTTTTCCTAATCGCATTTGTTTTTACGACATTTTAAAAAAGAATATAAATATCCCGGTTATTCGTTGAAAGAGATGACCTCATTAAAGAATGAATATAGGATGAAAAAAATCACAGCAAAATAGTAACCAGACTCATGAATGTTAATAAATAAGTTTAAACTGTAGATATTAGTTACGTGTTGAGATTCATGCCCATGGAGATATTCCTATCAGATCTGTATTCATCGAAGCCATCGGAGCGCAGGGTCATGGATACAAGAGATATGTGAGAGTTGTCCATCGCCTGAAAAAACAAGCAATTATAATATTAGCCTGTTTAAGTACTAGAATCATAATACTAAAGCGTTCTAACAGCTTTAGATATTTCGAAAATACTGCAAGGTTAGCTGGACCAGACAGCGACAGGATTTAAACAATGATAGCCACTATTTCCCCAAACAGGAAGTTGATTTTAGGAATCAATGAATAAATAAGGACAGGTGGGAAGATTATAATAATTGTAGGTACAATTTATCATGCAGTGGCCATAGAAGTCATATATAATGAAAAGGGTAAATATTACTACAAGTAACATCTAATTACCTTTGAATACTAGGCAATTAGATTAATAGAATTGATAATAGAATTGATAATAGAATTGATTGATAATAGAATTGATAATAGAATTGATTTCATTACTCCATCTCCAACATTTATAAAATAACTCTCTTTAAAAGATTTATTACCCTTCCAATCACCCTTCTGTTTTAATTCTATTCACAATATGTATTTTACCTGAAATATCCTTGTAATTACTATATTCATTTATATACCTGTACGCCTGTCTCGACACAGGTATACCCTAGTGAGACAGGCATACAAATAAAACCATTGTAAACATATTTTATTATAGATAAATAAATAAAAAAAAAAAATACATGGTACCTAAAAGATAAATTAAAATTCCATTTTTTATTCAAAGTTCAAAATTTCCAGTACGATTGCTTTGCAGCCATTGTAATTGTTTTTGTATGGATATTTGCACGAGTTTCGTTTCAATCTATCGTTTGACGTACCCGTCTTACTTTAACCAGAGATTCGTGAGTAAAAAATGTTTATGAAATTTTGTTTTCCGGTGATATTCTTTTAAAACTTAAAGGTGGGTTCGTCGAGGGGTTGGGCGTTACTCGGCTGAGAGACCAGTGATGGAATGTGGAAGTTTTTTGTTTGGTTCCAAAGAAAAAAAAATTAAAGTACAACAAAAAAAGTCACTTGGGGCTTTACGCAGAGTTTTTCAAACTCGGATTCGTTGATGCGCTTATTTTGAAAGTCAAGTGTGCAAAATTTCATCACGATATATCAAAATTCTGCTTTGGGGTGGGGGTGGGGATGGGGGTGGTTTTTAGAAATCTCGTGTAAACTTCCTCTTATTTTGTGAGCTAATTTAAAAAAATTTCATCATCCCCGGAATAAAATTGTAGATTTGTATAATATAACCGGACACCTTATTATTTCCTATACCATTCATCCGATTGCGATAGAACTTTGGTGAGTTGTTGTGCGCACGCCCGCGAAGGTTTCTATTTTCTATGTATAACAGTGAGGTAAGGCATTTCTAAATTTTTACAAAAGAATTACAAAGGATTAATTTCGTATGGTTTAGCGGCACGGAAGGAAGGAGGTAGAGGGAGGAGTACGAAGGAGGGCATTCGCGGGAAGGGGCAAGGCGGGGAAGGTGGAAGAGGAATGCGGGAGTGAGGAGGGGAACACGGGAATGGGAGGGGGAACGCGAGAGGGGAAAGGCGGGGTAGGTTGAAGTGACCGGGAGGGGAAAGATGACGCGGGAGAGGAACGGAGGCGGGAACGGGGACGCATAGAAAAGTACACGCAGGGGAGGGGTACGGAGGGGCGGGGGACGGACAGAGGAAGGGATTGCAAAGGAGGAAAAATAGCGGTAGGGGATAGCAGAGGGTAAATTTAAGAAAATCCATGCTTCTCACACGGTTAGCTGTGTGTGCCCTGCTCACGCATCTGAAAACCTAATTTATTCATGTACGCACCAGACAGAAAAACAAAAAATAATGTGTATCCAAAAGCACTTCCATAAACAGAATTAAAACATAAACACGCCCTGTGCCGTAATTAAAGACTCGTTTTGACGTCATTACATTACGGCCGCTAGATATAACAGCAACGCTTTCAAGGAAACTGTTGCTTTGGCGAGCTTTTAAAAAGCAACTGAAATTTCGGGTCCGTGGAGCTAAAGTTTTATGAGAGTCATTAACCCGCATTTGCGTTGAGTCGAGGAAGAAGGAAGTAAATGCATTTTTTTCTATTGTTGACCGAGCTCCGTATAATTCAGAAGGTACTTTATACCTTCTCAAATGCTTGCCAATTTCTATTAGCGTGCACCAATGTGATTAAGACGTTTTATTAGGATGTTTGATTGTCTGTGACCTATCCATATGCCTATATTTATCGATTACACGTGATCTCGGATCTCCTCAGCTGATTAGTAACCAGTGCCGAAATCTGCTTAACAATAATGTTTGGATTATTTATACAGCGCCGTTTTCGTGGCAAACTCGCCTCACGGACCCTTTACAACTTACAACCTAATTTATTAAACTTCACTTGGAATTAATAACTAATAGCTAAGGTTTATTGTTAGTGACTTACAAGTAAGATTTATAATTAGTGACTTGCAATCAAAACTTGCCACTAAGCTAGCAACCAAGTATCGTGACTTAGGTATATGTAACTAGTGACATACATATAATTTTTATAACTAGTAACTTAAAACTGAGACTAGTGACAAAAAATACATATTTATGACCAAGTGAGTGTTGATACATAAAACTGCAGACAATGGTAACACAACTTGCAAGATACATTTAAGTCATGCTGAATAAATAGGAGTTATCACATATATAATATACCTACAATGGAAAATCTTTTTACCAAATATTTTCCTGAGATCATTGTATTTGCTATAGGTAGTAAGCGCCTAATAGCTTTATTACCATAGATAGATAATGGAAATAAATGGAGACATACCATGGAAGCGTGCCGACTGTCGCCTCCAACCAAACTGTACGGACTATCAAAGGGGCGGAGCCAAAGAAATGCGTTTGATGTGTAGGTAGGAATAAATGCGAGGCTCTGTAAATGTTTATAATAAATGTTTATAACTAGTAACTTAAAACTAAGACTAGTGACAAAACATACATATTTATGACCAAGTGAGTGTTGATACATAACACTGGAGACAATGGTAACACAGCTTGCAAGATACAGTTAAGTCAAGCTGAATAAATAGGAGTTATCACATATATGTCAGGACAAAATCTAATATCTCTGCAACCATAATAAATACGACAGTAACTGACCACTTTGCTACAATGCTAGCGTTTTCCAAGAAAAATGACGCGAAGAAAGACAATCAACAAAAGAAAATGCAAATAAAATACACAGATTATGACGCTATTAGATCATCTCTTGAATCCATATCCTGGGCTAATATTTTAAATGAAACAGATGTTAACACTGCAATGATGAATTTTACTGAAAAAATAAATACGACTGTGACAAAATACACAACCTTACGAAAATTGGTGCACAAAAATAGAAAAATTAAACCTTGGATTAATGACAACCTGGTTAAATGCTTACATAAGCGTGACAAACTTCACAAACAGTCTTCAAACTCACCAAATAATATAAGGCTTCAAAACTATTACAAAAAATATAGAAATATCTGCCGATCAATAGTGAAACAGACAAAAGAAGAATATTATAAACGAAAAATTGAAGAAAACAAAGCTGACCCGAAAGTATTATGGAACGCAGTAAAGGAAATAAATAATGTAAATAGAAAACCAGCAGCACAATTCCAACAAATAGATGTTAATGATACAGTAATCACTGATCAGACTGATATTGCCAACACATTAAATAATTACTTTGCAGACATTGGTCAAACATTAGCCCAAACACTACTAAATAAAACGAACACTGACGAAGATACACTTGCTAATAAATTTATCACTAATGCACAAGATAACAATACATTTAGAGTAAAAACTTTTCAAACCAAAGACATAATGAATCACATAAATAAACTGAGAAACGACTGTGCGACTGGACCTGACAAACTTGACACTAAACTAATAAAAGAAATAAAACACCAAATAGCCCTACCCTTCACCTACATCTGTAATCTGAGTATTACTAGCGGTATATTCCCCAGCCATTTTAAAAGTGCAAACATAGTACCAATTTACAAATCCGGAGATAAAAATAATCCCTCCAACTATAGGCCTATATCACTTTTAAATGTTCTCACAAAAGTACTCGAAAATCTAGTGAAAATCCAACTGGTAGACTATCTAGACAACCATAAGATTCTATCAGAAAATCAGTACGGTTTTCGAAAGAATATGGGAGTACAGAATGCAATATTAAAAGTGACAGAAACCATTATAAAAAATGTTGACCAAAAAAAAAGCTGTATTGCGGTTTTTCTAGATCTAAGTAAAGCTTTTGATACAGTGTCCCATAGAATTCTCCTTAAAAAATTAGATAACATAGGTATTAAAAACTCTGCATATAACTGGTTCAAATCATATATAACTGATCGCAGCCACGCACTAAATTTAGGCAAAGTAACAAGACAAAACAGATACATAACTTTAGACGTGGGCAGAATGATTCCCAGGAGTGAATCGATTCAGTCTGATTCCCATGGCCTTTTGAATTGATTCCTTTAATTCATTCCTTTAATTCAATTAAATCCCAAAAGAAAAAAAAAAAAAATTGAAAATTAAATGAATGGGGAGGCTAACACCGCACACGAGACCGGGAGGCCACGGAGTACCCGGAGTACCGCGAAAGAGGAGACTGATAGGCTACCAAGCATCGCACAAAGAGGAGACCGATTATTCTATCTGATTATCTCGCTAAAACCTATAGATTAATGTGTTTGACTCTTTTTAGTGTCACTTTTTCGTTTCATCGGTTTTCAAATCACAATGAGTGGGGAGGCTACGAAGCACCGCACAAAGAGGAGACCAATAGGCTACGAAACACCACACAAAGAGGAGACCGAACATTCTATCTCATTATCTCGCAGGCTAAATCCTATATTGTTTGTCTTTTTTTAGTGTCGTAATTTTTCGTATGTAAAATGTATTTATTGCTAGCAATTATATCTTAAAATTATACAAGTTTTCGTTTCACCCTTAAAATTTTATTGATTTTATTTTATTTATTAAACTTATAATTTTGTTCTATTTCACGTGATCTAATATAAACATACATTTAACATTAAGATGAGTATTTTATGACAGCTAACCACAGCTAATTGGCCTTATAATATCTGCAAATTTACATATTATATCGACCCAAGATCTACGTCTAAAAGTAGGTAGGTACAATATCTTCCGTACGTACCAAAAAACAGATAAGCATCATTTTAGCTTCTCACTGCTGATGTTCAGATTCAAAGTCGAAAGTTTTCGACTAACTATGTAATGAAATTGACGGCTTGGCGCGCGGGGGAATAAATGAACCGCGCGGACGGATTAAGGGCTGGCATTGAGGAATGAATTAGTAACTTTTGACTAATGTTTTGTGTCTTACCTAGCAGTGACTTGATTTACTCGCGAGCTGCGGACCTAGGACTGGGATGCGTTTGGGACATATCGTGACATTGACGTGACGATGACGCATGACGTCATAAGTGAAAAATACTTTTGTTTTAATTCCTCTGTCTGTCGGAATCGGACAATCTCGATTTCGACAGACTAGATACCTGGGACGCGGACATTGAACACGGACCTGGGACGGCGGGGACCTTAGTACAATCTCAGGACTATTGATTAGGATGAATGATTAATTCATTGCGTGAAAGAGATGCTCGGGCAACCCGGATGAATCGCGGCCGCGTTTTGGCCATTTTGGGACATGGACTTTGATGATGTTCGGGTGTTTTTAGAATAGCGGCGCGGCGGTAGCGGAATACAATCGTAATAGGCGAGTCGTTCACAATACCGTCCGTCGACCACTTCGCGGCGCGCGGCCCGTTTAATAATATTTAAATACCTATGAAACAATATAATATTTAAATCGTTTACAGAACACATTATTCATTGAAATAATTTAACAGTAAAATAAATGGAAATTAAAAATGTATGGTGTCATTAAAAATCGTAGGATGCAAGGCCAAAGATAAGGAATGAAGAATCAATTCCTTTTGAAATTGAGAATTAGATTGAGTGTGTCACAAGATTGAATTTATTCATTTAATTCGGTCATTCAATTTTGCCCACGTCTACATAACTTACGGTGTTCCCCAAGGAAGTACATTAGGACCCATACTATTTTTACTTTACATCAATTGCCTGTGTCAGTTAGATATTAGCGGAGATGTTATCTGCTTTGCGGATGACACTGTTCTCATTTTCGCTTCTGATTCCTGGACAAATGTATACAAAAAAGCTGCCGAAGGAATCAACCGGATTAAAAATTGGCTCGACAATAACCTGCTAACACTAAATATAGACAAAACAAAATACATCACATTTAGTATAGATCCCAGACGACAACCAAGACTCAATGAAAACCTAACTATACACGACTGCACATCTAAAAAAACTGCCTGTGCAACCCGCTAACACGGACTCAGATAATCAAATATTTAGGCATTTACATTGACAACTATTTTCGATGGACAGAACAAATAAATAAAACAGCGGGTAAAGTAAGGAAACTTATATATTTTTTTAAGAACATACGAAACATAATGCCAGTGAAGACTTTAAAAACTATATACTACGCATTAGGACAATCAATTATCACCCACGGTATGATTGGTTGGGGTGGTGCTGCGAAGACTAATATGGACCCTCTCGACAAAGCGCTAAAGGCCTTAATTAAAGTTATTACTAAAAAACCTTTTAGATTCTCGACAATACAGTTATTTGAAGACTTTGCTGTATTGAACATACACCAACTGTACATCAAAATTATATCTATACATTACCAAAAAGACAAACTAAACCATCATACTGCACAACACAATTACGACACAAGACATAGACATCAACACATGACTCCGAAGACAAATACTACATTTGGACAAAGACATTATCACAATTTGGCTCCAAAATGTTTTAATTTAATTGAAAAAGATATAAAAGATATTCTAGTGACAAAAAATCTAAAACGCAAAATTCATACGTGGGTAGTAAACAAGGGTATTGCATACTGCGTGCAGATAACTTGATCAAACAACACACTCAACGCCTGTATTTTTTCTCTTTTCTCCTTAACTATTTTCATCTATTTATCTCATATCTTTTTTTCATTTCTTTACATTTTTTTTTATTCCATTTATCTATTTAAATTAAAATTATACTTTTTATCTTCCAAGATTAAGATATTAAAATTAAATTAAATTCCTGCCACCTCAGAACAGGCTCAGCCTAGTGAGGTGGTATATACCAATTAATTATATATATATGTATATGTAGGTATATTGTAATGTTATTCTTGGTCAATAAATAATTAAAAAAAAATAAATATATATATATATATATATATATATATATATATATATATATAATATACCTACAATGGAAAATCTTTTACCAAATATTTTCCTGAGATCATTGTATTTGCTATAGGTAGTAAGCGCCTACTAGCTTTATTACCATATATAGATAAAGAGAATCTATTAAAACCTTCTAATCATTTATTTAACTCCCGTGACACATATGGAAGTGTTGATTTGGTAAGATTAACACCTCCCATAAAAGAAAAAAAAAAAATCGCAACAACCTTATGTTGTCCGTTGGTTGTATGAATACATCTTAAAGATCTTCAGCTCGTTGTGGAGATAACGTTGCGAATTGATTTATGTAGTTGCGTTTGCCAAAACCCACCGTTGCTGAATTTGCAGATACTCAGGATACTGCACTGATAATGATTTTTTTTAAGTTTGTAGTCCAGATTTCAATATTTGGTAGCAGATAATCTCTTTAATGAGTATTTCTCAAAAGAAATGTACGTAACGAAAAGGTTGTTACGAAATATTGTTACGAAATAGTCCTAAGATGTAACTAAATAGTAAACATAAAGCTTGTTATATACAAAATTTTTTTTTTAAATTTATTTAAATTTATTTTTTATTATTTATTTATTTAAAAAAAATATTGTCTTTTTTAAATGTACGTAATTATCCTTTAATTTTTTATTTATTGTATATACTACAAACATACATAAACTCACGACCCAAATACTTGTTGTATCTATTGCAAGGGTTTAAAATAATAATTAATGAGTATTAATTCATGTTTTTTTAATAAAATTATCAGCTTCCCAATTTTAAGTACCTAACACAATATTCAACTAATCTTTAGAAATTAAAGAACAGGCACTGTTTAAAACATTTAAAAATTTATTAATTTGAATCACTATCGAAATAGCTATTTTTAATTTTTGTTTATTTACAATTTGGTTTGTAGCTACTTTTTTAGTACTTTCTTTTCTCTGGGATCTATTTTATTAAACTCTAAAGAATCTGTAATTAAATTTAGCAAAATTAGCAATTTTTTTACCTTCTCTTTTTCTGCCGTGGATACATTTTGGTAAAGTTTCTTCTAAGAAACTTCTAATAATCTTTAATTAAATGAAGACAATATTAGCGAAACTCAATCGAAAATCTGAGACAGAAAAATCAGAAAAGATATTGGCTCCGCTGGGACACGAACCCAGGACCCTTTGCTTACATGGCAAGAGCTCTACCGATTGAGCTACGGAACCCATATGAAATTCGATCACTTTTAACTGTATCATACTTCGACTAAGAACTACCAACATTATCTTCATTTTCTTAACGCACATATTATTGGATGCTATCTTTTATATATGATTGCAAGATTCAACTCGAACTAAACGAACCAACGAAATTAGGCACCTATGAAATTCGTGCTTAGAATTTTTGCTAAAGTAGTTACTCACACAATATACAATTTACTATTTACTTAATTTATTTGTCAATTTTAAATCTGTCCTCTAATGAGAAATGGCAGATATAATTGGATATTTCTCTAGCACGTGGAGAGATCAATGGATATCGCTCTAAAAACTAAATATAAGTACAATTTTCTTGGCAACCTAATGAATTGAACGACCATTGTTTTACGATCTCCTTTACAAACGATCGTAATATCGAAATCTCCCCAGTTAAAGGTACGTTTTTCGGCGTGCGACTACCGCGATGATCGTGGGTTACCATTTTGCTCGGAGCGTCTGCGATTTGTTGATTTTTCACTAGTCGCGTGTTTTCATTTGCATTGACATTGTTTTAGAGGTTGGTTGTGAACAGAATGAATTTATAGTTGGACTAGACGTAAAAGATTATTACTTGAGCCGCGGCATTCAGAATTTCTACCATTTTATAAATTTATATTTCTCGTGAACGCTTTAAGGGCCTGCGCTCATAGAGAAACCGAAAACTGGTTGGCAACTCAGTTCACGGCACAACTCAATTTATCAACCTCGTGAACAAAATCTATATTTTTCTGATCTGACATACCTCAAATTACTCAAAAATTTTACAGGTCGTGAGGTGCTACTATGGCAACCTGTCAACATGGCAACTGAAACGCGACGGCCGCGGCGACCAGCACTGCTAGCCACCGCGTCGCCCTTGACATCTGGTCTTTAACCAGTTGCCTGCGTGCGGACCGTCAATGAAATTCACAAGTTCCTTTTCTGTGAGTCGCGAACTCGTTTTTTCTCAGTTTCTCCATGAGCGGATGGCCAAAGATTTTAAGTTTAAAAAAAAAAAAGAGTTATTTTTGAAGATTAATTATATGTCATTACATGAAATTCCCTCGATAGAACAAAAACGCAAAGTATGCTCCGAAAATTATTACAAACACTTTTTTATATTATTTTGCAAGTTATATTTATGAAAAAAAAATCACAGTGTTTCTTTCAATGCTATTTAAGATATTTCCCACGAGATTTTTTCACTATTTGAAACGAGTCCTGTTTTATTAAACATTTTCACAATTTTCGCTTAAATATTATCCTTTTTAATATTAGCATGCTCCCTCTAACAATCGTATTTACATATTTCCCATTCTTTTTCTTTTTGAGCGCTTACTACCGGGTCTTAAATGCATTTTGTTTGAGGAGATAGAAGACGATGAAATAGGTATTTCTCCATAATGGGATGAAAACGGACCAAAAAACACTGTTTGAGCTGAAAAAATGAAGACGGACTACATTATATCACTACCCAGCTCCGTGAAGACTATCTACGAGAATCTCTTCAATAGTTTGAATTTGTACTAGGATTAATCAAAGACGATAACAAATAATCTTAGCGGCTGACGATTTTATTCACACTTCTTCTGTACGACTATTCAAGACTTATGATTGTCGTTAACGACTCTAGCGGCAGCCGCTCGAAGCAAAACAGCTCAATAGGACATACAAAGAAATAGTGCTTAACGATTATCGTCGCACGATCATCGCGATAGTCGCACCGAGGAAAGCGTCCCTTTACTCCCACTATGATTCTCGTGTTGCTAGCCAAAAATGTTGACGGGTGTTAGAATATTACATTATTTAAGGAAATAGAATTGGGCCTAGAACTCTATTTAGTAGATCCGAACTAACATTTGATGTATGTTTATTTTTAAATTAAATAAAACGTTAAAATTTTATAATGTTTTCGGATACCGCTTCCTTTTTCCCATAAACGAAGCATTTACTTACCAGAAATTGGGGTTACAACTTCATATTATGTAAATAAATTCAAAAATTTCTACATAGATTTTCCCACATAAATTTTCCAGGCAGTTCTATCCAGCTAGTAAAATAATTCGGGTTGACTCCGCCAAGTCATTTGTAAAATGTAGGTATATATTATTGCAAGAATGTAGGTATTTATTAATGTAGAAAAAAATATACTTTGAGTTCTGTAAAACACATATATTTTAAATTTTCTCTATTTTTCATTGGCTCGTCTATTCTTGGGCGAAAACATCAAATGAATTAACATTATTTAATTATTTTCGGACTCATTAAAGTTCTCGCTCACCCCTGCTGCCCTGCGTCCCCTGCTAATGCTCATTTCCAAAGCTGCTTAAAAAAACTAATTTTGATTTCTCAGTCGTCGCGCGCTCTTAGGCAAAGTGAAATGTCCGACCTCGTTAATCTAAATTTGGTGGTGAAAAACCACCTGGACGGGTTACCAGAAAACCGGCTTCTAAATGCACTGACCGTTAAGAAGTCTAACATCGAAGGGCGGGGAATATTTGCTGAAAAGGACCTCGCAACAGGAGAATTGATATTCGTCGATTATCCTTTGATCATGGGCGCACGAACCACCGTCGAAGCTCCTGCAGGATGTGTCTGTTGCTATAGAACAGACAAAATTCTCACACCGTGTACAATGGGTTGTGGTTTACCAGTTTGTTCCGTAGATTGCGAGAATTCCCAGACTCACATGGCAGAGTGTAAACTTATCACATCGTGGAAAACAACAGACCTGAGGGAAACTTTGAATTCCCAGAGTTTTGCCAAGTGTTTAGTACCGTTAAGAGCTTTACTTTTAACCGAAAAGAGTATAGAATTCCTTCTAAGCCTCGCGATTCACAACTCGTCGAGACACGGTGCAGAACTGAGGTTCATAAAAAAATTCTTTCATGTTTCTAAAGCTGAAGAATTTTTGATGAACAGAGCTTGCTGCGCGCTGGATGCAAACGCTTATGAAATGCTGCTGACTACAAAAGCTGAAAAGAATGCAGACTTGCGCGGATTGTATCCAGTTGCAGCATTGATGAATCACTCGTGCGTTCCGAATATTCGAACCGATTTCGATGCATCGGGAAGAATGTATGTGCGAGCAAGTGAATTCATTCCCGAGGGAACAGAAATATGCACATCGTACACTAATTTACTCTGGGGAACCCCTGCAAGAAGACATCACTTAATGAATACCAAACATTTCCTTTGTCAATGCATTCGTTGCTCTGACAGGTCTGAATTTGGTACTTTTCTGACAGCTTTGAAGTGTTTGGACCGGAGTTGTAATGGAGTTCAACTACCAGTGAATCCGTTAGACTTTTCTTCAAATTGGCGCTGTGACGCGTGTGATGCAGAAGTGACTCCTCGTCAGATAGGAGGCCTTCAAAGCGCTTTAGCTGGTTATGTAGGATCGTTAAATTTGGAGAATCCAAGTGTCGTTGATGATCTCATTAGAAACAAGATGGATAAGTTTCTGCCAGAATCTAACCATATTGTTTTCGAGATGAAGTGTCGGGTTATCAACGCAATTGGAGTGGCAGAAGGATATTCTTGGAAAGGTGAGTAAAACATGCTATTTGCAATCATATCGTAATATATTTTTATACGTAGCTTTTACAAGATTAAAAAAAGAAACAGCTTCAATTTTATGATTTTTAGGCTTTATTGACCGCGAATAATGTCAACGCAAGACAGATCTGAAGGCCAATTACAAAAATAAGATTAACGCTAACTAGTTTCGTCAGTCGGATGTGTATCTACCGAGACATTTTTTACAGATCTTCTAAAAAAGATTTTGGTTGAAAGGTTTATATTTAGACAGGTTTGTTAGGGTTTCGGTTCTGAATGGAGTTCTACCCACCAATCTGAAATTAATATGATATAATATGGTATAACCTATTCTGAAGATGCTCGTAGAAGGGTGAAACCGGTCCGGTTCCAAAAAAAATAAGCGGAACCAATTTATCAAGTTTTTTAACCGTGATATTGCCTTTTGTACCAAATCTTGTGGATTGGACAGAAAAGTAGTCACGCTGATGACTTCTGTACGCTTTTCATATTTAAGAGGAAGAAGAATATTGCATTGATTTCCTACATTTGTAAACACCTTTAAACATTTTATACAGTTTCTTAAATATGTTAGTAAATCTAGAAAGCGTTAAGTAAAAGTTTTTGAAATATCTCTTATCGCGTGTGAAATGATGAAAATTATGTCCCCATAAATCTTAAATCTTTTGATCGCCGAGATATCAGAGACCTATTAACGCCCTCTAAGATAATTCATAACTTTATTGATATCCCATACTTACTACAAAAAATTAATTTCAGTCGTCCAAAGAGTTACTCGATCTCCGGACACATTTCATATTTAAAATTTTTTCATGGAAAAGGCCCAAATATATCGATCAATGGATTGGTTTAGGAGCAGTACAAATTACCTTAGGGAACGTACCCATACTACGTGACCTGTTCAGGGGGGGTCTTCAAAATACCACGCTTTCCTACAAATGAGCGGCGGGGGGCGTAGGTTTTTGGTCACCGGCACCGGGGAGGGGGGGAGGGGGGGGGTTAAAAATTGCAAAAAGTTGGTCACGTAGTATGGGTACGTTCCCTTACAATGTGTTTATAAGAAGAAGCTGTAGCACATTTAATAGATTATGCCCAAACATCGATGTGTTTAACACGAACCTTGCTAAATTCACAGCATTCGTAAAAAAATAACAGTCGATCGAATGCCATATGTTTAACCAAAAACCTAACTATTCATTGATTTCTTTTTCTTTTTTTTTAGTTCATCACATTTCCTATTTTGCTTTTAGCAGTTGGAATTTGAATAAAATCACTTCCTCCAAGATATTATTGAAATCCATTAAAATTTAAATATAAGCATTGGAAACATTTCATGATGAATATATACGTAAAATCCTATTTAGATACTATTTTGATTAATCAATGAATAGTATGAACATCAAAAAATATGCTGTGGATAAATCGAAGCTTTTACTAGCTTTTCTATGTATTGGAATTACAATAAAATTATTATTTACGTAACAAAAAATATAAGCGTAAACCACAAAAAAAATTTTTTTTTTCATGACTTAACTATGAAGTAACACAAGAAACAATTTTTTAAAAATACCCCTTTATGGCTAAGACTATTTTTGAGGTTTTCTATGTTCTAACTTTTTTTCGTTCTTATAAAATTATGCACAAAATAAATAAAAAACCACTTTTTCGCTTACTAGCCTCGTGCAAAAAGACGCTCGATTTTAAAATTTTGCAGGTGTGAGATTCAAAATATTTCTAGCGTTTATATTCCTCTTAAACACTTTTTTGTAGATTTAACTAAGAAGATGCACTTTATCAGAATAGTTTATATTAGGTATATTGTTGTGTATTTTTCTATTATGACCTTATATTTTAATGTCGTCAACTTCATAACGTTATTTTATTGGTCAATGACATAAATGTTTTTATCACTGTCGAACTATAATTTAGAAAAACTGTTAACAATAAAATAATAAATAATAATAAACAACCAATAACTAATAAATAAAATAAAATAAATAAAGTTAATCGAAAAGTTTATGTTAGTATATAATGAAAAGCTTTCATGTGTTTTTGCACGGAAAATATCATTTCCTCGAGTTGAACGTCAAAATTTCAAGAGATTTGTTATATTTATGCGCTAATAGTCCAGTAATCTATCATATAAATCACCACGACTGGTGATAGCATCCGAACTATATTTTTGGAACAGTAAATGTAAATGATTTGTTGCTTGCCAATAAATGAATGGTTTGATGCATAAGTTAGTTGCGTTATTGCTCTCCCTGCTTTGGCATCCATCAATCAATGTTGCCTAGGAAAGATTTTCTAAATATGTCCACGATATCTTGGCAATATTTCTCATCCATCAATATTGAATTGGAAATATTTTCAATAAAAACTAATATTGCCTCGTAAGCTAAAATTAAACTAAAAATATATTTTTTAAATTAAGGTAAAATTATAAGTAAAATGAATTACTTTATTACCCAAATAAAATTAAAATCGGTATATATTATGTGTTGTGTGTTTGTTAGTGATGTATTTTTTATATTGGTTGAGTGTGTTACGTGTATGTGTTTTATTCTTATTTTGTTATGAAATTTTGGTAATATTGTCTTTTTTGTTCTTCCATTTTGTAATTTTGAGCATAAATTTATTTATGTTTTCTTCCATTTTATTTTCATTGGAAATATTATTCATGAATATTGCTTTGGAAAGATTTTCCAACTTTCAATTATGCACTGGAAATATTATTCATCAATAATGCCTGGAAAAGTTTTCCGTCTGTCAATTATGCATTGGAAACATATTCCCACAATATTGCACTGGAAATATTATTCATAAACATTGCCTTGGAAAGATTTTCCATCAATATTGCCCTGGAAAGATTTTCCATCTATTAATTATGCATTGGAAATATTTTTCCACAATATTGCTTTGGAAAGATTTTCCATCTATCAATTATGTATTGTAAATATTATTCATCAATATTGCTTTAGAAAGATCTTCCATTATGCATTGGAAATGCTTTCCATTAGTATTGCCTTGGAAAGATTTTCTTTCAATATTGCATTGGAAAGATTTTCCATGTATCAATATTTCCATTGGAAATATTTTCTATCAATATTTCCTTGAAAAGATTTTTCATCTATCAATTATGCATCGGAAATATTTTCCAACAAAATTGCTTTGGAAAGATTTTCCATCTATCAATTATGCATTGGAAATATTATTCATCAATATTGCCTTGGAAAGATTTTCCATCTATCAATTATGCATTGGAAATATTTTTCAACAATATTGCTTTGGAAAAATCATCTGTCAATTTCAATGCTTATTATTTATCCGATCATATTTACGAGTATTATGAGCTTACTTTCAATTAAAATCACAAAAACAACTAGATTTTGGTTCTGCGGTTTTCATAAAGTGTGTAGTTTTCTGAATTCCTTCTTAAGTTCCATTACTTCAATTTGGCAGCGGAAATGAATACCGCCGTCCCTGGAACCATTTATTGGTTAACCAGCACCTCTGCCATAGGTCTGCTATGTTTGGACTTAGCATGTTTGTCTAGGTCTTTGCGTGGCGGGCCGGGTCGAAAGATACAGGTTGAGGGAGACCTTTTGACCTCTCCAGCCGGACTATCTCGACCCATCACTTTGCACCGCAGTTGAAATGAATCATACGTCACTCCTAGACAAACTGACCTCCAGATTTCTACCCATCCCTCATACCTTTTTTCTTCCCAAAACTTCCTCTCCTTCCTTTTCTTAAAAGATCCTCCACACAGCTTCTCCAAACATGACATAAGCCTCTAGGGAAATTATTTTCCTCAAGGCCTCGTGTATGGAGCTAATGTAAAAAAAATAACACGATTACAACATCACCTAGAATAAACCGTTATTTTTCCATTCAATAAAAAAAGACAACTTCTTCTACAAGAGTAAAAAATGCAGGAGAATTTATTAGTTAAATAAGTAGAATACATAATTTAAAACAAAAAATACAATGCTAGGAAAAAATGCACAATAAAACGTTTAATAAAATCTGAATTTATTAGCGAATTGGAATTGGAATTGAGATAATTATTTGAAAACTGGGCTACGTGATATTTATGAATCTTCAAATGTAAAGGAAAACGTTAAAACTGTTGTTTATATTAAAATTTAACTGCTCTATAATGCAGAGCATCATCTTCATGAATCAATCAAGTAATAAACTCATAATTATCAAAGGGTTTGCGCCTGCCCGTTAACTCGATAAGCTCCGGTTAATTATGAGAGCAAACTGCAAATTGCCACAGTCGACTTAGACTTGATATTATAATGAGCCGATAGAAGTAACTATTAGCTATCAGGCAGATAATAGATGTCGCCAAGAAACTAATCATATAACGCTCCCTGAAGGCGATTTAATCATAAAACGGTGTAACAGTCCGATTAGTATTGCTGTTAAAATAAAGCAGACCCCTAAAAACGGAGCGCTTATTGGAGATTAAATAATAAAAGGTGTTATTAAATTACCTGTGGTCTAGAAAGTGGTAACACATTCGATATTGTCATATTTTATTTATTTATAAAGTATATATTACATAATTAAGAAATTTACATATGCTGCCTGTTTCATGGTGACCAATGGAGGATACTTTATACTTTGAATGAAGTCAAGTGTAAACATATGGTACAAGCAGTGGCGGTTCTTCACAGGGGGACAATGGGGACAGTCCCCACCAATTACACTCAAAACCTACTAAAGGAAATAACCGTCGATGCTTTGTCTTCACCAAAATGAATGAATTCTTTAAACATAAAAGTAATTAATATTTGCAGAAATAAAATAAAAAAAATTATTCCGAATGATTTTAATAAGACCCTACGCGCGAACAGCGAACAATGTACGGCGCCTAAGAACAGCGGGTCTATTTCTCAGATTCTCAATACTTGGGGGATAATCCGAACTATGCCCATATTTTCCTTGCGTTGTTTCGCGATCGTACGCAACGGCGCATGCGCACTCGTACGTGAATTCAAATACCCGCGGGGACAATTCATTGGATCCTCTCTGAACCATTTGTTTGCGCAGTTACGGGCGGGAATCGCTCGCGTTCAAATTAAATTCGATAACAATCTTGCAAAATAAAGCTTTATTTTTATTATACTTATTGTAAATTGGTGTATATCTATAGACATTTTATATTATTTTGTATTTATATTTCCGACTAGCTTGATTAGACCATCAAATTTTTTTAGCGAAATTTTATATTACGTTCTACGGTTGGTGAGATTACGGTACAGTACGTAACATATGTCGATCCCCACCACTAAAGAAGTGCTCGAGCCGCCACTGGGTACTAGTATGTAATGATGTTGAAAATTGGTAAAATTATAATAAAAAGTAGAAAATAGAAAGGAGAAAAAGAAGTGCGTAAGGATAAGATTCTGAAAATGTACATAACCTTATTTTAAATTTTATAGTTATTTTTATATGTGTGAGTGCATACGTACATGTGTAATATACACACATACGTACTCACATGTGCACACATACATACTCACATAATTTTTTTATTTTTATTTTTTTTTTATTTAGTAACTATATAATATTTTTTACATTTTTATATGAAACATGTTAGTTAGATGTATATATAAAATATATTCGTAGTCCTCCTCACTAGGAGATCCTGTGCTGAGGGGGACTATGCTTTGGATAAGTTTTTCAGCGACTTCTATGGTTTAACTTTATTGATTGGATAAGGTTTTCCAGAAACTTCTATGATGTTTTAAGTATACTAGTAAGTTCATTTTCCGATAGATTCTTCAGCCAACATTTAATGTCCTTAATGTAGCTATTTTTTATTTTTATTTGTTTGATACTAAGTGGGAGTTTGTTATATAACTTTACTGCTAAAAATGCAGAACTTCTTTGACCAAATGAAGAGTTACACTTTGGTATATTAAGTATGTCTTTTTGTTTGGCTCTGGTTTTATGAGCGTGTGAGGTGTCTGCCTCTGAATCATTTTTGTGGTGATGAACTAGAATGTTTTTGGCATAGATTTTCTGTATGCTTGGAACATCAAACTGTTTAAAAATTTCTACTGTTGACGTCCTTATGGGGACCTTTAGAATGGTCTTTATAATGCAATTCTGAGTTGTCTTAAGTTGTTTCAAGTGATTAGATGCTGCTGAGCCCCATCCTATTACTCCATATTCCAATCGAGAGTGGCATAAAGCATAATATACTCTCTTTAGATCCCTCATCGACAAGATGTTTCTTAATTTTTTGAAGAAGTAGATGAGTTTTGTTAGCTTTTTAGAGGTAAGATCAATGTGTGAATTCCACTGTAGATTTTCATCAATTTCAATCCCAAGATATTTAATACTTTTGGTTTGGGTTATAGACGGGCAGGAACATTGTGGAAAAGTATTTTGACATTCATGTAATTTGAGGGTATGCACATTCATTGGTTGTCCTCTTTTGTTTTTGGAGAAAGTTAGATATTTAGTTTTACTAACATTTAATGTAAGGGAGTTTACTTTTAGCCAGTATTGAAGTACAGCCAGGCCATGTTCCGCCTCCTTGTAGGTTCTTGTCCAATCTTGTTCGTGGAATATAATAACAGTGTCATCTGCAAAGCTCATTATGTTTCCATTAATGGGAAGATTCATAAGGTCATTTATATATATCAGAAATAGTATAGGTCCTAATACGCTTCCCTGGGGGACCCCGAATTTAATTGGAAGAGATTTGCTCTTTCTTTTACCAATTTGTACAATTTGTTCTCTTCCAGTTAAATAACTTCTAAGTAGGTTTAGAGTTGTTTCGGTTATTCCATTTTTTTTTAGTTTTAAGTAAAGTATTTCATGATCAATTGTATCGAAAGCTTTTTGAAGATCAATGAAAACAGCTAAGCATTTTTTGCCTTCATCCAGTTTTCTAATAATTGTATTAGTTACATTAGCTATAGCGTCACCAGTACCCAGGTTTTTTCTAAAACCATACTGCGTAGGTGATAATATTTTATTGGTATCCAAAAATGTAAGAACTTGTTTTTTTATTACTTTTTCCAATATTTTCGACAGAGGAGTTAAAATACTAATTGGTCGATAATTTGAAATATCGTCTTTGGGACCATTTTTATATAATGGTATGATCGTAGCAATTTTAAGACAAGCGGGAAAAACACCTTTAGATATTGATAGATTAACAAGGTATGTCAGTGGTTGAATTAACTCATTTTGTAGGTATTTAATTGATTTGCTTGATATCAGTTCATTTCCCGATGAGGTATTTGTGTTTAAGGAGGTTATAATATTTCTTATTTCATCACTTGTTATCTTGACTATATTGAGGCTGTTTTCATGATTTACATCATCATTCCTCATTGTTTTTTCGACAGAAGTAGATTTTTGTTTAATTTTATTTGCAAGGTTAGAGCCTATATTGCAAAAGTAGTTGTTTATAAAGTCAAGAAGTTTGTCTGGGTGTTTCGTAAAAGATATGGGAATCTCATCAATGTTTAATTCTTTAATGTTTTTGTCTTTATGCGAGGCTTTAGTATTTGTAATTTCATTTATGATCTGCCAGAGTTTACGGGAATCATTATTGCATTCATCAATTTTGTTTTTATAGTATGTTTCTTTAGCATAACGAATTACATTTTTACATGTATTACGATATCTTTTGTAGAATCGAAGTGTATGGACATCATAAGGGTTGATTTTTACTTTTCTGTGCAGTTCATCTCTTTTTCTGATCGAGTTTATAATATTCTGACTGATCCATGGTTTAATGTGAATATTTTTATGAGATACCTTTTTATCTGTGGTTTTGGTGTTAGATAGAATACTGTGCTGTATAATTTCTACAAAATAACTCCAAGCAGTATCAGTATCATCTTTTTCCAGAAGGGCGGTCCAGTCATTCGTTGTTAACTCCCTTTTGACATTTTCCCAATTTGTTTCAGACTTCGTTAGGAGTGATTTCGTATTTAGGTTTACATAAGAGTTATTTTTTGTTATAGATAGAATTATTGTGTAATGGTCTGTCAGTGTGGTAGTATAAATAATGGCTTGAGTTTTTTTATTAGTTTTACTAAAGATATGATCAATGCAAGTTTTGCTATCATTAAATACACGTGTAGGTTCCACAATTAGGCTTTCATATCCATGGTATGCAAGTGTCTGCATGTAATCATATTTTTTTGGGTGGCCATTTTCAAGGATATCAATATTTATATCACCGATAATAAATACATCTTTAGTGTTTTTTAGTAAACTCAGTTCAAACGATAAGGAGTTTAGAAATGGCTCCAGATTTTTTGTAGATGGAGATCTGTAAATTGCGAGTATTGTTGTATCATTGCCGATTGATATCCTTAGACAGTTCGCATTATTAATACCGATCTCTATGACATCAGCTTCAATATCTTCTTTAATATATACGATGACACCATCATTTTTGGTATTATTCATAATTGTAGAGTAAGGGACATATTTATCGATTTGTAGAGGATAGAACTTATCAGTTAATCAACATTCAGTAAGAATAATTATATCCCAGTTTAGATTTAAACTTTTTATCAATATTTGTAGTTCGTCAAAGTTTTTATTAATACTTCTAATGTTTTGATGCATTATGTTAAAATTATTTCTTATGGATGATAAGTTAGGTAAATTTGTTGTTTCTTCAAATTTAGCAAATTCACTTTGTGGCACCATTTTATTAATGAAATAATTAATTTATGTCCTGATGAAGGGAACATCGTTCCTGAAACATGTTGACTTTAAAAAAAAGTTTATTGTGGTAAAAACAAAGTGTTTTTAATTATTTCATTAAATTTGTTGTTATTGTGTTATCCATTTATGCCATCTAAATTAATAATGTTTTTATATTACTTACTAAATTATTTTCACCATATCATCAAGGTGCTTAATGTAGATTATTTTATCTTCAGGTTTTTTACGAATCATAACTTTACCATTTTTGTACCACACATATTGGTATTTTTTTTCTATGGCTAATTGTTTTGTTTTCCATAGTATTTCTTTATGATAAGGGCTTAGTTCTTCCACGATGAAGATTTGAGAGGTCGACAGATCCTTAATTTCTTCATAGTTTATTTCTTTCTTTTTATCAAGGAGTGAATCTCTTTGTCTTTTCTCGGAAAAGGTGACAAGAAGTTTGGGTGGTGCTCCATTTCGTCTGTCTGGGACTCGGATGACTTCAGTAATATCTGTATGTTTTATAGTTATCCCAGCTGCTGCAGCAACCTTCCTTATGATTTCAATTGGTTGTTCTCTTATTTTTTGGGGAATCCCAGCTATTTCTAAAGAATTACATTTTGACAAGGTTTCAATATCTGCCAGTCTAATTTCAAGTTTTTTTATTGTATTGTTTTTTTCATTCATATCTTTTTTTATATTTTCAAAATCAGTTTGTATAACTTGGTTTAAATTATTTGTAACATCAATTTTTTTTAGTATTTCATCATATTGAGCACTTATAAATTCAATGCTTTTTGTTGTTTCTGTGGTCTGAGATTCAATTTTGATAAAAATGTCCATCTTCAAGGTTTCAAATTTTTTATCTATATATTCGATAATTTTGTCCATGCTTATTTTTTCATCAGAAATTTGGTTTTTGCTTCGAGTGCTAGACATCACTAAAATCTTTGTTCAGAATTGCCCCTTACAAAAATGAATTCTTTCAACAATGTTTTGTTTATTGTTGTGACTTTATTGCATAGACAAAACTTGACATCTACACGTAGCGGATTTGCACCTTTTCACAAATTTGAAAAATAAATTGTCTGTGACTTTTAATGACAATGATTTCTTGTTTTGTGAAATTTTTTGAATCAAGATATAAAGTTAATACACTCTCCCACTCAAAGTATTACGCACTACCAAGTACACTGTATCACTAATTTATGAGTTTCAAATATGATTACACGTAAATTTGTTTAAATATAATTAACTTTGTTTTTAAATTAGGAGCTGTCAGAATCAGCTGTTTGTTTTAGTTATCCATAGATGTATGATATACACACACATACACACACATACATATATGCACTTACGTACATACCATTTTATAATGTGATGTGCCTACACCACTGTTAGTAGTAATTAATACCGAGAAAATAGTGTATTATGAATTGGTACCTACTGACTTATTTGTTAGGTACAAACTTTGATGTTCAATAATTTGATCTAGGTAATAGACGGAGTTTCTTTAGACAGACTCTTAGAAAAACTGTTCTCCATTCCAGAAGTTAGAGTGATCTTGTATAGGAAAAAAGTTTTTTAATTACTTGATGATCAACAATATAAACTTTAACGTGAAAATCGTATTACGAATCGAGGTCACAAATGTTTTTTGAACTCGCGCTTTATTATTGGTGGCAATAATTGACTGCCTAAGCCTCCTACTTTCTACCTTACATAATAATTCTTTCTTATGGAGCCATGTTAAAAAGAAGCAAGATATATTTATGTTATAACAAGCAGATATGTTATCTGACGTTTTTTTATCTATCATCAAGAAAAGAATAAAACAAAATTAATAGTCCGTTATGGAAGAGACGATAAATTGCTTAGAACTTCAAAACACTTCTAACACGACATTAGATTTCTATAGTCCATTTTAACACGACATTAGATTTCTATAGTCCATTTTCAAACATAGTCCGTCAAGAAATTGCAGACAAAAATGGAAGATTTGACGACCGTATTATTTAGAATCCCATCAGGAAGGTTTGAAGCATTTATTGTTAAAGCATCATATTTAAAAGGTGCAGATAATATAAGCACTCGAAAATGATTTGAATGTCACTTTAAATCACTTTAAATTTTTCGTTATTTAAAGCACAGAAGGTTTCACCAAAATACCAATTAAGGTCCAGGAGAAAAAATGATGTTTTGCTGAAGTTTAGGAGTTTTAACTACGTTTTAGAAGTACAACAACATGAGATGCGCTAGTATATTACTCTTATAAAACTTATAAAAATAACAGATGTTTTGACAGCTGTTCGCTGCTCCGAGTAGGAAAAGTTTGTAACTTTAAAAAAGGACCATGGTTCAAGTGAACTTCACAAATTGCAGTTATTAATAGAACTTGATTCCAAATTATATTTTAAGCACATTTAATATTCTAACTTAACGTTATTAAATGTTAAAAATGTGTTTTTTTTTTAATTCAATTAGTTCACGTGAAAGAAACCATTTAGATATTATAAAAAATAATCTGGAAGAAACACTATACAAAAAAAATCATTAAATGGAGTTATGACGTTTTTCCTGTAAATGTCATTCGGCGTACTAACAGAACCGAAAATTTTTAATTTTATTTTACTAAATTTCTTGAGTTTCTTGACGCAATGAACAGGAATCAAGAAGAATCAATTACAATTAAACATAATTTGCATTATGTACGATTGCAACCTATGTTATACATTTATACTGTAATATTTCCGGTGTCTGTGTGTGTGTGTTTGCATGATTAAGATTTGTTTAAAGTTTTAAAGCAGATATTGGAAAAAAATGATAAATACATATTATAATACAAAAGTCTTCTTTAATAAAGATTCATTATCGAACCGGTCACTGATTTAAAGTAAGTAATGAGTTGATCCGAATACTGCAGATAATTATGAAAATAATTGTTTTATTAATTACATGTGATGTATTTCTTTGGTTTCACGGTATCAATCAATTTCTTTGGTCCAATGGTATAAATATTGTGCATTGCCAAGGTTGTTACGGTTATTAGGTGAATGTTTCGTGTGGGAACCTGTTTATAAATGCAAAAAGTTTGTTTAATTCCACTCTGCTTACAGTGAAAAAAACTCGAATCTGAACTCTATTTGGTTTATATGTAAATATCTACAGACTCGCTATTCAAATAATGTTCTCTATATGAACTACAATTTCAAGATGTCACGGGAAAAGGCTTTTATTGAATCAGACGACACACAACGACTAAATCATCCTAGGTAGGTATACCTTTATGTACAGCTTTTTTAAAAGGTAAACTGTAACAAATATAGTTATTTCGAGCGCATTGTGAGAAGTGTTCACGCTCGAATACTTTCTCTGTCTTGCATTGGTTGTCTCTTAGTAAAATAGTAAAAGTCGAAGTCTGCCTTCCGAGATCAGCTCGCGCGGCTTCAAGGCACTCGTGAACCTTTTGTATAAAGTGACGAGTAGGTAATTAAGGATAATTAGGGTCCTTTGGAGTTATTATAATAACCATAAAGCTACTGTTGTAGTTGGTACGTTTAAGTCACTACTGTTTTTACATTTATTGAACAGGCTACTTGTGTAATTGACTGTACCCACCCAATAAAAGACTAATTATGTTTATAGAAGAAAAGTGTGGATTTTATTTAAATATCCCGCAATAAAACGCCATTTAATATAATTTTTCTGATGGCATTTAACCTTCTCGGACTCTTTTTTGTGATAAAATGTGAGATATTTTGTTTTTTTTACGACCATGGGTCCTTTTTATTTATTTATTTATTTTGTTATTTATTTATTAATTAATTTATTTATTTATTTATTTATTCATTTATATATTTATTTATTTATTTATTTATTTATTTATTTATTTATTTATTTATTTATTTATTTATTTATTTATTTATTTATTTATTTATTTATTTATTTATTTATTTATTTATTTATTTATTTATTTATTAATTTATTTATTTATTTATTTATTTATTTATTTATTTATTTATTTATTTATTTATTTATTTATTTATTTATTTATTTATTTATTTATTTATTTATTTATTTATTTATTTATTTATTTATTTATTTATTTATTTATTTATTTATTTATTTATTTATTTATTTATTTATTTATTTATTTATTTATTTATTTATTTATTTATTTATTTATTTATTTATTTATTTATTTATATATTTATTTATTTATTTATTTATTTATTTATTTATTTATTTATTTATTTATTTATTTATTTATTTATTTAAAGTGAACTGAAGTCAAGCTACGGAAGTTTCTTATGCTAAAGTTAATAATTGGCAAAGAAGTTTTATTATCTTAAAATTAATTTAGGGTTATAGGAAGGGTAGAGGAAGAGGAATATAGGAAAAGGATAGGAGATGCTCCTGCTACATTTCATACTCTCATATTAATGATCGATCGTAAGCGTTACTTCATATCGGTATTTCTTTAAGTTATTACTAAAAATGTCAATTCTGTGAAATTTTGTATTATATTGTGCACATACACGAGTAATTGGGGAATTTATTCTAATATTTGTTATACACGAGGGCAAATAAAATAAATCGGTTTGTCGGGTTGATCTTGACGGAATATGAAAATTTATTAAATTGGTGAGCTCTGGTGAATCCAGGCCATTATTTAGAATTTTAAACTATAGGATTTGATCGAAAATTAGACGTCGTGTTTGGAGGGAGTTGAAATTGTGAAATTTAATGGATTCGATATAATTTGAGAAGGTAAGTTAAGTTTATAATTTATGTAATGAATAACAGATCACTTTGTATAAACCACTATATTATAAACAATATCTACATGTATTACATTTGTGTGTTCGATAAAAATGTTATCTTCATCAGGATATGTTAATATAAAGAAAAATAAATGACAAACAAGTATAATTAGAAATAATATAATTTAGAAATTTTATAAATTATAAAAAGCATTAATAGTAAATTAAATATTATAAATAACCAAACATTTTTTAAAAATAGCCATCTTTTAAATTTATTTTCTTATTAATACTTACAATTAATTATAATGATTGATTTTTTGATTTA
Source organism: Limnephilus rhombicus (assembly GCA_929108145.2). Classification (NCBI taxonomy): domain Eukaryota; kingdom Metazoa; phylum Arthropoda; class Insecta; order Trichoptera; family Limnephilidae; genus Limnephilus; species Limnephilus rhombicus. The sequence continues at coordinate 12,398,086 of OV815272.1, read as the reverse complement.
GAATAATTATTTTAATTATTTGTTCTTAAAAGTTTTTTATTATCTAAATGCAATTTTATTTTTCCTTAAATAATTTTTATAATTAATTTTGTATAACTATTTTTATGATTTGTTAGTAATTAATCACCTCTACTTTTTAATATTTTGTCTATGTTATAGTTTATTTTAATTTGTCTATACTTGTGTGTCATTTATTTTTCTTTATATTAACATATCCTGATGAAGATAACATTGTTATCGAAACATGTAGATATTGTTTATAATATAGTGGTTTATTCAAAGTGATCTGTTATTCATTATATAATTAATGATGCCACAAAGTAATTTTGCGAAGTTTGAAGAAGTAAATATAATTTATGTGTTTAAAAAATGTTGTTTGAATTCTTTCTATTCTTTCAATATGGGCTTGGTAAAAAGGAGTCCAGATCGGTGTACCTGTACACTATGTACACTGTACAGTGTTATATATATGAGGTGTAAAGGGAATATAGAGTGTTAATGTTGTGGAAGGGTTTTGGTATATGAATTATAAATCCCAGCATTTTATTGGCTGTATTAATGACTTCATCAGTGTGTTGGATAAAGTTTAATTTAACATCCAGTGTTGCTCCAAGGTCCCTGACGTAGTCTACTTCATTGATGTGTGCGCCGTTCAATGTGTATACAAAGGAAATTTTATTTTTATTACGTGTAAACGTTAATTTATTGCATTTTGAGATGTTAATAACAATTTTATTTGATTCACAATAGACAAAACGGAAATTATCAGAAAAAATGTACAAAATGTAAGTTAAAAAAAATAATGTTTAGATATGTTTTAAAGATCGAAATTGTTATATAAAAAATGTCTACTTCATTTGTATATTTGTTAATATAAACTGGAAATTAGCGAGTTTGCTTTTTAAGTGAACGGTGATATTGAAATAGGTCCGTATGCCTAGTGTGTCGAGTAAGTGCTCTTAAATTGACTAGGCTTGAATTAAGTTCACAACAGTCAAGCTCTGGATTTACAATTTTAATAGGATGTATTTCTACTATCGTGGTACGAGAACACAACAGAATGGAGTTGGCAGGAAAACACTTATTTTTCTTCTTCTTCAGCACAATTTATTTAATGCAATAAATACAATTATTACAAGAGGGTCTATCTACCCTTACTCGGGTGGTCCACGACCACACCACACTGACAAATATCGAAGTCTCTACTTCGATCTCTCTATTGTCAGTTTTCCGATACTGAACCGTAGGTATAACTCGTACCTCCCAGCTTCAGTATAATTACACAAGTGAAGGCACACAGCGTGTACCTTCTAGCTTTACTCTACTAGCAAAACTAACGCAAAGGGCCTATCTTCCCTTTGCGCAACTGATACACCTCGTGTATCTTCCAGTTCAACCGCAATAACAAGACTGCTTCACTCTCACAGTAAGACTAACCCTCTGTTCCAAAAATCACAATATTTAAAGAAAAACATACAAAGGTGAGACAGCATATTTAAGCTGCTTCCACCACGGGATTTTAAAATCCCGCAATAAAACGATTACGCTAAAGTCAGCCCAAAAGGGCCACCCATAAAACTAAGTACATCATAAAACACTTAAATGTAGAAATGCTTGGGACTAAGATTAAATATTCCCATATCTCGAATTCTTAAACTTAACCCACAATAAAACAATAAAATTACTTTTAAAAGTTTGCCAAAAAGGGCACATCAATAAAGATACATCTTAAACCTAGGGGATTAACAAATATTGGAATTTTATATAATATCAGGCAGAATACATTTATTTCTAAAGATTTGGAGCTTATTCGAAAAACCCAAGGGAGAATTTTTATTTGCAAAGGTGAAAATACGTTTAACTAAAATGACTAAATTGACACGAATGATACGACTAATTATTTTACTTAAAGCGAAATGGATAAATCGCATTCTGGAACAAACAGGATGTATAGGTCACTTAACATTCGCCGATCCTGAAATGGATGTAGATTAAATGTATTTAATATTAAATGTATTTAATGGATGTATATTAAATGTATTTAATAAAAAGTGTAATTAATTTGTTCCAAGAGAATATTTAACTAAAAAATAACAATTTGTAAAATATTCGGAGAATTCTTTCGATATTTTAAGTAATTTAATGATTTATTAGATGTATTCTGATCTATACATTTTCAATTTTTTTATTAAACAACCTTCCATTTTTACTTATTTCACATTTCTATTACATATGTGAAAAGTAATTAAAAATTAAACATAATAAGAAAGCGGGTATGAGTACCGCCGCCCCGGGAACCACTTTTTGAATAACCCCTTTTCCATAGATTACCTCAAGTGATTCGCTATGTTTGGTGACTTGAGCAGGGTTGCCCGGGTTCACGGGGTGAGGGTTATCTAGGTCTTGGTGGTGAATGCTTTTGCCCAACTCTTGCGTGGCGGGCCGGATCGGGAAAGACTAGTTGAGGGAGACATAACCTAGGCCTCTCCAGCCGAACTCATACAACTCACCGCCTTGCACCGCAGTGGGAGGGATGGATTTAAACGTCGGTCATCCCCTTTTCCTTCCCACAACGTCCTCCCCTTCCTTTCCCTAAAAAAACTGCACACAGCATTTCAAAAGATGACATAGGCCCTGAGGATTTTTTTTGACCGATCGAAGTTCGGTTTCGGTTTCGGCAAGTTTCGGCAAAAAAATCTAGTTGCAGAAAATCTGCCGAAACCGAAACCGAAACCGAAACTTTTTATGATATGTTAAAAATAGATGGTTTACTGTTATTTGGCTTATTTTTTACACTTATTTAGACAGTTAACGATTTTTATTTTTATAACTTTTGTTTTTTTTATAGAAGTAATATTAAAAAATATATTCATTTTTCCCATACTTCAATTACTGTTTCTGTTATGTATCTAATTGAACACGTGTTAACGAGAATAAGTGTAAAAAATAAGCCAATTAACAGTAAAGAATCGATTTTTAACATGTCTAAAAAGATACGGATTTCGTTTCAGTTTCGGCCGAAACTGAGACAGACACCGAACATTCGGTTTCGGTGGAATGTCCTGTTTCGGTCGGTCACTAAATATTACATTAAATTAATAAAAAGAAAACAAATATTTCAATGAGATGGATGAGCCTGCTGCTTCAACATCATAATTTCATTGTTTTGCTTTAATTCAGTCACGTGTAAACCTTAAGGCCCGGTAGTGAGCGCTCAAAAAGAAGAAGAACGGGAGATATGTAAATACGAATGTTAGAGGGAGAACGCTAGTATTAAAAATGATAAATTTTTGCGAAAATTGTGAAAATGTTTTATAAAACGGGACTTGTAGTTAGTGATTTTTTTCATTCATGTCACCTGTAGAGTTAAAAAAATCCTTACAATTACCGTTTCGTCGTGGCAAATTTATAGATATTATCTTAGAAAATAACATATATAAAAACTTAAAGTGTCAAGAGAAATATGTTATAAAACCGTAGAAATTCGGAATCTCCTCGGCGAGGGATTTATATACTTTTTTATTTATTTTTATGTTTAACTCTATGAGTAAAACCTCAAATTGTAAAATTTAATTAAATGAAGAACATATTAGCGAAACTCAATCGAAAATCTGGAGACAGAAAAATCAGAAAAATATATTGGCACCTCTGGGAGTCGAACCCAGGACCTTCTGCTTTCATGGCAACAGTTCTACCAAATACATAAAGATAGATATCATATATAAAGCCAATAATATGTGTTTTAAGAAAATGAAGATAATATTGGTAGTTCTTAGTCGAAGTATAATACAGTTAAAAGTGACCGAATTGGATATAGACACCTAGTTGCCATGAAAGCAGAAGGTCCTGGGTTCGAGTCCCAGAGGTGCCAATTTCTTTTTCTGATTTTTCTATCTCCAGATTTTTGACAGAGTTTCGCAAGTATAATACAGTTAAAAGTGACCGAATTGGATATAGACACCTAGTTGCCATGAAAGCAGAAGGTCCTGGGTTCGAGTCCCAGAGGTGCCAATTTCTTTTTCTGATTTTTCTATCTCCAGATTTTTGACAGAGTTTCGCTAATATTGTCTTCATTTAATTTAAGATTTATATTCTGTTTCTTTTTTTTGTAAGGAGATTGGCAACTGCGTTGAAACCCCTTTCCACGAGGTATAAAGATGGAAAAGCTATCAGAAACTTTCTGGCGACAGTCCATAATGCGGGATATGTATAAGTTATGTCTCTCTGAAGCCAGACCTGCGGATATCCCTTTCTAAACTGTTCTTTAAATTCTTCGTTGGTGGTTATTCAAATCAGTTTTTCTTGTAACATGACATTCGTTTCTTCAAGGTCACCGTATGGATCGATAAATAATCTAATGTGGTATTCCCATAGTTATAATGTGGATCCACTGTCGTGGACTCCCAATTACATGCACCCCCAACTTTTTTGAAGTGAAAACTTCTTTAGCCTTGTTGTGATTTGAAACTCGATGAAACGAAAAACGACACTAAAAAGAGAAAAAATGAGTGTGCTTTAGCTGAAGTAAAACTTCTTTAGTTCCATCTATAGGAGGAAGAGAGAAAGAAAATGTGCGCGCGCACTGCTCTCTCTTGCTCCTACAGTGTGATACAGACAATAGGCCTGCACTTTGTCTTAGATATACGAAACGTATAAGAGAAAGAGAGAAATAAAATGTGTGCTCGCACCTCTCTCTCTTGTCCCTACAGTAATATACGAAACGTAACTCTCTCTCTTTCTATCTTCACTAAATTATATCTCCCTCTCAACTACCATTCGCCTCGTTTTTCGTAACGCTCTCGTCACGCATTCACCAGCTTACTCCCCAAGACAAGCGTGCGTAAAGAAGTTTTACTTCAAAAAACGCACATCTTTAGGATTTGGATTCGTACGTCGAAAGAAAGAGATAGGCAATTTAGAATGAAATGAAGATAATTTAGAATGGGATAGTATAATCGGTCCCTCTCTATGTGGTGCTTCGTAGCCTATCGGTCTCCTCTTTGTGCAGTGCTTTTGAGCCTTCCCACTCTTGTCTACTTTAGTTTTCATAAGGTTTCACTTCTACGGAATGACTGCTCTAGACCAGAGGTCGAAATTTGCGGCTCTTTGCATAGGCGTCTGCGGCTCTTCAGACATCAATTGCAATTTCACCTCTACTCAACCAGCCTAAGGCCTTGTGCGCACTAGCGGCTAGCCGCGTAGACGATCAACCGCGCGGCCAGCCGCGTTTTTATTTTAGTATGCAACCGCTCATATCCGCACGCACCCGAAAAACTTGAACCGCCGAAAAATTTCATACTAAAATGAATGGCCGCGCGGTTGACCGCCTACGCGGCTAGCCGCTAGTGCGCACGAGGCCTTAGAGATGGAGCCGCCGAATGAACCTTGACTCGATCAGCATCAGTATCATATGTGTAGTGCGAGCCTGTTCAGAACTGTGATATACAGTAAGAATGTAGATAACACAAAGCAAATCGTAATTATCGTTCCACCACATTTACCACAGCACGATTACAACCCCCCCCCCCTCCCCACCCCGTTATACTATGGCTCTCTGATATATTTGTTTTCCTTTTCTTTGACAAATTCGCTCTTCTCACTTGAAAGTTTGCCGAGCCCTGTTCTAGACGAACGCGTTTATTTGCAGCCCTCAAAACAATTTTTTTTTTTACATAAGCTCCACACAGGAGGCCCTGAGGAAAATAATTTCCCTGAGGGCCTACGTCATCTTTGGGGATGCTGTTTGGAAGGTTTTTTAGGGAAAGGAAGGAGAGGAGGGTTCTAGGAAGGAAAAGGCTTTACGGCGTGGGTAGGAATCTGGGGTTCAGTGTGTCCTGTTCATGGGATGAGGTGTGTTTAGGTCATCAGACCTAAACACACCTCATCCCATGAACCCGGGCACCCCTGCTAAATCACCAAACGTTGCGAACCACTTGGGGTGACCAATTAATTAATTTATGAAATTAACAAAGGATCTTTGAAATATCAAAAATGACAAGACGCCATGTTATTTTTAATGCCTGGTACACATACACGACAATAATTTCAAGCCTCACAACATACCCCCATTGGGGATGCCATAGTCTCACTGGCTCCAGACGGGAGAAGTTGGGACTCTTGTGCGGTATTCATGTAAAAAAAAACTTATCTCTCTATTGTACTAACCTACATAAGAAACCTACGAGATTTATAATTGTTCCACAATGTGAACAAATGCATTGTGAAGCCACAATGGCTATCTAGGCATTATTGCAACGTGAACTGTCTGATTCACACTCATTACGCAGCATTACGATACTTTATATAACATAAGGCAGGTAAGAACCTACTAACATCGTTTGACGTAAGTGATTTGCATGCGTAATTACCTGTGACCCAGTTTCAGTTAACGCAAACAGTTCCTTGGTGAAAACATATAACATTTTTAATGGAATTTACAGACTAAAACAATAAATAATTAAATTGTTTTCTTTAATAATACAAATTAATATTGAATGTTTCTCTTCTGGTTTTCAACATTCACGCATTATTTTAACGTAACAGAACGACATTTAATGTAAATTTATTAGATAACCAAAACCTCTGCAAGAGGTCATCCCAAGTGGTTTGCAACGTTTGGTGACTTAGCAGGGGTGCCCGGGTTCAGGGGGTGAGGTTTGTCTGGGTCTTGGCGGCGAATGATCTGTATACACTGAACCCCAGATTCCTATCCATCCCTTATACCTTTTCCTTCCCGGAACTTCTTCTCTTTATTTTTCTTAGAAAAACCCTCCACACAGCATCCCCAAAGATGAAATGGGCCCTGATGGAAATTATTTTTCTGTGTTTGGCTAATCCAAAAAAAAAACAAGGAATAGTTGAAATAAATAACGCCTAAAACTTCAGTTAAAGCATGAATTTTCTTCAACGGAGTGGAGAAGTTAAACCAAAATCTCTTCTTCCCTATGTTTTAAAATAAGACTCACCAAAGCAAATTACCGCCTTAATAAACCATGTAATTTGGCACTAAACCGAAATCAAGAAGAATCAATTACAATTTCAAATGATTTGCAATATACTCCTAAGCCACCTATGTTAATATTTCCGGTCATCTACATATGTATTTGCATTACTAAGATACTTTAAAAGCATGTGCGCCATGCTAAAACCGATGTAAAATAAACAGTGAGTTGATGCGAATACTGCAGATGATTTTGATAATAACTGTTTTATTAATTAAATGTGATGTGTTTCCCTATTAATTTGTCCTATTCATATTGTTCAATGCTGGTCAAGAAACAGGTGTTTTTTTAGGGTTAGCTTTCTTACCGGTTTTATCCGTGTTTGATTCCCAAATATATCTACTTTTACAACACTTGACCGTTGTTACCGTTTTTTTACAGAATAATTTTCACATGTCTGCAAAAACTATTAAAAACATTGCAACGTAAAATTTCTTATGAAAGAATCAAATCCTATTTTCAGGTTATCTGACAATAAAATAAATAAATATTTTTAATATTAGTAGTTGGTTATCGAACCACGTTAATGTAGTTGTTGTTTCCAGTGGACTAGCAAAGGGTCATAACTCTGTTTTTTGACGGCCTCCGTGGTTGTAGGCACTCGACTAGCAATCCTAAGGTCGTGGATTAGAATCCCGGTGCGTACGTACATTTTATTTAATTGATTTGTGTTTAAAATAATATATTTTATATTTGCAACACGTTAATGTAAGACCACCATTCAGAATTGAAACGTTATTTGATATTGGCTTTAGCCAGATTTGAATAGCCAGGCACTTCCCCACCTGCCTTTTCCTAATCTCCTTACCTTCCCCACTTCCTTCAGCCTCACAACATTCCCCAATAGGGGTGTCGTAGTATCTCTGGCTTTAGACGGGAGCATTTGGGACTCTCGTACGGTATTCACATAAAAAAGATACCATGAGCTCAAAAAATATGTGTTTGCATAGAAATTTGCAACAGAAAGTTCTGTTAAAACTGCTTACGTTAAAAATTATGATGAAATATTTTCCGGGAGTTCAATTGTACATTTCTTAGGTACTTTGTTACAGGTGTGTGCCAGACTTTGGAAACGATGAATAAGTAGAATATATAGACATATGTCTTTTGTAATCATACCAACGAATAGATGTTATCGAACCAGACCACAATGGTGTCAACATCGGAGTATTAATAGTAAATAGAGACTTGATCCGGATACCGCAGATCGAATTGTCTCGGTGACACAATAAAACAGTATAGGTGAGCCAAGGCTACTTGGGAGCAACATAATCTCTTGTCATAACTCACTTCTCATTTCTAAATTAATTGAAATTTATGTAAAAATGGAAATACTTAAGTGTGTTTAAGTAAAAATTATAACGACCGCCTAAAGCTAACACAAATGATCGTGATCAATTTGACCCCTTGTCATAATTTAATTTCCATTTCAGAATTCAACGATAATGTTTTAAAGTGGACACACTGAAGTGTGTTTACAGGAAAATAATAATAATAATAATTTTTATTTTAGTAATTTGTACATTTAAGTTTACACATTTATAATTAATTATAATATTTCATATTCACTATATTTTTTCAAGTTTTATGTAGCTTCTACAATACATCTTGAACTTTCCAATTGGTGTGGACTTTAAAGTTTCTGGTAGTGTGTTATATAACTTCATTCCCTTGTACAGTAGACTGTTCTGCGTATTCGCTTTGTCCTTTTTTTGTGGCATAATTTCCTTGCACGTCCTTGTGTTATATCTGTGAATGTCCTTGTGGTATAAAATTTTATTTGAGAAGTATTTTGGTAACGTGTTGTTCAATATTTTGTGGATAAATACCATCGTGTTCAAGGTCAGCATCTGTTTCACGGTTAACCAATTTAGTTCCTTTAACATTTTAATTGTTTTTGAAAATCTGTTTCGTCGAAGAATTATTCTCATTGCCCTGTTTTGGAGAATTTGTAACTTATTTTGTTCTCTTTCGTTACATAGGAAAAGTATACTTGAGCAGTAGTTGAAGTGTGGAGCAATAATAAAAAATATCGTAACATTTGCAATAATCTCATAACAATAACCAAACAAAACTATTACAAAAAAAAAATTGAAGAATCGGGATATGACAGTAAAATAATCTGGAACGTAGTCAATGACATCTCAGAAAACAATAAAACCTCATTCAAAATGCAATCACTCGCCATAAATGGGAAAAATATCCAAGTCCATGATGACCCAAAAACCTTAGCTGATCATGCCAACCATTTTTTCAGTAACATCGGCACGAACTTAGCCAACAAAATTCTAAAAGCAACAAACAAAACACAAAATCTCCTAACCTCACGGGTAAGACAACAGAGCTCTTTGCACCCGGAACTAATCCTAGCCCCTACCTCCAATAAAGAAATAGTTGACACAATACTCACCATTAAAACAAACAGTGCTGCTGGTAATGACAATATTTCTCCTTATATAATAAAACACATAGTTCACTTTATTACAATGCCGTTAAAACATATCGTTAACCTAAGCTTTAAAAGCGGTTCTTTCCCACACCGACTAAAACATGCAACAGTTATCCCAATCTATAAAGGTGGCGATAAAACAAATATTGAAAACTATAGACCCATTTCTTTGCTAAGTGTCCTGTCAAAAATCATTGAAAAAATTGTTAAAAGTAGACTTGTCTCCCATCTTGAAACCCAGAAGTTTCTCTCGCCTAATCAGTTTGGCTTTCAAAATAATTTAAATACAGAATCTGCAATCTTAGACTTGACGAATAAGATCACTAACAGCCTGGACGAAGGTGATTCCTGCCTAGCCATATTCCTAGACTTAGCCAAAGCATTTGACACGGTTTCCCACCCCATACTTCTAGAAAGACTATCTCAAATAGGCATCCGAGGTAGAACTCTTAACTGGTTCTCATCATACCTAACCGACAGATCGCAAGCTGTAAAAATTAACAACATAACAAGTAACCCCTTACCAATCCACTTCGGAGTCCCACAAGGAAGTGTTCTAGGCCCTATTCTGTTCCTCATCTACATCAACAATCTCTGTAACCTTCCCATAACCGGGAAACTAATATCTTTTGCAGATGACACTGTACTGATAACTAGACACAAAACCTGGAAAGGAGCATTCGACATAGCTCAAAACGACATACGCCAGATAAAGAAATGGTTAGATGATAATCTCCTAACCCTTAATGCTGGAAAAACAAAATTCTTAACCTTCAGTCTTTCTGCTGCAACCCAACCTACCAACAATCAGAATATAATAATTCACTCCTGTCTAAGAACTTGCACTTCCTGTAATTGCCCAAACTTGGAACACGCCACCCACATAAAATATCTGGGGGTCATCATTGATCAACACCTTCGTTGGGATCAGCACTTGGCCAGTCTAACCACACGCATCCGCAAACTCTCTTATGTCTTCCGAACCCTAAGAAATATCCTTACTACCTCAACTCTTAAAACTGTTTACTACGCTCTCTGCCAATCTCTATTAGCATACGGCATTATAACTTGGGGTGGCTGTGCACAATCTATCATCGAACCTCTACTAAAAGCCCAAAAAATGGTAATACGTGTCATTAACAAGCGACCGACAAGATACCCCTCCAAACGACTCCTCATCGAGTATAATGTCTTAAACATACGGCAACTCCATTTAAAATTTATGCTAATACATTTCCTGTTCAAATACAAAAACAAAACTCTCTTACAACACAACTACACCACCAGAACAATAACCAACAGACACTACAATGTACCTACACTACACACCACGTCAGCTCAAAGACAATTTTTCTTCCTAGCTCCTAAAATCTTTAACCTTATCCCTGAAAACTTAAAAACGTTGAGTCAACCCCATTCCTTTAAAAAACAAATAACGAAATGGATCCTTACACATGGGATACATTACAATTTTAACACCCATTCACTCTACACTCTATCGATTTAATCACTTTTCAGACAAAACATAATATATCTCTATTTTCTAAATTAGCGGCATGTATGTACAAGATTATTTAGTATGATCTATATCTAACAACTCCTCAAATTTCTCATCTTATAATAATTCTCTAACTTCTCCATCTTCTTCTTGTAACCCAACCTAACTATAAGTATATCATTTTCTTACTATAGAGCAGGCAAAACATAAAATATCTTTATTTACTATCTAAGCAGCATTATATGTATAAGACTGATTACTGTGAACTATATATATATATATCAATAATTCCTTAATTTACTAAAAATTTCAATCTATACTAACGAATGTTATACAAACTGTAAACTTCACCCGCCATAACACAGGGTCATCCCTAGCATGGAGGGTGAAATATCACAAAAAACTATATGTACTGTCGATAATTCATGTATTAAATAAATAAAATAAAAATAATTGAATTGTATATGGTGCAGTTTTTCTAGAAATTTTTGGCCGAATTCCTCCAAAAAAAGATATCTTCTTGCCAATTTTCTTTTGGGTGTATTCAGCATGTCTATTGAAGTTTAGTTTGGAATCTAATATAACTCCTAAGTATTTCATTTCAGTAACATTTTCAATAATTTCACCATCAATTTTAATTTTGCTTTCACTGGATGTCTTCTTGTATCCAATCACCATACTTTTTTTTGTATTTAATTTAAGCTTATTTATTTTTAGCCATCTTGATACATCATTTAGTTCATTATTTAAAATGTGTATTAGTTCTTCATAGTTATCTCCAATTAAGTATATTAGTGTATCATCGGCAAAAAGTCGTACTTTGCATTTTGAAAATATTTTCACCATGTCATTAATATAGAGTATGAACAATAGAGGTCCAAGGACCGATCCCTGTGGTACTCCTAACTTATTTTCCATTGGTTTTGAAAATTGATTATTTATTTTTGATATCTGTTTTCTGTCTCTCAAATACTCTTGTATTAATTTAATGGCTACAGATGAGAAACCAATTTCTTTAAGCTTTCTTATTAGTATGTCTCTATCTATAGTTTCGAATGCCCTTTGAAAATCCAAAAATATTGATAAGATAAATTTATTATTATTCATTCCTTCCTTTCATTCTTCGACAATTACGTTAAATGCTATTTCACATGAGTTATTAGATCTGAACCCTGATTGCTCTTGGTATAAAATATCGTATATAATGACAGTTTAAAGATAACACCACGGATAATCCGGACATGATGAGCAATGTAATCTCATGTCACAACTCACATTTTATTTCTAAATTAAATGCGGGGCGATTTAAAAATTGACACACTTAAGTATCTACGCTAAACTTATGGCAACAGTTTTAAAGATTTTCCAGCGGTGTGAACTTCATGATCTTTAGTCATAACTCACGCTTCATTTAAAAAATGTTACGCGAAGCTTACTGTGCAGTTTGAACACAATGGCACATGAATTTTTCATCCGAGGAAGGAATTTGATGTCTTGTCGCTTCTCACTTTCAATTTTTCCAGTATACTAACGTGTTTTATAAATGGACACACTGAATTGTGTTTATATGAGAAATATATGGCAACAATTTAAAGATTCTCCGGTCGTATAAAAAAATAGTCCTCTTATCACAATTCACTTTCCATTTCAGAAATCAGTGAATGTTTAAAAAATCGACACACTTAATCGTGTTTATGAGAAATGTATGTCAACAATTTAAAGATTTTCCGGTCGTATCATGATCTCTTATCACAATTCACTTTTCATTTCAGAAAGCAATGAATGTTTAAAAAATCGACACACTTAATCGTGTTTATGAGAAATGTATGACAACAGTTTAAAGATTTTCCGGTCGTACCATGATCTCTTATTACAATTCACTTTCCATTTCAGAAATCGATGAATGTTTAAAAAATCGACACACTTAATCGTGTTTATGAGAAATGTATGACAACAATTTAAAGATTTTTCGGTCGTATCATGATCTCTTATCACAATTCAATTTCCATTTCAGAAATCAATGAATGTTTAAAAAATGGACGCACTTAATTGTGTTTATGAGAAATTTATGGCGAAAGTTTAAAGACAACGTCACGGATTTTCCGACGGCAGCGAGGAGTGTGATCTAAATTAAATTGATGTGAATTATACACGGATACTCTTATGGGTGTTTGTCGAAATGTTTAATAGTTATGGCGACAGTTTAAAGATAATGCAACGGATTTTCCGGCTGCGTCTTCCGGAAATGACGCTGCTGGATTTCTGATTATTGCGACGAATAAGTGAATTCAAAATACTTATATGTACATCCCGTGCTCTTCATACATCCAGGAATATTTGCCTAAACACTAACATCGACTTTTTTCGCACTCACTTCCCCCTTTTTAAAGGAGCATCATGTCAATGATGTAAACTGTTCAATGCGCATACACATCCCTTCACGGATCACCATTTCTCACACCTACAAATATACTCACAAACGTGCACATACTCCTACCCACTACGCGCATCACCCGGTAATTACTAAATATATAAATATCACAAAACAGACATCACAAAGAAACATATCATAAGTACCCCCCCATGAAATTTCTATTTTCATATATTTGTAAAGTTTTTCATTACTATAACCAATGTACTGTTTGTTTCTATAATATAAAATAAAAAAATAATGACGCACAAATTTCCAATGAATTTATTGACACCTTCATTGAATTAATAAAAGTTGTGTATTATGTATTATTATTCTATCCGTATATAACTATTAACTGTTTGTTAATTGTTTATTGTGTCGTCATATTTATGCCGAGCAGGTAGAATGATTTCATTTTGTATCATATTTGAAACGTAAAACGCCACAAACGTAGGTAAATAAAAAAATAACATTTGACCAGCCATCTTTAAATTCATTCTTGGAAAATTGTGCATTTCACGTTTGGAACAAAATTTATGTTGTATTTACCAGCGAGTATGATTTTTAGATCGGCGTTTGTATTTACTACGTATATATTTTCGGTTCATGTTTAGAAAGATCTAAATTATCGATTTTTCTTCCATCCCGCCTAAACAATTTCAAGCAGAATTCAACCAGTGTGTGTAACGTCTCAAATCTGTGGAAAATTATTTGTTATTATAGCGAACATTTCATTGGTGTCGTAGTACGAAATTTCCTCTGCGTGCTATTTTAAAACGCACGTTTCCTCGAGGAAAACGCGCACGTGGCACAGACCTCGAAAAACGAAAGTAAAACATAGCTAATCTACGTCAAAACGCCGGATACATTCAGACGTCGCGAGATTGTTGGAATGTATGGCATGTAATGGAAAATAACAGCTTACATCGCATTAATTTCTTTGTTTTCCATGAGTATGTGGTTATGGAAAACCTACGAAATATAATGTACAAGATCGGTATATGCGGCACCGAAAATGATGTACGCGCAATCAGATTAATATGAAGATATAGAAAATCTGAAGATGAACATGCCTTTCATTGTTTTTTTACATAACATGGACATACAAGTATTTATAATTTCAACTTTATAATTTTATATACATATTATAAGTAAAAATACACTTTATATGTAACATTAAACGAGCTTATAATCAGTACATAAGCAATTATTTGGGAGGCGAGTTTGGGTATCGCCATCCCAGGAACAATTTATTGGATAACGAACAATTCTTAGCAGGGGTGCCCGGGTTCATGGGGTGAGATTTGTCCGGATTTTGACGCGGATACGTGCGCCCATAAACTTCGTGGTAGGCCGGATCTGGAGAGACAGGTAAAGGTAGATGTTTTGAACTCTCAAGCCGGTCTCTCTCGAAACATCGCCTTGCACTGCAGTGGGAGGGATAAATTCATACGTCCGTCACTCCTGGACACACTGACACACAGATTCCTACCCACCCCTCATACATTTTTCCTTCCCAGAACTTCCTCTCTTTCCTTTCCTAAAAAGACCTCCACTCAGTAAACCCAAAGATGACACAGGCCCTGAGGGGAATTATTTTCCCCAGGGCCTCCTTCCTATATGGAGCTAATGTAGAAAAAAAATGCAATTAATTTTTTTCTAACATTAAAGGAAAATAATTTCTATGCTCGCAAATGGAACCCCGATCAACTGCTTGGAAGGCCGACGTTTAAAGCAACAACTATTGGAAGAAATTTAGATTTTTTTATATCACTAGATTGAATTTCAGAATCTTACGTACATCACAACCGAAATTGCATTGTTTAATTAATAATCAATTCATTAAATAAAGATTAAACATAAAAACTATTTAAAATGGTAGAATGTAAAATGCCATGATGACGTTATATTTTATTTTTGTAGCTGTTATGGGTAAATAATTTATTTCCCTTTCCACACTTAAAAAAATAATAATAAATAAATTGCGAAAACTTATCGCCAATGCGTAAGAAGATCTAAGAACAGATTATTTGCTTAAAATTTTAAATTAATAATTGTCTCAGGTTCACTCGTTGAATAAAATAGTACACCTAGTGCAAAGCTAATCAATGTACACACACAAAGAAAACAATGATAGTTATTCATGAAAACCAAAGAAAGAGCTGGATGAATAATCGAACCTATTACAATCCGCGTTCGCATCGCTCGCGGCGTACTTATTATTTATTTCTCGTTCGTATCTCAGAGTAGGAGCACTCTTGCAAATTCAGTGCCACGGGTCCTTGTATCTTGTATTTGAATTTGTATTTCGCAGCAAGGATCGAAGTGTTTCTGTTATCTGATGACTAGTATTTGTGTTCAGTGCAATGGGAGCTTCGGGAAGGATTGGTCGCCTTACAGTAGTGAGCCGGTGGTTCGGCCAGCCACAATCGTACGTAATTATCATTTAATTAATTAAGTGTTCATTGGAGCACCTGTGATTTCTTGCTGTGTGTCGCGTCAAGGTGCACCGCTTAGCCGAGCCAAGAATGTCGGTCTGCTTGTTGTAACAAAGGAATAAGTTGTATATTTTATGTGTTGATTATTGTGCGTTTTTGTGCAATGGCCTTGGATTTACGTGTTCGATTCTCGACGTTAGGCAAACAGAAAATATGAGAATTGATTTATGTACATACTTATATATTTTTTTGTATAATAATAAGTTTATTTGCATTTGAATTTTTCTGTTCGAGGATTATTTTTTTTAATCCTAATGTAAGAAAAAGTCTTATCGGAGTTAAGACCGCTCAGTGGTTGAGTAGACAGATGCATTTTGTTGCCAAGTCCTCAATCATTGCACAGTCAACATTTTACTCTTATAATGATGGTAGTGGAGTTTTTTTATTATTAAAAACATCGTTAGGTTATTCGTATCCCAATAACGTTTGTTTTTATTTTTAAAGAAAAAATACTAAGATACAACGTTTCGAAGTAATGAACTTTTATAATACGAAATATGTATTTAAAAATATATTGTACCTACTGAAGATATTTTAATTAAAATAAACAATTAATTAAACAATTTTAAAGATTTTCTAGAAATATTTTTTGTCATATTTAATTAATGAAGACAATATTAGCGACACTCAATCGAAAATCTTTTTTCTGTTTCAGATTGTCTTCATTAATTAAATATTACAATTTGAGGTTATACTTATTTAGTTAAACATAAAAATAAATATTTATTGTGACTGATTAAAACTAGG
Source organism: Limnephilus rhombicus (assembly GCA_929108145.2). NCBI lineage: Eukaryota > Metazoa > Arthropoda > Insecta > Trichoptera > Limnephilidae > Limnephilus > Limnephilus rhombicus. Next base: position 12,381,480 of record OV815272.1, on the reverse strand, counting down.
GTTTGAAAGGGGAAATCGGTAGCACAACGGTAAATTGTTCGCCGGGCAAGCGGGTGGTTTTGAGTTTGATTCTCGGTAGCACGTAAACATATATATTTTCTATTCTGTGTGTGTTTTCATGCACATTGTTTGAATATTAATGTTCTTTCGATAATTAACATCAGAGTTTAACTAAACTTAATTGTATTGCAGCAAATTAGTTATCTTGCATACCCGGTGGTGATGTCAATTTGTCTTTGAGATGCTTGAGTGAACTATTGGTATGTATAAATTAAATTAAATTTGTAAGTTCGATGTTCCGTGTAAGCGAGCGTTGATGCGAGTAATAGGCTATCATGAATAATGCACACGAGTTATTTATTTGATTTCAAGCGGTCGATACACGCAATGTCAAATATTGTTAAAGTTTGTGCATTCTTGAAATATGCCATTCTATTTATTATTTACAAACTTGCTTTAGTACTCTGCATCACTGTGTTTGATTGTTTTTTGGCTTTCTGAAATCAAATTGATTTCGAGAACGAGAATGAATATGGTTAAATTAAAAAAAAAAAATATATATATACATATATATCTATTAAATTTTTGTTATTTTTTAGGACTTAATCTTAAATATTATGAATGCGTTTGACGTTCGGCAGACACACGCAAAAAAAAGTCTCACTCATCTATACACAAATTTACATAAATACTACGAAAAAAAAAACCTGAATCAATAACCAAAACTTACTACAAATTCCCGCATACTACTTTTGGTCAACGAAACTTCAGATACCTTGCGACAAGACTTTACAATATTCTTCCAGATAGATTAAAAAAATGTTATTCCCAAAACAAAAAGAAAATGTAAATATTTGGATCAAAAGTAATGATAAAGCCTTTACCGGTGCACTCACCCAAATACGACATTATTATTTCAACGACCTCCGTAGTCCAGTGGGTAAGACTCCTGACTTACAATCCGGAGGTCGCGGGTTCAAACCCGGCATGCGCAAATAAATTTTATTTGATTAATTTGTGTTATTTCACAATTAATTCATTAAAAATAATATATTGTATATTTGCGGCACATTCCAGAGTGGAAGATACTATCAGTATCGCCCTGGTGTAAGACCACCATTCAGAATTGAAACGTTGCTTGAAAATGGCTTTAGCCGTGTTTGGTGACCAGATCTGAATAGCCAGGTAGTTCCCAACCTTCCTCTTCCCCACCTCCTTCCCCTCCCCACTACCTTCAGCCTCACAACATACCCCAATTGGGGATGCCATAGTCTCACTGGCTCCAGACGGGAGCAGTTGAGATTCTTGTGCGGTATTCACTGTAAAAAAAAAAACGAACTATTGAATGAATATACTTTAATACAAGTGTAGAGGTATGTTGGTAGGAACTTACAAAATGACTGCCTCAATACAGGCTAACCTAGTGAGGCGGTTATGAGAAACCTCAACTTATTACTATAAATCTCTGTTCTTTAAATGTTACCTATTTTTTTAATTCCAATGAGAGTTTTAACCAGTTTTATAATAATATTTAATCAATGCAATTTCGCTTATTTCGATGGAAATGATTATGACTTGAATTGAAAAAGGACAGATGAAAACAGTTTTATTGACCAAGAAATTAGAAAAGAAATATCATAAAAAAAGGTTTCATGCCAACTAGAATCAAATCAACTCGGCACCTCTTTGAAAAGTCTTTAAAAGCTACGAAATAAAATAAAAACAGCTTACAACCTAACCTACTTAACTTATTTAACCAATATTTTTTTTTTTCATCACATTTAATGACTTTTCAAAGGAGGTTTTAAGTTGGTTTTATTCTCAGTTGTCCGGTCACCATGAAAGCATTACATTCGCGAGTTTTTTTTTTTAATTAGGCAGTCAAACGTGTAATAAATTGAATTGATATATTTTGGTGCTGTTATCAACAAACACGATTAAAATACAAAGTAACAAAAGTTTTGGCCTTCAGAAATATTATTTCAAATAAGCAGACGCCGATCAACAACACATTATATTTAATAACTATTCACCGACGTAAATTATATTGATGTTATTCGAGTTTTAGTAACGTTTAACGTGCTTTTAGCAATATTAATAATCGGTGCACTCGATTCCCGCGTGGCAAACTTCGTTATTGGTGCTTCAAGCCAGACGTTTCCCGTCAAAGGCTTTGCATTATAAATATATTACTTGTAGTAACTATTAACTACGTAACTTCCCGGCATCGCAGCTTTATTTATAGTTAAGGTGATGCAAAATTGTGTGTTTTTGTTTTGAAAATTAGATCGCTTAGAAATATTTTAGGTGCTTCAATTAAATATCACACATTTGCCTTCGAAATAATAGAGCTTTTTTTTATTAGTATTTATATGAGCCTAGAAATAAATTAAGTATCAGGCCTTTAAAAACTGCTTTACAGTTCAAAATACCCTATTTACGAACTCCTTTCCGGTTATAATGTGGAATACTAAATTCTTTACAAAATGATAGTAAAACATTTAGATATTTGTGCGTGAGCGTTTAAAAATGAAATAAAACACACTTTTTGGTGATGTTTTTTTTTTTATTGAATAAATGAACTTAATTTAAACATTAATTAACTTAATTTAAACACAAGTCTATACAGCTCAGCCGACAAGCTATTTCAAGGTATAATTAACGGTGGGGTATGATAAAGTGGGAGATAACTGATAGGAAAATTTTAAATGGTGGCGTCGACCTGGAAAATTCATGCAGAAAAAGCATGATGATTTTCATAACATTCAAGAGATTTTTACTAGCACAAATAGAGTTACTACTTTATAGTCAAGATTTCCTATCATGTTAAGTAACAACCTGTTGGGTAACTATATTATAATGATGTTACCAGTAGTGTAGCTACTTAACTTCTGAACCTGGAGTTTAATGAGTTTCTGAACTTGTTTAATGAGTTCTGTCCCCTCACGTGGAATTTGAATGTATTTATCGGAAAATATAACTATTTTTCTTGCAAATGACTATATATGATAATGACAAATGACCTCTTTACCCAGAATACTAATGGAGGGAAACAATTATACCAAGTCAGTGGACATCTTCAATTTATCTTTAAACAAATATAAAATATTTTTACGAAGGCAGTTGAGTTATGTACAATAAATACTGTATATTTCTTACTATTCATATGTAAAAGCCCTTTTAAGGGCGTTAATAAATAAATAAATTATTAAATTAAATTATAAATAAATTAAATAATCTATGTATAATGTTCTCTCACACATCCGCTATACGGACGTTTACATTGTCTGTATACGAAGGTTTCTATTGTCCTCTCCCTATTTTCTATTGCCACAAAGACATTTAGGGGAAATATAGTTCTCACTTTCACGTTTATATTCAACAATCAGTTAAATATATTTTATATTTCCTTATAGCTCTCAAGGAACTAGGAATGATCTGTCGATGAATCAGTATTTTTTTTTTTTTTTACAGTGAATACCGCACAAGAATCTCAACTGCTCCCGTCTGGAGTCAGTGAGACTATGGCATCCCCAATTGGGGTATTTTGTGAGGCTGAAGGTAGTGGGGAGGGGAAGGAGGTGGGGAAGAGGAAGGTTGCGAAGTACCTGGCTATTCAGATCTGGTCACTAAACACGGCTAAAGCCATTTTCAAGCAACGTTTCAATTCTGAATGGTGGTCTTACACCAGGGCGATACTGATAGTATCTTCCACTCTGGAACATGCCGCAAATATACTATATATTATTTTAAATGAATTAATTGTGAAATAACACAAATTAATCAAATAAAATTTATTTGCGCATGCCGGGTTCGAACCCGCGACCTCCGGATTGTGAGTCAAGAGTCTTACCCACTGGACTACGGAGGTCATCACGGAGTATATGTTGGTTGAAGACATTCTTTTGTGAAGTGAATATATGTCAGATATGATTTGAGGTTTTCACGACCAAGAGTATTATCATGATTGTTTTTGGGTATTTTGTCGTGTTGCACTAACTCCCTTGGCTTACGTTGTGGACAGTATTACAGTGTGCGCCATCAGGGCAGATAAGTAATCGATTGTGGTGAAGTGTGTAATTATGTATGTAGAAGCAATACGTTTTCAGCGTTTAGTTTTGGTATAGACGTCAACTACCGGATACCAAGAACTATTGAGCTGAGCCCCGTCGTCTTTATTAAATTATCACTTTTTGTGAATTTCAATTGCCCCCACAATAAGGCGTGTTCTATGCATTTTGGGTCTTCCCAGGACTTCAGGAATAAATCCAAAGTAATGGTCGGTGTCAATTAAGATGAATATATATTTAGATACTATTTTGATTAATCTTTACGACGAATCGGCTTACAGTATGAAAATCAAAAAATATGCTACGGATAAATCGAAGCTTTTACTAGCTTTTCTATGTATTGGAATTACAATAAAATTATTATTTACGGAACAATAAATATATGCGTAAACCACCAAAAAAAAGTTTTTCATGACTAAACTATGAAGTAATAAAAGAAACAATTTAAAAAAATACCCCTTTATTGCTAAGACTATTTTTGAGGTTTTCCATGTTCTAACTTTTTTTCGTTCTTATAAAATTATGCACAAAATAAATAAAAACCACTTATTCGCTTATTAGCCTCGTGCAAAAAGAAGCTCGATTTTAAAATTTTGCAGGCATGAGATTCGAAATACTTCTAACGTTTATATTCCTCTTAAATGCTCGGCAACTGCCTATTTGTCAGGACGACCGAGTCTGCACGCTCGAAAGTGTACTGATATCCTTTTGGAGATGTATTGTTCTGTCTGACATACACCTTATCACATCCAGAATAGCTGAGTTTACAAACTCAGGTCTCAAGAGAAAGCTTGGTTTTTGCAGGCTTCAGAAGGTCTTTATATATTTTTGTCGTAGTTTCGAATACAGTCTTGATGCTTTATTTTCTCAGTATTCTGACAATTCTGTCCGTCACATTAGGAGGTAAGTCTTTTGACTCTAGTTCAATTCTGTCATCTTTTGGGGTAGAATTATCTCTTATGATTTGCTTTGTCTGTCTTGTGGGTTAACAGTTTCATTCTATTATTATATGTCGTCTCTTTTCCACATTTTAAATGTTTAAGAAAGAACAATTTCAAAGTGTTGAAGCTAGGGCAAAAGTGTGCATTATGTAGGTCACAGTAAAATAAAACACGTAATACTTTATGTTGTGATAAGGACGGTTACGTTAATGCCACAATAAATCGACCAATCGATATCAGCTGCGGTTCCATATCGCCAAGTTCGCCGATTAATTCCTCATTTACCGCCTAAAGCCTGAAAGTTTGAGCGTCGAGCACGTGCTGAAAATTGGCGCCGATTAAATTCTGCGCATTTTGACCGACATTGCATTTCATGGCCCACAATAAATTTATCGCCGGGTTTATGACATTCGTGACATTAACCTTTCCGTAGCCGAGCGCCGAAAATAGGTCAGCAGATCGAATGGGGTGAATGAAATAGTTCCGTCTTATTTTTATGATTTCGTTTCTTTTTCTGCCAAAATTATTTAAGTAAAGCGAACATATTTTGTCTTACACATATTACTCGTATTATTTCGTCCGTGCTCTGGTGGAAATTGGAAACTTGCTGGAGAAAACTTGTTATAACAAAAGTTAGAGGAAATGTTACATTAACAGCGTTTAACCAGCAAGCGACCGAAAATCCACATATCGTCGAAAGTTGTTCTAACGATCGTACAGGGCGGTTCCAATGAGAAAGATTAAGTATTCTCCGTACCAGCTTTTTAAAATTATAGCTCAATATCGATTTTATTTCATTCCAAAGTTGCTTTAAGTTATACCTACATCCAAAAATGCTGAAAGGCATTATGATAAAACTATTAAATTTTTTTTTTTTATAATTAGTTTTTGATTATAAGAATGTAAAAAAAATCTGAAATAGTTTGTAAGTGTGCAAATAAATACACAAACGGACCAATTTTCGTCAAGAAACACATGTACGTATATATTTTTTAATGATTTTATTTAAACTAAAATTAAAATTCTAAAACATGCGATACCCAGATTTATTTTACTTCATGATTATATGATTTGAAATGGGTGTGGTATAATGCAAAATCTTTTTTGAAAATTTAACAAATCTGCCAACGGCCTACGGTATTTTATTATACTAAAAATAAACATTTTTTCTCGAAATTTAAAACATGCGAATGCTAGATATAAGAACAATCTTTCGAAATCCATTTATATTTTTTTGTGGAAAAGAGTCAATACGTCTGAAATCTGATTTAAAAAATGACATATATCTGGTTTTCTCTGGTAATACCCTCTTAAGGACGGGTTGTTTCAAATTTTTTTAACATTTTGTCAAATATTTTAACTAAATTTTCACGTTCTGTGAAAGTTCTATTCAAGTTCTGTGATTATTTCAGAATTATGGATGATATAATAGCAGAACTTGATTATAACTTACACAGAACGTGAAAATTAACTTAAAATATTTGATGAATTGTTCAAATTTTTTGAAACAACCCATCATTAGTGTCATTAACTTTACAAAATTGTTTTTACCGAATGTGAACGATTCTTCAAATTTAAAAGTTAATTTTCAAATTTTGTGAAAGTTCTATTCAAGATCTATTATTGTTTATTTTTGTCAAACAACTAGGCAATAATGATATCATTATCTTTGAATTTTCCTTGATCAAATTCTGTGAAACAACTGGCTCTAAAGTTAACTAACTATAGTTATCATGATTAGAGTTATTTATGGAGTTAACTGGTTAGAATTAGTTGTTAATGTAGTTAAAATGTTAGATTTAACCATCTTGTTTTACCTTGTTAAGAGTTGACTTGTTAAACTTAATTTGATGCACTCAACGTGTTAGAGTTAGCTTATTAGAGTTTTATTTTTAAAGTTGACTTGTAAGAGTTAACTTTTTGATTAGACTTGTTCGTTATCTATTTGGGAGGCGGTAAAGGCTACCGCCGCCCCGGGAACTATTTACTGGATGACCAATACCTCTGCCACAAGTCAACTCAAGTGTTTCGAATCTTTTTCTTTGCTTGATATTTCTCTCCCTCGTTTAATTAAAAAAAACCTCTCCACACAGCATCCACAAAGATCACGCAGTGGAGCTAAAGTAAAAAGGTTTACTTATTCTAGTTAACTGGTTAGAGTTGACTTGTTAGAGTTAACTTGTTAGAATTAACTTGTTAGAATTAATTTGTTAGTTAACTTGTTAAATTTAACTTGTTAGAGTTAACTTGATAGACTTAACTTGTTAGACTTAACTATTAGAGTTAACTTGTTACAGTCAGGTTATTAAAGTCAAAATATCACGGTGAACTTGTTTGAGGTGCTTGTAATTTATATATTATTTATCCATTCAAGAGATGAATAAATAAACGTATAAGGCTTTTTGCGAGGTTCATCCAACACATTACAATACCCAGTCTGGCGGTGCCTTAAATTTGTAAAAAATTATATCTAATATAACAACTTTCTAACAAAAAAATGGCCAAAAAGGAACGCGATTGATGCCATAATAGTCCAGTCAGGGAAGGAGGTGTGGAGTGCGTGAGCAGGTACCTAAGCGATTCCTTCAGAAACTTGTTCAGGGCGCTTAGGGTGTGAACATACTAAAAGTCCTGATGTCTAGGAGGTGAGCTAGGAGGGGAGGGGAGAGAAGGTCCCAATTTTTGGGTTTCTGCTTATATCTCAAAAACGGTGCGTTGCAGAGGAAATTTTTTGTAATAAGTAAAAGCCAATAAAATTATCTACAACTTTTATCCTGTATGTAATTTTTGAAATCCCAGCCGTTTTTGAGTTACACGCTCCACAAATGTAGATATTTTCGAAGAAAATCATTTTACCTCATATTTTTCATCAAACATTCCTTCATATGGTCTAAAATATTCATCAAAGAAAGAAATTTATTTAAAAGAAGTTGTAAAGAATTTAATTCCCTTTTAGAATATATAATACACATGCAAATTAATCTCCAACCAGTAAATATTTAAATAATTTTAATTTTTTTAGTAAAATGTCGTCATTTTCAGAAAAAGCAGTTTTTATCTTATTACTGATACACCACTTTTGTTTGTAACAGATTGTGGGGCTTGGACTTGGATTTCATTTATGTTTAGTGTTCCTAAAACAATTACTTTAATGACTCTGACGTTCTGTGGAGAACCACATGTTCATCCACGGCATCTTCATCCTCAGTAGAGGATGGTTCTTGCTGAATGGGTTCTACGTCGTCTTCATCGTCGTTCAATGCTGTGTGTAAACGTAAACAAAAAAAGGGTTAAAAACCATAAAGACATTATTGCCGCTTTTAACACCATCATTTTTCATAGAAATCCAATACATCCAGTTAACTCACGCGGTTACGGAGGGGTTAGGTTATTATCTACACGGGTTAACTTTAATGAACTAATTTTGTGAATGTAATTCGTGAATTTTTTTCAGAGTTAAGCTATTTTTTTAATATTTTTTTTTATAGTGATACCTCACAAGAGTCTCAGCTGCTCCCGTCTGGAACCAGTGAGACTATGGAATCCCCAATTGGGGTATGTCGTGAGGCTGAAGGTAGTGGGGGTGGAGGAGATAGGGAAGAGGAAGGCCGGGAAGTACCTGGCTATTCAGATCTGGTCACCAAACACGGCTAATGCCATTTCAAGCAACGTTTCAATTCTGAATGGTGGTCTTACACCAGGGCGATACTGAGAGTATCTTCCACTCTGGAACGTGCCGAAAATATACTATATATTATTTAAAATTAATAAATTGTGAAATAACACAAATTAATCAAAATAAAATTTCTTTGCCTTCGGAATGCGAGTCAAGAGCCTTACCGCTGGACTATGCCGGCCATATTACCAGAGTTAAGAGATTTGGGTCGGTAATTTACACCTTAACATATTTTGTCTTTCAAAATTCCACGCAATTAACACTCCTCTCCTTGGACAACGATATTTTTCCAGAGTTTTTAAAATTATGACCAAGCGGAATTCAGAAATAAACATTTAGTTTCAAAACACGGGCTTAAAACTTTTTATTCCGAAATTTCGGAAATTAATGACACAGACGATTCATGCGTAAGCTCGGCCCTATTCAATCATCCTTCCACCCACATTATCCAAACGTAATTATTTCGATACTCTATTAATAATTTCGTATAATAAATAACTCATTTACATACTTGATGCAAAAAGTATGGCAAATAACCAGTTAGGAGGCGGGTATTTATTGGATAACCAACACCTCTGTCATAGGTCACCCCAAGTGGTTCGCTACGTTTGGTGACTTGGCAGGGTTGCCCGGGTTAATAGGATTTCTCCGGGTCTTGGCGGCGGATGCGTCTGCTCACCAGCTGCATGACAGGCCAGATCGGGAGAGGTGGTTGAGGGAGTCCCTTTGATTTCTCCAGCCGTACTCTCTCGGCACATCGCCTCGCGCCACAGTGGGAGGGATAGATTCATTGATTCATACGTCCGTCACTCCTGGTCACACCGACTCTCAGATTCCTACCAACTCCTCATACCCCATTTCCTTCCCAGAACTTTCTCTACTTCCTTTACTAAAAATACCCTCCACACAGCATTTTAAAAGATAACATAGGCCCTGAGGGGAATTATTTTCCTCAGAGTCTCCTGTGTGGAGCTAAGGCAAAAAAATAAAACTTCAATATGTATCTAAAATTAGCTACTTATTTTTATCTTATCTGGCACATAATAATTTTTTTTTATGCCTTACCAGTCTTACCACCATCCGAAGTCAGTGAAACTACAGCATCCCTGTCTTGGTAGGTTGAAGGAAATGGTTGAGGGGAAAGAAAATACGAACGGAAGATTTGTGTAATGCCTCGCCTATTTAGATGCTGATACCAAACACAGCTTAAGACATTTCTTAAGCTTGATTCGTCTCTGAGCCGGTATTATGACTGCCCTTTCATAGGACAAGTAAACATTATCAAATATTTAGGGTTTACCTTTGACTCACACCTAAATTATAAACTACAACTACATATACAGTCTCTTTCAACGGAAGCAATCTTCCGAACAGGCCCTCCATTGATATGCTTGGTGTAACCCTAAGTGACCAGCTCAGGTATGGGGGCTCCATCAAAGCCAGAGTAAAGTTAGCCTCCCAGAAACTGGGCGTACTCTATAGGGCCCGCAGATACTTTAATAGTGCACAACTGCTAACCCTGTACAAATCGCAAGTGCGTCCCACGGTTGAATTTGTCAGCCACCTCTAGTCTGGAGCTCCAAAATACCTGAAAAATACCCTCGACTCTGTGCAGAAACGGGCGGTCGGTTTGATAGATTCTCCCATCTTAACAGACGGATTGCAATCTTTAGAGCACAGGCGTCGGGTGGGAATGCTATCCTCGTTCTACCGGTATTACAATGGAAGATGCTCCGAGGAACTAGCATCATTGATCCCTTCGGCACCGGTGCATATTCGGGAAACACGCCAAACGCGTGCCCAACATTTGTACACGGTCGACATTTGTCACATGAGAACGGGTCGTTTCTTCGACTCGTTCTTATGTTCAACAGCTCGGCTGTGGAATGATTTGCCGGCCTCTGTGTTTCCTCCTTCCTACAACATAGGTCTCTTCAAGACCAATGTTCATTCCTTCCTCTCCTCAAAAAGACCCTCCACACAGCATCCCAGATGACATAGGCCCTGAGGGAAATTATTTTCCTCAAGGCCTCCTATGTGGAGTTAATGTAAAAAAAAAATATATACACATAAAATTCGTAGAGCTATATACTTTTTCAAACAAACGCGCAATTTCCTTAACCTTAACCTTTTTAAAATTAGTATATTTACCCACAGTGCCAATCATAGATGGAATACGGTATGTTAGCTTGGGGTGACGCTTCTTCTACAGCCTTCGATCCCATCATCAAAGCACATCAACATAATTATAAAAATATCACTGATACGATCTTCAATGCGATGAACGTTATGGACATAAATATCTCTTTAAATTGCCAGTTACTTCCCCATATTTCTCTTCCCGATTTCCATCCCCTCTACGCTTCCTTGAGCTCACATTATACCTCGATTGGAGATGCCATAGCCTCACTGGTTCCAGACGGTTGAGAGCAGTTGAGTCTCTTGTGCGGTAGTCAGATAAAAATAAAAATACAACATGTCTGAATTATTTTGTAGTCATCATCCGCTTCAAGATGATCATAAATAAAACATAACGATGAAATGTCACGGTAAAAAAATCGTATCACAGCGAATAAAACTTTCTTCATTAATTTCAACACGGAAATTGCTTCTTGTTTAGTACGACTATTATGTTATGACTCTTCATAAACATTTTGAAAACTTCAATGTCGAAGGTAAAATAAATCTGATGTTTATTTTATTTTGTTTACACCCAAATGTAATGAAACGCAAATGTTGTTAGATATAATGTATTCTCAAATGTTTTATTCGGATTTTACAGTGCGAAATTCACGATGAGATTTCGATTTTACGGAACAAACTAACATTTGAAAATATAACAACCTACGTGTATTTTTTCAATGTGGCTTAGAGGAAAAAAGCTTTTCTTGAAAATCCGGAAAGTCTGTTAACCGTGCCTTATCGTATGAAAAAAGTGAATAAAAATTATGATAATTAAGTAGAGTCTGGGATTCTAATTTTGAACATCTGGCTGTCACAGTTATTTTGTTTTCGCCTAGGAAAAAATAATCTTTTTTTATTATTTTAACTAATATTTTTATGTTTTCTGGTCAATAAAAGTGTAGTGTGTTGTTCCTTGAGGATTCTTCTCCCCTCTGATCTTCCAGGAGTCACTTTTTGTCGCTGTTCTCCAGATATTTATAACCTTTTTTATTTCTGTCACTTTCCATACATTTTTTCTTTTGTAATTTTGTGAACAATGGAGGAGGACCCCCCTGGACACCCTAAAAAGCCCCCAGATCCTCCCCCTGACCCCCCAGATGGTGAAAATGTAGTAATTTCAGACAGTGAATCTGTCATTCTGACTACCACAAAAAAAAGGAAGTTTAGTCCCTCTTCCTCAATAAAACATGACTCTCCTTCTTCTTCTCAGTCTTCACCTGCTCTTCTTCAACCTCCTCCTACAAACTTTTATTCTCCTCATTCCTGTGGCCCGTTCATTGTGTACGCTCAAAAAACTGAGCAAGGTAAAACTATCCACCCTCTTGAATTTGGTAAATTTCTATCAAATAGCAAGAACCTTTCGATTAAGCCTGGAGGTGTAAAAGCTGAGGGTCGCTTCCGAATCTCTGTTGAATTCCTCTCAGGTTCAGCCGCCAACAACTTTATCAAAAACATATTTATTTCATCAAATTCTAAATTCAAGGCGTACATCCCAACTTTCAATGTCACTCGAATGGGCCTCGTCAGAGGTATCTCGACCGATCTGTCCATTCCAGAAATCCTGTCTTCACTTTCAACCCCCCAACACATCGGCAATCCCATAAAAGCCAGGAGGTTAAATTATAAGGACTCTTCTGAGGGCATCATTTCCTGGAAGCCCTCCCAATCTGTCGTCATCACATTTGAAGGACAATCTCTTCCCTCCCATATTTATTTATTTTTCAACTCCTTACCAGTTGAAATGTATACTTATCCCACCACTCAATGTTACAATTGCTGTCGTTTTGGTCATACCAAGGCTGCATGCAGATCCCCTCCCAGATGTTTCAAATGTGGAGAAAACCACACGGCTGACCAATGTTCTTCTCTCTCTTCACCTAAATGTTTTAACTGCTCAGGTGCTCATTCCGCCATTAACTCTTCTTGTCCGGAACAATCTCGCCAAAAAAATATAAAAATTTCTATGGCCTCTGAGAACTTGTCTTTTCTGCAGGCTTCTAAACTATTCCCGCCTGTCAAAAAATCATTTGCTGAGGTTTTATCCAGTAACTCTTCATCCAACCCACTCGCCTCCTCTTCAACATCTTCTCGTTCAACTAAATTCACATACAAAAACCCTATCTCTAAACCGGCTCCTGGATACGATCAGCAACAACACAACTCACTTCTCTTAAATACCAATGGTTCATCTCTTTCAAATGCCACAAATGGGTGCGCAAACAATTATAATTCATCCTCAACAAACCATCAAAAGCTTTCTGAACAATTCTCCCAAGATAATTCTTCATTTATTCAAACTCTTATTATGCTTCCAATTGACCTAATTTCTTCTCAAACTAATCTACCGTCCAACGCTGCTTCTATTATTTCCACATTAAAATCATTTATTCAAAATGGCTCTTCAAGATGTCAGAATTCTTCAGTGGAATAGCCGCAGTGCTATTTCTAACAAATCGAACCTTCTTAACCTATTAAATTCAAACCTTGTTTCTGTGGCTGCTATCTCGGAGACATGGTTTACTCCATCCACCCACTTTAATGTGGGAGGGTACTCCTGCCTCCGCGATGATCGCCCGGAAGGTACGGGTGGTGGTGCTGCCCTTTTTATTAAAAAATCCCTTCCGTTTTTCCCAATAAATAATATCAAACCCCCCAATGCTGACTTTCAAATGGTTGCAGCTAAAATAAAGGACACTTCCTTTGTTTCTATCTATCTTCCCCCAACATCGCACTTCAATAAACAAGCGTGGTTGCAAATCGTCCGTCAACTAAGCCCTCCTTTCTTTTTATTGGGTGATTTTAATGCCCATTCCCCCGTCTGGGGTTCTGCTTTCTGTGATCGAGACGGTCGAAGTGTGATGGATTTCCTAGATGAATCCAACCTTTTTCTTTTGAATGACGGATCTCCTACTAGAATCTCTCGCCCCAACACAAACCCCAGTGCAGTGGATCTCTCCATATGCTCTATTAATCTGGCACCTCTCTCCTCGTGGGTGGTGTCCCCCGACCCTTGCTCCAGTGATCATTTCCCGATCACCATCACTTATCAAACTTCTTTCCATTCAGAGAAGTCCCATATTTCGACAAAGATTAAAAAAAAACACACCAAATGGGACGAATTTAACTCACATATGGATAAGTTTATACAAAATTTATCCTATACCGATACATTATCTGTCAAAGATGACTACGATAACTTCAAATCAATGCTCGTAACTGCAATCAATAAATCAAATCCTCCCCCTAAAACCAAATCTCTCAAAAAACTCCCTCCGACTCCCTGGTGGGATGAGGAATGTTCCAAAGTAGTGAGAATTCGGAAAGCTAAATCTCTTTCCTATCGTCACAATATGACTATGGAGAACTATCTCATATACAAAAATGCCGAAGCCAATGCCAAAAGGGTATTGAGGTCAAAAAAAAGATCCGGGTGGTACAACTTCTGCAGTTCAGTATCTCCGAACACTCCAATTTCGGAAGTTTGGTCTATGATTCGAAGATTTCGATCCTCCTTCAGTCCAACATCTCCTCGAGCTTCTCATTCTAAATGGATAGACGAGTTCTTGGACAAAATTGCCCCCCCTTCTGTACCTAACTTAGATGAAATAACTCCAATCCACAACACTCCTATGTCTGATCATTGGCTAGACTCTCCATTCACTTTAATTGAATTAAAAAATTGTTTATCAACAGTTAAGGACTCATCTCCAGGCAGAGATGGTATACCTTATAGCATTATCAAAAATAGTAATGATAATGTTCTAAATCACTTTTTAAGCATCTTAAATAAAATCTTCCAGACTGGCATAATACCTGATGACTGGAGTTCTCAAATAATCATCCCAATTCTAAAATTGAACAAATCACCCAATTCTGGATCCAACTATAGGCCAATTGCTCTTTCATCCACCCTTAGTAAAATTTATGAAAAATTAATTAAAAACCGGTTAGAATTTTTTGTCGAGAGTAATCATCTTCTCTCTCCATCCCAATTTGGATTTAGGAAAAAGAAATCTACACAAGATAACCTTGCCATCATCAGCACTGATATTAATTTATCCATTTCTAACAAAGAAGTATGTCTTGCAGTCTTTATAGACATAGAAGGCGCCTTTGACAATGTTTCCATCCCAATTCTTAAAAAAAAACTTTTAGGCCTTGGCTTACCCCTCATGTTTGTCCAATCTATTATTAATCTTTTTCTCGATAGGAAAATTTTCATTGAGCTACCAGATGTTACTCCTCAGAGTAGGTCAATTTGGAAGGGTTTACCCCAAGGCGATGTATTATCCCCCTTACTGTATAATATATACACACACGATATGCATGTCACCATTCCCCCTCAAGTAAAAGTTGTTGAGTTCGCAGATGACATAGCTTTCTTCTTATCATCCAAAATCATTCCATCCGCCGTCAAATATCTTAATGAAGCCATGGATGCCCTTTGCACATGGCTCACTTTAAATGGTCTTGAACTTTCAGTACAAAAGAGTCAGTGTGTCACCTTCTCAAATCGTCATAATAACCCCCCTGTTCAAATTTTATTTAAAAACTCTCCAATCCCCAATGCTTCCGAAGTTAAATTTTTGGGAGTAACATTTGATAGGAAACTTAAATGGTCTTCCCACATTAATAATATAGTTACTAAATGTGAAAAAAATTTAAATATTATCAGATCATTGACTGGCGTTTGGTGGGGTGCACATCCTATCTGCATTAAGTTGCTCTACAATGCACTTATTCGAAGCCATCTCGACTATGCCTGCCCACTTTTTAGTACTGCATCCAAAAATGCACTCGGTAAATTAGACAAAATTCAATCTAAGTCATTGCGAATAATAACTGGCGCGATGCAATCGTCGCCTATCAATTCCCTTCAAGTAGAATGTTCTGATCCTCCTCTTTATTTAAGGCGTCAACTATTTGCTGACAAATTTGTTCTTAAATGTTTAAATTCTAAAAGTCATCAGGTTATTCCCAGAGTCTCGTTGTTCAACGACTCAACACATTCACATTCATCTACAATCAGAGCTCGAACTAAACCTCTCCCTGCCATCTGTAAAAATTTTCGCTCTCTCTCAGAGCTTCAAATTATCAAAAATGATCTTCTTCCTTTGTACAAATTAAAATATAGTCACGTCACCCTATCCCCAACGATATTAGAAGGGATCGGCATCCTTAAAAGTCATTCCAATCTCCCAGCCCTACTGTCAATAATATGTTCAATGACATTATTTCTTCTAAATGGCCCAACTCTTCTCTTTTATTTACTGATGGCTCCAAATCTCCGGACTCTCCTAACTGTGGTATTGGTATTAACGTTTACCACAATAATTGTAATGAAAGAATATTTTATTCAATTTCAAACCAATTTTCAATATTTTCTGCCGAGTGTATTGCGATTATTCAATCTCTCAAATATATAATAAAAAATAATTTTGAACATTCTCTTGTTCTCTCTGACTCTCTCAGTTCCCTCCAAAAACTTAAAACCAGTCCTCTTCTTCATCCTGATGATCACTTTGTATGTCTTATTCGAGTATTGATAACCTCCATTCAAAGCTCTGGAAAAACTGTCACTCTGATTTGGATTCCTGGACATGTTGGCATAGTGGGTAACGATATTGCTGATTCCTTGGCAAAACAAGGAGCGTCTAACTCTACCGTTACCCTCGTAAACCATATTCCCCTGTCTGATATTTTTTCCATCATCAAAGATAGATCCCGCAATGTTTGGACAGAGTATTGGAACATTGCTAGTCAATCCAAGGGTGCCCGTTACGCCTCAATACAAAGGACTATCCCATCAAAACCGTGGTTTCAAAAATTCCCCCATTTTTCCAAAAAAGAAATTTCCTTACTTATTCGTATGAGAATCGGACATTGTTCCGTTCCTTCTCACCTTTATAAAATTCATGTGCTTGACTCCCCAGATTGTACGTTCTGTGGTCTAGATGTGGGAACTTTAGATCACATATTTTTTGATTGTCCCTCTCTAAATAAATATCCTCTCTTCTATCAAGCGTTATCAAAAATTGCCTCTCCTCCATTCAACATTTCATCTCTTCTAAGTCTGAACTCTACTCCAATCTTCCATAAAATTCTGAAATTTGCACATTTAAATAAAATTAATATATAAATTCACCTTTCCTTTCTCTGTAATTATAAATGATGGCCTCGAACACCCTTGAAGGGTGAAAGCCAGAAATAATTGAAAAAAAAAAAAAGTAGAGTCTGAATAAAATATTTATTTATATTATGAATGGACGGTTGAATTTGGCAGCCATCTCTGTGGTCTGGAGCTCCAAAATACCTGAACAATACCCTCGACTGTGTGCAGAAACGGGCGGTCCGTTTGATAGATTTTCCCATCTTAACAGACGGATTGCAATCTTTAGAGCACAGGCGTCGGGTGGGAATGCTATCCTTGTTACTAGCATCATTGATACCTTCGGCACCGGTGCATAGTCGGAAAATACATCTAACGCGTGCCCAATATTTTACACGGTTGACATTTGTCACATGAGAACCGGTCGCTTCTTCGACTCGTTTTGTATTCAACAGCTCGGCTGTGGAATGATTTGATGATCAGGGCCTCCTGTGCGGAGTTAATGTAAAAAAAATTGACTTGATAGTTCTGCTAAAGTTGATTTTGGCTATCATGAATGTTTTATAAGGCCCCGAGGAAATTAATTTCCCTCAAGGCCTATGTCATCCTTGGGAAAGCTGTGTGGTTTTTTTTTAAGGAACGAAAGGAGATGATGATCAGTGAAGGAAAAAGGTGTGAGGGGTGGGTAGGAATTTATGGGTCAGTGTGTCCATGAATGATAGATGCATGAATTCGTCCCTCCCACTGCGGTGCAAGGCGATTGGTCGAGAGCGTCCTGCTGGAGAGGTAGAAAGGTCTCCTTCAATCAGTCTCTCAAAATCCGGCTTGCCACAAATTGGGTGGGAAGACATATCCGTCACCAAAACAATCCTTACCCCATGACCGGGCATCCCTGCTAAGTGTTCAATAGTGAACCACTTGGAAGGCGAGCATTCTACCATTGAAAGTATCTCCCAAGTGCATTTCTTCGAGGCAAAATCGGGGAGCCGGCTAAAGGGCGCGGACTTCGAGCATCGTCTGCGGTTGGGCCGATAGCTCATTGGGACTGCCCGGTGGTCTATGGAATACTTTCTCTGGCTTTTCTTTTTATATATTTTATTTTCTTTCTGCTATTATAGTAATTACTTACATTTTAACATAACTGTTTTTTCCTCATTACTTATTTTATTTTCAGAAGGTTTCTTCGACTGGTCGTCATTTTTCTTTTTCTTTTACTAACACTATTATCTCTTTTTGATGTTACCTATTTCAGAAGAATTATTCTACGGGCTGCTACTTCTATTTATATTTTGTATAATGTTAATGTAAGTACTTGCATACTGCTTACTAACCCCGTATGCATGGACATTGGAGGTTCTAGATTCGTTCAATTAAATGTAGCATCATTAAAAAATATATATAGTCTTGACGTGTGCGGTGAAGGAGGAAACCATATGTTTCCTTATAACGCCGTTGGGAAAGTGGTGGGGTCCCCTCCAATGAACCACTTAGGATGATCTATGACAGATCTATGACATCTGCCCTGATGATGGACACTGTAACGCTGTCCGAAACGTTGGCTAAAGGAGGAGGTAGCGTAACACGGCATAAAATCCCAAAAACAAACAACAAAAATATGACAGAGGTGTTAGTTATCCAATAAATGGTTGTGGGGGCGGCGGTACCCATGCCCGCCCCCAAATTAGCTGGTAAATATTGTTGTATTCAATGAGACCTCAACGTTTCATGAGAGTAATAACGTGCTACACAGCTACCATTCAACTAATGCGCATTTTCCAAGTAATGTACAGTGTTAATGCGCACCTGAAATATCCGGACGTCCTGTGTGTAAGGATGGAAATAGAAAACTACATATTCTTTCATTCCAAACATTGAGCAGATTGCCGATGACTTCGTTTTATTCACTTCAAAAGTGCACTTGATATTTTGACTGGAAAATGTTTCAGGCAAAAAATACGATCTTGGTCTGGAATTGGAATTTTATTACGTACTAATAATGAGATTCAGACGGGGGTAATAGATTTTATTCACTTAATGTGTTTTGGTTTCCCATGAATCTAATACGACCAGAGAGTAGGCTTTTGGGCCGATGAAACTAATAACTGGCAAAAATGCACATGGAAGCAATTCATACGTACTCCACTCCGGTTCTTCTGCATCATTTTTATTTTTACTCTCTGTTCTGATATAAATCTTTTAAAATTCGTCTAACTAGTCCATATCACATAGATAGCGAATTTTCGAAATGCTAAAAAAGGACAATATATTAAAAAATGGGATGTCTTTTTTTCCATTTTTTTTTTCTCTTTCGATCGGCGTCGACAAAATATTTAGACTTTTACGACGTGTATTTTAAGAGGATTTTTGAAAGTGAAACATCCTTAGGGAACGTACCCATTCTACGTGACCAACTTTTTGCACATATTAACCCCCCGGGACCAAAAACCTAAGCAACCCGCCGCTCATTTGTACCAAGGGTGGTATTTTGAAGACCCCCCCCCCCCGAACGTGTCACGTAGTATGGGTACGTTCCCTAAGCCGCGTTAACGGTTCGGAATTTGTATGAAACGGAAATGACGCATACAGCACCTCCGAAGAATTATACTCCTATCAAGGCTCCTGTAGGTTGATATGTAAAACGGAAACGATTGAGCGAGGTCTGCTCACTGCGCTTTGATTATGACCTCACTTCAAGGCTCCTTGGTTCTTCATAGTTTGAGATTGTTTTGGTAAAGTTTCGCTTCTACCGCGTGTTAACTGCACTCGATTTTTTTTCTGAAAAAAAAAATTAAATAAATACTCTTATTAAAGAAATTTACAAAAAAAATGTTGTTCTGAAACATCTATTCAATGTTATTTCATAATTTTTAATTATTTTAAATAAAAAAAAAATATTTTCTCTTCCCCTTACACACGAGTAGTTACACTCTCGTAAATGTTATATTTATATATTATATACATATATATGTTTATACTGTTTCTAATAAATTTTGCAAGTTAGTGTTTAATGATTTGAGTTTAATCCGATTGTAACCTGAAAATTACTCATAATTATATTACATGTATATGTATATAAAAACTAATAAAAAAATAATGGAAATTCATAATTACAGGCCTACAAAATCCATAATTACAGGCCTACAAAAACCGGAAATTACCCTTTTCGAAAAATAAAGTAACTTTCCTTTCGCTCTCCCAAACAATTAACATTTTTTTAAAAGAAAGACAAACATTCCCTGGTCACGAATAACCTGACAATATTTGAAAAAATGTGTCGTGATGGAGGACTTGGCCAGCCGAGGAATCGAACATGGGATGCCTGGGTTGGACCAAAACGCGATGCCAACTCAGACACTGACCGGGCAACATTCTTTATATCAATTATTACAAGCAATAATTGTCAGCCTGAAACACTCATTTACATTGAAAAATCTTCCGAGAAAAGATACTTGCCGCCAACGGGACTTGAACCCGTGTCCTTCCGATTGCCGGTCGAATGCTCTGACCACTGAGCTATGGGGGCTTATCAAATACCCGCCAAATAATTCAATATATACTAGTGTTTCATTCAACAATTACTGCTTGTTATATTTTTTCCCACCTGAAAACATTAGTTTTTAAAACTAAACGTTAGTTTATAAATTAAAAAATAATAATTATTATTCTTTATATCCTTTACAGCATTTCAAATTACTGTGATCGATATCGTGAAACTTATTGAACATTCATTTAGTTTGTGATTATCTTATTGCATTAATTTTTTATCGTAGATAAAAAAACAAGGAAGATGGGCCTTAAAACCCGTCTGCTTATTTAGGAATAAATACATCCCAAAACACGTAATCGCGTAACACTTTCATAAGACCAAAAACGTCCCGAGCGACCTTACATTTTAAAAGCTCTATATCTCTCTTCCTCTCATGGAAACATATGTATTTTTCTTTTAACCAGAAAGAATATGAAATAATACTTCTTATTGTCTTTCAAATATGAAAGCTATCTTGCATGGATATTTAACAATCTCGATCCAAAGTGACGGTTTCAGAATTTTCGCGTGAAATCGAGTCTTCCGAATTGTGATGTGGGAATATATTGAACCAAGCAGACGGGTTAAACTATGAATCTGCAAGCAAAAAAATGTCAACTAATTTTACCCGTACTACAGCAAATCGCACCTGTACACAGCGGCTCCCACCTTTGTTTCTACCTGCACATCAAACGCACAACATTCATTGGCTTCACCGCGCCGCTTTACTAGCCAATGCAGTTTAGTTGTAGCCCGGTTACGGTCGGCACGTTTTTACGTCATATCTCCTTTTCTTTCTATTTTCTATGTTTTTTTTTAAATAGGCTTGCAACTTTCTGGTCATACATGTAATACTCGTGCATACTTTCTATCAACGGTTTAATGACCCACATTACTTTAGAGTTATGTGAAAGACGGAGTTCAAAACTCCAAATGCAATTATCATTAATTATTCAAACGAGACATTTCATAATTATGCATTTGTCTTTGGCATAATAATATCTTGGCAATATCTTCCGTATAATTGACTTGTCTTTCGAGTGACATTAAATAACACTTCGCCTTGTGGCTGTCGGCATTAACTCCAACCCACACATTTCTAGTCTAGTCTCTAGTTCTAGTGGCTGATGGTTTGCAAACTCCAAACAAGTTTAAGTTATGGAAACCTCCAGAATTGATACAGAGTCTGGTGAATACTTGATAGACCAACTTTTACAACAGTAAATAAAAGTAAATAAGGTATGGAAATATTTTTTTCCGAAAACAGCAATTTCGTTCCTTTAAGGGCGGTTCAAAGTTAGACAACTTTAAACCAAGAGATTGTGAGAATTATAAATAGGTTAATTTATTTTTGCTTTCGTGTTCAGTCTGTACTCGTACATCAGTATAATTATGATATAAATATTTTTATTATTTGAAGAAAATTCAGTTTCATCGTCGACTGACTGGGAAAATATTAATATTTTATTTATTTTCAATTGTCGGCAACCCGGGCGTTTATTGTAATAATGTATGTTACATAGATGTTAGTAAGCATGATACCTAGATAATGGCTGTTCTGAAACGAGTAGATGTATACGTTTTGCGTGATGAATCTTTCATCTTACAATGAAAGAAAGTCAGTTGTACAAAAGATTTTTTTTACACTGGTTAGTAAAAAAATTCCACTCAATTGGTGTCACGTATCACTTTAGGCTAAACAGACGAATCTATTGACGGTTGAAGAAGTTTAGTATTGTCTTGGCCAATCAAAAATGCAATAGACCTGCCAAAAAAATTTAAAATCAAGGAATGGTAAGAGGATGGTTCAAAAATTATCTACATTTTTTTTTTTTACAGTGAATGCCGCACAAGAATCTCAACTGCTCCCGTCTGGAGCCAGTGAGACTATGGCATCCCCAATTGGGGTATGTTGTGAGGCTGAAGGTAGTGGGGAGGGGAAGAGGAAGGTTGGGAACTACCTGGCTATTCAGATCTGGTCACCAAACACGGCTAAAGCCATTTTCAAGCAACGTTTCAATTCTGAATGGTGGTCTTACACCAGGGCGATACTGATAGTATCTTCCACTCTGGAACATGCCGCAAATATACTATATGTTATTTTTAATTAATTAATTGTGAAATAACACAAATTAATCAAATACAATTTATTTGCGCATGCCGGGTTCGAACCCGCGACCTCCGGATTGTGAGTCAAGAGTCTTACCCACTGTACTACGGAGGTCGTCAAAATGACAACATAAATGACAACAACACATAAATGACAACAACACAAAAAAATAATGTATTGAGCGAATCCATATATTGATAATTTGGAATATCTCAAGGAACCGTTCTAGGTCCAATATTATTTATCATTTACGTGAATGAAATGTTTACTTCTCTGAAAACTGGAAAAATTGTATTTTTCACTGACGCGATAACCCAGTCTATAGAAAAAAAACTGAGGGCTACATCAGAGCAATCTTCTGCACTATTTTTATTTTATTTCTATGCCTATGTATCGATACAATGTGAAAGAACGTAATTTTAATGTAAGACTTCTTTGTCATTTAATTACATAAGTCAAACAAATATACGATTTCCAAATTTTGTTTTGCTCTCTTGAAAAGTTCGGTACTTGTCGCTTGACGCCTTTTGCCTTTCCATCGTCGATATATTATAAAGTGTTTATGATTAAACAAAATAAAATAAAATCATGAGTGATTGAGAAAAATCGCACATTTTCACCATTCATCAATACTGCAATTTTTCCATTTCAGAGTTGAGTGTGGAGTGGCTCCACCGCGTGCTGAGGCTGTGCCACGAGGTGCTGCGCCCCCTAGAGCTGCTGCGGCTGGCGGGGGCCTCGCGGGCCCCTCGGGTCCGGCTCCAGCTGCACCGATGCCTGCTGCAGGTGCTCCTCAGGATGCGGGCAGACCCTGATGTGAGCCCCCAAAAAATTGCGGTAACTGGTTCATGAACTAATACAATAAAATTACCGTTAAGGGAATGTTTTCTAAGCAGTGGGTGGGAAGGAGATAGGAAAGAGGAAGGATGGGAAATAACTTGGTATTCAGATCTGACCACAAAACACAAAGCCATTTCAAGCAACTTTTCCTGCAGGCTGCAGATACCTCATCCCCAGGCTGCGGGCAAACATATATCTATAACCAGTCAGTGGCCGAGTTAGCATCGCGTTTGGGTCAAGCCCAGACGTCGTGTGTTCAATTCCTCGGATAAGTCCTGCATCACGACACAAGCAACATTTTCATTTTTTTTTTCATTAGTTCCACACAGGATACCCCAAGGAAAATAATTCCCCTCAGTTCCTGCGTCATCTTTCGGGATGCTGTGTCGAGGGTCTTTTTAGAAAAGGAAGGAGAGGAAGCTCTGGGAAGGAAAAGGATATTGGGAGTGGGTAGGATCTGGGGGTCAGTGTATCACTGCGGTGAAAGGCGATGTTACGAGAGAGTACGGCTAGAGAAGTCAAAGGGACTCCATCAACCATTCTTTCCCGATCCGGCCTGCCATGCAGCTGGTGGGCAGACGCATCCACCGTCAAGACTCGGGCAAACCTTACCCCATGAACCTGGGCATCCCTGCTAAGTCACCAAACATAGCGAACCACTTGGGGTGACCTATGGAAGAGGTGTCGGTTATCCAATAAATGATTCCTGGGGCGGCGGTTCCTGCCTCCCAAATTGCCTCCCCGCTTACTGTGATGGTAGTAGGATATTTTCTCGAATTTAACCTATTACATATATTTTCAGGAGGTAGAGAGAGAAGTCGTCGACAGCATCAACCAATGCTACGAAGTTCTCAGACATGACCTGCTCGCCCCAAAGGACCTACAGTTGAGGAAGAACCTCGCTAATTCTAATATTCTTAAACTGATCGAATATGAAAATAGTCTGTGATTATATTAATTTAATTTTGTAATTTTAAGATACTTTTATACAATTAAATAACTTTTAAGCTTCTATCTTCATATTACCTAACCTTACAAAGTCTTATTTACTAACTCCGCCCAGTATCAGTGGAAATAAATACTTTGGGGATTATATCATATTTGGGGATGTTGTGTGAAGGATCTTTATAAGGAAGGTATGAACCTAGTGTTTTCTGACTATGCACCGGTCCCGAAGGGTTACAACTAGTCCTGGGTCGATCGTAATCGATCCGATCATTTTGATACGATCACACACCCTCAATGATCGATCGGGTGATTTTCTGAAAAAAAGAGTCGATCATTTGATCCATGAGCTATCAGCTCAATTAGTATCCATTATGGGCATGGCGAGCGACAGTAGATTTATAAATTTCGTAGACCGGGCGCGGTCGAATCTCGTTCGCGCGATAGATAAACAGAAATGTTAGATAATTGAAATCTGAAATAGACTCATTGCGGTTCCAGCCGGAATTCCCAGTAACTAAAATGCAGTCTATTTAAACTTAATCATATCTGCTTCTGTAACGAGACTCGAGACGCCCGATCTACACAATTTAACATCTATTGTCTATATTCTACATTAACAAGCATCAAAGATCAAAGATCAAAATTTTTGACTCGATCACTTCATTGAAAAAGATCGATCGACCCAGCACCAGATTCGACGGTAATGCACCGGAGCAACTAAAAATATTGGGTAATCGTGGAACAGATGCTGACCTTGAACACGATGATATTTATCCATAAAATAGTAAACAACCTGTTCCCAAATTACTTCTCAAATAAAATTATGTACAACAAGGACATTCACAGACATAACACAAAATCAGGCTATAAAAAAAGGACAAAGCGAATACGCAGGACAGTTTACTATACAAAGGGATGAAGTTATACAACACGCTACCAGAAACTTTAAAACGCGGCACCAATTGGAATGTTCAAGATGTGAGCTACATCAAACTAGAAATAATATAGATTGCTATATGAAATGTTATAATTAATTAGCAATTTGTAAACCAAAATGTACAAATTACTAAAATAAAATTAATAAAAAAAGTAACTGAAATACGGGTAGAATAGCGAAAGCATTAGGTACCGTCTGCCGTCTGTGCTCCAAATATTGCAAAGCGTTTATTTTGTAGGTCGGTAGGGGAATCCATCAAACGGTCCACCCATTTCTGCATAGATGCAAGAGTAAAGTTGGTAACATTATTTTGTAAACGAGCGTAAACTAGGCCTAGTGAGAGCTCGTACTGACGTCATCGACGTTCCTTCGATGACATCAGTCCGAAGACTGACGTCCTCTTCCTTCTGACGCGTCTTGATTGAAAAGCATAATATGAAATTTTTAATCTCTTCGAAATTAATATTGATTTTCTTTATTTCATTTTCCGACTTTGTTGGTGTTTTTTGTTTTTATTGGCGGTCATCGTGTACACCGCTCCATTTCTCTTTCTGCCATAGATCTGGGTATCTAGCATGGTCAATCGATATAATTTTTATCGAAAATGTCGGTAACTTGTCATCGCTCCCGAGCACGACTGCAGGCCGCTAACGAATAAATAACAGTTCACGTCAAATAAAGTAGGAACCCTTAGTCGTTGTGAACTGTTGTCTGTTCGTTGGTGACCTGCAATCGTGCTTGGGAGCGATGACAAGTTACCGACATTTTCGATAAAACCTATATCGATCGACCATGCTAGGTACCCTGATCCCCACACACTTACAATACATTCGTTATTTTTTATTTAATAACCAAAATATTCACTAGAAATAATTTATATGGCAAAACAACCTGTGTCGGGTCAGCTAGTGTTATTATAATATTGTGTTGTGAGTGTGATGTATCAAAAAATCAGGTGGTTTAGTCTCCCTACTTTGAATTCAAGGTTTCAGCAAGGGTTCTTTTTCATAAATAAATTATTTTAGTAAATTCCATCTCCTCTCCCATACGAGCAATTTTGTCAAACGAATTTATATTCTTACCCTACTGGCACTGCGCGGAAAACAATTTAAATGAAATATAAAAAAAATGTCTACAAAACAACAAATCCAAGTTCAAAAGATTACAATATTAATATTTCTGCGCGAGGAAAGTTTTATTATCATTTATTTGGGAGCTTTTGCATGGAAAACAAAAAAATATTTGCGAGCCGAAAACATGATATTTTCTAAAGTAGACATTTTTATTAGTTCATTTGGAAGACAGAGTAAATATAAGGGTATTTAAAAAAAAACGAGTGTGCTTTAGACCACACGACTGAAGTAAAACTTCAATAACTTATATCTCCCTCTCAACTTCCGTTCGCTTCACCCGACCGTTCGCCTCACACTTTTCATAACGCTCTCGTCACGAATTCACCAGCTTACTCCCCAAGTCAAGCGTGCGTAAAGCAGTTTTACTTCAAAAAATCATATGACATTTTAGGTACACATCCCCACTGTTCTTCGACATAGTCCCCGTTATAATCGATGCACTTCGTGAGCCGTTGTACTAGGTCGTTGAGACCTTTATCGTAGAACTCCGCCGGAAAAATGACAATCACCACTTCCTCCGTGTCCTATTCGGTCTCTAAAGGTTTTCTGGCCAAATGTTCCTTCAGGTGAAGAAATGCAAATCATGTCATTCATTGCCTTTTTGATTCAGGAGTTAGGTGGTGAACCCATGTTTCAACCCAAAAAAGCCTCGTATTGGTTGGAAAAACGGTTCAAAGAGACCCGAGCACTTTCAACACGATTTTGCTCTTTAGCATTTTGAGAACGCAATGAGAACGCAATTTGCATACGCTATTTTTCCCTCAAAATCCTTTGTGTGGTGAACTTACTGACGTCTGGGATAAAAATTGCGAACTTAGAAACTTCAACAGGGCGGACTTAGTTGAGAAAGCGAATAATTGAGCGCACCTCACAGGCGGTGGGATGCGTCAGCGGAACGTCCATTCCAAACGGACGCAAAGATCGCACTTAAGCAGCTGCCAATCCGGATCACCGCTCGTTTTTTTAGAGGAAAGTCTGCACTACACGCTAGTGCCACCATATTTTGAGAAATAATGTCCACGTCGCTTCAAATAAGGAAAGATATTTAATTCTTGGATAACCCTCGTGTATCTAATCTAAAGATTCAGTTTCAAAACTGCCGTTTTGATGATAAATTCGGTAAGTATGATATAATTCTATGATTCACATCATAGCAAATATACAAGCATTGTTCATGAACTAAAGTTATGTACTGGGTAAGTACTTGCTAGATACTAGATAGAAAAATATCCGGAGTTCATTGTCCTTTAATGTTATAACTTTTACTTAATTTTGTTGAAAAATATCTTAGAAATATACGATTCATATTTCAAGTCGAAGCATGATAGTTAAAATTTAAAGTTTACATTTATTACTTTATTTTTATTTATCTGCTACCGGTTTCGACACATCCATATCATTCACTAGCAATCTTAAAACCATACTTAAAACTCACTTTAAAATTACAAGTACAGACATGATTAGATTTTATTAAGTGCGGGTAGTGGGAGGGGTGATTATAGTGGAGGGGGAGAACGGCGGGGGAGTCAACATAACAGGGTCAATAAATAAATTTAGATGTGTTGAAACCGGTGGCACATAAATAAAAATTAAGTAACAAATGTACATGTGAAATAAAACTCTTCAAACCAAATGTCTCGAAATTGTTACGTAGCCCAAGAAGTATGTGGTAGAAGTGAAACCTTGAGAAATCTAAAGTAGACAAGATTGGGGAGGTTACGAAGCACCGCACAAAGAGGAGACTGATTATGCTATAGCATTCTCTCACAGGCTAAATCCTTTAGATGTATGTATTTGTCTCTTTTCAGTGTCGCTATTTTTCGTTTCACTCAGTTTCAAATCAAATCACAACGTGCTAAAGAAGTTTTCACTTAAAAAATTAAAAATTTATGAAGCAGATATTTTCTTTGGATTCTTTCTACTTTAACATTATGGATAACGATTTTGTAGAAATGCGACCACACTACGGAATTATGTTCTTTTAGCGCCGACCAATTTTGAATTGAATTTCCAATTTTGAAAAAGAAAATTAAAATGATTATTTTATTGGTAGGTAGGTACCAGTAGGTACTTGTTTGAATTATTCCTCAACAAAGAGTTCCCATTTTGAAAATGACACTTAAATTCAAAAGAAATTTGAGTTCATAGAACTTTCTCGAATCTCATAATTTTACTTGACCCAAACATTATTATCTCTTATCGTGATTTGTTTTTTATTTGTGTTTTGAATAATCTTAAGTACGCTAATAATTTTAGAAGCATATCCTTAATATATAAAAATTAATATTTCTTTGTTTGACCCCAAAAACCCCAAAAATAAATCATGATAATACTTTTGGTCGCGAAAATATGAAATCATATTTTATTTGTTGTTTTTTATTTACAACAAACGTACATTTCGTTGTTTTTATTTTTTACATTTTGTTATTTATTATTTCTTTGTATTTTTTACAATAACCCTGTGCTATGTACATTATAAATTATACAAATAAAAAATTCTAAGTAGGGCAGAATGTATCGGCATTTCAAATATTTACGAATTTCCTGAAATATTAAGTGATAAATAATATAGTCATGCCTTCGAAAAAGTCATCTGGTGAAACTTTTCTCAACTCTCGAGGGGGTAAATACAGCTGAATAATGTAAGTAGAAAGACTCGGCATACAGTTTAGTTCGTTTCACTCGCCACCGCGGTTTCACCTCTTTTGTCTCACAGTTGACTTCTCAGATTACCAACTATTGTCTTCCTTCATGTCAGAGTATCCTGGGACCTTTGTGGGATAGGACTGGTTTGGACTGAACCAGGAATCACCAAAATTTGATTTAATTCATTGAATACTTTTAAAAATAATACTAGCTAACTCGGCCACGCGTTGCTCTAGATAATTAAACACAACGCGATCTAATGGATGGACAGATAGACGCCGTGGAGACTTTAATTTATAATACGTAGAGATGGTGCAAAACATTATAATAATGTGCATGAAATGCTTGAGGTAGCTAACGTATTTAAAATGATAAGGATTAATACTGTATCAGTCTAAATAACTTTCCAATTACCGCATTGTACGTGAACATTTTTTTGACAGAATGGGTATGGTAATCTCTCCGTAAAAGATACATATCGCGAACAGGCAGACCGACAGACGACGCGGAGGACTGTAATTTATAAAATGTAGAGATGAAGAGATAGTAAGCTATCCGTAAAAGATAGATATATGCCATCGTGGACTTTTTTGTAGATCTATATAAGAGGAATATCCCACCATGCATTGTTTTGTTATATCTCAAAGGGATTAATTAGGCAGTATTTTCGATGAAAGCTACCAGGCGGCTTGACTTTTTCCGACGATTCTAACAATTATCGTTATTTTTCAACCATTTTACACACAACCTTAACAAATTATATACCTAAACCTTCCCCACAAAACGCTCTATCTATTGGTGAAAACTTCATGAAAATCCGTTCAGTAGTTTTTGAGTTTATCGCGAACAGACGGACAGATAGACTTTAATTTATAAAATGTAGAGAAGATGAAAACTTTAAAGACTTCCAACTGCTACCTAATTGATTGGAGCATAGAAATAGTTGATAATGCCATCCCGGTTACTTCGAGCCAGTTCCTTTCTGTCACTGAAACCGTCGCCGACGATACCATTTCGCTGAGAAAACGGTTACTTTTAGAACCGGTTCCTATTAATTAGAATAAACGCAACCAAATATTTGAAATCTTTGAGGGATCGTTCTTTTTCTCAGAATTTCTCTAGCCCTTCTCCCAGATGGAATGAGATGTAAAGAGGGAGGTTGAGAAGTACCTACCAATTCAGATATGATCACGAAACACGACTCACCCATTTCTAGCGACGTTTCGAATGAATGGTTCGTTCACCGGGGTAATACTGAGAATAGGTATCTACCTTATAAGTAATTACCTATCAAGAAGTAGTTAGTTATAAATGTAACTATATGTAGTTTTGAGACGTCTCAACAGATGTCAGTAAACAAGTACTATAAAAAAGTGTCAACTGACACCCGTTATTTTTTTATGTATTTATTTAAAGTACATGAACAGACTAAGTAACATAATTTACACAAAAGGATGACAAAAACAGACCAATTATTAATGTTCACAAATAGGGATTTAGAAAAAAAAAAACAAAACTAAGCAGCAATTAAAAAAATAAATGAAAACACAGATGTAAATTCAACAAATGACAAACCTATAATACACAACTGTAAAATAAATGTGATTATAACCATACTTAGACTGCGAAATAGGTATTTGGGTTGAGACGGGTAAGGGAAGGAGAGGGATAAGGGAAAGTTGCCGTGCAAGTAATATAAAAATATAAGGTAAAATTAATTTAATCGTTATGAATAGTGTCTAATAAGTTACGGAAACAGCCGATGATATCCGATCGACAACTGGGCACCATCAGTGCCGAGTTTCCTTGCTTCATAAATTCACAGAGCATCCATTAATACGGACGTTTGATCCAGTTCATTCCTTGTATATCAGACGATCAATAAACCCGGCTCGTAATCTGACGAACCCAGTATCATTGAAACTCCCGATCATTTGAGAAGTATTGTCCATCAGAGAAAACCATACTGGCGCAGCCAAAATAATAAAAATAAAATCTAAGAACTAAAATGGTATAGGTACACTATGCAAATTACTTTACACAAACAAAATCTTCTTTACGACAGTCGTCTGACTGAAATGGTATAATTTGGGAGGCGATTTTATAGTATAGTATAAACACATCATAAGTACCCACCATGAAATATACTTAATTATTGTAAATTGTTTTCACCACTGTAAATAATGTAGGTACTGTTCGTTTCTGTTTATAAATAAAATAAATAAACACGCTGCCCGATTTGCCAGACTATTGGAACACGAAACATGCCCAAAACGCATTTATTTTGTTCTTATTTATTCTAAAAAGTAAATAATTATAACGAGTAGTAAAATAATAGTTCAGCAAACGTTGGAAAACACTGGATTAAGGATTAAGGAACGATGACTCTCAGCCTAAACTAGCCGATACGAAGTGTCCAGTAGTATAGAATCGGGGCACCGCGTCGCCTCTGAGTTGTTAATGAACGGAAAATGTTCACAGATTTCGAGTGCCCGTGGTATGTGTTGGATAATTCACATAAGGTTCTGCTGGGAGCGTGCCTCATAGTGTTCGGTGAGTAAAATCAATCATTTGGTGCAAGGTGCATCGGTTCCATGACAAAAGCTGAGGTATTTCAAACGGAAATAATAATAACAATTTTATTACATGTATAATTAAGTGTTGACGTCAAAAGGGCTAATCAAAAGAGCTTATCAAAGGGGCTAATCAAAAGGGATAATCCTTTGGTGGGAAGGCCAAAAATTAACACAGTCGAGGGCACCCACCACTTTCCCGAACCGTTGTATGGTGATGCACCACGTCGTGTAAATCAAGATCAGGCCGCTAATAATAACACTCCTTATGTAGAAGGCGATAAGGTGTGAATTGTTTCGATTTATTGCCAAAAAAAAACATCACCATAAATCGTGTTTTATTTGGTTTTTCGAAGCTCTGGCAAATATTTTGCAATAATTTTCCAAAGAGTTGAACTTTCCACATTATACAATAAAACATAACCAAAAAGAAGGTCGTAAGACAATCGTTTTGAACTTTGAAGCAGTTTTTATAGACCTGATACATTATTTTCTTCTAGGCTTATAAAAAGACTAATAAAAAATACTCAATTGTTGCAAAGTCAAAAATGTGTTCTACTTTGGTTCTACTAATCAAAATATTTCTAAGCATCTAATTTTCAAACCTAAAACACACAACTTTGCCTTCCTTAGTAGTGCACCTTGGACTAGATGGGTACCTCTTTCGGTTCTCACGTCAAGAACCAACTTTTGTTAACATATATATTAAATGCTTCTGAAAGCCCCTTAACTGTACTTACACGGCACATCGTGCATTTTTACATTCCAAAAACTTTTAAGTGTTCTCATTGGATGCAGTTGACTACTATAATCACAGTTAATTTTATATACCTTATTTTACCTTCTTGATTTTTTAATGAATTATTACACACAAGTACTGCTATGTAATTATTAAACGTGACAGCTGTTTTGCCTTCTGGAGACATTATCAACTGTGGTTTAAACCACTTACAGACGATAAATTTATATCATTTCTTTATTTCTGGATTACTGGTTCGCTACGTTTGGTGATTTAGCAGGGGTTCCAGAGTTCATGGGTTGAGGTTTGTCTAGATCTTGGAGGTGGATGACCAGGACATATTGAACCCCAGATTCCTACCCACCCCTTAAACCCTTTTCCTTCCCAGAACTCTCCTCTCCTTCCTTTCATTAAAAAACCCTCCACACAGCATCCCCAAAGATGATATAGGCCCTGAGGGAAATTGTTTTTCTCAGGGCCTCCTGTGTGGAGCTCATGTAAAAAAAAGACAGGTATCTACTTATCGTGAAAACTTATCGCTTTTATTTTATTTCCTATCCTTATTGATTTTATAGTAAAATGTCGGAAATTATTAATGGTTATTAATTACCCTTTTTAACGATTACCCAATTACAGCATCGTTTAAATACTGAAAGTTTTTAAGTGACAATAATTACATAACAGAACTTGTTTACAATAAACTATTTTTAAAAATGAAATAATAATATTATTGAATATATGTATAAAATAAATAAAAATTAAAATGGAGTTCTACAAAATAAACTTGATGTCAATAAATATGGAGAAATGGAGTTTGTGCGCCATCTATTTTATGCCCATTTCGCTCTATCCCTGCCAATTGCATTAATTACTCATGATTGAAAACAGATCATCCACATTCAGACGCAGTGTGGTACTAGTTAGAAGAAAGATTATTTATTTTACTCTTATACTATAAAATTTTCTCATAACAGTGCACCATCTGTCCGATGCAGTTTACTTTTCTTTCGTAGCTATAGTGGTGTCCAGTGTATACAGTGGCGTAGCTAGAGGGAGGCGGCCCGCCCAGGATGCCACCCGATGG
This sequence comes from Limnephilus rhombicus, assembly GCA_929108145.2. Taxonomy (NCBI): domain Eukaryota; kingdom Metazoa; phylum Arthropoda; class Insecta; order Trichoptera; family Limnephilidae; genus Limnephilus; species Limnephilus rhombicus. The sequence goes on along the minus strand of OV815272.1, from coordinate 12,347,964 downwards.
GGGGGTGACACCCGACCGAGTGTCAACTCCCCAAGAGCACGGTCAGTAGCTCTATGGCTCCCCGTAGAGTGCCCCGAAACGGGAGAATTTTGTGACTCCGGGTGCCAAATATGCTAGCTACGCCACTGAGTGTATAGTGTCCATGTATTATCTAAACAATATCACCAAGATTATCTAAGTTTTGAACTTTTCTTAAGAATTTTTCCACTGTATAACTAATAAAAAATTTACTTTCGTAGCAAACTTGTTAAATAGAATTAACAAAGTTTTTGATAATTTAGACATTCAAAGATTTAGCTAAAGCTTTCAGATTTTCCCAGAGTTATGAGAATACCCGGTGTTTGCAAATTAAATAAATAAATGTTTAATGCAATAATTAAAAACATTTTGTTTTTACCACAATAAACTTTATTAAAAAGTCGACATGTTTCGAGAACGATGTTCTCTTCATCAGGACATATAATGTACTAAACAAATGATCGAACATAGAAAGACAGGCGTGGGTAGAAATGGAAGTAGTGGGGGAGGAGAGAGGTGGAAAGGGGAGGTGCTTTTCCATTTCTATTTCTACCCACGCCTGTCTTTCTATGTTCGATCATTTGTTTAGTACATTATATGTCCTGATGAAGAGAACATGAAATGGAAGTAGTGGGAAAGCACCTCCCCTTTCCACCTCTCTCCTCCCCCACTACTTCCATTTCTACCCGCGCCTGTATTTCTATGTTCGATCATTTGTTTAGTACATTATATGTCCTGATGAAGAGAACATCGTTCTCGAAACATGTCGACTTTTTAATAGAGTTTATTGTGGTAAAAACAAAGTGTTTTTAATTATTGCATTAATAAAATGGTGCCACAAAGTGAATTTGCAAAATTTGAAGAAATAAATGTTTTATTATTATCGAAGGAAGCAAATACTTTGTGGTGTGACATTATATATTAAATTAAAAAACACACTTTGTAAAGCACCACTTTTTATTAGAATTGTCATTTAACAGCCAACCAGGTGTCGCTCATCTCGAGCTTCATCAGGGCTTATTATAACAACTAAAAGTAAACTTTTAGTTGTTATAATAAGCCCCGATGAACAACTATTATAACAACTAAAAGTAATCTTTTAGTTGTTATAATAAGCCCTGATGAAGCTCGAGATGAGCGAAACCTGGTTGGCTGTTAAATAACAATTCGAATAAAAAGTGGTGCTTTGTGTTGTTTTTTAATTTAATATAAAATGTTTTATTATCTTCATATTTTCCAGTTAGATATTTATATTCTCACTGGGAAATCCTGTGATGAGGATTTCATTAATATTCTATTAAAATTAATTATTAGAATATTGCGAAGTTGCTGATATGATTATATTCTAATAACTATTTGTGTGCCAATTTTTTTGTTGACATATTTAGAGAGACCATGATAAATTTGTCTTTCGACTGTCCTAATCACGAAATCTATCAATTTTTTTAAGTGATTGAGTTTTTTAAGTACATGTTTTTTGGTAAATATCTATATACAAATTTGGCAGCAATAACAAGAACCTATCTACATTACATACTAATAATAAACTACAAAAATTACGCTAAACACTCACAATAAAAGTTTAATTTTTTTAGTTGAGAGGTAAAATTACTTATAAAAATTGATTGAAACTAAAATTATTGATTATAGGTGAGTAAGGACTTTATCGACTGACAGAATAATTATTCTTCACATTTCCAATTTCGAAACTAACACGTAAATTCAAAGCAAATTTGAGTTCATCAAATGTGAATAATTTGAGTTCATCAAACGTGAATAATTTGAAAATCCAGCTAAAAAGAGAAACTCTTCAACTGCAATTTTCATTTTCAATTCGTCCATTGGGGCCAACTTCGGTACCGGGTGCTCTGAAATCAGTGATGTGAATTTGGTTTTCACAATCCCACGGGGAAAATATAAAACTCTGCCAAGAAGACTTCGCTTTATATTATCATATCATTCTACAACATCACCATAAATTGACTCCACTTTCGTCTAAATTCAGAAATTCCTTGTTTTGGTACATTTTTGGCACTGCAGACTTCATCATCTTGAAGATTGTAGTGTTAGATAGTGTACAGATGTCATCATGTATATCTCAAATACATTCAACGACGGTAGAATTTGGTAGTCACCACTGGTTTAGTTAATGGAGAGGTCACATTGGACTCACGTACGCATCGTAGGCAACGCATTAAGAAATCTGGATAACTTATAATCCTTACATTTTCTTTAGAAACACAGTTGTCACACTCAACGCAATCCCACTTTCCTCATGTAACGCCGATCTCCGCTGTTTAGATCGGCATTGGATTTTGAAAGAAATATGGCGGTGGTGGGGGTGGTCAAAGGCCTTCCAACGCTGAAGATCTAAGTTGTGACGTTTGGCATTTATTGATTTCTATAATTTGCTTGTTTTAATCTTAATTAGGAAAGATGAACAACTATTTTAAGATGTTCCGAAGTGATTTTTAGCGTGAAATCCATTGAATATCGCTGTACTTCTATTCAAATTGCGTTTGGTGCGTACGATATGTGTACAAGTCAGCCTGTAAATGTAAAATTGCATACGTTGCGTACGTGGGCTCAGTGTGTTTTGATGAAGTGTGGATATTATCCATGTATTGAAGTAAATTTTCATTTTATTTTTTATTAAATATACCCAATGATACAATTAATTACATATACATCAAGCAAAGGTTTTCAATTAAAAATACATTGGTTTATTCGATTTACACCTTTTTTAGAGCAAAGCTCGAGCTAAAAAGGCGGAGTTAAAATAGTTAAAGAACGAGTTAAAGTATGCGTCTATTTTGAAGTTATTTTGAATTATTATTTACAGAATGCTTAAAGTCCTCAATGAGAAATTCAACAGATGAAAGCAGATATTAAGACAGTAAATTGCATAAAGGAAAAGGGCTTCCGTCGTCTTTCCCCTGTAATTTAATTCGGGCCTCTTCATTAACAAATCCTTTCTTAATCTTTCTCAAAATGTTGCCTAAATGGGAAGCGATATACAAAAGTGACAAGGTTTTTTTCAAGTAAATGTTTTTTGTTGTAAATGTTGACATCCTCATAATTTCCAAAAACTGTACTCCATTTCAACTAATTACTATAAGAAAAAAACAGCATTTAAATAACATTATCGCTCAAACTTTTATGGATAATTTCCCTATAATTTGCTGTCATCTTGAAAATTGATAGAAATATTATCTACTATCGGTAATATTTGATGGTAGGTACTGTCACATATAACGGAATTGGAAAGAAAAGCTCAAAATAATTTATGATAAAGGACTTATACGCACTGTTTTCCATTTTCTGTAATTTAAAAAATTTTTCAAACAGTATTTAACCCTAGAAAAATAATCAAATTTTGATGTACAGTAAAAAATGGTACAATTTATTCGTTAACAAAAAAAAGCATACGTTAAATTGACGAATGAGTTTTAACTAGCTGTAATATTTTATGTTGTTAATTGATTTGAATAAATCGATCGGTATTATATTGCTACAAACAAATGAAATAAGAAATACAATAATTTGTGAATATATATTTATTTGTTATTTGAAAAAAAAAACAAACGTGAAACTACGGATCTGCCGGATCTGCCCTGATGATGGACACTGCAACGATGTCCGAAACGTTGGCTAAAGAAGGAGGTAGCGCAAGACGGCATTACACCCCAAAAACAAATAACGAAAAAAAACGTGAAACTTCTTCAATAATCAACAAAACATAGGAATAATTTTTTTTTCTCAAATCACTTATTTCTTACTAATAATCAGCCATTTTGACCAGTGTAATAAATAATTAAGATATATTATTCTTAATAGTAACTTAAAGTTATGTAAAAATCAATCAGATACAGCTTTTGAACGTATAAATAAAATGCTTTTTGAATCATGTGGTCGCAGTCTCAAAACTGGTGACACCTAGGAAGGACCAAGTAACGAGTGAGATGTCTGAAAACCACAGCGACGGATTCGCACTAATTAGAACGAGAGAACGAAAATTCTAAAACGCATGCGTAAATTTTACGTAGACTATCTTTCCAGGGTTAAGTTGAAACGAAGTGTTGTTTTGGGTAAACATGTGTATTCGGATGTCTAAATAGTAAATATTTACATATAAGCGCCTTTGGGGTGATTTTCTAACAAAAACAGGGGCCATGTACGCCCCTGTATATAAGGGTGTTCATATGAAAAACGGAATAAGACAAAAATCTAATATTTGTTTTTACATTTAATCTGATACTTAAAAAAATATTTTTGCATGCTTTAGGTCTCAGTGGCGTTCTTCTAAATAGTTGGATGATCACCGCATTCGTCCAAAGTCATCTTCTATCATTTAAAAGTCACCTGTTAGTATTAAACCTATGCACAGCAAGTCTGGCCAGAGGAATTCTAGGAGGCTTTACTTTTGCGGGACCATCTGCTATTGTGGGAAGGTAAGATACTACTAATCTAAATGACCATTCAAATTACGATTTCAAATATTAAATAGAAGATATAAGCTATAGATCACAAAAAACCAAAAAAATCTCTGGGTATCTAGCACGGTCGATCGACATCAAGTTTTATCGGTATTATCGGTAATGTCGGTAACTTAAAATAAAATTAAAACTTGTAATAATACTTAAATAAAGTAAACAATAAAATAAAAACTTGTCATCCCTTTACCGAGCACGACTGCAGGCCACTAACGAACAAACGACAGTTCACAACGACCATGTTCCTAATTTATTTGACGTGAATTGTTGTTTGTTCGTTGGCGATCTGCAGTCGTGCTCGGGAACGATGACAAGTTACCATCACTATCAATAAACCCTTTGCTGATCGACCGTACCACCCTGGTAACATTTTGCATAAGATTTTTGTATCGATTGCCATAATATTTACCATTTATATTATAATGAACACATACCTAAAAGGGTATTTTCATAGACTAAGTATATGTATATGTATATTTTCATAATCTTATCCTTACGCACTTCCTTTTCTCTTTTCTCTTTTCTATTTTTTATTATAACTTGATGAATGAATGTTGATAGTACCATATGTTTACAGGTTTATTTTATTTACATGTTTATTTTACGCACTTCTTTTTCTCTTTTCTGTTTTTATTATAACTTTACAAATTTTCAACATCATTACATACTAGTACCATGTGTTTACACTAGACTTTACTCAAAGTAACTATCTTTAATTGATCACCATGAAACAGGCATGTAAAAAAAATGTAAAAAAAAAAAAAAAGGCAGCCGCTTAGTATGGTGATTTAATAAATCACCATACTAAGCGGATGTCCAATATATGTAACATGTATTTTATAAATAAATAAATAAATTCAAATATACAGTATACCGTTAAAAACGCGTGAAAGATTTATTTTAATATTTGAAAAGTATTTTTAGCACTTTCATTAATAATTTTTGATTTATAAAACGATTTAAAAGAGCACAATCCTAAACGGTTGGAACTGGCTATAATGTCATTATGATGTAGAATGTAGATCACTACTGGCTGTTAAGATGGTCACCGATGTTGACGTTGGTCGGCGTGACGTCAACGACGCCACGTTCACGAAAATGAACGTGCCGTTTTGGCGGTCACTAAAAATGGCTCAATTTGTTCATTAAGGCAGTACACAACCCTAACAATTTTTGTTTGCTCAAAACTCACATTTTAATCATTTCCGGTGAATTCGTAACTATAACAACTTTTGTATTTCCATGTCGCACAAGCAATGAGAGTTATTTATGTTTTAGATTAATAAAATTAGTACCTTACCGTTAATATATTTTACGTACGAGGATTTTAAAACTTTATAACCCGTTTTTCAACTTTAAAGTTAGCGGTAAGCACCAGATTTTATTTTTCTAGACGATGAATTAATAACTTCGTGAGGACAACATGGAGACACATTTAAAATATTTGTAAAAAGTTCTTCAGAATTAATTAAAAAGGATGCGGCAGAAAGGTAGAATCTACAGGCCTGCTAGGGTGAATTCGACTGTACGTTCGTACAACACGCCGTGCCGCGGCGTATATTTGTTTACACGCTTTCTTCACTTACGTCGTTAAGATTCCCTCATTATTCGTCTTCTTCTTCTTTTCTTTGATAGGGCAAATTCGATAGTAGGTCCGTCCAATACATGGGTCGCGAGTTGCAATTTGGCTTCTTTACTTACGTCGTTAAGATTCTGAATATATTTTAGGGTATATTGTCATCTCAACACAAAAACAAAATGGGAATGCCGTCAATTTCTTGATTTTTTTTTCAACAATTATGAAATCCTATTCCGTAGGCTCTCACCTCTCTACCCATAAAATATTTAGTTTTTTAATTTTACCTGAAATTGACCGCTAGTGTCCCTAAAGGCGCCGTGAAGGGGTCATTCATTATTAGCGTATTCCTGATCTGGACGAGTGCGAGCAAGTATCAAGCAAAAGTTGAAAATTAAGACGACAATATACCTACCCTAAATATATATTCAGAATCTTAACGACGTAATCAAAGATGCCGTGTATACAAATTGCAACTCGCGACCCGTGTATTGGACGGACCTACTATCGAATTTGCCGTATCAAAGAAAAGAAGAAGAAGAAGAAAAATAATGTGAGAATCTTAACGACGTAAGTGAAGAAAGCGTGTAAACAAATATACGCCACGGCACGGCATATTGGACGAACGTAGCAGGCCTGGGGATTCGACCTTTCCGCCGCATTCATTTTAATTAATTCTGAAGAACGTGTTACAAATATTTAAAATTTGTCTCAATGTTGTCCTCCTGAAGTTATTAATTCATCGTCTAGAAAAATAAAATCTGGTGCTTACCGCTAACTTTGTAGTTGAAAAACGGGTTATAAAGTTTTAAATACGTTGTACGTAAAACATATTAATGCTAAGGCACTGTTTTTATTATTCTAAAATATAAGTAACTCGCATTCCTTGTGCGGCATGGAAATAAAAAAGTTATTATAGTTACGAATTCGCCGGAAATGATTAAAATGTGAGTTTTGAGCAAACAAAAATTATTAGAATTGTGTACCGCCCACTGTGATGTGGCCTATGTGTTATGCATCCCATAGTGATACATACACACCACTACATAATAAAGATACCGTAATACTCCATCACACCTTTTATGGTCTCTTCCCATAATTACCGACATGGTATCGTTGAATTTGCAGATTAAACATTTATTTTATTTTAGGTGGTTGTTTGGCCCATCATGCTGTCAATTATTTGCCTTTATGCACCAACTCTTGGGAGTATTCCAAATGGCGGCCCTGACAGTTTTGTGCTTCGAGAGATTTTTCATGGCCAAAAATATGAAATTTGGTAAGTATGAATTTGTGTCATTTGCATAAAAAAAAACTTAACATTTACATAAATATCAATGATGCATTTCCACAAATGCTCATGTGCAAATTGTGCGGAACATTTAATTTTTTCTTGTTCTAATGGTGACACCAAAAACTGTTAAGTTTTCATTAATAATAATAATATGATTGATTTAAAAATGATTTAAAATCGTAAATTCTTAAACGGTTCTGATTTGACTATGCGTTAGGTTACTCTACTGGTTGCTAAATGGCGTTTTACATTGGTTTTGACATGCTTTTTCTCATGTCGAGCCCCATATGGATACTACATTGAGCCCCATATGAAAAATCTTTGCTTTATACGATAATTGTTTTCATACTTACTATTTCATACAGATGGTTGCCTTTGGACAAAAAATAATGTTTTAGGACCGTACTAAATCGTCAAAAATGGCAACACCTCGATCATAATCATAGATCACATGAAAGCATCTGTCATGTTTGTCATTTGTCTTTGCCGTTGCCGTCAACCAATCATGAAAAACTCACCTAAAATTCATAATATCGAACAGTAATAATACAAGGTGGCGCAAAATTAATCACTCTATCGGAAGATGTTATAATTTTTGCAAATAGCGTCGTACGTCAATCATATTTGACATTTGTGAACTAGACAGCTGCAGAATATAAACAGAGAAGCAATGGAGCGCTATACTCCGCAATAGCGTGGAATAATTGTGTCGTAGTAGCTTTTAGCTATTTTGTGTCAAAAGTCATCATGAGCGACGAGGTGCATTTCCACTTAAACGGCTACGCCAATAAGCAAAATATTCGTTTCAGGGGCACTGAAAATCCGCGTATGATGCACGAAGAGCCATTACATCCACTCAAAGCCACTGTGTGGTGCGGTGTTCACGCTGGAGGAGTGATTGGGCCTTATTTTTTGAGGACGCTATTGGCATTACGGTCGCTGTTACTGGCGAACGCTACAGGGCCATGATAAACGACTTCTTACTTCCGGAATTGGATGAGCGGGGCTTGGTGAACATGTAGTTTCAATAAGACGGTGTAACCACGCACACAGCGTGAGCCACAATGGACATTGTGAAGGAAGCGTTTCCTGGTCACGTAATCTCTCGTTTTGGCGATTTGGCATGGCCAGCAAGATCGCCCGTTTTAACCATCCCAGACTTCTTTCTTTGGGGCTATTTGAAGTCGCGGGTTTATGCCAACAAGCCTCAGACAATCGCAGCCCTTAAGGAGAATATTCGACAGGAATGCGAACAGCTATCACCGGAAATCTTGCGGAAAGTCATTTTTGCGATAAAACGGGCACAAATGCATATCAACACTGGCGGCAGTCACTTGACCGATATCATCTTTTTCACTGAACAGAAAAAATTGTAAAAGTCCAAATAAAGATTTCTATTACTCAAAATCATTATTTTATTTAGTAAAAAATTTATTCAAAAATCGGATGATTAATTTTGCGCCACTCTGTATATGTTCACAAACAGTAATAAACTAATTTTATAGTTTTTAATCAAAATTTTAAATTCGTTGCATATTTATATCTTACACGATTTTAAAATTTTGATTAAAAACTATAAAATTATAAACTAATTTTATAATTTATAATCAAAATTTTAAATTCGTGATGACACAATCATGCAACATCCATCAAAATCTGTTTAGTTAAAGCCTTAAAAAAATGACAGCCGACCGACGACAAATAACGTCCGCCATCTTAAACTGACCGAAAATCTTCACCAGAATAGAACACGTCACGTACGAAAACATATGAAAAGACGACCCAAATGGAATCTGGACGAATAAAACTACCGCCGTGTAAAACGCCCATAAGACATTGTCCCCATCAAAACCACGAATGATTGCATACAATTTGTTTAAAGGATGCTTAGGTAATTAGAACAAAGGCAAAAAGAAAGGAGTGCGAGGAGAATATATGTTGCAGAAGCAAATGGTAGAAGAAGTCGGTGACGCCCGAGGAAGAAACGTGGCATGAAGCACAATTAGTTGAATCAAATAGACGAGTCGGGTCAAGTCAAGAGTCTGAATACGAAGAGCGTGTATGAGACGATGTCTGAATGTAAAGGAATCAAGAATTTTACCATTTGGGAAGCGGGTATGGGTACCGCCGCCCCGGAAACCATTTATTGAATAAACATTACCCTGCCATAGATCACTCCAAGTGGTTATGCTACGTTTGGTGACTTAGCAGGAGTGCCCGGGTACATGAGGTGAGGTTTGTTTTGGTGACGAATACGTTTGCCCACCCACTGTGTGGCGGGCCGGATCGGAAGAGACTTTTTGAAGGAGGCTTTTTGACCTCTCCACCCATTGCCTTGCACCGCAGTGCGAGAAATATATTCATATGTCCGTCACTCCTGGTCACACTGACCCCCAGATTCCCACCCTCTCCTCATACATGTTTCCTTCCCATATCTTCCTCTCCTTTCTTTTCTTTAAAAAACCAACCACACAGCATCCCCAAAGATAACATAGGCCGATGACATATGACGAGGGAAATTGTTTTCCTCAGGGCCTCCTGTGTGGTGCTAATGTAAAGTGTTTGCCAAGATAGAGTGCGGCAGTGTATCCTCTCTGTCTACCCCTTCGGTAAAACGGCGATTGTTTTTTTAGTTCTAAATAATATTATTGTACATATTAAGTTGTTGTTGTACAAGATGAGTAAAAAACAGGATGAATAAAAATAATTTAACACGGAGTAGGTTTATCGGAGGGTTGAATAAATAAATAAATTATTCCCCTGAGTTCTCAAGGCACGTCATATCACTCGTCCCTGAGTTTGACGTGACGAAGGAAAATAAATTCAAAACGATGAAAAAACAAATTAAAAGTAGCTTCAAAATATTACGAAAATAAAGTTTGTATAATACAATATTCTTCCAATTCAGTAAACTGATGTTAGAAAAAACATTTTATTGGAAACTCGTCTTGATGTTTTTTATGTAAGATTTTATCATATTTTTATTAATGTTTTTTTGCTTTAAATTGTCAATTTATTGTGGTCTTATAATTATACTATTTTAATAATCGTAAAAGTGGTAAATTTATTAAGAAAGTGTCATTTCATAAAGTGTTGTTCTCTTTTATTTCATAAAGTTTATATTTATTTATTATTATTTTTAATTTATAAACTAACGTTTAGACAAGATTTTTATGCATAGCACAAAGGGTAACAATTATTATAAGCAATAATTATCAGCCTGAAACACTCATCAACATTGAAAAATCTTCCGAGAAAAGATGCTTGCCGCCAACGGGACTTGAACCCGTGTCCTTCTGATTGCCGGTCAGCTGCTCTTGACCACTGAGCTATGGGGGCTTATCAAATACCCGCCAAATAATTCAATATATACTAGTGTTTCATTCAACAATATTCGGAAGATTTTTCAATGTTGATGAGTGTTTCAGGCTGATAATTATTGCTTATAATAATTGTTACCCTTTGTGCTATGCATAAAAATCTTGTCTAAACGTTAGTTTATAAATTAAAAATAATTAATATTTGACAAGTTTAAGTATTTCCCCAATAAATGTAGTCATAATTTGTCTCGACGCCACCTAGCGAGGGATTTAACACTTACAATGTCTCTCTCGCAAAAATAAAGTTGGTTGTTTTCAGGTGGAAAAAATATAATAAGCAGTAATTGTTGAATGAAACACTAGTATATATTGAATTATTTGGCGGGTATTTGATAAGCCCCCATAGCTCAGTGGTCAAGAGCAGCTGACCGGCAATCAGAAGGACACGGATTCAAGTCCCGTTGGCGGCAAGTATCTTTTCTCGGAAGATTTTTCAATGTTGATGAGTGTTTCAGGCTGATAATTATTGCTTATAATAATTGTTATATTTATTTATTTACGCCTATTTAGGCTTTTACATGCATACATATACAACAATATTAACGAAATTATACTAGTACATAGCGCAGGGAACGACTGTTTAAAACACTTGCACAAAAATAAATATAAAGTAAAAATATTATTGAATTTGATCCACACAGCATGTAGGTATAAATATAAAAAATTCAAAATAGTTTTTTTTTTCTTTCAGCTGACAGAAATAATTTTATTAAATTTAATGAACAAAGTACGTTATCGTAATTTAGGCATTCCCTAGGAATGCCCATTTTAAAATTTACACATCTTAAAAAATTATTTTGGATTCTTTCAATCGCATGTGAATGAACCTCATAATTTGGAGACCAAACCGTGGAATTGTATTCTCTAGTATACGAAATCGTACACGAAATTTATCAAAACAATTAAAGATTTAACCGTTCTCCTAATTTGTTTGATCAAATGCCATAGATAAAGTATCCAGTTCACAATCCAGAATCGAAGCGTTGCGTTGCTTGAAATTGCTTTAGACATGCATAGAGATAAGATCTGAATAGACAGTTACTGTACTACCTTTCTCTTCCCATCTTCTTCTCCTCTCTACTACCTCAAGCCTCACAATATTCCAGAAATGGGGGTGCTATAGGTCTATTGGTTCAGACGATTGAGAGCAGATATATATATGGGATTCACATAAAAAACGTTGTCTGAGTAAACTCAGATCAGAGCAATCGTTTGATAATGTAATATTTTAAAAAGTAGAAAATTAGTAATTTGATCTAAAACGTACTATTAAATAAAACGTCCTATTAATAAACGTCCTATTAAATTAAACACAAAAAAGTTCTGAAATCTGTATAAATAAAAATGAATCGCCGAAACGTATGTACGCGCATAACTTCCGAACGACTGCACCAAATAGGATAATTCTTTTTTAGGTTTGTATAAAACTACTGGTGAGCTCTGGCATTATGAAATTTGTATTAAAATGAATCGCCGAAATGTATGTACGCGCATAACTTCCGAACGACTGCACCAAATTGGATAAATCTTTTTTTCTCTGAGCTCTGGCATTATGAAATAGGTGGTAAGCGAGCTTTTTGAAAACTAAATGTACCAGGAATTAATTTATGGAACGCAGGAAGGGGGAGGGGAAGCAGGGAGGGGGGAGGGGAACATGGAAGGGGGTAGGGGAACTCAGGAGGGGGTTTGCTGGGCGGGGGAAGGGGGGGAGTGGATTGGGTAGAGGGAAGGTGGAGGAGGTGGAGTGGAAACGCGAGAGGGGAAGAGGACGCGGGAGAGGAATGGGGGGGGGGGGGGGGCGGAAGGGGAACGGGACAAATGGGGAAGTGGAATAAAACAAATGTCCTGGCTGAATTCTTTGAACGATTCGATCATAATAATATTGCTCACCGTGGTTAATTTTTGAGATTCTTCGGCCGAGTTGGGCTTCATCTTTATTTAGCTAACGTTTCGGACTACGTTAGTCATTAACTTGGCAGATTTGTGAATTGCACAGAAGACCGTGAAGTGTATGTTGTTTATGCGTGTAGAAGTGATACCACGTTGTGCTAGTTCTTTTTAAAATTCTTATTATGGCGGGTACAGCAGTACAATTATTAAATTAGTGTGGTTTCCTGTGTTTAGTTTTGATGAAGTCATCAAGTGCCGGATCCTGTGGTCTCTATTAATATTATTGTGGTTTTGTGGATTTCAATTGCGTCCGTAATTAGGCATGCTTAATGCGTTTTGGGTCTTCCCAGGACTAAATAAAATTGTTTTTTTTTTGTTGTTGATATAACAGTAAATAGGTATAAAAAAGCAGCAGATATAGCATACATATTCGAAGAGAAATAAGTTATCCACGTAGAATTACTGTTCTAAATATTTACAGCCTCTTTTCTCGAATATTTGGTGGAAAGGCTGATTGCTAATAACACAACATGGAATATTTTTGTACGAATGAAGAGAGATAAGGGAAGTTGGTTAATTTAGTTAGCTTTGTAAACCTGTAACGAATTTAATCGTTCAAACTTGAGAGATCAAAGAGATTTAATATCTAACCTAATACTTCTTGGTGCTTTGAAACATTTAAACATTTATTAGTGCTTTACTTCTCTGGTTTTATGCTATACTTTAGTTATTGCGTAAAGATTATGATATTAAAAATGTTTCATCGACCAGATGATAACAGATTCCCATCAATATGGTTTGTAAAAAAACGGAATGTTCTACATGTTTTTTCTAACTGTATAAATAATGAATTGAATAACAATGCGTGTTTTGGTGCTGTTCGTAAACAATTTAATGAAATATGATATCGTATAATCACCATAAACAAATTCATTATTGCTCCAAATTAACCACTGTTCATCGATTCTTTTCTTATCGAACAACAGAGAACAAAATAATTTGCAAATTGCAATTTGCACTTTCAGAAGTAACAAAAATGTTACAGGAATTATCTGCTTTGGCTAACAGTGAAACAAATTAATGTTAATAACAATGTTATTTATTCACAAAATAATAAACAACCTGTTAGAAAAATACTTATCAAATAAAAGTGTAACATAAGGACGTGCAATGAAATCAGACTATAAAAAAAGACAAAGCCAAAATACTAAACAATTTACATTTCGAAGGGATGAAATATTATAATGCCTTGCTGGGAACTGTAAAAACTATATCAATTAATACATTGAAAATATATTCATTGTTAGGATATTTGATTGGAGCCAACCGCAAATTCTTTCTAGGTCACTTTGTGCATTTTCTAGTAGTATGTTTAGATCTTTACCCCAGTAGAATATTGCAGTATCATCTGCATATAAGAAAATTTCACCGTTTAATTAATATTATTAGAATCGCACTAAGCATGATAAAATGTAAAAAAATATAATAGTATGTAAGTTATAATTAGTAATTTGTAAACTTAAAATAAACAAATTAGTAAAATATATTTTTTAAATATTTGGAAGCAATTTGGGGCAAGAGGAAATATTCTCAAGCCATTATAAATTTACCGAGATTTTGGTGAAACATACACACATTAAAAATTATGTATATTTTTAGTTTTTTAAATTTTTTTATTTATTTAAGCGACTATATACAATAATTCTATAAGTATACAAAATATAATGGTTATATTAGGTAAAGATATTGTATTTCTTAGTCCTCCTTACCTCCTTACTTACTACTTACTACCTGTGCCGAGGCAGACTAAAATAGTTTAATTATAGTTTATGTTGACCTCTTTCAGTCTTGTTTTTATTCTTGATTTGTACTAATTCAATTATTTTGTTAGTTTTATGTCTTGAGGAAGAATATTATGGAGTGTAGTTTCTTTGTCCGAATGTGGTTTTATAACTTGGAATGCTTTTTATGTCATTTTTATTCGATCTAGTGTGATGGATACGCGGTCCAGTAGAAGTAGAGGATTCAGTATTTTTGAATAGCTTCAATAATATATTTTTGGCATATATTCGTTGTACATTTGATACGTCAAAGCTATTGAAAATTTCAATCGAAGGCGTTCTAATAGGTATTTTCAGTATGGTCTTGATGATTCCCTTTTGAATTTATTCAGGTTGTGTGTGTATTTATGTATAGTAGATCCCCATCCTATGATTCCATATTCAATTCGAGAATAACATAATGCGCAGTAAGCCTTTTTCAAATCCTTTTTATTTACCACATTTCTTAGATTTTGAAAGAAATATATAAGGCTTGTGAGTTTTTCAGTAATACCTTTGATGTGTAGGTCCCATCTAAGATTTTCATCAATTATTATTACTCCGAGATATTTTATGTTTTGTGTTTTTTCTATGATACTAATTCATGTTAATATTCACATTATTTATTGCACTGCCCTCTAATGTTATGTTTTCCATTCCAGGTAAAGAATTAAGCATTAAATTCTACATATTCTGTATTAGTTTATGTTGGGTGTTATCGCTTGGATTCTCCGTTCCACCGTTACTAAAGTATGGCTCCTTCGGCTGTGACGTCAGCGGTACCACGTGCTCATTGGATTGGAGGTTTACCAACAAAAGACAAGCAGCCTTCAACATCCCTTTGGTTATCTTCGCCGGAATTCTACCTGCATTTGTGATGTGAGTTATTTTTACCAATTACACCACAAAAACAATAGCAAAAATACCATTTTAAAGGTTCAATCTCTTCGGGGGGCAGTCTCAACTCTTTCAACGTAATATAATTATTAATTTTATTATTTTTATTTTTAACTAAAAATAAAACCCCAAATTGTAATATTTAATTTATGAAGACAATGTTAGCGACAGTCCATCGAAAACCTGAAACAGAAAAATCAGAAAAAGATACGGTCACATCTAGGAATCGAACCTAGGACCTTTGCCTTGCCGGGTGGAGCTCTACCACTGAGCTAATGAGACCTTTTCCGATACGATTATATTTAACTATATCATACTTCGACTAAAAACTACCAAATTGTCTTCATTTTCTTAACACATCATTTTAGCTGATTTCGTTATGTATGATTGCAAGATTCAACTCGAACTACATGCTACCTAGATAGTGTCATTGATAAGTTTTACAATTTTTGTTTAACCTGTGACAACTTTGACTTTTCTGCAAGTCTGGGATGAATTTATATGTGTATTTTTTATTTTAAACTTAATGAGTAAAACCTTAAATTGTAATATTTAATTAATGAAGACAATATTAGCGACTCTCAATCGAAAATCTGAAACAGAAAAATCAAAAAACCGTACTTTTGTCTGACCACCATGATTTTAAACTCGTAAAATCGACTGGCTGAATAATCTCAGCGTTCCACTTTGACCTCCATCGACACCCCTCTACCATACGAGGAAGATTGTGCTGCGTCCAATGCCCTCGAATAATTGTTTGGACTCTACTCTACCGCTCTACCCAGAGTTCGGTTCTAACCAATTTCTATCTCAAAACAACCCATTTTTTTTATCAATTTGGGAAAACAGTTGACGTTTTATAAAAAAAACTGTTGGTTTTCGGTTTTTAAAAAGAACAAAAACGCCCACCTTTAGTGAATGACTGCCGATGCTTGGTAAGCGTGTGGCGTGGGTGGTTTGGTATATTTATGCGTGTGGCGCTACCGTTAGATTCATTGGTAAGTATTGTCACAAATAAAATAAATCGCATTTTATGTATGTTCACAAAACGTTTTCTATTTAACAAAATAGGTAACAACTGAAATCTACTATTCGTGCTTTTTCTTTTGCTAATTTTACAAAATAAAATGTTTTGTTCCTGGTAATACGAAACCAACAAACAGTTCCGGTTCGTTGTTATAACGGTGTAGGATGTTTTACCAACAATATAATTTTATATATTATTTGCGCTGGAGAGTAAAGCTAGTAAGTGCTCATTGTTGAAGGTAATTAGAGAACTGAGTAAATACTATCGCAGGCTTACAAAAAGAAACAATTAGGTTATTTAATAAATACGAAGGAGCCAAAAAAAATCAACAAGCCTAATCTGAAGTGGAGGGGAATCAAAGTGGCCAAAGAATAAACCACTTGCATGGATTTCATAACAACTTGGAAAAAATCGTCTGGATAGATTTTTTTACTAAGATTACGAAAATGTTAGGAAATTTTTTTAAAAATGTAGATTTTTTTTTAAAAATGAATAAATACATTATTTGGGGTCGTGACGTTACTACATAAAAATGTCCCGTCTCCGATGATGTTCTATTAATTTTCTTAAATTCCACACTGATTCATTTTTTATATTGCAACACTTTGATTTCAAGCGAATTTTTGAATTTGACATTTAACATCCATTAGATTTATTGTTTCTTCTCTGCGAACTTATCATTTGGTTTGACGTTTTGACAGATGTTGCGAAGAGAACCCCGTACATTTAAAGCCTTCTGTACCTGTTTTAGAAGTATAATGGTAATGGTGCTGATTTAATTTTTTTTTTTTTTATAATATATTATTATTATTATAATTTACAAGTATAAGTATATTACATTGGATTTAGTCGTACATAGACGTTGAACATTATAATGATTAATGATCAATAAGATGGATCAAGGGAAAAAATATTTTTGGTATGCCTCGTAATTCTCCTGTGCCATTCGTGTGGAAAACGTTCTTTTTTTTTAAATAATTTTCGGCTATGTAATTATCGTTTTTTTGCTCCCGTAAAATTATGTCCCGTCTTTCCGGTTTAAAAAAATTGTCTGATTTTTCGGATTGAAATTTTCGAAAAATCGCAAGGGTTCGCATCCTTTTCTTTCCCTGAACTTCCTCTCCTTCCTTTACCAAAAAGACCCTTCACACGGCATCCCCAAAGCTAGGCATGGACCATGAGGGATTTTTTTATTCAAATAAAACTTAAAAGACACTAAGCGCATAAAAATCTGTAAACAATACTAAAAAAAGTAAAAAGTGGCGCAAAAGTCATCACCCTATCGGAAGATGGTCTCATTTTTGCATAATATGTCATCTTGTGTTATCATGACTTTGAAATTAATTTGTTGTCATAACTTTGACAATGATTTGTTGTCATGACTTTGGCATTAAATTGTTGTCATGACTTTGACATTAATTTGTTGTCATGACGTGGACATTAGTTTGCTAACATGACTTTGACATTAATTTGTTGTCAAGACTTTGACATTAATTTGTGAACTAAACAGAATTTCTACTTCTGTTGTTTGAAAGATCTGAATAGCCAGGTACTTTCCCACCTTCTTTGCTACCCGACTACCTTCAGCCATAGTGTTGAGTACCTCATACAAGAGGCGCCTCAAATGTCCCATACAAACACGTAAAATGTCCCCCCACCTCACAATATGTATTTGTACCAACTCTTTTTCTTTCTTCTTCTTTGCGTGCCGTATCAGGTCCCCCCGACGTTGGCGATCACTCTTGAGAATGTCTCTCTGTCTTGCACTGCCCGGAATAGCTCCTCCACACTTCTAATGCCGGTCCACTCTCGTATATTACGCAGCCAAGACATTTGTCTCCTACCAGGCCCTCGGCGACCCTCTATCTTGCCTTTCAATATCAAATGGAGCAAGTGATACTTCTCCCCTCGAAGTATATGACCCAGATATGAAATTTTCCTGATTTTTATTAATGTAAGCAGTTCTCTATCTGCTCTAGCCCGCCTGAGAATTTCTGTGTTGGTGATCATGTCAGTCCATGGGACCTTGAGCATTCTCCGGTGAAGCCACATTTCAAAAGCCTCTAACCTGTTCATGGTATTTACTTTCAAGGTCCATGTTTCACATCCATAGAGCAAGACCGACCACACATAACATTTTAGAATTCTCTGCCTTAGTTTTAAGCTGATATTGTCATTGCAGAAGAGGGATTTCATTTTAATGAACGCAGTTCTTGCTGCTTCAATTCTGCATCTAACCTCCACATCTGGGTCAAGAGTCTCCGTGAGAATACTGCCGAGGTATCTAAATCTTTCCACATTTTCGACATTGCAACCATTTAACAGTATCACTGATTCAGAGTGATCTAGTCGTCCAAATGTCATCCATTTAGTTTTATTGACGTTGATTGTTAGGCCCAGTTGCTCACCAGCATTATTAACAAGATTTAATAGGTCTTGGAGGTCATCGATACAGTCAGCTAGTAATACAGTATCATCTGCGTATCTTATGTTTTAATGACAACTCCGTTGATCTTCAGACACTTATCAGTATTACTTAGGGCTCTTTTAAAGACATAGTTGGAATAGAGATTAAACAATAGTGGCGACAGGATACAGCCTTGTCGCACTCCACGCTGAATGGCAATTGCATTAGATCTCTCATTCCCATGTCTTATTTCTGCTGTTTGGAACCAATACAGGTTTTTAATGAAATTCTGGTCTTTGGTGTCAACGTTACAATCCGCAAGCATTTTCATTAGGTCAGCATGTTTTACCCTGTCAAATGCCTTTTCGTAGTCAATAAAACAGGCAAAGACTTCCTTTCTTTGGTCACGACACTTTTGCAATAGTTCGTCGATAGACAATAATGCTTCACGCGTCCCGAACGCATTTCTGAAGCCAAACTGAGTGTCATCCAAGTCCTGCTCGCACTTATTGCGTATCGTGGCATGTATTATTTTAAGGAATAATTTAAGGACATGACTCATCAGGCTTATTAATCGATAGTCACTGCACTTCTTAGGGTATTGTTTTTTAGGCAATGTCACGAAGGTGGATTTTTCTTTTCTTTGTATTACTCAAAGAAGGGGGGACAAATACGAAGGAGGGACAAATATGAGGTGTGAGGCTGTGAGGTGGTTTGTTTTGTTGGACCACATTCAAGTCATGTACGGGACAAATATGAGGTGAGGTGTGATTGGACTACATGTCATGTCACGTTGTCACGTATGGGACAAATATGAGGTGAGGTGTGAGGTGGTTGATGTACATGACTACATGTCATGTCACGCATAGTTTGGGACAAATGTATGAGGTGGTGAGGCGTGAAGTGTTTGTATATTCTATGACATTTTTGTATTAGAACCGTGAGGTGGTGATGGGGTAAGCCATTCATATATTGTGAATACCGCAGAAGCGTCCCAACTGCTCCGAAATTTTTATTTTTTATTTTTTTCTTCTAAATTATTGTTAAAAGAATACCGCACAAGAGTACCAACTGCTCCAATTTTTTATTTTTTAATATTTTTTTTATTATAAATTATTGTTATGTGAATACACATAACAATAATTTATGAGCATAAGAGTCCCAACTGCTCCAAAATTTAAAAAAAAATATTTTTTTTTTATTATAAATTATTGTTATGTGAATATACAAAACAATAATTTATGAGCACAAGAGTCCCAACTGTTCCAATTTTTTTTTGTTTTAATATTTTTTATTGTAAATGATTGTTATGTGAATACACAAAACCATAATTCATGAGCTCAAGAGTCCCAATTGCTCCAACTTTTTTTTTTTTTAAATATATTTTTATTATAAATTATTGTTATGTGAATACACATAACAATAATTTATGAGCACAAGAGTCCCAACTGCTTAAATTATTTTTTTTATTATAAATATTTTTTATTGTAAATTATTTAGTGATAAGTGAATACCGCACAACAGTACCAACTGCTCAAATTTTTTTTAAATATTTTTTTATTGTAAATTATTGTTATGTGAATAGTGCACAAGAGTCCCAACTGCGCCAAAATGCTTTTATTATTTTTTTTAAAATAATTTTTATTGTATACTATTGTTATGTGAATCCCGCACAAGAGTTTCAGCTGTTAAAATTTTTTTTTAAATATTTTCTTATTGTAAATTATCGTTATGTGAATACCGCACAAGAGTTCCAACTGCTCCCAAGGGAGGGAGTTTAGATGAGGTGGAGGGGGTTGCTGAGGAGGGGGAGGGATAAGAGGGAGGGTGCAGGGGGGGGGGGGGATCAGAGGGGGGTGAAGGGGGGGGGGGGGATCAGAGGGGGGTGAAGGGGGGGAGGGGGTTGAGAGGGGGGGGGGGGGGAGGATAGGCCTTTTTTATATCCATTATTCGTATTACAAAAATAACAGACACGGGAGGCGGGTATGGGTACCGCCACCCAAACAACTTCCCTGAAATTCTCTTGGCACCCCCCCCCCCGTAAGCGAAAATATTTTGTAACACCTCACCTCAAATGAGGTGGGACACCTCAACACCTCATTTCGATATTTGAGTACCTCATACAAACTCATCCTGATATCGTGTCCTACCCAACACTATTCAGCCAGATAACATTTGGAGATACCACAGTCTCACTGGCTCTAGGCGGTTCGGGAACAGAATACATGTCAAACCATGGATTTGGCGAATTTCCCTATCTTTTGCTTCTCTATGTATTGTAATGTGTAGTTCTGTACGACTTTGACATAACTTCAAAAATAATTATTAATAAAATTAATTTAACGATAGCGAACAGTTTATAAATAAGAATCGTTTGCTTTTAGTGTCTCAACGTTTTATTGATCTTGGTATTTTCGAAATACGTTTGCTTTCAGAAATATGTGCCTACAAGAATTTATGGAACAGAAATTTTCAAAGCTGTTTTCTAAAGAACATAATAAAGCCTTCAGAATATTTATTTATATACCTTCTATTGAATTTTCCTATGAAAAGTGTTTACGATAATTCATTATTTCAGTAAAAAATTATTCAGTATCTTTTTAATATCGACCTATGTTCAGTCCATATAATAAAAAAATAAATCTAACAGAAAAAAAAATTATCATCCATCAAGGAACAAAAATTTTATTTGACATGAAAATATTATCTAGACGCTATTTATATTTTCAAGTGAAAGGTGTTTGCTCACTCACTCTTGGTCGAAAATTAGTATAATATTTTGGAGAAACTAATGTAATAATTCTTTTTTTTCCTTATAGAATAGTTTCTCTATGGAAGGCAATCAATCTTAGTCGGAGAATTCTGAACTCAGATATGGAATGGGAGCAATGGTCGTTGACTAAAGTAAGTATTGTTTTCACTTTTTCCCCCACATACTCTCCGACTTATTTAATATAAGGGTGATATGCTTTGAAATAAGACGATCGTTACTATGACCCTTACTGGTTATTAGGTGAAGCTGTAAGGCGGATTAAGGAAGAGGCCATTGTAAGGGAATTAGTTAATACGTTAAATGATAAGGGATGTACGTATACGGGGTGTTAAGGGATGTACGTGACTTTCATAATTTTTTTTCTTCAAATCCAAACAGAATACTTTCACATTTCATCATTAGTCACTTAGTAACGGCTCAACCACTCAGGATCACCGCGACCCTAAATCAGGATTCAGAAGGTTAACTTTTCGTTGATTTCTGTCTTTCATTTTACCTCTTTCACTCGGAGTGAAACATCTAATGAAACGTCTAGTGAAATGAAACAAAAATGCAAATGAATTTGACACTCGGCATCCTTCATCCGCGTTCGGAGTAAAAGAAAAATGAACGCTTCCTGCTTAGCTGAATACTATTTAGGTGGAACGATGGAAATACTCTTAGGATATTGTATTTCGAGGTACCCTGTGTAAATATTTGAAGGTTCCAAAACAATCACCAGTAGCAAGATATTTCAATACAATTTGCAGTTTTATTCGTGCTGGTATTCTCTCTCTCATCAAATTATCTTCTTTCCTTATTGACGGAGTAACAAGTAGAGGCAGTACTTCAATTAAATAAAAATGAATGTTCACTGGAATAAACATTCACCCGAATAAACCGTCAGACTCATGCTTAACTGTCGAATTCCTACCATTTTTTAATGTTTTAATTTGAAAAAAAAAATACATCAAAAATGTCACCGGACCAAAATATAATTTTCATTTTTTAATCCAAATAATAATATGTTTATTCCAGGATGTGGGGAAGATAGTGCAATCCCACACGTCCCATAAAGTTGTCCATATTTACAGAACAGATAAGGTAAAAAAAAGTAAATAGAAAAGAAAAGAAAAAAATAAAAAAATAAAAAATAAATACATAAATAAAAAACAAAAGCGATAATAGAAATAAAAAAGATAATCAATTATAATGTAGGACGTGGTCTGGAGTGAGCTCGGGCCCAGCGCTCGCTCAGGAGTGGCGCTTGGTGCTGGAAGGCTGCGATCACCACTGTGTTATTGGAAGCCATTAGCCGCATCCTGGCTCCAGTGACCAGGTTCTCATCAGACCGGCGAATCCGTGTAGTCCTAGCTCCGTAAACATTGAAGATGCGCTGCTGTATCTTCTGTATCCAAATACAATTCTGCAAGCATCATTATATTGGATCCGGAGTCGTTCTATTGAGCTGGTTCGGTAGTGACACCATGTTTCACATGTATATAGGCTAGTGCAAAATGCATTGAACAATGTTTTTTTTTCATTGTTACTGCATTTGAAGAATCTTCGGGCAATCATAATAATGTCAGGAATTACCGGTTAAAATAAGTCAAGTGCATCCCTTAACACTTTGTATATATTTGGACGATGTGCTCCCTCTCTCTCCTTCCCCGTCGAGATCATATGAATATTGTAGGTGTGGAATCTTTTGTTGAATGTTGTCAATGAGACAAAGGAAAATTTCCATAAAACAAAGCGTAAGCAAGTTACTGCCACTGACTGATCAATTTTCAGGCGTATCGTGGAAATTTTTTAATGATTTTATAATAATAATATAACCTCACCTTACCTAACATAGCAAAAAACAACCATGAGATAAGAATAATTTAACATAAATTGATGATAATAGTATTAATTTATGTACTCAGATTACGAAATATGCAAATTTATTTTACTGTAATAAATAATAATAAATAGATTATACTGGGGTGGAAAGAACGGTGGGCAAATTCAGAAGGTGAATTATTATAGTATATATTACACTGTACAATTAAAAACAAGGTAGGTAAATATAAAACAATAGATGTTGTATACACGATGCACTAATAAAACAAGAGGCGAAGAGTTGCAGCGTCTCAGAGTCGAGAGTCTTTGCTTTTGGAATTTAGCGTCAGAAGTAGTATATTGTTAGACGTTTTTGTTTCTGGTTGGGAGTGGCAACAATGGTTTAACCCCTCAGGCTAATTTGTTGGCTTTTCGAAACAACTCATATAGGTATCATAGAAATCGTTGTATCTCCCTTATTATCATAGTGAGAAATATTATCTAAATGGTGTTAAAAAATGTAAAACGCCACGCTTTAGAATTAAATCTCATCCATCACAAAATAACACCTTTACCCAAACCAAAGATTCTAATCGCAATTTAAAAAAAAATGAAACATTGTAAATTTTAATTAATTTTTTTACACAAAAGTGAGATGTCAATAACGATTATATTACATTTGTCTAAAAAATATGCAAGTGTATTTATTTTCAATCGTTATCAATAATAAGAAATAATTGTTTAAATATTTATAAAGTGAGCCATTTTTAAAACATTTTATGTTTGCATACAAAACTTTTAGTATTTTTAGTAATATTTTTAGTATTTCAAAAAATATATGTTCACTTCGGATTGTAAAATTTTAAATCGTATTTTATAACCTTTTAAAAACAGTTTTTAGTTTTCGGTTACGTCAAAAAATTTCCATTTATTTAGATTTTATTGCAAAGCGAAAATATTTTGACCCGCTGACAAAATATGGCCGAGGCCTGAGGGGTTAAAATTCCCCACGATCATATTTTGTTTATCTTTATAATACAACAACTGACATTATACGTAGTAACCAATATCTTTCTTCTAGAGCACGGTGGGTTTGGCATCCGTGATGCTGCTCCTTTGGACTCCACAGGCTCTGCTGTCCGGGTGGGTGGCGGTGGGCGGCTGCTGCCCCTGGGTGAGCTGGCTGCCGCGCCCCCCTCCTCCCACCCTGGTCCTGCTGGCGCTCTTGGGGGCGGAGGTAACTAACCCAATAGTTATCTAAGGCAGCTATCAAGAGTTTGCTAACAACAATTCAACGCCATGCCAAATTGATAAGGGATGTGAATATATTTGAACGATGTGCTTCCTTCCTTGAGATGATGTGGATATTGCACGTGTGTCGTCTTTTGTCGAATATTAATGAGACGAAGGAAAATTTCCAAGAAACAATACGTTATCAAACTACTAACCAGTACGTTATCGCTACTTTAGTGCCCAATAAAATATTTTATATTACTACCTGTGTGTGAAAAAAATTTTCAACCATGAAAATATCTGTGTTTTAAAACCTTGTAAAATCATGATATAAATCGGTAAACCGACAATTACGAACAATGAAAAACCTTTGAAAAGTGATAAAATTCACTTTTAAATACTTTTTGTGATTTATCAAAAGGTTTTTGATTTGTCGTCAAACCTCTAAATTAAATTATTAACAATGATAATGACCTTCTTCCCTAACGTCATGACATTTCTTATTACGATTATAACTACAACCTGATAACCACAATACCACACAACTCTGCTTCGAGCTTCGACACACTTCTTGCTTCGTCGACTTCCAACAAATTATATTACTTCAACTCTTAGCTACCTACTTGATATTTATTGCTAAATCTATGATATTTCCGATTTCTGCAAACAAAAACGCAAGCTTACACTACTACTAAGTAATATTTTACTCCCTTTAATGTACCCCCGATATACTATTCCGTAGTCGTAGTCTGTAACTATTTTTGTACAAAATTATTTGTAAACAGTTGAAATTTGCCATATGGTAACAGGTTACTCCTACGATTTGTTCTTGTGTTCAAGAGCTAGGCTGTGGAAAAATTTGCCGGCCTCTTCGTTTCCTCTTCCCTACAACTTGATTCTCTCCAATTCTCCGATTCACTAATTCCTTCTAAGGGTCGATCGAGATCTCGGTCTCGGCATTCTCGGCTACAAATTCTACCGAGAACTCTGTCTCGGTTCTCGGCGAAAAATCACCGAGATTCTCGGCCATAACCGAGACCGTTGTAAGTAGGTACGGTATAAGATAATGGGATTCAAATCTACCGCGCGCGTCCACATTCTTCACTTGGTGTCAGTGCGTGAGAGAGCTGTCGACTGTGATAAAATTTTTTATCAGCACCGTCTACTAGTGTAGCAAGTGAACAGCTCTTTAGCAGAGCTGGTCAATAGAGAACTCCAGTTCATTTTTTTTTTTTTTTTTTTTTAATGAATAATGATCTTCTGACTTACATAACTGCATTTTTTATAGAGTTTGTTTTAATAGTTAAAACAATTTTCAAAGTTTTAATTTTTCAAGATCCCCCTAAAAACATCGCACGTATAGTGAATTGTGTGACGTCATCACTCCTGAAAAGTTTTTTAACAGGTGTTTATTTTGTATGATAGTTATACGGAAGAAAGTATGGTACTATTCGATAAGTTAAAACATTATTATATTATATTTATTATGTTATTATATTTTTCAATATTATTACGGGAGAGAGGTATAGAAATTGTTGGAAATTATTATTTTTTTAGCTTTTAAAATCAATACTATCTCAAACGCAGCATCACCTGCACACTGCAAAAAATGTAGGCAAATAAGATACAGGCGATACTGCGCCTACCAGCTGATCGACGACGGCCATTTTGAAATCGAAGTTCGTAGAGAAGTGAGTCGTTCGCGTACGAGTCGGCTCGGTGGCCCGGATCTTCATACGGATCCGTAAGATCCGGTTCCGTAAGACCGATCTTCAAAGCTACGGACACACTTGCTCGCGGTTCGCGGATCTTTGCGAACGAGTGTGCGGTTAGCAATTGCTACTAGGTAGCATTCTCTTTGGCTTCTAATGAGCAAGTGTGTCCGTAGCTTAATTCAGTTGTTCAATTGAGCCGATTCACTGAACCGGATCTTTTAATTCTCGTTAAACTGAGCCGCTTTGCCCGTCTCTAGGAAGCATTATGTTGTAGCATATTATACAATTTTTTCGTACAGTTTAAAGTTTTTCAATATTTTAAATAATAGAGATAAACTAATAGAGATACCTCTATTTTTGATACTGAATTATTTAGGCTTAAATATTGTTTCAATAAACACAACAACTAAATCTCTATAAACAGTATGAAATAACGTATAACATGAAATGTTGTTAATACTGATGGCTTTTGTCATACCTACATAATCAAAGTTTCAATACAATGACTGGTGACGGGTGACGTCAGCACTAACCATTCAGTAATTACCAACTTTAAAGACCAGTAAATAAATAGTAAATACCAACAGTAAATATCAACTTTACAGTGTGTTTTGACGAGAGGTTTAAAAATGCACTTCTTAATAATTTTTTAAGAACTCTACGTTTAAAATTATGAAATGAAACTTATTTATTCAAAATCAGCGTTCATTGGTCTGTACGAACATATTTTTTTAAAGCCATAATATTTTTCACTGGAGTTCCTTATTTTATTACGCATGAATTTTAAATTAGTACTCAAAAGACAGTATTCATGCGTTTGTATTTATAATATACACTAATCTGGTAGGTACTTATCCGAATGCACGGCAAATAGCAGTTAGTCTTAATTAATCCAAAATAAGAACTGTTCTCTGCCTATTTAACAGTGTTCAATCACCATTTTTTCCTTTTTTGAAAAATTGATATTCTGAGAGGAAAGATTCAAGATACAAATTTTTTCCTTCACAACATGAGGTGACACTCTTTGAAGGGTTAAAACGCAGAAAAATTGCTTTTTATGTGCTACATCATGTTGTTCAATTTTGATTGTTAAAACTATTTAAAACAAATTATTATTACATTCTTAAATATACTATATCAGGGATGGCGAACCAATGGCACGCGTGCCATTAATGGCAGGCGACACAATATTTTGGGCACGTCACTGATCAGTGATCACAAAATTTATTATTCACTACCAAAAATGTGAAGAGTCGGAATAATAGAAGAGCATGTATGAGACGATGTATGAATGTGAACGAGGCAAGGAGTGTGTGCCAAGATCGAGTTGTTTGGCGGTCCATCCTCGTTTAACGAGAACGTAAAACCTGTCTCGGTCGACCCTTACTTCCTTCCTTTAAAAAGACCCTCCACATCCCCAAATACTGAGACACTGGACAATAGAAGACGAGAGAAATAATTTTCTGAATGAAGTGAGTAAAAATAATGAAAAACTTTTTTCGTTTATTTCTTCTTTTTTCTGATACGCATTTTTGATATTTTTAAGGCTTCTACCATGGTGCCCTTCCTGTGTTACCTAGCCAGCGAGCCTCGAATCAGGACTTCCCTGCTGGGCCGTTGCAAGGAGGACTACGGTATCATCAAGGGTGGTAGGAGATCCAATGGCTTCCATCTGATCTCTGAATAAAACCGAAGAATTATCTTAAGCAAGAAGATCAAACAAAGTGAACAGCTTAACTTTATTGGGTTATACATATACTATAAACAGAACAACGAAAAAAAAAGAACATTGAAGAAAAATGGAGAAAAATAACAAACAAAAAACGACAAACCTAACCTAAACTAACCTATTATGTTTTTCATGTTCAGTTTTGTCACTGTTCCGTTTAATCTAGTTACCCTTTTTTGGTTCGCAAGTTCATATCTATTTCAAGTGACTTAAATAATATTCTAATTTCAGAATTAAGAATTTGATATCTTAAATCAAAATAATAAATATTGTCTTATGTCCGCAGGCATCTTAGATTTCATTTTGTAAAATATTGTTTGTGATTATTCCATTAAGATGCAAAACTATATAAAACTGTGTTTTATTATTTGAAATACCTTTTTCATAGCATATTATATTTGAAATTGAAAATTACGACATGGTACTGATGGTCACGGTTTTGTATTGATTAAAATTATAATTATTCAAGTCGCATGTAGTACCTAACCATTCGTAGTATGTTTCATAATCGATTTATAAATAAACTCTTTTTAATAGAAACACGTTGAAATTTTTTAATTTGGTTACATTTCTACCTTTTGCAATTCATCAGAAAATTCGACAATGCATACCTGTAATAATTAAAAACCTTTTGAATAAGAGTATTATTATTATAAATATTCCTAAGATGCCATAAAATAAACTCTAAACTAACAAAAACCTTAAGATTAGAGGAAATCTATCGAATAGCCGTGAAAAATCAACATATATTTTAACAATCTGAAATCCTAGGACATTGTAACAATTTGTTTAATTCATATTTTCTTTCCATGATCACATGACACATGTTTTCGCAAAATATTTCCTATGTTTGGTGTGCAATAAAATCATTAGTAGATAAAGGGTTACTTTGTCGTATATCACCACAAACCATATATTATCATTTATTATTTGTGGTCGCATAAAAGGTTTGATAAATAATTCATAATAGAGATATTCCATATTGTATCTCTGTCAAATACAAAAGAACAGTATGATCATTTCAAAGAGATTCTTGCTTGAGTCATGGTTTACTGGTGATTAAGAATAATATTATTTATATGCGGTGTATTAAGGGACTTACTTGACTCACTTTAACCAGTGATTCCTGACATTATTTGGAGTAAACATGTAAATGAAATTATGGTCTCCGGTGACGTATTTGTGTTTTTTTTTTCAACTGACAAACATTAAAAAAAAATCAGTAGGTAGTGGACCGTTAGGGCGGAGTTAGGGTTAGTTAGTCAGTTACTCAGCTGAGTGACCAGTGAGGACGTGTGGAAGATATTGTTTTTTGATTTTGAAAAAAAAAAAAAAATTGAAAAAATGAAAGGCATCAAAAAAGTTTTTTACCCAAAATTCATTTACATTTTTTACTCCAAATAATGCCAGGATTAACTGGTTAAAGTAATTTGAGTAGAGTCTGTCAAATAAGAGTAGAAAAAATAAAAAATGGAACTACGAAATTTGTAGGCTGGCAACACCAATTTACCTGTCAAATATTCTTTTGAAGTGCAATGACACTGATGACACAGAACACTGTATACACATTTAAAATTACTTTTTTTTTTCTTAAAAAAAAAATCAAAGAATCACTGTTGTTAAGTTACCTACTTAATGACATAAATTTGATTAAATTGTGTTTTACAAAGTGATTGGCTTTAATTTAATTTAATATAAATCTGACAGTAGGTAGAAAGGAAGAATCATTAATGGTGAGTTTAGTTACACTACTTTTAGATCTGAATGAGTCAAATATATTCAGATCTAATATTAGAGACATGATCTGAAGCCTGGACAACGCTAGTAAGTACTTAAGCTAATATTAAATAAATGTGAGCAGTGAACAATTTCCAAGGTGTGCTTTATATTTTATTACAAAATCGTTATTCTTCATTACGTTAACACACAATTGCAAAGATATAATAACAATATACTTATATGCAATTCTAATTTTGAGATCAGTGGAATGAAAAATCTTTTTTTTCACTTTTATGCCTTTTTAATAAAAATATTGGTTACACAGCTTTAGATTATAACCATGCTTATATTCTTAGTATTGCCATTTGTACAACAGTGGCGCCCTCCTATGTTTTCTACTCTTATTTGACAGACTGTACGTCTCTTAACACCCTGTATATATTTTATACTGCACAAGAGTTTCAATTGCTCACAACCGTAGAATTGTGAAGTTTTCCCATGAAAAAAAGTTTTTTACCAACTTTATGTTGCCCTCCAAGTGTATATATATTTTTTTTTAGTTTGTAAATAGAACACTTTTAAATATGAAGATATGTAAATTCGAATGAAAGTTCCTACCCCATTTCCCATACACTTAAAGAGTAGTTATTTTAATAATTATTCAATGAAAACCTTTAAAGTGCTATCAGAGACTAATGGGCCACTTGCACGGATTTCATAACGACTTGGAAAAAATCGTGTGGATAGATCTTTTTATTAAGATTACGAAAAAGTTAGTAAATTTTTTTTAAAAATGTACAGTTTTTTTATTTTTAAATAAATAAATCCATTATTTGGGCTCGTGACGACACTACATAAAAATGTCCCGT
Source organism: Limnephilus rhombicus (assembly GCA_929108145.2). NCBI lineage: Eukaryota > Metazoa > Arthropoda > Insecta > Trichoptera > Limnephilidae > Limnephilus > Limnephilus rhombicus. The sequence continues at coordinate 12,317,321 of OV815272.1, read as the reverse complement.
CTCCGAAAATGTTCCTAGTAATTTTTGTAAAATTCCACACTGATAAATTTTTTTTATATGGCATCACTTTGATTTCAGGCGAATTTTTTTATTCGTTCACTAGATTTATTGTTTGTTCTCTGCGAACTTATCATTTGGTTTGACTTTTTGACAGATCTTATGAAGAGAACCCCGTACATTTTAGATGTCGGTACGTGTTTTAGAGGTATAATGGTTATGGTGCTGATTTTATCAAAATCAAATTTTATTATATTCTTATTATTATTATAATTTACAAATACAATTATATTACATTGGATTTATTAATATGGACGTTGTACTTTATAATGATTTATGATCAATAAGATGGATCAGGGAAAAAATATTTATGAGATGTAATATTTTTGGTATGCCACGTTATTCTCCTGTGCCATTCGTGTGGAAAACGTTACTTTTTAAAAATGATTTTCGGCTACGTAATTATCGTTTTTTCGCACCAATAAAATTATGTCCCGTCTTTCCGGTTTTTAAAAAAATGGTCTGATTTTTCGGATTGAAATTTTCAAAATATCCCCATGGTTTCAAAAATACGATTAAAAAAAAAAAAAAATACGGAATGTCTTAGAATATTTGTCTGAACCGGAATTTAAAAAAAAAATGTGATGCAAGCGGCCTATTCCCGCCCCGCCCGGAGTAATGCCTCGTGGCGTTTTCCGCCCCAGTTTCATAGTAATCAATCTAAATATAGCAATAAGGGTTGTTAAATTTTCCCATTAATGGGAATGATTAGATAATATAAGAAAATCATAAATAAATAGAGTCTATAAATATGAGTGCACACTAAAACTTTTCATAAAAAAAAAAATCGAGTGCAGTTTACGCACGGTAGAAGCGAAACTTTATCAAAACAATCTCAACCAATACTTAAAAAGTGAGGTCATAATCAATGCGACCAATGAGCGCAGACCTAGCGTAATTTCCGTTTCATATCTGAACCAATAGGAGCCTTTAAAAGTGACATCATAATTAAAGCGGCCAAAGTGCAGTAATCGTCATTTCCGTTTCATGCGAAATCCAAATCACAGCGGGGCTATAGAAGTTTCACTTCAAAAGTTTTATTGATAAAAATGTCGAGCGATTCCATTTATTCTTTACAATTTCAGCAAGTACAGTAGGGGTGCCCGGGTTCATGGGATGAGGTTTGTCTAGAATTTGGTGGCGGATACGTTTGCCCAACCACTGCGTGGCGGGCTGGATCGGAGGGGACTTATTGAGGGAGGTATTTGTACCTCTCCAGCCGGATTCTCCCGACCCATTGCCTTGCACCGCAGTGTGAGGAATAGATTCATACATCCGTCACTCCTGGCCACACTGACCCCCAGATTCCTACCCACCCCTCATACCCTTTTCCTTCCCATATCTTCTTCTCCTTCCTTTCCCTTAAAAACCCTCCACACAGCGTTTAGATGGAATTTATAAATATCTGGTAATTTAGCGAATGTAAGACTTACCAGTATAATTTTTTACACTTTTTATTTTTTGGGCATTAACTATGTTACAATTTGTAGACATTTTGTTTTGAAGAGTTTTACTTTCCATGTATTTTAAATTTTTATTATATCTGCTTCAGGTTTTGACACATCCGTAGTTGTATAAGTTTGTAGTGAAATAAAGATTTAAGTTTGTTAGCTAGTTGAAAAGATCTAAGCGTTCGATGACCGGACAACTCAGAATGGACGCCAGATTCTACAGCCTGTTTGTTGGACGAATATCTACAGCTCATATGTTGAACTAATATCTACGAACTTCAGAGTGTTGACTAATATCAACAGAGCTAAGGTCGGACGAATATCTATGACGGTCTCAGTGTTGACTAATATTTACAGAGCGTAGGTTGAACTAATATCTACAAAGCGAAGTTTGGACTAATCAGCTAAATGTGTCCAATAGTACGAAATTAGGGATTTTTACATACATATTTTTACATACATTTTTACAAACATAAATTAAGTTTTTTAAACTGCGTACGCAATATTACGTTATTCCAATATGCTATACATAATTGCAAATCCAATCTCTGCCAGTGCTGTAGATATTCGTCAACACTTTGGTTCTCATAGATATTAGTCAACAGTTTGAGCTGTAGATATTCGTCAACACTTTGGTTCTCATAGATATTAGTTCGATTTTTTCAGTTTTTGGAATTCCTGTAGATATTAGTAGACGCCTCCCTCAGAATGAAACCAACTCAGAAGCACCCCAGAAAGGTCTTTAAGAGCGTTTAACCAGCCAGCGGACGAAAATCCACATTTCGTCGAAAGTTGTTCTTACGATCGTGCAGGGCGGTTACAATGAGAAAGATTAATTATTCTCCGTACCAGCTTTTTAAAATTATAACTCAATATCGAATTTATTTCAATCCAAATTAGCTTTAATTTATACCTTCATCTTAAAATGCTGAAAGGCGTGATGATAAAACTATTAAAATAATGTACTTTTTGTAATTATTTTTTGATTATAAGTATTTATAATTTTTCAATAATGTCTAAATTTAATAAAAATGTTAAAAAAATCTTAAATATATTAGTTTGTAAGTGCGTAAATAAATACACAAATGGACCAATTTTCGTCAAGAAACACATGTACGTACATATTTTTTAATGATTTTATTGAAACTAAAATTAAAATTCTATAACATGCGTTTGCTAGATAATGTATTAATTTATTTTACTGCATGATTATATTATTTGAAATGGATGTGGTATAATACAAAATCTTTTTTGAAAATTTAACAAATCTGCCAACGACCTATGGAATAACCTTATTATACTAAAAATTTTAAAAAAATTCTCAAATTTTATTACATGCGAATGCTAGATAAAAGAACAATCTTTCGAAATTCATTTATAATTTTTTGTGGAAAAGGGTCAATACGTCTAAAATCTGATTTGAAAATGACATATTTCTGGTTTTCTCTGGTAATGCCCTCTTAAGAGTGATGATAAAAAATTTTGTTAAATAGGTTAAGTTAGGTTAGGGTTACCGCCCATTTTAAAATGATTTTTTCATAGCTTTTAATGACCTTTCTGAGGTGTTTCTGAGTTGGTTTCATTCTGAATTCGCATGGAACCAAGCGTAGGTACAGACAGTGGGAGCGACTTCGCTTTATACTATGTAAAATTAAAAAAAAAATCGATCGAATAAAATGAAACTTACCACACTTACTTTCTTGGAACTTTTAACATTTTCCAGCTGTTTTTCCCTTTCCTTGCTTCCGTAAAGAAACTCTATCCATCGTTTATCTAAGAAACTTACTAAAAAATTACAAACTGAAAAATCGCCAGCCGAAGCCTGCAGCAACACATCAGATTAATATCATTGATTGACCTATTAATATTATGAAGGATTTTTGTAAAGAGTTTTTGTTTTTAAATACCGAAAATCTGGAATTCGCGAGAATACGACAACGCTTCCTTGTCGTATTCCTTGTCGATTCAAATTTAAATAACAGAAAAACTTTTTATCCACATTAGCTCCACACAAGAGGCATCACTGAGGTGAAATATTTCCCTCAGGGCCTCTTGTGTGGGCCTCTTGTGTGGGTCATCTTTGGGGAAGCTGTGTGGAGGGTATTTTTAGAAAATGAAGAAGGAATTTTGGGAATGAAAAGCTAAGTAGGTAGGTAGGAAACTGAAGGTTAGTGTGTCCAGGAGTAACGCACATATGAATCCAATTCCACGCTGCGGTGCAAGGCCATGTTCCGAGAGAGTCCTGCTGGAGAGATAAAAATGTCTCTTTCAATAGTCTCTCCAAATCAGGCCTGCCCCGCAATTGTCGGGCAGACGCATCCGCCGCCAAGACCCGGACAAATCTCACCCTATGAATCCGGACACCCCTGCTAAGTCACCAAACGTAGCAAATCACTCGGGGTGTCTTGTGGCAAAGGTGTTGGTTATCCAATAAATGGGATGGTGGTACCCATACCCGCGCCCCAAAACTATATTATTTCAACAATTTATTTGTCAAAATTGTTATGTTACCTTTAATATCTCTACATCTCTACATATTATAAATTAAAGTCCCCCGCGTCGTCTGTCTGTCTGTCTGTTCGCGATAAACTCGTAAACTACTAAACGGATTTTCATGTGGTTTTCACCAATAGATAGAGTGTTTTGTGAGGAAGGTTTAAGTATGTAATTTGTTAAGGATTTGTGTAAATTGGTTGAAACATAACGATAATTGTTAGAAGTGTCGGAAAAATCAAGCCGCCTCCTGGGTACCTAGCATGGTCGATCGACATAGGTTTTATCGAAAATGTCGGTAACTTGTCATCTCTCCCGAGCACGACTGCAGACCGCTAACGAACAAATAACAGTTTAGGTCAAATAAATTATGAACCAAACCTCCTGGTAGCTTTCATCGAAAACGCTGCCTAATCCTTTTGGGATATAACAAAACAATGCATGGTGGGATATTTCTCTTTTATACATCTACAAAAAAGTCCGTGAAGGCATTTATCTATCTTTTACGGTTAGCTTACTATACCCATTCTATCTTCTAAAAAAATTGTCACGTACATTGCAGTAATTGAAAAGTCATTTAGACGGATACAGTATTAATCCTTATTAACTTAAATACTTTAGTTACCCCAAGCATTTCATGCACATTATTATAATCTTTCACACCATCTCTACGTATTGTAAATTAAAGTCCTCCGCGGCATCTTTCTGTCTCTTTGCGATAAACTCAAAGACGGCGGTGGATATAAAGGTTGGATAACCATCCAGTAGATGACGTGTTTTATTAGCCACAGCGACGCGTGGCCGGGTCAGCTAGTTCACAAATAGTTTTAAGTCATATTGCAAAGTCATCTCTTGCGAAGCAGTGATAAACATAGTGATTGATACGTGGAAGAAAGAAACAGACAAAAAAAATAACCATTGCAGCATTCTTAGATTTCAAAAGAGCATTTGAAACGATAGAAAGGAAAATACTATTGGAAAAACTAGAAGACATAGGTCTTTCTGACGTAGCTCTAAATCTATTAAAAGAATATCTCCAGGAAAGAAAACAGGTAACGAAAGTTGATGGCTCAGAATCAGAACCGATAGAAAACAACCTTGGTGTTCCGCAAGGGTCGGTATTAGGTCCAATTCTATTTATAATTTACATAAATGATATTATCAAAACTATTAAACATTGCAAAATTAGACTATTTGCAGATGATACCTTAATCTATATTTCGTGTGAAGATTACATAGAAGAAACTAACAAAATAAACGAAGACCTACAAAATATAGCAAAATGGCTGAAATTAAACAAGTTGAAACTGAACGTAAACAAAACAAAATATATGGAAATAGGCAATAAAACACGTTTTATTGCCTATTTCCATATATTTGTAACACAGGGTTAAATTTGACAATCAATGGTGAAAAAATTGGAAAAGTAAATGAAATCAAATACCTGGGTGTAATACTCGACTCAAAACTGACTTTCACAGCAAACTTTGAATATGTGCTAAAAAAGGTATCAAAAAAGGTAAATTTTCTTAGAAGACTAAGACGTAAATTAAATAGAAACACTACGGAGCTCATTTATAAAACTATAGTTGCTCCACATTTGGACTACTGCTCCACAATGTTATATTTGGCCAATGAAGGAAGTTTGAACAAACTAAAAGTTATACAAAACAAAGCTACGAGATGTATACTGGGGAAAGGCAAATACGCAAGGATTAATCAAATGAGAGAGGAGCTAAATTGGATTCCAATAAAAATGAGACTACTATTTAACGTGTTAATTTTTGTGCATAAAATTATGAAAAACCAAATGCCAAAATACTTTAAGGATGAAATTGTTTTTAATAGAGACTTTCATAATTACGAAACAAGAAATATAAACAGAGTTCGATTGCCACAAATGAAGAAATCAAAATCACAGAACGCCTAATGTACAGAGGACTAAAGATGTATGATGAAATGCCTGGAAGTATGAAGAATGAAGAAAGAATGATTGTATTTAAAAAGAAATGTTATGCTTACTGTAAAAATATTTAAATTTATCAAATGAAATGTTACATTGTGCTTATTAGTTTATATTCATGTACCTAGTATAAACTAACTCAATAATAATAATAAAAAAAAAATAAAAAAAATATATATATATATATATTATAATATCTCCGCTCTAGAATAAAAAATGAAGAGGATAGTAAAACACTTTTTAAAATATAACTTTTATTTAACATTTTTGTACATACCTCGTATTTATACTAAAAGTACCATTATAATTACACGATCTCAATACAAGAAGGCCCGTTAAGTTTATTCATAGCGTTATTTTTATGACAGTGATTTATATTTTGCTGTATTTATGTATATGAAGAGATAACTAATAATATACAGGAGAAAGATAATAAACAAGCTTTGCTTTTAGTGTTAAAAATACCAAAATCATTGGATAATTTGATTGGGAATTCTTTTTGAACAACTCAGAATGAAACCAACTCAGAAACTCCTTTGAAAAGTCATTAAAAGGGATGAAACAAATATATATAAAAAATGGTTAAATAGGTTACACATTTCATTGAAGAAGAAGATAACAATAATAATCTTAACGAACATATTAAAGAGAACGAGACAAAGAAAAAGAGAAAAAAATAATGGTCACAACTGGGACTCGAACCCAAAACCTCTCCTCTAACCGGGACGTGATATATTACATTGATGGGAATAATCTTCAAAAGTCATAAAAAGGGAGCTTTTCTTATAAAAAAAATCATATAGGTTAAGTTAGATTAGGATTGTGAGCTATTTGATTTTTTTATTTCTAATTTTGACTTTTCGGGGAGGTGTTGGGTTGACTTGATTCTGAGTTGGCATGGAACCGATGAATTGTATGAATTGAGAATCAGTTAAACACGTTTGTAAACAAATCTCGCAGCCGACGCGATAAAAGATGGAATAATTAAAACTAAAACTTAATACAATAAAACAAAAATCATTAAAAATAAGCTAACTTCCAACGTGTTTAACTGTTACCCCAGTGAAAAAAAATTACGAAGATTTGATGTGCGTAATAATCACCAACATACGAAGGCCGTATTCATAACATTGAAACTAATATAGAATAAAAAATTCTGTGTTAATTAATTTAAAAAATTGATAAGGCGGTATACATTAATTACGTCCCCTCCCTAATTAATAGAAAGCAATTTAATAAGATTTCGTTCTTAACATTATTTATGAAACTGCTTTTTACTTTTTAGTAAGGATCAAAAGCAAAACAAAATTTAATTATCAAAATATGCAAAAATTGATTCTGTTTTAATTGACCTTACTTATTGTCTTTGTAACACTGACGTCTTCAACGTTCGTCCTCTTCAAAGATATTGAAATATATAGATGTGCTATCTGCTGTTTTTACTATGTGGGTCTGCACTTCCGGGTGTCGCCGATATTGTTTACCAATTAACAAATAAACTAAAAGAACAAATAATTAACGAATAAACCAAACGAACGTTAAACTAAATGAACGAATTCTTTCCTTATTCAAAATATATTGTTAACCAATATTAATGCACATTTTCAAAAAATCAACAAAATGAACAAATTCTTTTTGTATGAAAACAACGCTAATTAGCGCGTAGTCCAGCGACAGTTGCGCGGACACCATAGCATATCTATTCTGTATTTGAATATCTTTGGTCCTCTTTCTTCTCAAGCGTCTTGTTGAGAACGAAAAAGACAGAAGATACTAGGACGATGACACGTACGATCTCTCGATGGTAATAGTATACTTGCATTGTTACATTTTACCTTGAATTTAAATTTAGAACAAAGCTGAATCGAAAATCTGAACACAGAAAAATCAGAAAAAGATATTTGCACCTCTGGGACTCGAACCCGATTTCCAAAACTTATACAGGTTCAGTCGAGGTAGCGACAATTTACATTTTCAATATAAAAATTAAAATATTTTGTAATAAAATTATTAATTTTTAATACACATTGGAAAAATTATTTTATCTAGATTTCAGAACAATTTTTGTTTTTGCAAAGTAAAAAAAACCCATTATAGAGGTTTATTTAAAATGATGGGAATAATATCAAAATTTAAATATTTAGAAATAAAATTATTAATTTCTAATGTACACAATGGAAAGATTATTTTATCTAGATTTTCGAACAATTTGTTTTTGCAAAGTGATAAAAAATAACCAATGTAGAGGTGTATTTAAATATAAATTGTTGCTACCGCAACTGAACCGGTATAGGTTTTGAAAATACGCAAACCGATTTATCTGTTTCCAGATTTTCGATTGAGTTTCGCTAATATTGTCTCCATTTAATTAAATATTAGAATTTGAGGTTTTAGTCACAAAGTTAAATTTTTTTTTAATTGTAAATATTTGTCAGTACACAAAATAATTGGTTTTAAAAAAAGGAAATTTTATTACCTAAACAAGATTTTTTTTCACAACTGTGTTCTGTTTTACCACCTGAAAATTGATACACTACATTCATGTATTTTTATGAGGTAAAAACAAGTATGTAGATATTATGGTTAACGTAATTTTGAAATGTTAATAGAACTTAACTATACATAGTTACCAAAAATCTATTGTGTTCTTTGTGGTATGGTGACGATAATAATAATTATGAAAAATAATGTAAAAGGGAGAGTACCATTTTTTATATGAAAATATTCTAACATTTTTAATAAGACTAGTGTATAAAACGAATAGTTACAAGTTTATACGGAAATAAATGTGAAGCAATTTAATTACTTCATAACAAAAGCAACAAGTGTATATTTTAATTTAATTATTTATTATTTCTAAGGGTTTTTGAAGAAGAAATGCATGCTTTGTGAATATTATGACGGTGAAGAAATTTTTGCTATTTCAGTTTGTTATGCAGTGTAAATGAGCAACTTTCTGCCAAATTCTTCAAAATGAACTGTTTTACCATAAATATATTTTGGTCGATAAAGTAGGTCAAATGTATGATATTTAGCTAAGTTCGTTTATAATTTGGCGAAATCCTACTTTACAGATATAAAAAATACTACAAGTTATTCAAGGCAAGAGTGCATCACTGGATTATAGTTTCCGATGATTATGATATTTTAAAATTTGGACCAGGATTCAGGTATTTACAAAATAAAAACACTCCAAACGATACCTTGTACCGATCTCTTTCATATCCTTTTTTGTTTTATTTTAAAACATATTATTTAAAAAAATGCAATCACACATTTCATAGATATTATCACAAAAATTTAATAACAAATATAAACCTAAGGTAACTTTGTTACAACATAACTTCATTATAATATTAGTATAATTATAATCGGTAACATAATCACCACAGCGGGTAAAATTATTTTGAAAATATTATTTACGAGAAATGTAAAACTCGGGGTTTACAAATACGCGATATTTTGTAGGTACGTACAAAATGTACCTACTTGAATATCCCTGTCTTGAACGTGGTCTAATGAGACGACCCTTCCCAAACAACCGGATCGTGTTCGAATTTCGTATCAAAGGCACTTTCGTCAAGCTTAATCGAACAAAAAAATGTAAAACTTACGTTTTGACCACCGATCTTGACACTGTAAGAATTTCAAATACTTAACAGCCCCCACATTAGCAACCAAATTCATGGAAAAGATTAGAGATTTTTTTTTATTACATCGTGATTAGGGAATGCAATCCCGGTATACCGAGATCCCGAAATACCGAGATCCCGCAGACATTGTGCGGGACTAATCTCGGTCGAAAATTTTGCGGGATCCCGCTGGACTGGCGGGATTACAGAGAAGCGTAGTTCATACGTGTTACTCTGCGCGCGGCGGAGGTTTTGATAAAGAAGGAAATGAAATACTTCCGAGTCCGATGGATTAAAAGACACATACGTTCAATTCACTTACAATGCGCTTATGACTATTGCGCCAACCAGCGTGGAAGCTGAGCTTTTTCAGCCGCTGGCTACCTTGTGTCCAATATCAGAAGCCGTTTATCAGACGACACAATTAATACTTTAACTTTTTTACGAAGCTATTTCCAAAATAATGTTTAAACTTATGATGCTTATTGTACAAGAATATTGTTTATCGTGTGAACGTTATTATTTAAATTGTTATATAAATTTATGTTTTATCTTATTCTTTGCCAATTTATGACTTAAACTTTTCCTATTTCTAACCAAAGTTATATTAATAAACCATTTAAAATGTCTCCACAGAACTTGTTTGATTAGGTATAAATTTAAAACTCTAAAAACAAGGTTGATAGATCGAGGTATTAGGTCTTTATTATACGATTGATTAGATATCTAAGTCCACCCTGCTGGATCCCGCAAATACCTGGATCCAGCGGGACTAAGATTGTTCAGTCCCGCAAATACCTGGATTGACATGGTCTTGCGGGATTGCATTCCCTAATCGTGATGTAAACGCAGAAAAATAAAAAGAAACGCAGCTGGGCTTTTTAAAAGTAAATAAACTTCTCCATAAATTCGGTGTTCGAATTTGCAATTTATGCCCGCTAAACACACTATAATGAATTTCTTAATATTTACCTAAATCAGTCGGCTAAGATATTCATTATAAAGAAGGTATTTAGCGAATATAAATTGGTTAGATATCGAGGTCTGATATCTGATGATCTGGGTGAATTTGGTCACAAGTGTGGAGTTCTGGTAACACAATATCGTCTTGCTAATCAAAACATAACAAACCCAACAATGTTCACCAGAGACTAATAAACTTGTCCGTGTATATTCCACTAAAAGCATCAGTCTTTAGAAATAATCAATAGATATGGAATAGATCGCATAACAATGCTTGTTTTAACTTAGTAGGTATATTAAAAAAAATACATAACATTATCATTATGTTTATATTATAATATATGTGTAACAACACCACAGGAACATTTAATGTTCAATGTCACTTGTTGGCAAATTTCGCAATGTCGCTAGTTGGGTTCGTGGCACTTGTTTTATTTGGTCATAGTTCTACACGAAGATAATAGAAACAAGGAAGCTGTCCATCAATCATTATTGTTAATATGAAACCACGCACAAAAGTGTCGTCAACGTCGTTCACCTTTACTACTGAAAGTAGCATCTGTGCACAGCGACGCCCCGTCTTTTGTTTCAACATACACACCAAACGCATATCTTTCATTGGCTTCGCCGCTTTGATAGTCCGTGCAGCTTGGTCGTAGTTCGGCGGCAGTCGGCTTTTCATGCCATGTCTAATTTTTTTCTATTATATACGGTCCTACATAACAATTTGTCCATCTTCCATAGCGGCCTTTCTGTCCTTTCTTGCTTGTAGCCTCTGCAGAGGGGGGATGGCGAACAGCATCACACCGCTGATGAGAATGGTGACCCCAGCTACGAGGAACCCTGGGTTGTACGATTTTAAGGCGTCGTACAGCATCCCTGCAAAGAAAAAAAAGGTTTTTGGTTTAACTGTAAAAAAACTTGTACGCATGTCTTGAAGTTTGAATAGCATCAAAGAATTGAATCTAATATCTGGCTAAAACCTGCTATTTACGAAAAGCTGTACCACAGTGAATATTCATCTGCGAATCTCCGATCACACACAGCAAATGATTTGCACTAACTTAGTCAGGCATATACGTAGGGGTGGGAGTGCATGCCACACTCAAGATCTGCCCCCCAGGCGTGGAATGGAATTCTCCAGAAGCCCTGACTGCCATTTGCATGAAGCTGAGATATTAAGGTTCAAAGATTTGAATCCTGAACGAAATATTAAAAATTGACATAATATATGAGAAATGAATATGAAGAACGTATTGTAACTAAAATTTCTTTATGTTTAACTTGGCAGATTATTGTCACAATGTCATGAATCCCCTTGGTGATCGAGGTCGCTTGGCTTCTGTTAGATGGGGTAGCGACCCAAAAGGAGTTGGGAACCCTTGGTCTAACGCCGCTAGAGGAATTATCTATTTGGACGGGTCACATCTCTTCACGTCGTTTGCTTACAGGTGTATCGTTTATCATAAATTAAGAAAATACTTCTTTAAAAAAAACATCACTCATATATAATATAAGCTACGAGTATACATTATGAATTCGAAAAACTTGATGTTCGTGTACTTTTTAATTTACATACGGGCTTTGCCAGTTTGGCTCTTAAATATGGCTTGGTAACCGTAGCAAGCAAAAATAATAATTAAATTACTATTGAAAATTTCAACACCAATGTTTACAGAAGTAATGGGTTGTCTAAATTGACGAAATAATGGCGTGGGTGATTCGTTAACATAGAAAAATAGAGGAAGATACGTAATAAATGCTTTTAGGATCTAATTAAACAACGGTTCCATTACAGAACTGAAAGTGACAAATAGATCATAGAAGAAAAGTGACAAAAAAGAACAAAATAAACAACAAACCTAACATATCCAAGTTCACCTTATTAACTTAACCTAAATAAACATTACATTACCTAACCTTACCTAACATATTATTTATTATGCCCTTTTGATTGTGTTCTCTTTTATCCGGTTACCTCAAATAAAAATGCAAAAATGCAAATGAAAAACAATAATTTCTCCATTTCCATTTCCATTTTCCTACCTATCTCAGTTGAAGCTATCTAACTGTCATAAACATTACCTTTACGTGCCTTTATCTTAAGGAAAACTTTACTATAACACATCTGACACATCTCAATTACAATTTTTGGTAGGCAGGTACCCAATTTGAATAGTTGATATGAACACACCTGATAAATAGGACATTTTTGAACATTCCTGTTAAAATCTATTCTTACCATCAGTAGTTAATTAACAAACTTCCCCACTCAAGTTTTCACTGAAGCGAAAGATAAATAATGTTTACCTGTACCCATGTACAAGCTCTGAAAATCCACTACTAGATTTTGCATTAAAAAATTAACCATCGTTGCTTCATCTACATCCATTCATCGATACTCTTCTGTTGTTATGATTCTTGCCATTCGGTTCACTTGGGAATTCAGTCACCTACATCGGTTGTGCGAAAGATAAAACATTATGATGCAATGAAATTGAAGACTACTACTATGACAACTTTTGTAAACATCTCTCATGCCTCAAAGATCTCATTTCTACTGCATTAATATTTCTATTTTCGATCATCTGTCAAAGTTGGCATTAGGTCTTAACAGTGAGACTATTTCATTGCGGGCAACCCCGGCGTTTACTGAAAACTGAATTTGTTACGTGTGCATGTACGTATCCGTTTCACTAGATGATGTCTGTTCTGAGGGGGGTTCTAGTCTGTTCTAGACACTCGGAGGCCTCCGGTGCACACATCAGGATTGGTATCAGAACTTAATTGTATACCGATAGTCTTGTTTCTTTTGCCACACGTACCGTCTGGGACCTTATTTCCTATGGAATCGGCCCATTTCTAGTGTCCGACCGAAGTTTCGGTTTCGGCCAGTTTAGGTTAATAAACAAGTTTCGGCCGTGGTTTCGACTTCGGCCAAAAATTAGCCGAAACTTCAGCTCAGCAGAAAACTGCGTTCGTGGTATTACTATTTTCGCGATATTGTTATATTCTCGATACCACTTCAAAAAAAGCTGTTACACTAAAGATGACTCACACAAAGTTTAAGAAAATTGTGATTATTGTAAAAATTATAATTTTTTGTCAAAGTTTATCGTTATTACTTATTGTATTGCAATTGTCAAACATAAATACAATTAAAAACTATATTTATTTTTTATTATGGTTAGTAGTTTTAAGGTATTTGGTATTTTTGGAATTCCTTTAGTTAATGTACCTATAACAGAAGAACTGAAACCTAATGAATGAGAAAACCTAATGAAAAAGTGCATTTCGCTCACTAACTTTAATGAACTCTTACATTATACAATAAATAATATATAATTTCACAGCATTGGCATTTTTAGTAATTTCATAAGAAATATCGATATGAAATAACGCGTACGATCGATTATTAATATGAGAGTATGGAATGTATCGGGAGCATCTCCTATCTTTTTCCTATATTCCTCTTCCTCTCCCCTTCCTATACCCAAAATAGCCTATAACCCAAAATTAATTTTTAAGATATTAAAACTTCATTTCCAATGAACTTTAGCATAAGACACTTCTGTGGCTTGACTCCAGTTGACTTGTATATTTATCACTCTATATTATGTAGAAGCTGTTTATTTCTTACAAATAAATAAATACGCCTAATTTATTGGTACAGAGTGTTTTTTTTTACTCATTAAAATAGGTTTCAGTTTCAGTTTCGGCTGTAACTATAACAGAAGCCGAAATTAGGTTTCGGCTTCGGAAAGCTTCGAAAATCTGAATGTTTAAGTTACCTGCAAAAGGAGAGCCCAGAGTGGAGGCTACTCCCTGGAAGAGGAGCAGCATTCCGAAGGCATCCGTCAGCCTGTCCAGTCCCAGGAGGTCCACCAGGATGACGGAGGTAAGACCCACGTAGGCACCTATCGTGAAGCCGAACACGGAGCAGTACACAGCCAAGGAGTAGAAGTCGGTACAGAAAATGCTGAGGATCGTACCTGTCAACATAAAATCATATTGAGACAACTTTGCAACACGACAGCGTGAAGGCAGGGGCAAATTTGTTTTAGGTGGGGATTAAGAAAAAAAAATCACAAAAATATTACGAGGTTGTTTCCTACAACGAAATTGAATGTTTTTTGTGAAATGCCGAATAGTAATGAAGATATAACTGTAAAAAATTTGATATTTGAGACAGGCCGAAAAGCTTATGACATCACGGTACTGCAGCACTGCCACTGAATTATGAATTGTAATGCATCGTGTTTCGTATGACGATACGAGACACCATTACCCAAGATCGCTTTGGAAGCTCATAATTTCGTAATTTTTGAAGATATCGAAAAACTAATTTTACTTTTTTTTTTTTTTTTTACATTAACTCCACACAGGAGGCCCTGAGGAAAATAATTTCCCTCAGGGCCTATGTCATCTGGGATGCTGTGTGGAGGGTCTTTTTGAGGAGAGGAAGGAATGAACATTGGTCTTGAAGAGACCCATGTTGTAGGAAGGAGGAAACACAGAGGCCGGCAAATCATTCCACAGCCGAGCTGTTGAACATAAGAACGAGTCGAAGAAACGACCCGTTCTCATGTGACTAATGTCAACTGTGTACAAATGTTGGGCACGCGTTTGGCGTGTTTCCCGACTATGCACCGGTGCCGAAGGGATCAATGATGCTAGAATAATACCGGTAGAACAAGGATAGCATTCCCACCCGACGCCTGTGCTCTAAAGATTGCAATCCGTCTGTTAAGATGGGAGAATCTATCAAACGGACCGCCCGTTTCTGCACAGAGTCGAGGGTATTTTTCAGGTATTTTGGAGCTCCAGACCAGAGGTGGCTGCCAAATTCAACCGTGGGGCGCACTTGCGATTTGTACAGGGTTAGCAGTTGTGTACTTTTAAAGTATCTGCAGGCCCTGTACAGTACGCCCAGTTTTTGGGAGGCTAACTTTACTCTGGCTTCGATGGAGCCCCCATACCTGATTACTGTCGTTATCAACTATTTAAATACCTATAATATATTTTTTATAAAAAAATTAGAAGACAATCTCATTCATAATAATAATTCGACCCCATTTTTGTAAAATACTATATCACCCTAGAGATAAGATGAAACTATCGTTAAATAACTTCCGTGAAAACGTAACTATTCTTGTTAAGTGGTATCGGTATATATTCCATTTACCTAAAAAGACCCCCCCCCCAAAGCTGATATAGGCCCTGAGGGAATTATTTTTCGTCAGGGCCTCCTGTGTGGAGCTCTTGAAAAAAATGTTTGTGAAAGAACCTATCTATTCTGATAAAGTCACAAAATACACGCAAGTTTATTTCCTGAATTTTGAAATAATATCACTGGGGCTGTAATGAAAGTATTTTACCCCCAAAAATAAAGCGCCAATATTTTAACAACTGAATATTCACAAATTTGTCCATGGGGACAAAATAAACTGTTTATTTATTTAAACCTGGCTCACGCATTCTGTCCTGTAGAGCATCAGATTAAGGTTTAAAATAAAATTAGAAATAATATACAAAAGCTTAAAGCTCCGTAATGTGATATTTTGTAAAGCTCTGTTGTTAGAATAAATTATGTATTGACTAAACTCTATCTTTTCATTTAAGTTAGTGTAAGCTTTCGTGTTACGTTTGTGAACCAAATACAAAGGGTGATCACATGCTTACGAATTCTACACCCCGTCGAAACTTTAGCTCATATCGAGCTTGGTCTTTTGGTTTAATTATAAACCGGCATTTCATGTTGTTGTACGTACACGAACATTAATTGTATTTTTGAAACTTTGATGTTTAATGGCCCTTCACAAATCTAAATGCAACTTCCCTAAAAACAAAATACAAATTGTGTTAGTTAATAATTATTTAGGATATTTTATTTATAAATATTCGCATTAGGTTGTAAATTTTAAGAAAACAACATTCCCTAAATTTTATATTAGTTGTTAAGTTATTCATTATGAGGTATTTAGAGAATATAATTTCGGAACATAGTTTTTTTTTTACGATAACTTAGCTGCGTTTTCAATTTATTTACAAATTATGGCTTATCGTTCTCATTTGACAAAAATGTTAACCGTGTATATGTTGGACGCGCGTTTGGCGTCTTTCCGGACTACGCACCGTTGCCGAGGGGATCAATGACGCTAATTACCGCGAAATACCAGTAGAACAAACAAAGGACTAAATATTGCAATCCGTTTGTTAAGATAGGAGAATCTATCAAACGGATCGCCCGTTACTGCACAGAATCGAGGGTTTTTCAGATATTTTGGAGTTTCAGACCAGAGGTGGCTGCCAAATTTAACCGTGGGGTGCAATTGCGATTTGCATCTGCGGGTCCTATACAGTACGCCCAGTTTTGAGGTGCTAATTTTTGATCTCTGGCTTCGATAGAGTCACTGGTGACGAAGGCCGTTAAATATTACAAAAAATACGAATGTAACGAACGTGTATGCGGAACAAGAAGAGAAATTGAAAAAAAAAATTAATTTCTAAATAGAATTCAAAGATTTAAATTATTGGATTAAAAAAAATATATGTAGGTACTTACTCAGACCGCAGAGAGTCAATGAGGAGTTGTAAATGATCAGCCTATTGATCCACGGCTTGTCCGACAGGTAGCCCAGTATGATTCTGCCAACAGTATTCGCTATTCCAATCACACTCAGCAGCAAGGAAGACTTATCTTTTGTGATACCCAACTCGGCCGATTGCGCCACTATGTAGACGTAGGGAATGTAAAATCCAATACTGGTCAGGAAATTAGAGATTGTGAATATAATAAAAACAGGGTCTGTGAGTAAAGAAAAATCGATGAGAGTAGCCATCGTATCTTTGAAGTCTTTCGTTGTTGGGATGCCGGCGGGTGGAGGAACTTGAGATCTCACACTACTTCTTGAACCGTATCTTCCAACTAGGTGCTTTTCTTCTGGTGTCCCGCTCCCCCTTCTGTGTCCCGCGAGGTGGACGAGACTTCCCTGGTAAAGGACGTCAGGTCTATACATAATTCCACTTCCCATCCGTCTCAATGATTGGCTTCTGTTTGCACGCGCGTTGTCCACTGTCATGTTCAACATCGGCTGGCTGAGTGCGAGGCGAGCCGTGTCATTATCACCTTTGTATTGCCCATTCCTAGGTGTCTGGCCGTTGGGTCGTCCGTTTCCTTGAAGAACCCCTTGCTTCCTCATATGATCTGTGCTGTGGGATCTTGATATTGAATCTCCGTTCATCTGTACAGGTGTCACGTCTAAGTGAGAACCCCTAGATTGGTCATGGACTTTTTCAGAGCTCAATAATGTCATTTCAGTCGGTGGTTCCAAAAAATCATCTGGGATTTCTGTTTCTAGTGGTCGAAAGAGCGCTCCGAATATCACGCAGTTGAGGATAAGCGCTCCAATGATAAGCATTGCTCCTCTCCATCCGTACTCTGAGATGAGCATCTCTGTTAGGGGAGCAAAAATGAAGGTTCCCACGCCAGATCCGCAGACTGCTATACCCGTGGCGAGGGAGCGATACTTCTCGAAGTACACCGTCACGCAGACAATAGCTGGAAGATATATGAGACCAAAGCCAAATCCCGCGCCGACTCCGATGGTAATGAAGAGAGTAACGACGTTTGATGCAAACACGCTGATGATGACGCAGATGGAAGCCAGAACCGCGCCCCACATTGCCACTAAGCGACATCCGTACCAGTTGACGAACACGCTAGATATTGGTCCTGAAAAAATAGAAATGCATGATTAGTTAATAGAAATCGTGTTTGATAGCAACAGGAAAATTTCACCTTCTATAAAAAATTAACTCTCCGCTATCTTTGCCAATGAGTGGGTTTTAATAATTTAAACAAAAATTCCGTGTAACGGACCTATCATAACATTACCGTTTACACTAAGATATGAACTTAACAGTGTACCTACACACATTTGAATGATTTATGTCGACATTAATTGCAAACTAAAAATACTTTTCACTGAATTTTCCTAGACTAACAGAAACAAGAAAAAACAGTATGCGTGAATAAATTACAAAAGTCGAAATTTTATCTATATTAAAACCGAATCGATCGAGATAGTTAATTCTTAACTGGATTGTTTAATGATGTCGGTATTTACAAGCTTTAGTCAATAGACGGTATGAGGTGTGTGGGAAAAATAACACCTGAACAAATGAAAAAAATAGATTGCTTTATACACAAAATTCGCTATGGCGGACGCGTTTGAGTCGGGCTTACGACAGTAGTGGATAAAATATGTACATTCAAAGATTACATTTGTTGCACACATGGATAAATAAAGTTACCTACGTAAATCAATACGTGCATCGGATTTTTGATCGAGGCGAGAAGTTGATCGAACTTATACTACGCAACAAAATTATTATTTGTTTAAAATAACCTCAGTGCTCCTGTAAAATCATTGTTTTCTCGAGTTTATTGGCATTTGCCAAAGAAAACGTTTATTGTGTATTTATGTTCCTGATACAGAGACATAAAAGATGCTTACTGCCAGTAAGTTGCTGGATCTCAAAATATAAATACATAAATATAAATATAAATCTCAAATACAGTAGTGGAACAATCGGACGAACTGTTATTACCTCTTGATCATCATCATCCGGCTTTAGACATTATTATTACAAATGAGTCTATAAATTTGCAGAACTTTAAAACGTCACCATACAATTTTACTAAAGCTGGCTACCCAAATATTGTTGATTATCTTGACCATTTAGATTGGTCATTTTGACTGATCAAGTACAACAATTTTATTCATTCTTAAACACTTCGAAAGAACTTTATGTTCCTAAAATTAATTTTAAGGCATCTCATTATCATGGTTTCCAAATGAGTTAAAAGAGTTAATATACAATAAAAAAACAATTGCACAAATTATATAAGCAATCTAGAAACGTCAATGATTATATAAATTTTACTAACTTAAGAAGGCAATGACTTTGCATTGTTATCCTGAAAATGTTACAATGATTATGTTAGTTTGATAGAAAAAGAGGTTCGTCATAACGTAAAAAAATTATGTAGTTTTTCTAATGCTCAGAGAAAGAATGATTGTAGTTTACCAAATACTATGTATCTTAATAACAAATGTACTGTCAGTATCGAAGGCATAGTCAATCTTTCTGCAGATTCATCTAAAAGTGTTTATGACACGGTTATTCTTGATAGTGAGATCCCTAAAGATATATCTCTTGAAGAATCACTTAATTTAAGCCATTGTTTCATTGAAAAAGCTGCAATAGAAAAAGGTATAAAAGCATTAGATTCTAATAAATCTGCTGGACCGGATGGTTTTCCTCCAATATATTTAAAATCTTGTATTAACAGTTTGACTTTCCCATTATTCATATTATTTAACAAGTCTTTAGCATCAGGGTGTTTTCAGATAAGTGAAAAAAAAAACTTTTTAACGCCTATTCACAAAAAGGGTGATAAAAGCGATGTACCAAAATACAGACCAATATGTATATTGTCCACTATTCCCAAACTCTTTGAATCATTTGTCCTAGATGTCTTTAAAACACAAATCAATAATATAATTGTTCCCAATCAGCACGGTTTTATCACAAGTAGAAATACTTTAAGTAATTTAATCATTTATGAAAATTATATAACTGATTCCCTTGTCCATAAGCATCAGGTGGATTCTATATACACTGATATTTCCAAAGCTTTTAATAAAGTTAGGTGACATATTCTTGTACATAAACTAAATATGTTGGGCATTAAAGTAACCTTATTGTACTGGTTTAACAGTAATCTTAGCAAAAGAAAGCTTTGTGTTAAAATAAATTCTGTAGAATCTTATATCTTCGAAGCCACAAGTGGGGTTCCTCAAGGATCTCACCTCGGACCAATTATTTTTTTAAATATTTATAAATGACGTTGTTAGTATATTTAAATATGTACAAGTTTTACTCTTCGCTGATGATTTAAAAATATATAAAATAATACGTAGTATAGAGGATTGCCATATTTTACAATCTAATTTAGATAAATTGTTTCATTAGTGTGTGATCAACTCGCTATTTATTTATTTTCAAAAGTGCCAAGTTATTCGTTTTTATAAAATCCAAAGTCATGTAACTTATGAATACTCTTTAAATAATGTAATATTAATACCAGTCTATTAAATAAAATCATTAATAATTGCATTGACAACCCTGAAATTCTCGCCAAAATAAAATTTTACATACCCAGCAGAAATACGAGGCAAAGTGCTACCTTCTTCTGTGACAATTTTAAAACAAACTATGAGGCTCATACACATATAAATAGATTACATCATTTTGGCAATAAATTTGGGAATATTGTAGACATGTTTGCAGATTCTGTATTTGTTATAAAACGAAGTCTTCATAATTACCTTAATGAAATGTATGATTTTAATTTTAATAAATTTAAATTTTTACTATTAATTTAATCATTATAAATGTGTACTACGTACCTGCCTAACTATTATTATCTATCTTTGTAAAAGCCCACTAGGGCGTAAATAAATAAATAAATAAATAAGCAAATTTCCATAGCAGATTTCAAGTAAAAACGAAGATATTGTATATCTACCTATTTATATAGAAATCTAAAAGTGTTTGTACGTATGTATTCGTATGACCGCTATACGTTGCTAAACCATTCATCCGATTGCGTTGAAACTTTGGGGATTCGATGTGTGCATGCCCGCGATGGTTTCTGTATACAGTAGTGAGCTCTGAAATCATGAAATTACGCATTACTAAACTGTTCATCCGATTGCGATGAAACTTTGGGGATTTGATGTGTGCATGCTCGCGATGGTTTCTGTATGCAATAGTGAGCTCTGGCATCATGAAATTACGCATTGCTAAACCATTCATCCGATTGCGATGAAACTTTGGTGAGTTGTTGTGAGCACGTCAACGAAGGTTTCTATACATATACTGGTGAGCTCTGACATTATGTAATTTAAAAATAAAGGAGAGGGAAAGAGGAAAAGACAGAATGGGAACGCATGAGGGGAAGGGGATGCGGAAGAAGAATGGGACGAAGGGAAAGGGCACGCAGAGAGAAATAATATCTTTATTAAGTGGCATTGCAACGAATGCCGGGAACTACAAATCCGGAAGCTACCATATTTTGATTTTTATATATATATAGATTTACCCCTAAAACCATGCGAGCGAAGCCGCGGGTAAAAGCTAGTATATATATATATACATATATTACTGAAGCTAACGGAATGCTATGCTTTTTTTAGCTGTGAATAATAAAAAAATTCAGGGTATTTATTTATTAAAGCCTTAAAGCTTGACCCTTTCATTCTGTCGGGGTGAGAGAAAGTGGCTCAAGCCTTTTCCGCCCTCAAGTGAAACAAAAGCGTGACAGGCAAAATTGAAGGTCAAAGGGCAACTTGACAATCAAGATTTATGTGGTGATATACGTCCTGGATATCCAGAGCTAGTTGACAAGGATAATACGCACGATACTTTTGCATCAGTTTAAGAACAATGAGAAAAAAGTATTCCAGTCATCGGTAAAAGAAAATAATGAGTTTTTTTAATAATTTTTGCGTAGGTATTTATTAACTGTGCCCAGTAATTCTGGATAGTAACCGCGGTAAGGTCGACATTGAAAATTATATAAAAACAAACATTTCCCATACACAATATTTTAACTGGATTCTCTTTAGAACAATTATTATTGGTAAACATTTATATCTAGTTTCGAGGCTTTAAACCATTTATTGCTGTCAGTATAACTCTTACGTAAGCTCTCGTACAAAATCTTGTCGGAAATAAAAACACAAGTAAAACAACTTGGAACGGCACTAAAAATGAAACGTGACTTTTACAAACAGGTGTTATGTAGGGTGTTGAATAACAAATTTATCGAAAATTTGATGTCGTTTTCTTGAATGTATTTAGGTGATATGTTTTGATTTTATTTTCGGTTCAGTACATTTTTAGGTAGAATGTAGAATATCATACGTATACCTATGTAACATCTAACTAACCATCAATCCGAACCGAATCCTGTTGCGAACTCCTACAACTCATAAACTTACGAATACCGACAGTAACCACACGACAAATACACTATTCTACTGCCGCATTCACAAGCGGAACTACATTGCCCACTCTCCGAAACAACGATTTCATACTATGGGGAATCAGTACTTACGTGATGTTGACATATTTAACATCAACTTGGCGAATTTTGTGGATCTTGTAAAACACTTATTCCAAAACTATTCCTAAACATATCTGTATTTTTGTAAACTTATGAAATTTTTTTATCCAATTTTTATTTTTATTATTTCTTTATCTGTTTTAAAATCATCTGTCATAAATTAATGTACCACCAACCATGTAAAAGCCCTCTAGGAATTGAATAAATAAATAAATACATAAAATCTGTTTCCCGCGGGGATGGGCGTCTTGGCACACACTCTCCTTGATTCATTCACATTCATACAGCGTCTCATACACACCGCTGTTATGCTAACATGGCCCCACTAAAGCATTTAGTTCACTTGACCGTGGCATGTCTTCCTCGGGTATCCATGTCTTCTTCCACCATTCATGTTTGCGTTATATATTCTCCTTGCACTCCTTTCTCGTTTATTCGCTCTACATGCCCAAATCTAAATTTCCCTTTTTTAATCTTACACATTACGCTTACATCAGCTTTGCATTATTTGCGTATCTCCACATTTCTCACACAATCATACGCGGTTTCTTCATACATACTCACGGATCTCATTTCTACAGCATTCAGTCTACATTCACTGTACTAGACGTTTGTACATAAACTAAATATAATACGGAGCTGGCCACAATGACACGCCAATGGAGTTTGGTACGCCAGTGGATTTTGGAATGCCACTGGTCTTTTCAATGAATTTACTACTTTGACAAAAAATGCTTCTAGGTATAATGGCAAAACTGATTTGAGTACTGGATTAAAATAAATATTTTTCACTTTGGAGACTGTGGGAGACTGGGGTTTTTAGGATTTTAGGTTACTGGGATACTGGGAGAGGTAAACTGAATCTAAGACTGATTAAAACACTTGAAAAGAGGTTTGAACTTGGAGACTGTTGGTATCTTGAGTAGGTATTGTTTCTTCTTGGCTGATAGTTTTGAACTGACTTCCTACCGGTTTGACTTCTATTTTTATAGGGCAAACTCAGGTCGGATTTTTGGGGGACAAAACCTCCTTAATTTTTCTAAGGTACTTGTTTTAGGTAATTTCCCTGGTCGCTACGATTGGAAGTCAGCTGTGTTAAAATTATGTGTGATAGTTTTTGCCAAGATTTTACCAACTCAGGATCCCAAAGCTTCACATCATTTTTATTGTGTTTACAAGAAAAGGTACAAGTATACATATGTGATATAAGGTACAATTTTAAACAGTAAATATTTTTCTTAAAGTGCAACAATCACTGATAGACGTCAGTTTTTGGGTTGTTTTTGTAGTACATACTCATTTTTAGGTGATGATGTTTATTTCTTGATCCAAATTATTCCCAATTTCTCGAAATTGAGCTCCAAATTTTTCGGAAGATGAATTCGCTGTCGTAAATATTTACGATTCAGATTTTTCCTTTGTTCAGAATTGACCAATAGTGGCTCGGCTGGTCGCATGGTGGGGGTGACGTAAATAGTCAGCCATTTCCTTGGCGTTGATCATTGCTGTCTGGAGTCCCTTGTGGAAGCATTAGGTGGTTATTCAGATGTGTTTTCCAGTCCAATGAGGCTGCTGCATGTATTCATTATCAATTTCATTTATGTTTTCAATTGATTAGTTAGTTAAAGGACATAATAGCGTTGTAGACAAGTCATTTGGAAGGGGCACCACATGCACATAATTCCGCTAGCCAATAGCAGCTCTCAGATTGTCGTGCTGGCGGCATGGTACTCTGTGGGAGCGTAAATTCCATTCTTGAATTTCCATGGTTGTCAAAAGCTTTCGCGCACTCGTTAGATGCACACGGATTCCTACGACACGTTCCATACACTCCCCTCAGTGCAGTCTCGACTGTGCTCAGCTACTTCGTCGGGCGTGTCCTTTTCCGATGTCTGAGTTTTGAGTCGGGTGTCTTCGCAGAGTGTACAGTTTCATCAGTTGCTGGCGTGGCAGGCAGAATGACGGCGATTTTGACTGCCGGCCTTACGTATATCCCAGTGCTGGTTTGGATCCGGGCAGTTCTGACTTGTCCATCAGCTGCAGGTATTGCTTCGATGATACGGCCACGTGGCCAACTGTTTCGAGGCAGTGCTGGGTCCATGATGATCACTAGGTCATCCTTCTTAATTGGTGTAGTTGGATGGTGCCATTTTTGCCGGACAGCCATGGTAGGTAGGTATTCCCGCAGCCATCGCCTCCAGAAGGTGTCTGCAAGTTGTTGTCCGATGCGCCACTGGCGGCGTAGGCATGTTTCCTCTTCTTTTTTGTCATAGAAGGATAATTGAGGGCGCTTCCCAGCTGACCCTAGCAAAAAGTGGTTGGGTGTTAGAGGTTCTTCATCACGTGGGTCAACTGAAATGTGGGTGAGTGGACGATTATTTACCACAAACTCAGCTTCTGCAAGTGCGGTGCGTAGCGTTTCTTCTTTTGGTGCTCTTTCCTTTAGTGTAGCGCTTAGGGCTTTCTTGACTGATCGTACTAATCTTTCCCAAGCTCCCCCCATGTGCGGACTTAGTGGTGGTATGAAGTGCCACTCGATGCCCTGGGTAGCTATTGCGTCAATCATTCTGGCGTCTTGACTTATTGACAGCAGGGCGTCCCTCATCTCGGTGTCAGCTCCGTGAAAGTTTGTCCCGTTGTCCGAGTACATGGCTGCTGGTTGTCCTCTGCGGGCGGTCATTCTTTGTAGGGCCATGATGGCCGAGTCAGCAGTCAGTGAAGCGGCTAGTTCTAGGTGAATGGCGCGTGTCGACAGGCAGGTGAAGATGGCTCCATATCGTTTTTCTCGATGCCTACCGACCGTGATAGCCATAGGGCCGAAATAGTCAAGCCCACAGTGTGTGAATGGGCGGACGTGATGCATCAGGCGGGGTGGTGGTAATGCGCCCATCAGAGGTGGAGTCGGTTTGCTGCGTCGTATGAAGCAAGTGGGGCAGGCGTGCGTTATCTTCCTGCTTGTTGTGCGTAGTCGTATTATGAAGAAATGATTGCGTATTTCTGCTACTGTTTTCTCAGTACTAGGATGATCCGCCTTTTTGTGGTAGTGACTGATAAGAAGTCGAGTGTAGGGTTCGTCGCCGTCCAGTATTATGGGAGTTCGGGCCACACTCTTTGTTCTTTCCAAGGCTTGTAGTCGGGTCCCCATTCGTAGTAGGTCATCTGGTCCAAAGAATGGGTTCAGGGAGTTGAGGCGGCTGCCAGCAGGCAGTTTTTGACCTTGTCGGATGATGTGTAGATCAGTTGTGAAAGCGTCTTCCTGGGACCTTTTGATCCATCTGTGTTCTGCTGCTTTTATCTCATCGGCTAGTAGTGGGCCTTCTACTGGTTTATTGGGCCCCATCTTGCATCGTCTGATAAATCGGAGGATCCAAGCTGTGGAGCGAATCAGCCGGTGCCATGAGGAGAACCGCTCTACTGATGGGAGTGCTTCGCCCCTGGTGGACACAAGGCCAACGTAGTGAGGTTTGACTTCTAGTGTCAGGTCGTCAGGCCTGTGGGCGGGCGCCCGTTCTTTTGGCCACGCACCCTCCGGGGAAGTGAGAAAGGCTGGGCCAGTAAACCATCTTCCTTCTGGTGTTAAGTCTGGCACCTCTAAGTCTCGTGTTCCTATGTCAGCGGGATTGAGTTTTGTGGGTACCCATTTCCAGTCGGGTATGTTGGTTAGTTCGTCTATTTCCCCCAATCGGTTTGCCACAAAGGTTGAGTAGGCGCGTGGGTCGGTGCGTAACCAGCATAGTACAGTTGTGGAGTCTGTCCAGAAGCAGGTGCGGGATATCAGGGCTTTGCTTTCTTTTTGGATCGTCTGGGCTAGTCTCGCTGCTATGAGGGCGGCTTGAAGCTCGAGGCGTGGAATGGAGAGAGGCTTCAGTGGCGCTACCTTGCATTTACTTGCAAGGAATGTTACTCTTAAGGATCCATCTATTTTTTCGGTGAAGTAGGCCACGGCACAGCAAGCTTGCTCCGACGCATCGCAGAAAAGGTGTAGTGTTACGTTGTTTAGTTTGTTGTAGAGGCAACGTCTCGGGATTGAGATGCTGTTCGTGTGCAACAGATTTAGCCAGTCTGTCCATCTCTGGGCGTGTTCAGGGGCAATGGGTTCATCCCAGCCGACGCTTGAGCGCCACACTGCTTGCAGTAGCATCTTAGATCTGATGGTAAGGCAGGCAACGAAGCCGACTGGGTCGAAGATCTTCATTACTATAGATAATAGTTGCCGCTTGGTAGGTTGTGTGGCCGTGTCGTGGGAGATTGCCTCACGAAATGAGTACAGGAAGCGGTCTGTGGTGGGGTCCCAGATTAAACCAAGCACTCGCTCTGTTTCCGGACCTCCGCTGCTGATTTGTATCGTGGAGCTGGCACGGTCTTCTATAGGTACGCTAGCTAGGGCCGCCGGGCTGTAGGACGCCCAATTTGTCAAGTGGAACCCTCCTTTCGCGAGCAGGGCACTTACACTTTGGGCGAGTGCAGCAGCTTCATTGGGTGTGTCTGCTGCATCTAGGTAATCGTCCATGTAGAACTTGGTGCGTACGGCTTTTGCGGCGGCCGGGTACTCGTGCTCGTATGTTTCAGCCACTTTATTTCGGACGAATTGGGCACTGCTGGGGGAACAGGTGGCTCCGAACATCATCGATGACATTTGATAGGTGTCTGGTTCGTGATGGGGTGATGTCCTCCACAGGAATAGCTGGGACGACTGATCTTCTCGCCTTATTTTTATTTGCAGGAACATTTCTTTGATGTCTGCAGCAATAGCGATGTTTCCTTCCCGGAAGCGTATTATATTCCCCAGGAGGGAGGACAGCAGGTCAGGACCAGTAAGCAGCTGGTCGTTGAGGGAGGTTCCTCGGCATCGGCTTGCGGCATCGAACACCACTCTGATTTTTCCTGGCTTATTTGGGTTGATTACTGCAAAGTGGGGCAGGTACCATTTGCGAGGTGTGGTGGTGGAAGCTTGATGGCTTGATAACTTCTTGGCATAGCCTTTGTTGATAAGTTGATTTATTTTGTCGTTGTAGGCCACTGCTAGATTTTTGTCTTTTTCTAGCTTTTTCTCCAGGGACAGAAGTCGTTTCAGCGCACACTGCCGATTGTCAGGTAACGTGGCTTCTGGTTTGCGCCATAGTAGACCGGTTTCCCACCTTCCTACAGGAAGAGGACGGGTAGTTGCATTCATAAGTGCAATTGCCTGTTGTTCGCTTGCATTGACTCTGGTGGCTGATGTTACTCCGAGGGAGTCGATGGCGAAGTTGGTTTTTACTAGCTCCCTCAACTGTATGTCTGCGGCCGTTTCTGGTTGTAGTGCCAAAGTGGTGGTCGTGTTATTATCTCTGGGGTTGACTCCCCCATGAGCGATCCATCCTAGTGCGGTGCGTGATGCTATTCGCGTAGTATCATTGCATTCACGAACTTCCCTTGACACGATCAGGTGAGCGTTATCTTGGCCTATTAGCAGCTTCGGGACGACTGACCTTCCTTGGGTCTGTTGCTCCGGCAGGTTGAGGTTGCTTATTGTGCTGGCAGATATGTGGAATGTATTACTGTTGCCTGCGCCTCGTATTCTTAGTCTCACTCGTTGGGAGAGATTGTCGGAGGTGCACATTCCTTTCGCGCCGTGGATTCGCAGTCCGTGAACTGGGCCGTTTGCTCCGACTTGTATTGCGGTGTCAGCGTCGACAAGTGTTACTGTGGATCCTTCATCCAGGAGAGCGAACACTGACACTTCTTCTTTGTTTGGAGCGCTTAATATGACTGGCGCAATTTTTAATAGTACTCTCTGTCCGGAGTCCTGGCGTCACAAGTTGACATTTTCCACGGCGCTTTTTCGTACGAACTCGGGATTATGTAGCAGGGGGTGGTGTGGGGATCTGCAATCTCCTACTTTGCACCATTGGTTTATTTTGCAGCTTCGTGAGTGGTGTTTTTCTAAGCACTTGCGGCATAATCTTCCCGTGCGTACAGTTTCCCATCGGAGTTCAACATCTTTGGCTGCGAATTCTTTGCATTCGCGGGTTTTATGATCGCCGCCACATTGGGCGCAGCTTTCATCAGCAGTTTTTCTTTTTCGGCTTGGTCCAGGGTAAGTATGTTCCTCGTTTACTTTGCGTTTTATGGGGGCAATCTTTTCTTTTGGGCCATCCCTGATTTCTTCTTGATGTCCGGCATGTATTTGCTCATGGCTCGGTAGAAGTCGCATGCGATCACTCTCTTCTTCCTCCTGGTACCCGGCATGTATTTGTTCACGGCGTGGTCGAGATCGTATGTGGTCCACCATCCCACTGTTTGGAATTGCGTTTGACACCTCTTTCAGAAAGGCAGCGAGCTGGGTTATGGTGGCCGGAGCGTGTTGTTTGCGGATCTCGATTAGCCATGCCAGACGCAGGGAACTTGGCATTTTGTCAGTGACGTCATTCATTAATGCAGGATTGGTGAGATAACCTTCGGTTTTCAGGATCCGGAGAGATGCCACCAGGTTTTGTACCGTCCCGGAGAAATCTGCCAGGTCCTCGAGTGATACCTCGGTCGTGAGGTAAGGTAGTTTTTTAACCTTGTCTAGCATAAATTTTGCTATAGAGTTAGCGCTGCCGTATCGCTGCTCGAGGACGCTGATGATCTCTGGGACTTGCGCAGGATCCATTAGTAGGGGACCCACGGTATCTCGTGCCTTGCCTTTGAGGGCGCGCTGCAGCCGAATGAGATTTTCGCTCGGAGTCATTTGGCAGGTGGCGGTGGATTGAGCGTACTGTGCCTTCCAGGTGGGCCACTCAAGGGGGTCTCCGGAGAAGGTAGGCAAATCTTTTGCTGTGGATTGCCTGGCAATGAGGGCAGCCATTCTTGAATCATCTTCTAATGTGCGGGGGCTATCTTGCGTTCTGGAAGAGCGAAGGGCCTCTGCCATCACAGAGGCGATCTGGGCCAGTGGGTCGTTGCCATGCTGCAACCATTCTCGGGTGTGCCGTGGTGTAAATAATGGGGAATCCTGGCCGGAGGAGGCTGGCTGATGCTGGTACCCTGCTGTGTTGTAAAGTGGGCGCTCGGGTCCGATATGGCTGTATTCGGCCGTAGGGATGTTCTTCGCAGGGCCCGTCAGTAGTGTGTACTCTTGGGTGGCGGCGGTGGCGTATCCGGTTGGATCGGTTACAGCAAATTCATTGGTAGGCTGACCGGCTGGTGTGTCCATTTGAGTAGTTGCATATCTCGTTGCAAACTCTTCGGCCGGCTTGTGAACTTGAGTGGCATATCTCGTTGCAAACTCATTAGTAGAAGGGCCGGTTGGTGCATGCACTTGAGTAGTTGCATATCTCGTTGCAAACTCTTCGGCTGGCTTGTGTACTTGAGTGGCATATCTCGTTGCGAACTCATTAGTAGAAGAGCCGGTTGGTGCGTGTACTTGAGTTGTTGCATATCTCGTTGCAAACTCTCCGGTAGACGGGCCGTCTGACGTGTGTACTCGAGTGGCATATCTCGTTGCGAACTCGTTCGTAGACGGGCCGGTTGGTGCCTGGTTTTGAATTACTGCCTGACCGAGGTTGGCTCGCAGGGTCGGGCTGGTTGGTGCGGGCTCCTGGGTAGGTTGGCTGACTGCTTGGCGTGTTGCAGCGTTCAGGGCTGCGAGCAGATTGGCTGTCTGCTTGGCGTGACGTCTGTCCCGGATGCGCATCTCTCGGCGCAGCAATCGCAGGGAGTCTTCAGTAGATTCAGAAGTTGTTTCGCTGCTTTTACTGTTGGATCCGTGGAGGCTCTTGGCGACACATTCTGGAGCAGGTTGGTCAAGAGTGATGAGGTCAGGGTTCCTGGCAGGGTTCGCACCAGATAGATCGTGGCGGGTTCCGCTGGATGGCGTCTCATCGATGTCTACGGTGCGTGGGCCCGGGGTCCGACGGGGTGCCACTGGTATGTTTCGGCTTGTTCCCGGGGCGTTAGGTTTAGACAGCGATGTTTCGGAAGATGTTGGGGTCTTACGGCTACTGCGAAGAGACGGCATTTCCACTGGGTAAGACTGAAGGCGTGTTATGTGTAGATCCGGCTCGAAGGACCAAATGTACTAGACGTTTGTACATAAACTAAATATAATACGGAGCTGGCCACAATGACACGCCAATGGAGTTTGGTACGCCAGTGGATTTTGGAATGCCACTGGTCTTTTCAATGAATTTACTACTTTGACAAAAAATGCTTCTAGGTATAATGGCAAAACTGATTTGAGTACTGGATTAAAATAAATATTTTTCACTTTGGAGACTGTGGGAGACTGGGGTTTTTAGGATTTTAGGTTACTGGGATACTGGGAGAGGTAAACTGAATCTAAGACTGATTAAAACACTTGAAAAGAGGTTTGAACTTGGAGACTGTTGGTATCTTGAGTAGGTATTGTTTCTTCTTGGCTGATAGTTTTGAACTGACTTCCTACCGGTTTGACTTCTATTTTTATAGGGCAAACTCAGGTCGGATTTTTGGGGGACAAAACCTCCTTAATTTTTCTAAGGTACTTGTTTTAGGTAATTTCCCTGGTCGCTACGATTGGAAGTCAGCTGTGTTAAAATTATGTGTGATAGTTTTTGCCAAGATTTTACCAACTCAGGATCCCAAAGCTTCACATCATTTTTATTGTGTTTACAAGAAAAGGTACAAGTATACATATGTGATATAAGGTACAATTTTAAACAGTAAATATTTTTCTTAAAGTGCAACAATCACTGATAGACGTCAGTTTTTGGGTTGTTTTTGTAGTACATACTCATTTTTAGGTGATGATGTTTATTTCTTGATCCAAATTATTCCCAATTTCTCGAAATTGAGCTCCAAATTTTTCGGAAGATGAATTCGCTGTCGTAAATATTTACGATTCAGATTTTTCCTTTGTTCAGAATTGACCAATAGTGGCTCGGCTGGTCGCATGGTGGGGGTGACGTAAATAGTCAGCCATTTCCTTGGCGTTGATCATTGCTGTCTGGAGTCCCTTGTGGAAGCATTAGGTGGTTATTCAGATGTGTTTTCCAGTCCAATGAGGCTGCTGCATGTATTCATTATCAATTTCATTTATGTTTTCAATTGATTAGTTAGTTAAAGGACATAATAGCGTTGTAGACAAGTCATTTGGAAGGGGCACCACATGCACATAATTCCGCTAGCCAATAGCAGCTCTCAGATTGTCGTGCTGGCGGCATGGTACTCTGTGGGAGCGTAAATTCCATTCTTGAATTTCCATGGTTGTCAAAAGCTTTCGCGCACTCGTTAGATGCACACGGATTCCTACGACACGTTCCATACATTCACCCTTCCTCTGCCAGTCCTATGCTTCACTGCCATTCATCAAGATATACCAGCACTCCATTATGGACCGCTAGCACCGCTTCTTTGGACGTTTTTTTGGAATACCTACGCATACTTTATATTTAATATCTTATAATGTATTGAATGGAATCACTTAGACCAATTTTTTTTAAGAAACGATTTTTAAATTTATTTATAAAAATATTCAAATCGATTCATTTTGAAGTATCGATATAAGAGTCTGTCAAATAAGAGAAGAAAACATAAAAAATGGAACTACAAAATTTGTAGACTGGCAACACCAAACTTAAAAAAAACCACATTTAAACCACATTTTAAAAAACATTTTTTCTTCATGACATAAATTTGATTAAAGGTGTTTTATAAAGCGATTTGCCTTAATTTAATTTAACATAAATTTGACAAAAGATGGAAAGAAAGAATCACTAATGGTGAGTTTAGTTACACTACTTTTATATCTGAATGAGTTAAATATATTCAGATCTAAATTTAAAGACACGATCTAAAGCCCAGGCAACGCTAGGTACGCTAATATACAATAAATGTGAGCAATATCTAAACTGTGCTTTATATTTTACTAGCTGACCCGGCCACGCTGCGCGTTGCTGCGCCTAATAAAACACAACGTCATCTACTGGATGGTTATCCAACCTTTATAACCACCGCTGTCTTTGAGTTTATCGCGAAGGGACAGATAGATGCCGCGGAGGACTTAAATTTATAATACGTAGAGATGGTGTGAAAGATTATAATAACGTGTATGAAATGCTTGGGATAACTAACGTATTTAAGTTAATAAAGATTAATACTGTATCCGTCGAAATAACTTTTCAATTACCGCAATGTACGTGACCATTTTTTTATAAGATAGAATGGGTATAGTAAGCTATCCGTAAAAGATACATATATGCCTTCGCGGACTTTTTTGTAGATCTATAAAAGAGGAATATCTCACCATGCATTATTTTGTTATATCCCAAAAGGATTAGGCAGCGTTTTCGATGAAAGCTCCAAGGAGGTTTGACTTTTTCCGACACTTCTAACAATTATCGTTATGTTTCAACCAATTTACACAAATCCTTGACAAATTATATACCTAAACCTTCATCACAAAACATTCTATCTATTGGTGAAAACCGCATGAAAATCCGTTCAGTAGTTTTCAAGTTTATCGCAAACAGACAGACAGACAGACGACGCGGGGGACTTTAACTTATAATATGTAGACATGTAGAGAAGATGTAGAGATTAAAATATCGTTATTCTTCATTCTGTTAACCCAAAATTGCAAAGGTATAGTATACATTTATATATCTATATTGCAATGAAAAAATATTTATCCCACTTTTATGCCTTTTTAATTTTTTGTAAAAATATAGGTTACACAGCTTTACTTTAAGACGATGAGTTATGTGTTTAGTATTGCCATTTGATCAAGAGTGGCGCCCTCCTATGTTTTCTACTCTTATTTGACAAACTGTAGTATATCCGCTTACTACCCAGTGTTTCATTTTACCTGTAAAGCTTCTAATGATGAGTATACAATTTTGGTTATTTATTCATGATAAAACATGGCGTTCGGAACTGTTTGATCGACCATAGTTTATATACCCATCTATTTCAAAACCCCGCTTTCTATGATCAAACCAATACAACTTATCTCATAATCTGTTAGCTTACATAGTTTTCAATAAATTCCCGGTGGATTTATTTTATCTTCGGTATTACTAATTGCTGTCCCGGAATAATTGCCGTGTTTTGCAATTAAATCAATCGATCCATCAAAGCTTCAGGTTTCAATCCATCATGATAAATGTATAAAATAGATGGAAGCTCTTTTATAACATGCAAAAAAATGGTCGTTACGATTCATAAAATTTCCCAGTTAAGGCATATCTGATACGAGTACATGTTTTATTAATTTACCGCATTAAAAACTCGCGATCGGAACACTGTACAGACCGTTCGACTGCGAATTTATAGGAAAAACAAGGATATTAATAATCAACTAGCAGTTAAAAACCCGCTCCGCCGGTTTTTGCTGCTAGTCCCTGCGGGTGGCTTTTGGTTTGACTTCGCCCAGTTAGTGTTGGTGCCCATTTTATAAATCTGATAGGAACTGGTTCCAAAAAAAGCCCATTCCTCGGATCCACTGTCATCCAATAATAGCAGTCACCGTGACAAAGTATCCGGGACAGGCAAAGATATCATATGTAATATAAAACCGCTTGATATTATTATTATTATTATCTAATATATAAAATTCTCGTGTCACGGTGTTTGTTATCATACTCCTCCGAAACGGCTGGACCAATTTTGATGAAATTTTGTGTGCTTATCTGGTAGGTCTGAGAATCGACCAACATCTATTTTTCATACCCCTAAAAGTAAAGGGTGTTCCACTCCGAATTTTTATTTTATTTTTTTTGGACTTTTTTTTTATTTTTTTTATGGTGAGGCATTAAAAAATACATGCAACCCTAAATTTTCACCCTTCTACCATTAACCTCTATTTTTTAAAAGTGATATTAGTAATTCAAACCGGTGTCACTTCTGACCCGATGAGAACGAAGCCGGCCTCTTTTCTCTAATTTAAAATTTTTTACTAATCAATTACTGTTTGATATTGTTACTACAAACATGATTCACGGTCCAATCACGGACAATCGTTGGGTGGTACCATATGCACCTCTGTTGAGTAAAAAAGTGGGAAGGAAAAAGGCATGAGGGGTGGGTAAGAATCTGGAGGTCATTGTATCCGGGAGTGAATCCATCCCTCCAACTGCGGTGCAAGACCATTGCCTTGAGCGGAATTGATCTCTTACCTTGACCTTTCCAGCCGGACTCTTTCGACCCATTGGTCGAGAGAATCCGGCTGGAAAGGTCAAAAGGCCTCCCTCAACCAGTCTCTCTCGATCCGGTCCGCCACGCAGCAGGTGGGCAGACGCATCCGCCGCCAAGACCCGCTCAAAAGTCACCCTTGCTAAATCACCAAACGTAGCGAACCGCTTGGGGAGGTGTTGGTTATCCAATAAATGGTTCTCGGGGCGGCGGCACTCGTACCCGCTTCCTTTCAAAAATTCCCGTAAGTTAGTTGAAAAGTAAGAAAATCACAAAAAATATAAATTCATACACAACGCCATCTCTGATACTGACAAAAACAAAACACGGACAGTTGGGCATCGATAATTGCTTCA
This sequence comes from Limnephilus rhombicus, assembly GCA_929108145.2. Lineage (NCBI taxonomy): Eukaryota > Metazoa > Arthropoda > Insecta > Trichoptera > Limnephilidae > Limnephilus > Limnephilus rhombicus. The sequence continues at coordinate 12,282,075 of OV815272.1, read as the reverse complement.
TTTTGTAATTTTTAACTTAATAAAAATACTTAATTTAATTTAATTCAACAGTTATTGATTCTGAGGCGGTACGAAGTTCGTCGGGTCAGCTAGTATATGTATATATATATATATATATATATAATATTAAGAGACACTCAAATTGACAAATTCGTACTACTTATACCTAGGGGGGAAACGTTTCCATGCGAGCTGCTGACGGAGTGGCAACATCTTTTGACGAATTCTTGAATTCGAAACCGAATTACAACAATGCGGCGGGACAGTGCGGCGGCAGACATGCATTCGAAGTCGGGTTCTTAAATTCAACCACGCAGAAGCAAGCCTATTAATAGTGTTTGGTTAGTCTGGTCAGTGGCTGAGTTGGCACTGCGCTTGGTTCCCACCCAGGCATCGCGAGTTCAGTTCCTTGGCTGGCTAAGTCCTCCATCACGACACGTTTTTCGCTTACTGTTATGGTAGTAGGAGATTTTGAAATATTGTCAGGTTATTCGTAACCCGAGAATGTATGTCTTTAAAAAAAAAAACAATGTTCATCTCCATTTTTGGTTTTCTTCCCTAGCTATGATTTGGAAAAGATTTCTTTGATAATAATGTATCTACTGTTTGTAGAAGAGTTTAAAAGAATAATTAATATAATATAATACTCGTTTTTTTATATCAAAGGTTACTGACTTTCACCCTTCAGGGTGTTTCAGGCCATATACAAGAGGGATATTTATAATTATATATTGTATACATTTTACAAATATAAGACAAAAAAAGTCCTGATAAACCTCTTTTTAGCAGTTTGTCTAACGGGTTCTTTACATTAAAGATCTTATTATGGTGAGTTAATAGTTACATTTTTATAATTATATAAAATAAAATTAAAAAATTTACAGAAATATAGAGAAACGAAAAATTATGAAAACATAAATAACAATTTTAAAGTCTTTAGAATAATATGTCATTGTAAGCTAACACAAATTAATTCTTTCAGTAAGCCAAGCCTTCAGTAAATTCGTCAATTGTTCGTTTTGGGCACAGTTTTTAATTTCAGCAGGTAACACATTTAAACAACCGGGAATCATGTAATTTAACGTTCTTTTTCCATATTTATTTATATGCTTAGGCACAATTAGTCCTTCATTAAAGTTAAAACGAGTATTATCGTTGTGTTCCAGCCTGTTTATATATAAAGGGTTATTTATTTGTTTAAATATAATTTTGTACCACAGAATTGCTCTCACTGAAAGAATTTTGAGAGCAATTGGAATATTATGTTATTCTTTGTATAATTTTTTTTCAGCTAATAATTTAACCATGAATTTATATTATTTAAATGGGAAAATTTATTTTATATAATTTAAAATATAAGTTATTTTTTTTTTAACTTATTTGGAAGATTTGAGTAGAGTTCAGACTTAGAAGAGATGAGATATTGAACGGAGAGGGAGACTATCTTGGATAAAGGCTTGGTAGAACAGAGGATATTTGTTAATTCATTTATTTTATTTTTATTACTTATTGAATATAAACTAATACTGCATTAGAATATAAACTAATACGCACAATGAAACATTTCATTATATATACATATTTAAATATTTTTACAGGAAGCATAACATTTCTTTTTAAATACATTCATTCTTTCTTCATACTTTCAGGTATTTCATCATACATCCTCTATATAGTCTATACGTTAGGCAGTTCTGTGATTTTGATTTTTTCATATGTGGCAATCCAATTAACAATAACATCCAATCAAAATGAACAATATTATTGTACTATTTTTATTTTTTGTTTCGTAATTATGTGCATCTTTATTAAAAACAATTTCATCCTTGAAGTATTTTGTCATTTGGTTTTCCATAACTTTATGCACAAAAATTAACACATTAAATAGCAGTCTGTTTTTTTATTGGAATCCAATTTAGCTCCTCTCGCATTTGATTAACCCTTGTGTATTTACCTTTCCCCAGTATACATCTCATAGCTCTGTTCTGTATAACTTCTAGCTGTTCAAATTAACTTTATTGGCCAATTATAACATCGTAAAGCAGGAATCTAAATGTGGAGGAGCTATAGTTTTATAAATGAGGTCTGTAGGGTTTCTGTTTAATTTATTTCATAGTATTCTAAGAAAATTGACTTTTTTTATACCTCATTTATCACATATTCAAAGTGTCCTGTGAAAGTTAGTTTTCAATCGAGTATTATACCGAGGTATTTGATTTCCAATTTTACAAAGGTATTTTGATAACAAAAATATAAGTTTCACACACAGTACAGCATAAAAATAATAGACAGGTTAAGTAGAACAAACAAAAAGACAAACAAAGAAGAAAAAAACAAAAACATACAAATATAGATGAATACAAATAAAGGGAAAAACGTAGGGAAAAAGAAACAAGATAGAAAAAAAACATGACAGAAAATTACATATTATCATTTTTAAATATACCTAAAAAGTATAATTTTGAAGCATTACTTTAAATTTTTTTATTATGCCGGATGTTTTTGTATGTATCTGGAAGAGAATTACATAGTGTTTAGGCAATATAGTTCAGAGATTTTACCAAAATTTTCTAATGTGTGTTTAAGAACGCGGATTTTGTTGTTGGTTCAGGTATTGTGGTTGTGGATATCTTGATTGTAAAGTGGCTTGATGTTAGTGTGAGCTGATTGTTGAGTAATTTGTAGGATGGTGCTTGTGATTTCATGTTCAGGAAGGATTGTGATTGGAAGGATACCGAAACAAACGATGATATAAACAAATTAGTTTATATCTTCAATCGCAAATTTGCTTTATGGCGTCATTTTAATTAAATAAAACTAATCACACGTTTTATTCACTTACTTAATCAAAACTATCAACATGTTTCGAAATCAATGGTTTCTACCTTATCTTGTCTTTCTTTAATAAACCATTGATTTTGAAACATCTTTTTTTTAACTCTGAGGAAAAAAAATACCTTAGGGCCTATATCATCTTTGGGGATGCTGTGTGGAGGGTATTTTTAGGGAAAGGAAGTATAGAAAGTTCTGGGAAGGAAAGAGGTACGAGGGGTGTGTAGGAATCTGGGGGTCAATGTCCAGGAGAGACCGAAGTATGAATCGATCTCTCCCACTACGATGCAAGACGACGGGTCAAGAGAGTCCGACTGGAGAGGTCTAGGTTAGGTCTCCCTGAATAAGTCTCTCCCAATCTGGCCCGCCACGCAATTTTTTTTTATCAGAATATCTCACAGCTGCTCACGTCTGGAGCCAGTAAGACTATGGCATCCCAAATTGGGGTATGTTGTTTGGCTGAAGGTAGTGGGGAGAGGAAGGAGATGGAAAAGAGGAATGTGGAAAGTACCTGGCTATTCAGATCTGGTCACTAAACACGGATAAATCCATTTCAAACAACGTTTCAATACTGAATGGTGGTTTTACACCAAAACAATACTGAGAGTATCTTCCACTCAGGAATATCAGTTGGTGGGCAAACGCATTCGCCACAAAGACTTAGACAAACCTTACCACATGAACCCAGACATCCCTGCTAAGTCACCAAACGTAGGGAACCACTTGAAGTGGCCTACGCCGGGGACGTTGGTTATCCAATAAATGGTTCCCGGGGCGGCACGCAACGGTACCACTACCCGCCTCCCAAATTTTATATTGATAATTTTGAATAAGTGTTTTATACAAGTAATTTGTTTTCATTTAAATTAATTTATTATAATCGAGACGAAATTTATTTCAGATTGTGTTCGTATTCAAACATTTAAACAAGAAAATATATCATATTTACAAGACGGCAAAAGTTCTAAGAACTTTCGAAGGAAATTTATATTTTCCCCGAAGAAATTATAAACACGATTTTGATCTCTAATTTAACCAATAATTAATTATTTATGTTTAAGAATTTTAGGCAGCATGAATGGCGTAAACAAGTTTATTATATTTGTAATCCAATGGACTGCAATGATATGTAGGTAAAGGAAAGGGGAAGAAAATGATGACGATTGTATATATGTAACGACTGCTTCCTCAAGCCCGTTGCCCGTGAATTCAATTACGTAGGGGTCACCAATCGAGGGATGAGGCGGCAGCCGTAAAAACTGATCATTGAAAAGCGGCATAACATGGTATATTACCCGATTGCCTTTGTATTAAAACGACACTATATCCTAAAATATATTCAGAATCTTAACGACGGAAGTAAAGAAGCCGTGTATACGAATTGCGACTCACGACCTACTGTCGAACGGACGGACTATTGAACGGACCTACTGTCGAATTTGCCCTGTCAAAGAAAAGATGAAGAAAAATAATGTGGGAATCTTAACGGCGTAAGTGAAGAAAGCGTGTAAACAAATACGCGCCCGCGGCACGGCGTATTGGACGAACGTACGGTCGAATTCACCCTAGCAGGCCTGGAGATTCGACCTTTCCGCCGGGTTCATTTTAATTAATTCTGAAGAACGTGTTACTAATATTTAAGATTATTTTAAATGAATACCTCCCGAAGTTATTAATTCATCGTCTAGAAAAAAAAAATCTGATGCTCACCGTTAACTTTAGTTGTACAACGTATTACACTTTTTTAAAAGCGTTGTACGTTAAAAAATGATGGCAACGTACTGTTTTTATTAATCTAAAATATAAATAACTCGCATCTCTCGTGAGGCATGGAAATAAAACTGATAATTCAATTACGAAAACCCCCGATAAAGTGGTTATGTCTTGCCTTAAAACACATTATCTACTTGATAGTTATTGACCGGTCCTCGAGACTGCGTAGTTAGAATTATGATTTTATTATCGAACTATCAGGTAAAAAAATACTTTTATCGATTGATTACTTAATTGTGATTTCATAAGAATGAAATTCTTTGCGATAAGGAACCTATTAAGAATTGTTTTGAAGTATTATTGTCGGATTGAACTAATTGATTAGAACTTAAATAGCGGGTCGGTGTTATTGCATTGCCACCGAGTAAATAAAATCAATGGATAATACTTTAGTTCATACGTACCCATGATTTGATAAGTCTAGCAACAGATTTATGGAAAATGGAAACTCGTGTACACCCACTGAATGACGGCAATTTGTTTACAATAGATCTGAATTTCTTTGAAACTTGAGTTAATTTGGCCTAGTTTTCGTGATCAAAGGAATTAATTTTGACCCAGTTTTATAATAGCGTTTTCTGCGAAGCATTTTGTCGCTTTCGTCGCCGTAGTCCTTTTTATTCCCATAGAAAATTTTTATGAAAAAATCAAGTCATTTTGCAAATGTTTTTTATTGTGAAAGTAAATGGGAATGAAAATTACCTGAACACAGTGTTACTCCCACCAAGATAGAGACGATCCACGCAGTTTTCCCTTTGCCTTCGTTAAAATATTCCAGGAATTCTTGGTAAAAAACACCGAAGGAGTAGGTCATGCCGTCAGCTAGAACAAAGAAAAAAAAGGAAGGTTAGTGTGGTACATTCCACCAAGAGGAATTTTCATGAATATTTCAAGGAGTTAGCGAATAAATGAAATATATTAAAATAGTACGATAGCAAGACATATTATAATAAACATCATTGACTTCGTAATCGTGATATATTAATAGTATTTTTTTTCAATAAAGTGGTTAAAATTAATACACGTAATTACTTATTCTTAAAGGTTATTTATTCATATGTAAGCACAACCCGTGTACAATATATTTTACTGATTATAATAAAACACGTCAACACAGGTAAACAATAATGTTTAATTAATAACGAAACTCAATTGAAAATCTGGAGACAGAAAAATCAAAAAAAGATATTGGCACCGCTGGGACTCGAACCCAGGACCTCCTGCTTTCATGGAAACAGCTCCACCAACTGAGCTAAGGTATTTATATCCAATTAGGTTACATTTAACTGTATCATACTTCGACTAAGAACTACCAACATTATCTTCATTTTCTTAACGCACATATTATTGGCTGCAATCTTTATATATGATTGCAAGATTCAAACCCGAACTAAATGCTATCTTGATAGTATCTAGATAAATTTTTATGCATTTAAGCCTAGGATGAATATTTATTTTCATTTTTAACTTTATGAGTAAAACCTCAATTTGTAATATTTAATTAAATGAAAACAATATTAGCGAAACACAATCGAACATCTGGAGAGAGAAAAATCAGAAAAGATATCGACACCTTTGGGACTCTAACCCACAACCTTCTGCTTTCAAGGCAACAGCTCTACCAACTTTAAGGTTTTACTCATAAAGTTAAAAATAAAAATAAATATTCATCCTAGACATCCTAGACTACAGTAAATGTGACCGAATTGGATATAGACACCTTCGCTCAGTTGGTAGAGCTATTGCCATGAAAGCAGAAGGTCCTGGGTTCGAGTCCCAGAGGTGCCAATATCTTTTTCTGATTTTTCGGTCTCCAGATTTTCGATTGAGTTTCGCTAATATTGTTTTCATTTAATTAAATATTACAAATTGAGGTTTAACGCATAAAGTTAAAAAAAAATCTTTCAAGAAAGCCACAAAGGAATAATATAGTTTGTAATGTGCATTATTGTTTCCCGGATGCTTAGTAGATTTACACCAATCATTTATTCAATCGTTTTCTAATAGAACACTTGAAAAATACGGAACATAATTATTATGTCGAATATTGTTAGCTGAATCAAACTTATTGTTTTTTATCTTACACGCAATACAGAGAGAAAAAAAAACAATAGACGTAAAATATATCTGCTGTTACACGAGATATCAAATAAACAAACAGAGTGTTGGTTATTATATTTAATTAAGAACATTTTTCGTTTCACGCGGAAGCACGTGTCTTCTACGTATTGTACAAATTGTGGCCTAAAGCTCTGCCAACTCGGTTGCCATTCATTATGTCGCACGTGTACACAAATTGACACAAGTAATTTGAAAACACGAGGCAGAATGGCAATCAACAAACTGTTACATGAATTTAATGAACCTCTTGATTCAGATATCTCAACTCAATTAACGGCTCGAACGCGTCCGAAATGAAATTACACCGATATGCTTATGTTATTGAAATTTGATCTTCAGTTTTGCAACACTAATTAAATTGAGATCGAGAATCTTTTGACAATCGAAAAGTTGTTAGGTAATTTGTGTTCCTTCAAATTCCCTTTCCCTCTTCTTCGTTCTCATTTCCTACTGTCTAAGACAGGATCTATATGGGGGTTCCATAGTACAACTGGCTCTGATCAGTGGGACTCTTGTTAGGCCTGAACAAAGGAGAATAAATTAATTAAAACAGCTAAATTCAATTCTTTTACTGTATTTTCGTTCATTCAGAGAGATTGCTCAGAAACCAGAGTTTCACCACCCTTTCAATGCTGGTCAAACAAAAAGCTATAATGGATCATCCCCAAAACAAAACAAAAATTTGTGTACACGATATTGGATCATTTATGTTCAACTAAAATAGTGTTAGCATGAGAGTATTTTTTAATGAGAGAAAGAGTTGAAAACTATTGTAACTATTCTGTGACTATTTGTATGCTAGAGTGCGGGAAATCCTTCTGACGTCAGTTTGTCGACAATTGCTGAAAAACTCGCTCAAAAGCCATAGGAATATATCGGAAATGATAACTAATTAAAACGTTTGAACTACTCTCCTATGTTATGCCACAATTTTGGCCTCCTTCCCCAATATTGTAACATCTTCGTTTTTTCTACGCATTGAGTTTCAGTCCGTTTAGGTTAGGTTTTACGTAGTTTTTTTTAGCTATTATTCAATTTATAAGCTTTATTATAATACCATACATGTCATAAACGCATTTAATGCATGTATTTATACGGAAAATGCCTAACTGATTTATATTTTACTACATCTATGTATATTATTAGTTTTAAATATCTATACTCTAATTTAGTAACTGCTACACGACACGACTCCCCAACTTAAACACGAGAAATGTTTTTCTCTTTTAAATTGGGTAGATTCATTAACAAGAAATTAATTTATTTGTAATTATTTTTAAGAACCATATACCTATTTTCCTTATGTAAATTTGTTGTATGTATGTATATTTCAAATAAAAAAAAATAAAAAAATTCACCTGTGTGTGCTTCAAATTAAAATATATATATATTTTTTACATTTACTCCACACAGGAGGCCTTGAGGAAAATAATTTCCCTCAGGACCTATGTCATCTGGGATGCTGTGTGGAGGGTTTGTGATTTTCTTGTACGTTCATGCCTACTTTATCATCAAATTTACACGTAAGTTCATAAGTAGCGTAACAAATTTGTGAACAGATATAAAATAGATTGTTCAAACGTAAATAAAAAAAAAACAAATCAATTCGTTTCGCCTCACAGAAAAAGAAAAATAAGGTTCAATTAAGAAAAAACAACAGTGACATTGAAGAAAGGTGAAGAATTTTTTATTTATTAATCGGGCTATTTTTGTCATCAACGTTTTATGCGTTACCGAAAAAATAAACGGCGCATGTACCTAAGGGGAAAACCGTGATTTTCCACAAGTTATAAATCAAGAGAAATGTTTGAAATGTTTAAGCAAGTTGGCACCAACAAGGTTCAAACATCTTATTATTTCAAAAGAGTATGTATTTCATTGAACACTAATAATCTAAACGAAAATATGAATGGGAAAAACACAGAAAAATAGAAAAAGATAATGGTCGCAACTGGGACTCGTACACAGAACCTCTCGTCTAACCGAGACGTGCGCTTTTTACCAATTCAGCCATTGTAACCTTCCATCAAACCGTAATAATTGTTCATATTTTTAAATATTAGAATTAAAAATATTATCTTCGACTAATTTTTCCATATCATAGGCAACTACCATTTTTATTGTTAACAATCGTTCTAAGAACTGTTTTATAACCTAGATAGCGTCTCGGATAAATATATTCGATTTTATTTATATGGAACATACATTAACCAGTTTTTCTGTGACTTGTTCACTTTCATATTTTCGTTTAGATTATTAGTGTTTTCTTCTTCAATAATACATTACATTGATGGGAATAACCTGCAAAAGTCATAAAAAGAGAGTTCTTCTTATAAAAAAATTGAATATGTGACTTTAATGAAATGTATCTATTTTCCCATTTTCACACACAATATTCATATAGAAATATATACAGATCTGCGAAGTACTTGATGGTAAAAAAAATAATTTTGCTTACTTTTGTGAAAATGTCAAACGTGCAGAACTGTACAAAGGCTGCTATTTTCAAAAACGTTTGAAACTACGAAAGCTCACTGTTCTGTGAAATTCTATACGAAGCTTTTCCGTGCCAACATGCCAGCAATAAGCTCGGATGATAGCTTTGTAGAAATCAGTACCAAGCACGGATAATATAATATTAAAATGAATTTGACGAAAACCTAAATGACCTACATAACCAATAACGTCTTGGTACCAGGTAGCATGTTGGCAGAACTGATAATAATTATACTATATAAAACGTTCGTAAAATTTCCATGGCCTTGTGAAATTTAACAACAAAGTTTACATTAGCATGACAAACGCAGTTGATTTGATTATATAATTCTTCAACTAGTCACTCTAATTTCTAACAGAAATATCCTATTTGAAAACAGATAAGGTGATTTGAGATTTGTGTTATGTCGTGTTGCACTACCTCCCCCTTTAGCCAACGTTTCGGATAGCCTTACTATATCCCATGATGGACACTGTAACGCTGTCCGAATCGTTGGCTAAAGGAGGAGGTAGCGCAACACGGCATAACACCCAAAAATAAATTACAAAAAAAAGATAAGGTGATGCTTAAAAGAATTCAAAATTTACTCTTTCACAGATGGCGATAGTATAATTATTTTTTGGGATAAAACACTTTTTGTAAGTTATGCTTTCAAATATAAGATTGTCATACACAATACGAATATGAATAAATAGTTTTGTCCATAAACAACTTCAAATATCTAAGAAAAGGATAACAAATACAAAATTGGATATCACCGATACAATATTGTGCTTGTAAGCCTTTCTCAAAGTATTTGAGTTTGTTTTTATATTCATATTACGACTGCAGAGGTGCAAACAATTAATTAATATTTTAAAGCATACCTCTTTCTAAAACTGTTTTTCCTAAAATAATTAAAGTGTCGCCATCTGTAAAAGAGAAGATTTTGAATTCTTTGAAGTATCACCCTAAACATTATATCTAAGGTTTGTATCACGAGAACGAAATGACTGGAAAATGTTGCCCTTAAAATTTGAACAAATTTTCGGGATGCCGGAGTTCACCATTCAAGAGTTATGTATGTGATTCATGCATATCTTTCAGCATTATATGCTATATACGTCACACATGTATATACATGTACGATTATTCTCCAATGTTCATTTAGATGTACGGGAAATACTTACTTTCGGTATACGAGTCAATATATATTTAGATCTACCAAGGACAAAGTGATTTCAGGATGTTAAAATATTCAACTGCTAGATCTAGGGCAGGTTTTTCTTCGTCAATGAAACTAACTTGTGTACTTTTGGTGTACTTTTGACGATTTAAGGATGAGATGAATCTGAATTTTTAACCACCTGCGATGTTTTGTATTGAATTCCAATGTTAAAGATGAGTAAAGAAAGAGCACATCGCATCGGTCTAGTTGGCAAAGTTTCAATGTCGTGCCGATCTATTTCATATTTGTGGCACGCTTAATATAGACATCATGTTTTATCTAATTGTGACATTTCTAATGCTCGAACGATTCGCCTTAAGCTTCGCCACCTGCTGTAAAAGCATTTTAAACAAACACCTTACCAATAAACGTGTTATAAATTTTACACAATTGATAATCAATCATTTATATAGGAAATACAGATTATCAGTTATGCAAAATTTAAAACAAGATTTTTAAAAGGTAGCTAGTAGATATTTAAACAATTGGCCACTTGCATGGACTTCATAACGACTTAGAAAAAATCGTGTGGATAGATTTTTTTACTAAGATTACGAAAATTTTTTTAGAAATGAACAGTTTATTTTTATTTTTAAATAAATAAATCCATTATTTGGGCTCTTGACGTCACTACATGAAAATGTCCCGTCTCCAAAAATGTTCCTATTAATTTTATAAAATTCCACATCGATTTTTTTTATATGGCATCACTTTGATTTCAGGCGAATTTTTGAATTTGACATTTAACGTTCACTAGATTTATTGTTTGTTCTCTGCGAACGTATCATTTGTTTTGATTTTTTGACAGATGTAATGAAGAGAACCCCGTACATTTTACGTTGTTCGTACGTGTTTTAGAGGTATAATGATAATGGTGCGGATTTTAACAAAATCAAATTTTATAAAATTCTTATTATTATACTTTACAAGTACAAGTATTTTACATTTGATTTAGTAATAAAAACGTTGAACATTATAATGATTTATGATCAATAAGATGGATCACGGAAAAAAATATTTACGAGATTTAATATTTTTGGTATGCCTCGTTATTCTCCCGTGTCTTCGTGTGGAAAACGTTCTTTTTTCAAAAATAATTTTCGGATATGTAATTATCGTTTTTTCGCAACTATAAAATTATGTTCCGTCTTTCCGGTTTATAAAAAATGGTCTGATTTTTCGGATTGAAATTTTCAAAAAATCGCCAGGGTTTCAAAAATACGATTAAAAAAAACAAAATACGGAATATCTTAGAATATTTTCCTAAACCGGATTTAAAAAAAAATGTGATGCAAGTGGCCTATTGTTAGTAAAATCGATGCGTTGAACAATAGATACCAGAAACAAGGCGTATTGGCCATAAACCATTATTAATATGAGACCACGTTCACAATATACAATATCCCCCTGTCCCTTTTATCTATTGGCTAGTTTGGTGGTTGTTCGAACATAAACCACAAAAGAAGCAAATCTCTTTGTTTTTCTAAACCAGAAAAAAATCTCGATCGTCGGAATCTGTCTGGAATAATACTTATGTAGGTCTTCGCAACTATATTCAGCTTGCATCCTCTTTTTCGTGAACTGTGGAACTTTCAGATATTATATTTAAGCTGCCGCTACCCGAATTTCTACCGATTTCTTACATTATCTCCATTAAAAATTTGAAGTTTTTAAGCTCTTAAAAAAATATATGTTATTTTTGAAGATAAGACGCGTTCCACGCCAAACGCAAATTATATGAAACTCTTTCGATAGAAAAAAATCGCAAAATATGCTCAGAAAATTAATATAAACACGTTTGTTTCATTTTTGTTATTAGTTTTTGGGGTATTATGCCATGTTGCGCTACCTACTTCTTTAGCCAACGTTTCGGACAGCGTTGCAGTATCCATCATCAGGGCAGACGTTTGTTTCAGTTGTTTTACAAGTTAAAGTTATGACAAAAATACAATGTTTCTTTAAATGATACTGAAGACGTCTTCCACGACATTTTTGCTCTATTTTAAATGAGTCCTGTTTTCACGATTTTCGCATTGATTTTATCGCTTTAAATATTAGCGTGTTCCTCTAACATTAGTAATTACATATCTCTCCATCTTCTTCTTTTTGAGGGCGGATATTTAGCTGATTTATATAACGCCGTTTTTGTGAAAAGTCTTGCGTGTCGAGGGCGCTGTGCAAATAAATGTAGGTAGGTATAATAAAATTAATATAACTGACCTTCAACTAAGATTTATAATTATAACTAGTGACTTGCATTTAAGGCTTATAGCTAGTGATTTACGACTAAGAATTTTAACTACTGACTTAAAACTAGTGACTTAATGGCATACATAGTTACAAATGTGACTTTAAGTGATTTACAACTAACATTTAAACATACTTGTTTTGGGCTTTGCCAGGGTTGTCAGTGATTACTTCAAAAACCAAACAGCAACCAAAACTCTATAGGTATGGGTACAATCATGTAACATAAGTACGTCATTACTGCGAAACGAAGCAGTTTGAGGATTTTTATGATCACAGAATAATCCTTTAAAAATTGATGTTTTAAATATGCCATAGATTATACATGTTGCGTTACACTTAATTACATAAAACCAAATCTTTTGGCTCACAATCTAATAATGAATTCATAAATTATTCAAGTGCTCTGGCAAAGTTTTGTTTGAGTAATTTTATTTTTAAGCATTGACTAATTAAATTTAATTTGACGTAATTTTCTTCGTGATCTACCAAATTAAAACCAGGTCACCGACAAATTATAAGTAAGGTACATAAATAAAATATTGAGGTTTTATCATTGGTTAGGTCCACGCAAAGGCCGCTCAAAGCACTGAGCTGCTACCAACTAAACAAAAAATTGCAAAATAAAGTGTACGGGATTTCCCATCAGTGTTCAAGTATATCATGAACTTACTTCCTTGTAGGGAGCGGCTCAGCGCATTGTGTGGGCGTCGTGTGGACGATGCCAGTTTGTTAGAGCGAAGTGCAAAGGGCAACGTCTAAAATCATGAATGAAACTTGAGATGAAATTCAATTCGGTACAGAAATATGAGGTTATTGGAATGTTTATTTTATTATTTTTGATTATTTCATTAAGTGAGGGTTTTGCCACCATTTTTATACCTTAACTATAGAATAATTAAAACATAAACTAATATATACTCACTTATCAGATATATAGCCACTATTCATACAACTGTAAGGTCGAACTTTATAAATTTTGTAAATCGCAAATCGAAAATATACACTATCCTATGGATAATTATATAAACTTAACAGCGTTACTAAAAAAAAACCACAGCACGCCCAATAACCCGTGTTATTACAATAACATAAATAAACCCAGTATACACAAAAACACGTTTCATTACCAATAACCTTTCCTACGTGGTCACACTGTTAAAATGCATTGAAGATCTGACAACATTGTATATGGTTTTAATTTACTAGGAAAGAATGTTGTTTTAATTTTTCTCCACCAGGGGCATTATTGGCGCGCCTATGCATTAATTCTCAACGGCCTGCGATGAAGACAGCCCGGTGTTTTTTTATGGCGGGATGTCAAAAAATTTTGTTAGTGCCTAAATGTTGTGATTTGACTTAATAATTTCTATTGTAGTGACGAATTTACTCTTCTATTCACATAATTGATATATTTACCATGTTATGTGTGTGGTTTACATCAGTTTAATCAAGTTATTGTACAAACGCCGTACTTTCAAAGTTGGACTGTCAGAATATTGTTCTATAGTTTACTTAAAAGATAAAATTTACATTTTAAGATCTTTATTTTAAGAGAATTTCTTAAAAGTGATATTTTTTTATAATATTAATATCTAATACATGTGTTCGTAAACCTATCAAAGAAAGTAACGTCTTTAGATATGCAAGAAATCTGTTTGAAATGCCGTTATTATTTCTAAGTTATTTTTTTGGCAATAAAAAAAACTTTGAAATTTTTTATTATTTTTTTATTGTATGCACGAGGAAAAAGTGAGGTGATAGTTTCCTTCCAAATTTGTTACATAAAAGGACTGTGTTTTTGAAATTTTGATTTTTTTTAATTTCTCTATATTTTGGTCAAAAATGTTTGGGTAAGAAATTTTTTTCCATTTTTTTCCGAGTTTGGATCTTTAAATATGGCAGTTTTTGAAAACTAAAGTGTATTTTAAATACACAAATCTAAAAGATAATTTTATCTAGTTTTCATAAATGGTATTTGTTTTTACGACACCTTCAAAAATAAGAAATATATAGAACATTCAAAATACTTTGGAAAAATTTCAAATTTCGTTAGGATATCATTACTAAAACAGAGATAAACTACCCTCTCAGGCCGTGTAAACCAAGTGTATTTTTTCAATGAACAATTTTTTAATTAGTAATGTTTTCACATCCGCGGCCGTTTGTCAATTGAATAAAATTTTCACTGGGTTTTTTAGTAAGGCTGAATATGTATAATTTTACATAAGCTCCACACAGGAGGCCCTGAGAAAGATAATTCTCTCAATGCCTATGTCATCTTTGGGGATGCTGTGTGGAGGCTCTTTTTAGGAAAGAGGGGAGAGGAAGTTCCGAGAAGGAAAAAAAGTATGAGAGATGTAGAAATCTGCGGGTCAGTGTGTCCAGGACTGACGGACAAAAGAATCTGCAATGCATGGCGATATTCTGAGAGAGTCCTGCTGGGTAGGACGAGAGGTCTTCCTCAACTAGTCTCTCCCGATCCGGCCAGCCAAGCAGTTGATTAGCAGATCAAGATCCGGACACACATGAACTCCTGCTAAGTCACTAGATGCAGCGAACAACTTGGGATGATCTGTGGCAGAGGTGTTGGTAATCCAATAAAAGGTTCGGTGGAGCTGCGTTACTCATACCCGCCTCCCAAATTGGATATGCTATCACGAGAAAGGAGTGTGAAATAATAGATGAAATAAATTTGTAAAATCAAAAACTTCGTCACTTTTCCAAAGCGTGTTGGTTTTAATTCTGAATTCTGAGTTTTCACACATCCGGAGCTGATAGTACTCTAAAATGGGAAATTTAATGAAGAAAATGAGATGGGAGATCGGTGAAAGGGAAGGTAGGAATGCACCTATCATTGTTACAGCACATGCTTGAAGCCATTACAAACAATTTTTGGATTTTGATTGATGGTCCGTCACCAGGGATTTATTTTTTATAACCAGCTTATTTTAACTACCAACCTGTGGATCCATGTTACAAGTACTCTTGGCGCACTGGAAAATATGTGAGTTAAACGCACCTGTACATACATTTGCATAAAAACAACATATATGGAATTCTTTCTTTCAAATGTAACACTGGGTGTGCAAGAAAATGAGTTCTACAAATCTTTCAACGTCAATTCATATAAATCCAAGTATTTCCGAGATTTAATAAAAGAGCCAAGATAAGTAAGAGTGATGGTCTGACGAGAGGGCAGAGAGCTGGGATTAAGTAAAGCCAGCTAGAACAAGGACCGCAATATTGGTCCGGTCGTGCTCACAAATCAAGGAGACACTGGAAGGAACGACGACGTAGAGTTGTCAGGAATGTGCAAATCTTGTAGCACAATTGTTTCAAATGTTCCACAATCCAAAATGAATGGTAGAGTAGTAAATTCACAACCATGTACATATATATACATTGTAGAAAGCACATGATAAAGATTGTAATTGATCACACATGTTACGTATTTCTAATACGAAATGAAGAGAGGAACTACGCTGAAACATCACTAAAATATATTCAGAATCTTAACGACGTATGTAAAGAAGTCGTGTGTACAAATTGCGACTCGCGACCCCTGTATTGGATGGACCTACTGTCGAATTTGTCCTATCAAAGAAAAGAAGAAGAAGAAAACTAATCTGGGAATCTTAACGACGTAATTGAAGAAAGGGTGTAAACAAATATGCTACCGCGGCACGGTGTATTGGACGGACGTACGGTCGAATTCACCCTAGCAGGCCTGGAAATTTGACCTTTCCGCCGGGTTAATTTTAATTAATTCTGAAGAGCGTGTTACTAATATTTAAGATGTTTCTAAATGAATACCTCCCGAAGTTATCAATGCATCGTCTAGAAAAATAAAATCTGGTGCTCACCGCTAATTTTAGTTATACAACGTATTACAATTTTTTTTAGGTGTTGTACGTTAAAAAAATTTATGGCAACGTACTGTTTTTATTAATCTAAAATATAAACAACTCGCACCCCTTGTGAGGCATGGAAATAAAAATGATAATTCAATTACGAATTCGCCGAAATAAATTAAAATGTGTGCTACGGGCAAACCCCTAAAACGTTTTTATGTCTCGCCTTAAAAACTTGTATTTGAAACAATGCTTGTTGTGGTAGCATCTAATAACCTTGTTACAATATTTATTTATTGATTGCTTCTTCAAAATTTAAATATATTTTTAGCATGTAATTATTAAGAAAAATGAAACAATACAACTTTGTATAAACAACTATAGGGGAACATAAAAACCACCCACCCACTCTATACTAATACCTACCCACCCAATCTACATTATTAACTAACAACGGCTCCACTCCTACCATAATAAAACATTGTTCTAAACTGTCAAATTACTATAAGCTTTCCATGACGAAGGAACGTTTGTTCCGAAACCGGTCGGATTTGCACATTATATAAGTGGTTTATACAAAGTTGTATTGTTTCATTTTTCTATAATGGATAACCACAAAGTGATAACTACATTCAAAAATATGTAATTATTAACCCCACTAGGGTTCGCCTATATTAGTGAAGAAAGTAAGTGCGACACAATCGGCCGTATTCATAAAACTGAAGGATATCCTTGTAAGTATAAGGTAGAAGTATAAGGTTTTGAATTGAAGAAAAAGGTAGGAGTATATGCATTTCCTTTTTTTCGTATTCATAATGATTACCTTATACTTGCAAGAATAACCTCCAAGAATAAGTAAAAGGTTGTTGGCATGTTGCCTTGTTTTTCGATGGTTTGATTATTTACGGCACCTATTTCTTTCTTATCGGTGTTATTTGAGTACAGTACTTCGATCAGAGAAGATGTATTCGTCAAGCAGCGATAGTGAAAGTACAGAAAAAGATAATGCTGCAACAGAACTGCAGTTCATAGCAGATGACATTGCTAATGCCCCGTGATTTTGGAAAATGGAACCGGTATAATTCTTTGTAATCACGAAAAGGTGTTGATAAACGCTGCTTGTAGTGTTTAATCTCTCTCAGTTCCACAACATCTGCCATGGCTATAATTGATCACTACGCGACTGAGTCTGCTACTGACCACACTCTAAATTATTGAAAGATATCTTTTTAATTTAGAGCAAAAGGAAACGTTTATGAATAACCAAATACTTTTTGTGATGGATATGCTCATACTCTATAAGTATAAGGTCTTATTCGGATTATTATGAACGTGAACTGAAGGATTTCCTTTATACTCTGCAAGTATAAGAATAACCTTTTTTTATGAATACGGCCCATTGAATTAGGACCATGCTAACAAGTTATTCGTAAATCGAAAATTATTTTTCCCATACACAATATTGTAAAAGGATAGTTCAGGCGCTCTCTGCAAGTTATTAAATAAATTGTTCAGTATTATCGGAATCAACTGGGTTTATCGCTGATTCCGGGTCATTTTTAGTAGAGTAGTACAGAGCAAAACCGCATCCGGTGCAGTCACGTGCAGTACAATCATTTTATTCTAGCTTGTGGTGTAATGTATATTAAGAGGGAGGAAACACAATGGACGGAAAATCCTTCCACAGCTGAGCTGTTGATCTCAAGAACGAGTCGTAGAAACGACCCATTTCTGTGTTTCAAAAATGTCAACCATGTACAAATGTTGGTTGCGCGTTTGGCGTGTTCCCCGAGTATGCACCGGCGCCGAAAGGACCAATGATGCTTGTTCCTCAGAGCATCTTCCAATTTGAACCACTATCGGTGTGCATAATACACGTGTTCTCTTCTAAATGGTATGCCTGTACACTATTCGCAAATGGGGACTTGGGACTCTGAATTGTGCAAATGGGACAAGTTTAGTTCAAGTTACACAGCACTATGTTGAGGATTATCCGCTTTACCACATCCCGGGAGCACAATGCTGCACGATGCGACGCAGAATGCTACTGAATAGCTGAAAAATCTCAGCATCCCTTTGTAGCTACTGCAAACATCTCTTCACTCAAAAAGAAAGCGTCATTCAGTAGCAATTGACTAAATTAGAATTTATTCGAATTTGCAATGAATTACAAAATAATAATTATAAATAATAAACAAATAATCTTTTACTACTTTTTTTATTATTTGACTATACACGGTGTTTAATTTTTGACCAAACCTCGTTATTTAAAATTCTAAATAGTGGACTGAACTCGCCAGAGCTTACCAACATATTAAAAATTAATATTCTGACAAGACCAACAAGATAATCCTATATAATAAGATAATTTATTAGATAATTTATTTCATTTGCCCACATATAGAACTAACATTAGAAAAAAATCCCCAATTCCTGTATATGTGCGCAATATAACACAAAATTTTCAATGGGTATAAATATTTTTAATTATACCCTTTAGAAATACCGAAAAGAAGTAACGCCTACGTTTGAAAATTAATACAAGAGTGTGGAATGTATCGGGAGCATCTCCTATCCTTATCCTATTTTCCTCTTCCTCTCCTCCTCACCAAAAATTAATTTTAAGATATAATAAAACTACATCTCCAAGTAACTATAACGTAGGAGACCTTTTTGGCTTGACATAATTTAACTTTGCATATACGTATATTACGTACTTATTTTATGTGTAAGCTGTTTGACTCAATCTTACAAATAAATAAATAATGAGTTAGATAAAACTCATTCCGGGAAGTAGGTACAACGATATTATAAACTATAAAGTACTTTAATCCAAGTGGTTTTGATTACTTGATTTGTGTTCGGGAAACTCCAAAATAAAGGTTATCGTAAGGTTTACAATGGATATTTAATTGGACCAGACGTCCATTCTATAGGAGGCTCTGTAGATAGCTCTCAATTCTGTGGCTGGGCGCGCTGTCAAAGGTCAGCCGTCTTTTTTTTTTACATTAACTCCACACAGGAGTCCCTGAGGAAAATAATTTCCCTCAGGGCCTATGTCATCTGGGATGCTGTGTGGAGGGTCTTTTTGAGGAGAGAAAGGAATGAACATTGGTCTTGAAGAGACCCATGTTATAGGAAGGAGGAAACACAGAGGCCGGCAAATCATTCCACAGCCGAGCTGTTGAACACAGGAACGAGTCAAAGAAACGACCCGTTCTCATGTGACAAATGTCAACCGTGTACAAATGTTGGGCACGCGTTCGGCGTGTTTCCCGACTATGCACCGGTGCCGAAGGGATCAATGATGCTAGTTCCTCGGAGCATCTTCCATTGTAATACCGGTAGAACAAGGATAGCATTCCCACCCGACGCCTGTGCTCTAAAGATTGCAATCCGTCTGTTAAGATAGGAGAATCTATTAAACGGACCGCCCGTTTCTGCACAGAGTCGAGGATATTTTTCAGGCATTTTGGAGCTCCAGATCAGAGGTGGCTGCCAAATTCAACTGTGGGGCGCACTTGTGATTTGTACAGGGTTAGCAGTTGTTTACTATTAAAGTATCTGCGGGCCCTGTACAGTACGCCCAGTTTTTGGGAGGCTAACTTTACTCTGGCTTCGATGGAGCCCCCATACCTGAGCTGGTCACTTAGGGTTACACCAAGCATATCAATGGATGACCTGTTCGGAAGATTGCTTCCGTTGAAGGATACTAGATATTCATTTCGATCCCTTTTAGACGCAATCAGACAAGATTGGGTCTTTGAAACATTAAATTCAACGAGATTATTTTATCCCAAGAGAAAACACTCTCGAGGTAACCGTCCATTCTTTGCTTCAAAGCCCTCCGAGCCGTTGGGGTTTGTGAGCCCTTTGGGGGCTATCATGGACTGTACTGTCATCCGCGTAACAGTGAATTGGTGCCCATGACAAAAGGTCGTTGATGTGCAACAAAAACAAAGTCGGAGACAGAAATCCCTGTGGGACGCCAGCATTTATCGAGTGTGAGGAAGAGATGAAACTATTGACTACCATCTGAATCGACCTCTCCCTCAAAAAGTCGGCAATCCTCATACACAAGGATGCGGGAAGTCCGTAAGAAGGCAGTTTGTAGACAAGTCCTCGGTGCCAAACCCGGTCAAACGCCTTGGAAATGTCCAGTGCAACCGTTTGGGTCTCACCAAAACGTTCCAGGCACCGCCTCCAAATATGCGTCACATACGCGAGAAGATCACCGCACGAGCGGTTCCGCCGGAATCCGTATTAACGGTCGTTAATAATTTTGTTCTTCTCGAGGTATGTGAGCAGTTTGTCGTTGATCATACGTTCCATCACCTTAGACAGAACTGATGTGATCGCTATGGGGCGGTAGTTGGCCGGGTTGGAGCGGTCACCCTTCTTTGGAATAGGATGGATAACCGCTTCAGGGACATTTTAAAAAGCTTCGTCAAAATTGGAGCTATTTCTGCAGCGCACCTCTGCAGTACCAGGGCAGGTATTCCATCAGGCCCACTAGCTTTATTAACATCTAGCCCTCGTAAAACATGGAGTACTTCCCGATGCCGGATCCTCAGCTTTTTCATACGAAAACCGCAGTGAGGAACCGACGTCGGGACAGCACCTTGGTCATCGAGGGTTGAATTATCCGCAAACATTTTACCTAATAAGTTTGCCTTTTCGGTGGCGGTGTTTATCATATGACTTCGGCTATTACCGTAACCTTTCGTACATTAGGCACGAACTACGATAGATGACACTTTTCAAAGATACTACTTAACTGCCATCTGTTAGAACACCAAAATATATAGTCTGTATAATTAACTAAACTAACGAGATCTGTTGAAGGATGTTGAAACTACATGACTATTCCTGCATACAATTATAGGTATATTCACATAAACTAAAGAAAAAAGACGTTTTTATAAAGGTGTGCAAAGTTAAAACATAAGATACAAAAACGGCATACGGATAAACAGTGATGAAAGTAAAGTAAAGAAATTAATAAGTATTTTTTGAAGTGAAAACTTCTTTAGCACCATTGTGATTTGAAACTCGATGAAACGAAAAATAGCGACACTAAAAAGAGACAAACACATAATACCATCTATAGGATTTAGCCTGAGAGAGAATGTTATAGTATATTCGGTCCACTCTTTGTGCAGTGCTTCGTAGCCTATCGGTCTCCTCTTTGTGCGGTGCTTCTTAACCTCCCCCACTCTTGTCTGTTTTAGTTTATTGAAGGTTTTACTTCTACCGCGTGTGAACTGAACACTCTGATTTTTTTATTGATACAATAGACAGGTTCTTCAACCTCAGACGCATACATCCATGCTAACATGAATTTACTCTTGATTTCCAGCCCACCATATTGACATGATTGTTCTTACAGCACATTTATGCGGGCAGCTTCGAGAGATAAGGAAGGCTTATAGGCAGAAAAGCTAATAAAAAGCAAAAGGAACGTATGTTCACAGAACACTTAATGAAAAGCAAACACGGATTCGTCAGACAACAAAGGCCGAACTTTAATCCTCGTGGAACACCTGCAATCCTTTCGTAACTTGATTAATATTTGTAGGAGGCAACGCAATATTTTTATTTACTTTCATGCGATAGTGATAATATACTATCATACGTAATAATTTTGGTTGTTTGTGTTGTGATATTTCTGCGAAATGAACAAAAATTTTCAAAATTGGAACCGATAGAATGATTGTTTGAATCCAGACAAGCGACAAATTTTGTTTTATTTGGGACCAGAGAATCCGGCTAGAGAGGTCTAGGTTAGGTCTCCCTCAACCAGTCTCTCCCGATCCAGCCCGTCACGCAATAGGTTGCGTGCATGCGTTACCACCAAGACCTAGATAAACCTCATCTCATGAACCTGCTCCGTCACCAAACGTAACGAACCATTTGGTGTGCCTTATGGCAGGGGTATTGGTTATCCAATAAATGGTTTCTGGGATAGCGGTACCCATACCTGCCTCCCAATTTAAACTCTTACTGAAATGAAACAAAGTACACGTACACACATTAAGTAAGTAAAAAGTTCCGGGCTTAATAAAACATCTCCGTAGAGCAGTCTACATAATTTGAATCTGAAACTATCGTGGAGCCTCCTCCCCGGAGGGCATACAGCATCACTTGCAGTACTACTTAGTGCAAAGTTGGTAGATTTCTGACAACTTCCGCCTGCAGCGCAGCGACCTTTTGTCGTCTGCAGTTGGATCGAAATAGCGTCGTGGGTCGACGTCCGGACACGCCGCGACGCGTTAGATCCGAACCGACGCTGCTTTGATTTGTGAGGGAAACGACTCGCCCGCTGCACTCACCTGAGAATGAAAGCGTCGCAAAAGAAATCAAGAGATTTAGCGATTATTTTTTCAACGTGAAGCACACTCGAGTAGCTGTGAGTTAAAAAAAGCTTGCCGCCTGTATTTGTACGTGCAAACTCGTGCTAAGCATTAGATGACGTTTCATTCCTTAATTTCTTCATCCCTTGTCAGTAATTACGTGTTACTCTTTCCGGAGTCTCGTTAAAACTACTCTAGTGTATTTTAAAACTACTCTAGTGTACGTTAAAACTACTCTAATGTACGTTAAAACTACTCTAGTGTACGTTAAAACTACTCTAGTGTACGTTAAAACTACTCTAGTGTACATTATTTGATTCATTTTGATTGAATGTAATTTAGAGTAAAACAACAACAAATATATACCTGAACGGCGTAGTACTAATTATCTATTATTTTTTAATTTATAAACTAACGTTTAGACAAGATTTTTATGCATAGCATAAAGGGTAACAATTATTACAAGCAATAATTGTCAGCCTGAAACACTCATTTACATTGAAAAATCTTCCGAGAAAAGATACTTGCCGCCAACGGGACTTGAACCCGTGTCCTTCCGATTGCCGGTCGAATGCTCTGACCACTGAGCTATGGGGGCTTATTTGGCGGGTATTTGATAAGCCCCCATAGCTCAGTGGTCAGAGCATTCGACCGGCAATCGGAAGGACACGGGTTCAAGTCCCGTTGGCGGCAAGTATCTTTTCTCGGAAGATTTTTCAATGTAAATGAGTGTTTCAGGCTGACAATTATTGCTTGTAATAATTGTTACTAATTATCTAACTGAAATGCATGCGGTTAATGGATCAATTAATTAATCGTACGGAATGAAGTAAATGATATTTGTGTTTGGAGAGTAGGATTTTCATGAAACTAAAAGCATCGATGTGGGCGTGTATAAGTAGCCATTTTGTATTATTATCATGGATATAAAAATATAATTAGTGAAGAACGAAAGCTTATACAATCGCGTGAACGACATGGGCGGTTCGAAAGCACGCAAATAACCAAGAATATATTCGTGCCTTTAAATTTTTCAGTCAAACAGCAAGTATTACTGTTAAAAATTAGTCTTCGATTTTTAACGGCAGATACCACCGACCTACTATCGATGATAGATATCCATCTTTCTACTCCTGTATTAATTTTTCCCGTTTATTCTATTGGTCGTCAGCTGACAATGATAAACGAAAGTCTGAAGTTTATTCTCTGTGTGATAGATAGCAATAATAATGTTGAACTACAACACTCAGTTGAATAATTTGTATGTGCTCAAATTGTCAGACAGAAGAATTTTCACTGACTTGGTATTTCTATAAAAAATTCTAAATAACTAAATGATTTAGTTGATAGTCCGGTATTGCTTGAATTGACAAGTTTCTGGATACCACTCCACTATGTAAGTCAGGATTTATTCCAGGGCAGAAATTATGGGACTAACTACCATATGTATTCCTCTTTGCCCAGAATACTAATGGAGGGAACAATTATACCAAATCAGTGGGCATCTTCAATTTATCTTTAAACAAATATCAAATATTGTTACTGAGGCAGTTCAGTTATGTACAATAAATGTTATATATACAAAATCTCGTGTCACGGTGTTTGTGGTCGCACTCCTCCAAAACGGCCAAAGTTTTTAATGTATATTTTATAGGTATGAGAAAAGGTTTTAAAGTATATGTCGTACCGCTAGATGATTAGGGTGTCCCTACCAAGAAAAAAATATTCTTTGATTTTGACAATTTTTTTTGTATTTTTTTTCATTTGTCATCAAAAAATACCTATAAATCCAAATTTTAACCCTCCTACCCCCACCCCCCCATTTTAAAAATTTAACCGTCTTTCGTATTTCAAACAGAACGAAATTATTTATATCGTTGAATGATAGATGGCGCTACGTCCACCTCGTCGAACTTTCATCCACACACGCGCAAGACATTCACGAGAAGCATCGCATCATTTTGAAATTTCATTCGGCATCATGTTATCACGTGGGCAAACCATCGCGCTTATTTGTGTTGGCTAAAGACGGACTGATAAAAATATCGTACACTCAATTGCTCTTCGAAATTCATATTGATTTTCTTTATTTAATTTTCCTACTTTAGTTGGTGTTTTTTTGCTTTTGTCGGTGGTCATCTCTTTTTGTCATAGATCCCATCTCCACACACTTACAATACTCGTTATTTTTTATTTAACAACCAAAATATTAACTAGAAATAATTAATATGGCAGAAATACGTTTGTCAGGTCATCTAGTACTGCATATTTCTTACCATTCAGATGTAAAAGCCCCAAAAAGGGCGTTAATCAATAAATAAATAAATAATAAACGTGGTAAACTTATTCATTTCCACATTCCCCTTTTTAGAAAATAAAATAACGTAACTTCGGCGCTGGTGAAGATAGAAGTTAATGTAAAAAATGAGCGTATAATCGGTGTGTTTTGTCAAAAATTTCCCTCCATCGATGGTAATTAATTACTCCTCCATCGATGGTAATTAATTTGACTAAAGAATTCCTATCCTCTATTTTTACTATTGTTAGCATGAGCTAAATTCAATGTTTTGATAAATCGTTGTTAATTATGTCAATGATTGAATCAGCCAATCGATTGGTTGAATATTTAATGATGGTTGAAATGTGTTCGCGTTTAGTTTAGGACAACGGACATGAATAATAACCACATCATTTTAGAGTGACGGGATGTGACCTCTGAACCAATGATAATAATGTTATGCCGACGCAAAATTCTCTAAATTAATTTGATAATTCAGGAAAATTTATTATAGATATGCGAGTGAGTTCCCGGCATGCGTTGCTATGCCACTTAATAAAGAAATTGTTTCTCACTGCGTGTTATTTCCCATTCGTCTCGTTCCCCTTCCACATCACCTGCCGCGTTCCCTTCCCTCACGCGTTCCCACTCCGCCTTCTCCGCCTTCCCTCTCCCCACTCCCTCTACCGCTTCCCCCGTCCCGCGAACCTCCCTCCCGCATTCCATACATTCAGTCCCGGTTGCACCGGACCACCTATTGCATTTTTTATACAAGTTTCGTAGCTTCATTCAGAGCTTACTATTATATATTTTATTTCATTTATTAATTTTCGGGAAATCAACAGTTTACATTGATTTCAGTTTATACATAAGTATTATATGGCATATATAAAACTTTTTTCCTCCTTGTAACTTTAACTCTACTGAGACAGCATAATAAGGAATAAGTTAATAAAATTTATCAGAAAGGAATATGAAAAAAAAATAAAACAAACAAAAAAAATATACAACCAAAAATTATATAAAACGATATATTAAAAAGCAAAAAATTATCAATACCTACATTGGTAGCCATGGAGAGAGGTTGTACATATAAATCAAATCATAATAGAAATATAAACAATAAAAACATAACATTATTCATGAACCATCCGTAGAAATCCATGGAAATCATCGCGGGCATGCGCACATTAATTCCCAAAGTTTCATCCTAATCCGATGAATGGTTGGCAACGCATTATTTCATGACACCAGAGCTCATTATTGTATTTAGAAATCATCACGGGCATGCGCATATGAAAACCACATTTACTCATACACATATATATACACCCGTGCCAGAATATTTACATTTTTATAAATATATAGATTATCTTTAAGATGAAGCTATACGTGAAATCCTATTTACATACTATTTAGATTAATCTTTACGACGAATCGGTTTACATTATGAACATCAAAAAATGTGCTACGGATAATTTGAAGCTTTTACTAGCTTTTCTATGTATTGGAATTACAATAAAAGTATCATTTACATAACAAAAAATATAAGCGTAAACCACTAAAAAAAAAATGTTTTTTCATGACTTAACTATGAAGTAATACAAAAAACATTTTTAAATAAATACCCTTTTATGGCTAAGACTATTTTTGAGGTTTTCTATGTTTTAACTTTTTTTCGTTCTTATAAAATTAAGCACAAAATAAATAAAAACCACTTTTTCGCTCACTTGCCTCGTGCAAATAAGACGCTCGATTTAAAATTTTGCAGGCATGAGAATCGAAATATTTCTAGCGTTTATATTCCTCTTAAGTTTACAATTAGAATTTATTGAATTTAATATCCATAACATCACCAAAAACCTTGACTTTTTTTAATTTTACGAGCTGTCGAAATGTATGTATCTTTTTTTTTTTTTTTTACATTAACTCCACACAGGAGGCCCTGAGGAAAATAATTTCCCTCAGGGTCTATGTCATCTGGGATGCTGTGTGGAGGGTCTTTTTGAGGAGAGGAAGGAATGAACATTGGTCTTGAAGAGACCCATGTTGTAGGAAGGAGGAAACACAGAGGCCGGCAAATCATTCCACAGCCGAGCTGTTGAACACAAGAACGAGTCGAAGAAACGACCCGTTCTCATGTGACAAATGTCAACTGTTATGTCAAATGTATCTCTTAAACATTAGAAAAAAATTTAAAGAAAGAAACACCTTTTCAGTACGTAATGCTCATCCAAAACCCTCAACCTTACACCATGCTGATTACAGCAAGATATTTACAGAAAAGCCGAAGACAGATAAAGTAATTACATCTACAAAAGTATGATAACATTTTGTTACACGTGCGGTAGACATCTAAATTATTTTAACCATTCAACCCGTGAATTAAAAAAAAACTTTTTATGTAGAATATAGATATTTACATTATTTATTCGTATCACTTCTATAAACAATTTTATATCAAGGGATATGACAAAGGTATCTCAGCGGTTAAATTCTGGGACCATATATAATAGAAACAATTGGAGATTTGTAACAGAATCATACAGACTATTGCTGAATTGCTACCAAACTGCGCGGATTATCAAAGCGGCCGTCAATGAAATATGCGTTTGAAAAATAGGTAGAAGCAAAGGTGAAGCGCCGCCGGCGCTGTGCATAGATGCGATTTGCAGCAGCTTGGGTGAACGCTGTTAGCTATATGCGTTGGGCGTGCGGTTTCATGTCAATAATAATTCGTAGGTCATCTCTTTTGTTTCTATTATCTGTGTTGCCACCACAACAATATCAGATTGACCAATATGTGATTGAATAAATAGACAGAGAGCTTTTTCGCCCACTATTCGAACATGGCATCACACTTAGAATCACTACAAAATACTTCGTAAAATGTTTTAAGGATCTCGTAAGCAGGAATGTACGCCATTAAGCAATGTAAAATTACGTATATTACAAGTTATTACTATTTAACTTACCAAGATGTTTCAACTTAATTCTTACTGTTAGCTTTTAGGGAAAATTCTTGTCACTTAGGGTTAACAGCCTATATATGCTGAATGAAACATCACTATCGCATTAAATTTGGAGGAATATTATGTATTTAACTATTAACCTTGATACAGAATATTAAATCCTTACCTATCTTGAAGCAATGATGGCCGTAATAGGTAATTGATACCACATCCGTTTTGAAAACAATGGGATCATCGAATGATGTTGCAATGTTTCTACCGTATTAATTCATATGAATAGCCCATTGAGATATACTTGGTCGAAGGAATAACTAGAGTAACCTTTGAGAGTGGGGAAGTGTTAATGTTTTTCGCACATCCTAAACATACTCAGAGCTCTAGGCCAGTTTTGTAAATAGTAGATTTACTTATCACCACATTAAAATTAGGAACTTGAGTGAAAAATATATCTAATAGTTTAAAATATATTCTCATAGAACTTAGATCAACAAAGGACACGGTATAATTATACGTACAATTAATTAATAAATCGTTATTTAAAAACGATTTTGTGCGGTATCTCGTATACAGATCACCAGTGCGGTATACAAATTATTTCAAGAGTATTCTTTTTTTATTATCGTTAATTATTAAATTTGGGATTTATTGATTTCATACCAACCCGGTAGTTTTGAACTAGGTACATATGACGTCATGCGTACCCCGCCAGATATCGATCGTTTTAGTGTGCTTTTAAAAATTCTAACTTTTGAATATTATTTAAACCGTGAAAATGATACTTATTGATATATACAATATATAAAACAAAGTCGGTTTAGTTACACCATTTATAACTCGAGAACGGCTGGACCGATTTTTATGATCTTTGATTTTTTGAAATTGACTTCGCCCCGAATAGCAAAATAACTATTAAAACAGTAAGTGGAAAAGTAAGAAAATCACAAAATTTATAAATCCGTACACAACGCCATCTCTGATTCTGACAAAAACAAAACACGGACAGTTGCGCATCGATAATTTCTTCATTGTGTAATTTTTAACTTAATAAAATAACTGAATTTAATTCAGATAATAAGTTAAAACAACAGTTATTGATTCTGAGGCTGTCCGAAGTTCGCCGGGTCAGCTTGTTGTACATATTTTAATTTATTTATTGACTGGAATTCCTAATTATGTGCAGCTCCGTGTTTTACGATTCCATTGTAACGAATGGAAAAATACGTTAAATATAATATCAATGTGTCATCACAAATCACAGAACACAACATTAATAATCATTTTTCATTATCACGGAGACCATAGATAACTGCTGTGTGCGTTTATTTTGCTAATACATAACTTTATCATTTTATTATATTGGTACACATCGTCACAATATACGACAACACACATTGCCGCCTGCCAGACAGTTTCCGATAAGAGAACAAATACTTGACCGGAAAAAATTACCATTGTAATAATTGTAAATTGTAATATTGTAATATTACCATTGTAATAATTGTAATGTTTGTTCTGCCGAGTCCACACTAAAATAATGTAAATGGTTAAAGTTTGATTTACTCACGCTTGGGAGATGGGCTTAAACTTAAAATTGAAATTACTTCATTATCGCAATTTTTTCGACAGAAAGCAAATATGTACAAAATACTCTATCATTTGGGTTTGAACGTAACGCGAACGTCTAATCAATCTCATTTATACTTATTAAGTTATCATGAATTACAAGAATTATTGTCGAAAAAATTATAAGTAGAAATTAAATAAATCAAAAATTATTTAAGTAATTAAGTTAACAAAATAATAGTAAATCACCATTATTGACAATGTTTCCTTATTATGTTGACTCCCACCGTTCTCTCCCCTACCCCAAATCACCACCCCAACTTTATTGGATAACCAACACCTAATGAAATCTTATCATATCTGTATTATTTGTATAATTTTCAAGTTAGTAAAGTTTTAAGATTGCTAGTGAAAGACACGGATGTGACGAAACCGGTAGCAGATAAATAAAAATTAAATAACTAATGTACATGTGAAATAAAACTCGTCAAAACAAAATTAATGAAATAATTTAGAGGCGTTATGTAAGTAACTATATTATTAAATGAGGTACAGAAAGAAAAGTAACATCGAGTATCTAGTACCCATCTTTTTTGTCATGTATGTGTAATATCGAAACTCACATAATTTTGTCACTTTTTATATTATGTTTTGTTAAAATGCAATAGTTATATATTGTCATTATTATATATAATGTTCTTTAAATGGTACCCAGTCCTTTATGTAAGAATTCACATTCGAATATTTTCCAATTTACATGATCTACCAAATTTCATGTTTTTTGAACTACAATAATTCATTTGAATCCGTTGAATTCTGAACTTCGATGGGTTTGAGGTCATCAATATTATTGTCACTTTCCGTTCTTCATATTCTCAATGTTACATTAGCTTCGCACAAGAGGCTGCGAGGAAAATAATATTCTTCAGGGCCTATGACATCTTTGAGGATGCTGTGTGGAGGATTGTTTTAAGAAAAGAAAGGAGAGGAAGTTCTGGGAAGGGAAAAGGTTTGAGGGGTGGGTAGGAAACTGAGCCAAATGTAGCGAACCACTTGGGTGGCCTATGGCAGAGGTGCTGGTTATCCAATGAATGGTACAATTCAATGGGAACCCATTACCGCCTCCCAAATTTTAGATTGTATCCCATCTCGTATGATGTAATATTTATCCTTGTAATTCAGTATTGTACACAATGTAACTATTAAAGACAATACGCGACTGTCAGGAATTATTTGCGTTACATTGTTTATTCACGGGTAATTAAGATAATACATAGGTGAAATGTAGTGGGACGCCATGAATAGACAAATTTTATCTCATATTTAGTACGGCCTTATCGTGTATCGTATTACGAATATTAATTGTAATCATCTTTCACCCAGATGAAAACCTCACAAAGTAATAAATAATAAGTATTCAATTTTATAAATCTAAATGAATAAATAAGCGCTATAAAAATCAGCATTTCCATGTGAACGGCATAACTTAACGACTGTATAAGTAATAAATAAAAACTTGAATTTTTTTTTCGTTATTTGTTTTTGGGGTGTTATGCCGTGTTGCGCTACCTCCTTCTTTAGCCAACGTTTCGGACATCATTGCAGTGTCCATCATCAGGGCAGATCCGGCAGATCCGGTAGATGTGTCCGAAACGTTGGCTAAAGAAGGAGGTAGCGCAACACGGCATAACACCCCAAAAACAAATAACGAAAATGCTTTTGGCCGTGAAAATCTTAAAACTTGAATTTTTTTTTAAAAAGTAAATAAGTACATTAAAAATGTACCCGAAACGCATAGATATCAATGATTAAAAATCGATGTATTTGTTTAAAGCATTTATTAATGTAAATTTTTTTAAAGTATATTTTTAATATTTATTTCGAAAATTAGATGCATTTTTTGCCATTTCAATTGGTTACTTTTTTCGTTTGTTTTGTGTATTTTATTTATTTATTTATAAGTACAAGTTACATGATTAATACATTTACTTGAGAAGATACATTAGGTCACCATACTAGGCAGCTGCCTGTATCATGATGTCCAATGGAGGATGTTAAATTAAATTAAATATTAAATTAATTTTTTTTTTGTAATAATGTGCCATTTTGAAATTTATACGGAAAAACAGTATGATTTTCTAAAGAGATAATAATAATTCTTGCTACTTATCTCAGAACAGACATCGCCTAGTGAGGCAGGTAAAGTACATGTATTTGTATCAAATTTAATGTCAATAAATGCTCAGGATGTCGGTGGAGAAATGAGAAAATACAGTGTCGTAGTAATGAAAATTCCTTCTGCGAAATGTATGTTAGGGAGAATAATAATTATGACATGAGAAGAAATTTCCAGCATTTTTGTGTTCATGATGTCGTACCTTCCACGTCTCTCAAACACTGAAATTTTTAATGAATAACGCACAAGAGTCCCAACTGCTCCCCTCTTGAGTCAGTGAAACTATGGCATCCCGTGCTAGTGGATTATTGTCCAAAAACAAAATTAATGTAACCGAAACATTGAATTTGAACAATTCAAAATGCAATTTAACTTCCTAAATTTTCGTTATTTGTTTTTGGGGTGTTATGCCGTGTTGCGCTACCTCCTTCTTTAGCCAACATTTCGGACGGCTTTGCAGTGTCCATCATCAGGGCAGATCCGACAGATCCGATAGATTCGGTTCACATCTATCTGATTTGCCGGATTGGCTAAAGAAGGAGTTAGCGCAACACGGCATAACACCCAAAAAACGAAAATACTTTTGGCCGTGAAAATCTAAAAACGTATCTAACTTCCTGAAATTGGATAATGATATATTGTACCCTTAATGTACGTTTACTTAATCTATAATATTTAGCTTTAAAAAAAATTTATCATTGTTTTTCTAAAACAATTATTCTATAATTGTGAATGTTGAATTTCGTTCGTAATTATTTTAAATGTAGAATTACGTTATTTTGTACGTCGAATTACGTTTGCATTTATTTAACAAGTCTCTGAATATTGTTAGCATTTTCTTTATGTATGTAAATATTTTTCCCGTAACTACGAGCAGATGGAGCTCAACTTATGGAGTAATAGTATAGTTAGGAAAAAAACATTAAATAAT
The DNA here is from genome assembly GCA_929108145.2 of Limnephilus rhombicus. Taxonomy (NCBI): domain Eukaryota; kingdom Metazoa; phylum Arthropoda; class Insecta; order Trichoptera; family Limnephilidae; genus Limnephilus; species Limnephilus rhombicus. Next base: position 12,249,271 of record OV815272.1, on the reverse strand, counting down.
TTTGTATATTGTTATAATTTGAAATGTTTTATTTTTTTGTAATAAAAAAAAGAAATGTTATATTGTTTGACGGTGACTTTTTTGTGTTTTTTAATGTTTTTATACCTATATAGGTATATATATTTTTTTTCATTATCTTCACACAGGAGGCCCCGAGGGAAATAATTTCCATCAGGGCCTATATCATCTTTGGAGATGCTGTGTGGAGGATCTTCTTAGAAAGGAAGTTCTGGGAAAGAAAATGTAAGAGCGATGGGTAGGAAACTGGGGATCGGTGTGTCCAGGTCATCCGCCGTCAAGACCTACACAAATCTTACCCCATGAACCCGGGCACTTCTGCTAAGTTACCAAACGTAGCGAACAACACTATGGCAGAGGTGATGGTTATCTAATAAATGGTTCCCGGGGCGGAGGCACTCATTCCCGCCTCCCAAATTGATATACGTTTACAAAATCTGATTTCAAATACGGAGATAAATAACAAGCGATTTTATTTAAAGCTATATTTTGTAGTGGTAGAAAAACTAATGGATTTAGTAAGAAGGTAAATTCCATTGAATTACTGAAATGTTGAACAGTATGACGCCTAAGGAACCTTAAAGAAATTTTATAAATAAGTGTAAAAAGGGCTCAAACCTTCAAATATTTATAAGTGATTCAAATATCACAGAATTGTCGATAATATAATACAGTAAGGTACAGCCCTTCAATAAAATTTAGAAAAAAATGGATAGCGATGCGATCGTTGAAAATGGTTTTAAATGGCAACACCAAGATCTTTCAATATAAAAAAAAGCACTATGGTCGAAGTGATTATTTTTCATGGCAATATCAAACGGTGTTCATAAATTAGTGGAAATTCTTGAAGGAATACGATTCTATGTCAAATTATCTGACAATCATTCGAATGGGTTGTTATTTTATAATTCATATTTTATCATCTGGGGGTATTTCATCATACTTTTTGATACCTTATCCATAGGATAACGTGTATTTTCGATTTATTTATTTATAAAATTCGTGTTTATTATTCGGTACCCCTAACCCAGTGTTTTTCAACCTGTGGGTCGCGACCCTCTGGGGGGTCGCGAAGCCTCTACAAGGGGGTCGCAGGGGGTCAAAAGTAAAATATTAGTAAATCCGAATTTTAAATAGTTGTCGTCATACAGGCGTTTTTTCTTTGGTTTCGTTTCAGTACTCTCACTACAACTAGAAGTTGACGGTTGTGTTGATCTTTTTATAAATTTATCCATTTTTTATTATCACTACAAGTCACTTAAATAAATTCAAATACGTGAGTTCAACACAAAACAAACGCGCGCATATGACACCGAATCGCCGATTGACAGGGTCACGTTATTCCCGCCGTCCGACGTCCGTCATAGCCCGCGTCGCCCTGTACCCCTGTACCCTTCGACAACCCCGCAACGCTCATTGTGTCTCGCTCTTTAACTCAACCACATTCGTCGGCACGGCGCGGCCTCGCTCGCCTCAATCTTGAGTCGGCATCGGCTCGGCCTGTACGTTGTACGAATGGGCGATAGCTCTACCTACTATTCCTTGGTGACGTTTGGCGAATTAGTTTGACAGCAATTTCCCTGACATGTCCGAAAATTTAGCGGTCTGTCAGAGAAATTGGAAATTGTCAGGAATTTTGAAAAATATTAGAAAAAAATTTATAGAATGTTGTGGGCAAAGGAATTCACAGGATTACGGATTTCCTGGCAGAATCAAATAGAATGCCAAAACATGATTATACAGGCGAAATTGCCCTGAAAAATTCACAACCTGAAATTCTCTAGCCACCCTCCTGTTGGTGCCACCCCCCTTCCCAGTCGTCAAAGGTAAATTGCAGCGAAGGGTGGGGGGTCGCGAAATATATTTTACATAATAAGGGGGTCGTGCCATGAAAAAGGTTGAAAAACGCTGCCCTAACCTATGAATTGTGGCGATACTTAGGATGAATACTTACGAAGGTTTCTACCAATTCCGAGTACGTATTTGATTTTATTCAATAATACACGTTATTCCATGGATAAGCGGATAGCAAAATACTCACTTAACAAGATAATAGTATTTAAAAAAATTTTTGTAAGTATTCTTGAAATGTACCTACCTACTAAAAAGTAAGGTCTTGATTAGTTGTAAACTTAAAATAAATAAAACAGAGTCTGCAATCCACACGTGGTTGAAGTGACACCTTCAGAAAACTAAAGTAGACAAGAGTGGGGAGGCTATGAAGCACCGCACAAAGAGAAGATCGATTATATCATCTTATTATCTCGCAGGCTAAATCCTATACATATTTGTGTTGGCCTCTTTTTAATGCCGCTAATTTTCGTTTCATCAAGTTTCAAATCACAACGGTGCTAAAGAAGTTTTCACTTCAAAAATTTATTTAAAAAACGCACACTCACTTAAAAATAAACAAATGTTAATAAAATTATTAATAGACAAACGTTAAGCAAAAAATTATTATGCCAGTTTCCTGTCTTTCAATTCGGGTGTTAATTATAATATCCACATATTTTAATTTAGTCTATTATTTTCTAAAATCTATGACACTCGGTGTTGCCATCGACATGAAAAAAATGTTTGCATATTATTTAAATTTAACTCCTTCTTGACAGTCTGTAGTTCTTACAACCTACATAACAATATACACGTATTTTTGTTATTAGTTTTTGGGATATTATACACGTAGTTAAACATATCACTTTCGTTCGCGAGGGACTGCCAATTTGGGGGTGGAATATTATGTGTAAACATATCGCAGCCCTTTACACAACCTTTTAGTGAGATAGGGGCAATAGGTCACAAGAATAGAGATTAGATAGTATACAACTCACATCTCTTGTTCAAAAAAGGCTGGTTAAAGTTTATGAGTTTTCTACATTCAAAAATTTGATAAATTTTTTTTCACTAGAAAAGGGGGATATAACTAATGGTTAAAAAATGTGATATAATTTTGCTGTTTCACAAAACTTCATTACGTTAGGTTAGGTTAGGTTAATGAAAATACCGCACAAGAGTTCCAACTGCTCCCAACAGTCTAGATAGACACTAGAGCTAGTGGAACTATGGCATCCTCAAAACGAGTTAGTTGTGACGCTGAAGGTAGTGGGGAGGGTTTTAATTAATTTATTTTTTTATTTATTTATCTATAAAAAAATATATGTACATTGGATTTTTTTGATGCCTGTCTCACTAGGATATACCTGTGTTAAGACAGGCGTACAAGTATATAAATTAATATAGTTGTTACGGTTTTAAGGTAAAGTACATATTAATTTGAATCGAAATTAAAACAGAGAGGTGATTGGAAGTGTGGGAAAATCTTTTAAAGAGAGTTTTCTTATAATTGTTGGAGGAAATGAGTAGGGTGTGGGGTTGAGTAAGGTGTGAAAATATCTGCCTATTCAGATTCGATCATCGAACATGGCTAAAGCCATTATAAGCTACGTTTCGAGTCTGAATGATGGTTTATCTTGATATGATAATAACGAAAAGAAACTAAGCGATAGTAAATTTAATTATTTTTACGGAATGACGGTAATTTAAAATCAGTGTTCAGAATCTAAATGTCCCTTTATCCACTGGACGACAGCGCAATTTGAAACTTTTTTCTCGGATTGCTAGAGATTTTGTGGTAAACATTTTGAATATTTTCCGCCCACGTTAAAAAAATCATAACTCCGAATTTCAATATGGAGACATACAAACTGTTTATAGTTCTATATAGAAATTTTAAAAATTTATTTTTATTTCATCAAATTTTATTGGTTACAGATTTTTTGTTTTTTTTTGGCTACCACACTAGGCTAACGCCCGAATTAGTTAATTAATTAATGAATTCACCTTTTGTCAATTATCACATATTCGTAGGATTTATATATATTTCCTTATAAAATCTGTGGCGGCCACTTGTGCCGAATTAATTGCGCCACCACTGGACTCCGACCGAACGCGTTGGAAACTACGAAATACCTACAGTCAGTTACTACGGCCGCGCCGCCTCGTAAATAATAATTCCGCCACTTACGCGAAAGGCCTAGAACGTATGGCTGTACCATTCAAATGCCCGCAGAAAGTTCAAGCGATATCTCAGCTTTGCGTGAGTTCACCTACCATTACCTACCGCGAGAGTAATTACTCGCCGCGGCTATATAAGCAGCCGATCGCTCGTCCGCTGCAGTCAGTCAGTACCTTCCCATTCATCCGTCAAGCAACACAGTCCGAGCAGTGCCGCGACTAAGTACGTGCCTGCGCCGGGCACCGGCCCCGCGCAGTCAGCAGTGAACAACATTTGTCCAGTGTGAGACCAGGAACGTTTCCAGCACCTTCGAGGAACTTCAGCAACCAACAACCGGCAACGAGCCAGCAACCACCAACCGGCAACGAGCCAGCAACCAACAACCGGCAATGAGCCAGCAACCAGAATCCTCATCGCCTCTCAAGGTTCCTTCCTGCGTCACGTGTGTGTGTCGACTCAAAGGCCACACAGCCGCCATACCTCGTCAACACGACGACGGTCGACCGCCTGGACCAAGGTCACTTCTACACCGCCATGGTGTAGAGCAATACGCCCGCTCCCTGAAGACCAGTGATCTTCACCGCCGTAGTCTCCTGACCTTCTTCACTCATCATCACGCAGCAGCATTACTATCGGCACTACTGTCACTCCGCTCCGCTTTGACCTCGCTACGTAGCTACAATAAAGACAGACTCACTTCACTGACTGATGCTTTTTATTTCACGTCCCGTCTCTACCGATACGGCCCGCTCCCTCAAATCGTTAACTTCTACTTAATTACTTATAAAAAAGGGAAAATTTGCCAAAATTGGCAACAAAGCAATCCAAGGTATTTTAAATAGTGCCATATTGTGACAAAAAGCGCTCCAGTGGTTAAATTAAAAAATAAATAATATAACACTAGAAGTGCCTTCGATTAAAATTTGAATAGAAACAAATGTTCCATTTAGTCCAACCGCCCAGTCTCACTTAACACTCGCTTGAAATTGTAGATCTCCACCCCCTTTAAATTTCGAAAATACAGTTTGTATGGAAATAGTGGTCAAAATTGGACTTTTATTTGGATCACAAAACGCGCCCACAAGGCACTTCTTGTATTATTCTATATTTTAAATGGTTATGTTTTGTGACTACGTTTCTTTGTAAGCAAGTACCAACCTACCTACTTTTAACTTTTAACTTTTCTCTTCCCTTCTCTTCTTCCATCAGCCTCATAACTCGTAATATTTCACCTGAAAATTGACTTTACCGTAGATTTACTAGAAATTCGAAGTCTTATGGAGTATATCATAAAAAACAGAGTTTGCAATTCACACGCGGTAGAAGTGAAATCTTCAGAAAACTAAAGTAGACTGGAGTGAGGAGACTACGAAGTTTTTTTTAACAATGTGAAGAATGATTTTTTCCATATTTTTGTCGTCGAATTCCAGTGCACCTTTGGGGGCATACATTCATTACATGAGCTCAAAAGGAGGAGGTGGGGGTCCAGCAAAATCTCACGTTACTTGAAAAGAATATAGGAAGTGGCCCAAATTTATCTCACCAAGGGGTCAGGGCAGAGGCAGGGGTTTAGATTGGAAGAAAAATTGCTCACGTAATTGATGTATGCCCTCTTTTCCTTTACATTTGGTCATCTTATTAGTATTTGTGTTTTCTTCTTCGGAGTCGCCAGATTTCGCTTTCTTTTGTGTTTTCTTTGTCTGTTCATTTTGGAGTGGTTTGAAGATTGGATTTTACAAAATTATTTTGTTTTTTGGATTTCGAAGGATTTGACCCTTGGTCCACTGAACGTCTGGCCGCTAGGTTCGTCAGGAGCTTCATACTACTAGACCAAAGATATTGAAATATAAGAGATCTGCTACCCGCAGTTTTTACTAGGTGGGACTGCGCTTGCGGGTGTCGTCGATATTATTTAATAATTAACCAATAAAATAAACGAACGTTAAACTAAATTAACGAATTCTTTCCGTATTTGAACTATATTGTTAACCAATACTAATGCACACCTTCAAAAAATCAACGAAATTAACAAATTCTTTTTGTATGCAAACTACTCCGACTAGGTAAGTAGTCCGCGGACATCACAGCAAATCTCTTTTGTATTTGAATATCTTTGCACTAGACTAAACTAGACTTGCGTGGGACTGTGGATTTATCATATTATATTGTAACCGAGTACCTACCCGTGAAATAAATAAATATTTTATTGCTATCTCATACTCTCGCAAGGCTAAATCCTATTGATGTATGCGTTTGTCTTGTTGTGTCACTCGCTTCCGTTTCATCGAGTTGCAAATCACAACGGTGCTAAAGAAGTTTTCTTCAAAAATCAAAAGCATTGGTTCATTTTTTTTATATTCACACACTACACCACTTCAACAAATTATCCGCCTCTTTATTATCTTACGGTTCATTTCACGGACGATATATTTACATACCGTGTTCTGTAACAATGATTTTAGTATTATGCTCTTTGCTTTTCGACTTAGAGCCCGTTCACACTTCCGTTTTAAAGACGGAGGCGGGTCCCGTTTTTAAAACGGAAGCCCTAGGCCCCTGTTCACACTTCCGTTTTTTAAAACGGATCCGTTTTAAAAAACGGATCCTACTAACAACGACCAAAACATTTTATTTGCTCATTCTTCAGTAGACGGTCGTGCGCAATGGACGACGATGAAGCTCTTGTTGTCATTTGGTACTTATTAAAATCCGGCATAAATAAACAGAAAATTTCTCGCCAAGCCGATAATTTTAATGAATTATTTTTATTTCCTTCTGTCGTTTTATCCCAAAGCCCATCTCTTTTTTCGACCAGTGAGATTAAATATTCGGAATTTATTTCCTTAGCCATTTTTGTAATTATTACTATAATAAATATTATAAACACCAAACGCGCGCCCTATAAAAACACAACCGCGTAATTTGCCTGCTCGCTTGCGTCTGGGAGCGGGCGGTTGGGAGGCGGGATGTGGTGGGGTCAAAACGGATCCGTTCTCCGTGTAGTGTGAACAGCTCCATTTAAATGTACGAGCCAGCGCGTCCCGTTCCGGCGACAAAACGGACGCTCTGCGTAGGCGATTCTCCGGCAAAAAATAACGGATCCGATTTTTATGCCGGAACCTACAAGTGTGAACAGCTCCATAGAGTCACTACAGCGGCTAGGGCTTCCGTTTTAAAAACGGGACCCGCCTCCGTCTTTAAAAAGGAAGTGTGAACGGGCTCTTACAGTTCTAAAGGGCCTGTACTAATAAATAATGTAATGTGTCGTGTGTGTGAACCGTAACAAACCTTAACAATGGAACGCTCAAATAATATCGTAAAAATTAGCCAAATGACCTGGAAAGGAAAACAGGCATATGTACATGCATTCATTCGTTATCATAACTTTGACTATGCGCTTGCCAACAGCTAACTCAATAATAAAAAAATGTTTGTTGGTGACAAAGATAAATATTTATATGTGTTTCTATTTTTGAGAGTGATAATTCATGGTGGAATTCCATTATAATATATTATAATAAAACAAATATAAAACTTTATTCCACTTAATTTTAATATCAATAATGAAAGAATCTTAAAATTATATATGTAGTACTAGCGAGTTACAATGCAACGGCATGCATTGCAATGCCACTTAATAAAGAAATTGTTTCTCCCTGCGTGTCCTTTCCCATTCGTCCAGTTCCCTTTCCACCTCCCTTTCCTCTCCTTCGTCCCATTCCCCTCACGCGTTCCCACTCCGCCTTTCCTCTTCCCACTTCCCTCATCCCGCGAACCCCCAACCCGCGAATCTCCTTTTCGCGTTCCCTACCTCCCAGTAGCAGTACAGTAACCATCGCGGGCATGCGCACATCAAATCCCCAAAGTTTCATCGTAATCGGATGAACGGTTTAGCAACGCTTAAGGAATAAATATACATACATACATGCAAGCAAGCAAATATACATTCATTATATTATAATATAGATCTAATGAAATTTGCTCTCTGAAAATTAAAAAAACTCGTCATTTTACAGAAAAGAAAACAGGAATAATGAAATTAAAAATATAGAAACGTACGTAACATATGTATACCCTTGAAACGTAACGGGAATATTAAATATCTCATTATTGCGTTATATCAGGGGTTCCCAAACTTTTCCAAGTCGCGGCACCCTAAGAAAATTTGAATTTTGTCACGGAACCCCGGTCACATAATGTCTATCTATGGTATTATATTTATACTTTATAACCGCAACCGCTGAAAATCCAGCTTCGCACAGATATGAAGTAGCAAAGGGAATGAGGACCCTTACAGCTTTTGCATTTATAATCGGATACTGATTTTTCACTGATATCCAAAACTCCGTCAAATCCGAACACGCGTATTTTGTTTTTCGAGAGGTCAATAATTAGATTTTCGTCTTCCTGCGTAGTAAAATCTTGGGGTGCTTGGGCACGGAATGGATCTTGGATCCACACAAACTTCTCCACTTGGTCTTCTACGAAGTACTTTGCTAATTAGTCAGTTAACTGTGATAGGTGCTCTATGAAAAGGGTCAGCAAGTTATTTGAAACCTTAACTACGGTATGGGCCGTGTACTGTTGCAATATTGGAAAACAATCTTTGCCTCCATCATCACTCATTTTTCTCTTCCACAGTTGTAGATTTTTCCTGAATGATGAAATCTTCTCTACAAGCTTAATTATGTGCACATTATGGCCCTGTAGAGACTAAGACATTTAGTTTTTCGAATATGTCGCACAAGTATGCCAGTATTGCCAGTTTCAGCAGAAAGTCTTCAACTTCTTCCAGGAAAGTGTGAATTTCTAGTCCCAGTTCAAACGTACGAGATAGTACATTCCCACTTGAGAGCCATCGCGAGCTACAATAGTACAAAAGGGAGGTGTGCTCGGCTCCCAAATCCTCACATAGTTTTTTGAAAAATCTTGCTTTAAGAAGCCTAGTTTTTATGTAGTTTACCACATTTACTACACATTCTAGGACGAGATTCAGCGGCGGACTCAGCGATTTCGATGCGAGTGCTTCTCTGTGGATGATGCAATGGGTCCACAGAGCATCAGGGGCTTTTTTTTTTTTTTTTAAACTTTATTTATTCCCATTTCTTTGTACATATAATGTATAATAGCAAATATTATAATACAATAACATAATATATAATAAAAATTATGAACAAGAAATGAAAACCCACTAAGGCACTGCCTGAGTGTGGGTAATATTAAAACAAAATACTATATTTCCAAGTACCCAAAGTATAAATTAGAATTAAAAAACCATATAAAATATAAAGATAGTATAAAAAATTAGTATTACATAGGTAGAATAAGTGAAAAAGGTTTTTTCAGCTATTATAAAAGGCTTTGCTGCGAATCAGCGCCTGTAATCCTCCGTAGCAACCAGACATTGATCGAGCACCATCAGTGCACACACCGATGCACTTTGTCCACTCCAAATTATTTTCCGTCATAAACGTATAAAGGATGTCGAACAGATCTTGAGCCGTTGCACCTCCAGTAATACTTTTACAAAACAGAAGATCTTCAACAATAGTACTACCCATCAAGGAAACGTACATAGCAGATGAGATGTGCATCCTTGTTGCTATCCGTGGCCTCATCTAGTTGCAGTTCAAATTCGCTTCCTTTCATTTTTTCTATCAATTGATCATTCAGATCCTGAGCCATGTGCTGAATTCTTCGACTGATGGTGTTGTTCGACAAAAGAAATCTTCGAAAGTAGTTTTCCCACAGATTCTCCGATCATTATATTGACCATGTCCACAGCAGCCGGTAAAATCAGTTCCTCGGCAAAAGTGTGGGGTTTTTTGCACTTCGCTACTCTATTCGCCACCTTGAATGACGCCAGCAAGGCATTGTTTGGCACTGACGCTTACTTAGTGAAGACATTTTTTTGTTGATGCAAATCTTTCAATTTTCCACTAAAAAAATCACGTGGTTTGTCGACCATGTTGGGATGCGTTGTTTCAAGGTACCGCTTCAATTTACTTGGGTTCATGCTCTCGGATGACAGAAATTTTGAAGAGAGCACACACAGCGGTCTATCTTAATCGTTGACTTCTATCGAAGTGAAGCCGAAATCCAAGTAGCTGTCTTCGTATTTGCGGCATTTCCGCTTCTTTCCTCGCCCGTCACTTATCGATGCATGATCAGCGGTACTTGCACTATTGGGTTTGTTTATTAAAAATCTATCCATTTTTAGAAAATGTGAGTAGGTAGGTACAGCTGTAAGAACAAGAATTCATTCCATAAAATGTTTTTATTCGTTCATTTCAATTTTTTTAGTAGGGACATCAGGGGCGCCTCACGGCACCCCTGATCTATGCACCCCAGGGTGCAGCGGCACCCACTTTGGGAACCTCTGCGTTATATGATTGAAATTTAGTTATGTTACCTTTGTGCGTAAAGGAGAAAAATGAGAGAAGTAAGAAAATTGTATTTTGAATTTAGAAGGTACCTATGTAAAGTCGTCCTTTCGTTAAATGACGGTAAAAAAGAAATGGCGAAAATATAAAATCATAAGGAGCCCTGTAAAGCAAGGACGAACCGTTGAAATTTAATTTCGTTAGAGCTTATTTTGACAAATTTTTTCCATCATTATTATGTGAATTTAAAAAAAATTATCATTTTAATTTTTGAAAGGTAAATAATTTTAAAGAGACCCTTGTCTGTGTTGTATGGATGGATATGTATATATGTATAATAAGTTGAGAGGTTTAATTTCTTTCTGTTCATTTATACAAAACACTTGCGTTGCAAAGTTTTTTTAACAAAGAAACGACATTTATGTTTATTTATATCACTTTCCTTTGAATGGTTTCTTCTAACAAAATCTCACATTTTAAATCAAATAATAGAAAAACAAAACAAGTGACAATTGATAATTGCATTCTAACTGACACTACAGGATTCAAATTTAAATGGAATATATTTCCTTTACATCTCCCTCCCCTCCGGGAAAGAAAATTATTGTAAAAATTAAATATGTTTTAATAATTTTATTTTGAAAAAAAATGAAACAATACAACTTTGTATAAACCACTTAAAAAATGTGCAAATCCGACCGGTTTCGGAACAAACGTTCCTTCGTCAGGGAAAGCTTATACTAATTTGACAGTTTAGAACAATTTTTTATTATGGTAGGGGTGGAGCCGTTGTTAGTTAATAATGTAGATTGGGTGGGTAGGTATTAGTGTAGAGTGGGTGGGTAGGGGAACAAATCTATGATTGGGCTATATGACAATATTTTTTGTTTGTTGATAATAGATTCATTATTTTTAAGGGATTTTTTAATTTCCAAAGCTTCTAAGTTATCTAAACGTTTTCCTTTATGATTAATATGAAGAATATTTATCCCTGTGTTTTTTACAAAACTATGGTTATTTTCAAACTAACTAACTAAATTAGCTAACCATATTATTGAAAATAACCATAGTTTTGTAAAAAACACAGGGATAAATATTCTTCATATTAATCATAAAGGAAAACGTTTAGATAACTTAGAAGCTTTGGAAATTAAAAAATCCCTTAAAAATAATGAATCTATTATCAACAAACAAAAAATATTGTCATATAGCCCAATCATGGATTTGTTCCCCTACCCACCCACTCTACACTAATACCTACCCACCCAATCTACATTATTAACTAACAACGGCTCCACCCCTACCATAATAAAACATTGTTCTAAACTGTCAAATTAGTATAAGCTTTCCCTGACGAAGGAACGTTTGTTCCGAAACCGGTCGGATTTGCACATTTTTTAAGTGGTTTATACAAAGTTGTATTGTTTCATTTTTTTATAATGGATAACCACAAAGTAATAGCTACATTCAAAAATATATAATTTTATTTTGTTTTGGAAGCTGACAAATGAAAAAAAAATTGTCCAATTGAATTGCAAGTTTGAATTTGAATGGAATTGATAAACGTAACTAATTATCCAGCATCTTTGGGCAATTGCGGGGTAAGAAAGGATTACGGGCGGGTGTCCCAAACTATTTGTTTAAATATTTGAGAGTTTAAATATTTGATACCATCGGTGTAAACGTAAACAAATACAATCAAACGTGTCCCCTTTTAAACTGATGTGCATGTACAATCTGTGTATAGAATTATATATAAAGTTAGTCGACTGGATGGTTGTGTGAATACCGCACTGGAACCAATGGGGCTATTGCATCCCCAGTTGGGTTGGGGTTTGTTTCGATTTTGAAGGTCATTCACCAGGACGATTCTCATATTATTTATTTATTAATCATTAACGCCCTTATGGGCTTTTACATACATTTACATATTTTATGTTTTAGTGCATACAGGTGTGTTTAGATGACAAAAAAAACATAAATAGATTTTATACATGGTACATAGAAGTAAAGCTGGTAAGTAAAAAGTATAGCATTATACGATAAAGAGAAAAAAAATCAGTTTTAGATTATCTTCGACTTAAGGCGCCGCAACCGGACTCAAAAAGAAGAAGATGGAGAGATAGGAAATTACGAATGTTAGAGGATCGTGCTAGTATTTAAAGCGACAAAATCGATGCGAAAATTGTGAAAATGTTTAATAAAACACGATTTGTTTAAAATAGAGCAAAAATCTTACGGGGGTTGTCTTAAACAGCATTTAAAGAAATACTGTGATTTTTTTCATACATAGGTAAAGCTTGTAAAATAACTGAAACAAACGTGTTTATAATAATTTTTGGAGCATACTTTGCGATTTTTTTCTATCGAAGGAATTTTATATAATTTGCGTTACTGCGGGGGGAATGTGTAGTTATTATTTTCAAGAAAAACATATATTTTTTTAAGAACTTTACAACTTTATGAACAAATTACAATCTCTCACCCTTATACGGTATTTAATAAACGAAATTTATATTAGTTTGTAAGAAGCAAACGTCTTATATTATAATGCAAAGATATTATTTGAAGTAAGTACTGTTTTTTCCTCTAATTAACAATGCAATTCTGATGATCTAAAGTTTTCAAGATTACTTCGGTTCGTTAAGATTACGAGTCTTGTTTATTATTGTGTCGTATTTACAATGAATATCTTACTGGACTTAACGTCCTTTCTAATGTATGCTCTGTGATAATCTGCCAGCGAACCGCGCCGCCTAAAGCCGTGCTTGCTGTCAATCTGATATGATTGGATATCTTCGTAACCGTGTGGGCATCAGACCCAAACATCCGACAGTTGCGTCTATCCTGTTCTACTACCAATTAAATCTATCGAGACACCTTAATAGTACGTGTACTAACGACATTTATTGAAAGTCATTAAAATATGTGTATTCACATACACTACAGATCTATACATATTATGAAGTAAATTAGTCAATGCGCATCGCATAACGTTTGTCAATTTGTTAATGAATTTAATTAATTTGTTTTAAGTTTCCTTCTAGGTGAGTACAGACAATACAATATTATTTTGTGAAACAAGATTATCTGACCAAAAATTTAAAACTTTTTCGAATGCTAATCAATGATAACTTCTTTCACATATTAATAAATTTTAATATGCACTTAAAGGTGAACGTTCATCTGTCCACGTCAGCATGCAACGGATTTTTCTATATCTTTATATCGTACCGACCGTATCTTTATAGCCCGTACCGACCGCCGGTATTTGCCGATAGTAGACGCAGTGCTGTTACGTACTAATTAATATAAAGATATAGGAAAATTCGTTGCGTGCCGTGCGTGCGTTGCGGCCGGCGCGGACAGATGGACGCTCACCTTTAGACGTACACGCCTTACAGAACTATTGCACACACTTAATTAAAGAACAAAGGCAGCAACTAATTCGCCAATTAACCATGCTCTTCATATGTTCAATAATATTTGTTTAAACTCTAACTTCGACATTTTCTCCGATTCATTGCCCAAATTTAAAAATGACATCATGTCAATAATATAAACTGTACAATACGCATACGTATTCCTTCACACTACATCACTTCTCACACCTACAAGCATACTCACACATAAACACCCTACACACATCACCAGGTAATTACTAAATATACATACTATAAATAAGACACTACAAAGAAACATATCGTAGGTACCCACCATGAAACATTACTTAATAACTGTGAATTGTTCTTATCACTGTAATCAATGTATTGTTTGTTTCTGTTTATAAATATATAAATAAGTTTTAGATAATATTATATCTTAAATCTAGTATGTTCGCCAAATACAAAATCGTGGGTGTGTTAGGAATGTAGGTACGCTTTTTACTTATCATATTGATCGATTAAATTATAAAAAACTTTTTAAGTCATACTTGTATATGAATTATGTCGTAAGCGGGCCAATTACCACTAAAACTTAGGTACATAATTTATGAAGGGTAAACTTCTAGATCGGTTGGTTTTAAACGGTTTGACCTTAGTGAGTTTGTTAAATTATTTATAAAGGTCTCTTAACGTAGTTTTATTTTAGGAATACATTTTATGAAAATTGTGTAACTGATAATTTTTTTACGGGTGAGTAATATTTATTAAATTTTAATTTTTTTTATTTTAGCATATAAAATATAATGTACATTTAGATGATGTAATAATTTGCGTACATGTTCATGTTCAAATATGTTAATACCACTCTTCTATAGAAGCATGAGCTTGTGCCTGGAAGAGTAATGTACATTTTTTAATACTATATTATGTTATAAGTTCTTAAATTACAATGTGAATGTAAAAAACAATAAGTTGTAAGTTCGGTGATATGTAATTCTAAGTATTTATCTACTAATAAACAATTTTACTATTATGATAATGTATCTAGAATTATTGTAATTAGTTGTTAAAAACAAAACAAAATTTAACTCATTTGAAGAACAGAGTATCACTTGGAAACTGAGTTATAAGTTATTCTTGAGATTAGATTAGTCGGAAACTTTTTTTTTTTGAGATTATCTTTAAAATTTATTTTTTAACAGTGTTTATTAATTGGATTTTATCATTAATTTTTCTAATTTCATCCGGTAATCGGTTGAAAATAAGTCTTCCTTGATAAGTAGAATAATTTTGTGCTAAGGAAGTGTTTAATTTTGGGCATGAAAAAATATATTTATGTCTAGTACGGTTTTCAGTTATAAATTGATACTTTTCTTTTTCTTTTATAATTTGAATCAATGCATTTCTATTGTACAGATCTTTGAAAGAAGGTAGGTACTTGGAATTCCTTAAATAATTGATCCGTTGGGTAGTCGGAAGGTTTTTTAAAAATAATTTTAATTATTAGCCTCTGCACAACTTCAATTGGGGAAAGATTTGTTTTGTATGCGGATCCCCAGCTAATGATAGCGTATTGTAAAGTTGATTGAACCAAAGCGTAATATATTAGATATAAGTTTTTTACAGATAAAAAATTTCTGATTCTTAAAAATATATAAACCAATTTTCTAATTTTTTTTACAACTTGGCAAATTTGTTCCTTCCATTTTAAATTTTTATCGATAATAACTCCTAAATATTTGTTTGTGTTTGTTGTTTTTAATATTGTGCAGTTTTGGATACAATAATTTTTACTGTGTTTTGGAATTATCATGGATGATGAAATCAATGTTTTTCGGGGTATCATTTTTGTGTATGGCAAATGGAATTACAAATGTTTTATATACATATATAATTTCTTACAAGCTACACTATTCGGAAAAAATTAGAAACTGTAAAAAAAAACTGAAGCAGTACGTGTAATTGTACATATTTCTCAGTATCAGTGAAAGACCAAATCGAAATTTTTCTTATTGGCCTATAGGTATTTGGTGACCAGTCTGCGCCAGGCACTTCCCAACTTTCATCTTACCTGACTCCTTGTCTTTTCCATTTCATTGTCTTTCCCCATTTCCTTTCCTTCCCCATTTTCTTCCCTTCCCCAATTATTCCCTTTCTACATTTCTTTGCCTTCCCTGTATCATTTTGTCATTTCCCTATTATCTTCCCTTCCTCACTCCCTTCTATTCCCCATTTCTTTCCCTTCTGCATTTCCCTCCATTTCCCGATTCCCTCTTTTCCACATATCTTCTGAATATCCCTCCTTTCCCTATTTCCTTGCCTTCCTTATTACCTTCCCCATTACCTTACCTTCCCCATTACCTTACCTCCCCATTCTCTTTCCCCATTCCCCTTCCCCATTCCCTTTCCCCATTCCCTTTCCCCATTCCCTTTCCCCATTCCCTTCTCCATTACCCTCCCTTCCCAATTTTCGTAATTCCACATTTATATCCGTTCTCCATTTCCTACCCATCTCCATCCCCATTACCTTCTTTTCCCCAACATCTTCATCATCCCAACATACACCGATCGGGGACGACAAAGTAACATATCCTCCGAACAGTCGGGAGCAGTTTTGACCCTTGTGCGGATATCGGTTTAGGTAATTTGGATTCTAACAGAATTGCATGAACCAGCTTTTGCCATTTATTTATTTATTTATTTATATAATACATGTTACATAATTGTGGCATTTACATAAAGTAGATAAATTGAATCACCATACTAGGCGGCTGCCTGTTTCATGGTGACCAATGGAGTATAGTTACTATGTATGAAATTTAAAGTTTAAAGTCAAGTGTAAATATATGGATTTAATACAAATGGTGCTAAAAATTGGAAAAATTAAAATCAAAAGTAGAAAGTAGAAAAAGTAGAAAGTAGAAAATACCCAATAGAAAGGAAAAGTGAAGTAAACTAGCAAAAGATTATGAAAATGAACATAACCTTATTATTTTATTAATATATGTGCATGTGCATGCAAGCACACATATACGTGAATAAATACACACATTTTTTTTTTAATTTGTGAATTATTTATTATATATATATATATATATATATATATATATATATATATATATATATATATATATATATATATTTTATTTTTTTATTTTTTTTTGGTACAGTACATACAATAGATACATAAATATAATGAAAGTATATAAAAAAAACTTAATACAAAATACAAATAAACATATTTTTTAAAAATGTTCTCCCGTAATAAGCAAATGCTTGTGTGTACGGGAGGAAGAATTATTTGTTAGGTTATTTTGATTTTTTTTTAAAATTTAGTTTATATTAAGAATAAGAGAAACACATGTGTGTATATGTATATATTTTTTTAATTATTATTTATTACTTATTTTTTTTAGTTAAGGTTTTCAGTATATTTTTTTAATTATGTTTTGAAATTTTTGAAACTGTCCTTAAGGGATCTTATATTTTCTGGTAATTTATTAAAGAAATTTGTTCCTAAGTATTTATAGTTTTATTGACCCAAAGTTTTTTACAAATGGGAATTGGTAACATGTATTTTTGCCTGAGATTTACTGTGTTTTTGAAAGGTATGGATTTGTTTAGGATATCCTCTTTATAAACTTGTAAGGTTGAATGATACAGGAAGAGAATATTTAATTAATAAAAAAAATAAAAAAAAATTCTGATATCAAATTCTTTGAATATGAGTTCGGATGGATACAGAAATGATTTTTTAAATATTATTTTAATTATTAGTTTTTGCGCAGTGTAAAGAGATTGTGTGTGAGTTTTATAGGCGCCACCCCATCCTATTATACCATATTGGATTATGGATTGACATAATGCTAAGTACGTCATTCTCAGTATTTATTTACTTAGAATGTGTCTCAAGCAGCTAAAAATATATGTCAATTTTCTTACTCTGTTTTTATGAATGGTTATATGCGGTATCCATTTTAGACATTGGTCAATATTGATTCCTAGATATTTGGTTGAAGTTTTCATTTCAATATTAGTACACAATAAGTTACAGTGGTGTTGTTGAGTGTGTGGTGCAGAATGGATCCTTATGTTTATTTCATACGGCGTGTTTGGTTTTTTTATGAAAAATGGTATGTAATGTGTTTTTTTAGAGTTTAATGTTAGTTAGTACACATGCACATACACATACATGTACATACACATACATATATGTACACTCACAATATATACATATATATATATATATATATATACATTAAATTACACATTTTATCTGTATGTCTACTGTAATTCCACTATGTTCAATGACACTTCACTAATTAGGACGATTATCATCAACTCTGGAACGGTTTAGAACATTTGTCTAAAAGAAAACCATTTGGAACATTCGATTTTTATTTCGTTGAGTTTTATACTAGCAAACCTTGTAACCTCTACAAACTCAACAATTTAAATAAATTTGAATTCAATTATGTTGTTTCCTCATTTGATTAATGTGGCCATGGTTATTTTCCATGAATGCATGTTCATAACTCGACCCATTATGGGAGTGTTTGTTATCAAACAAAATTAACTCAATCGATAATTGATTTTTGACCAATTGATTCAGATTGACAGTCGTTATTCACATACAATGTACCAAATGATTAATGAATCATTATGTTTTTGTTACGCCGCACAAGTGTACAAACATTGGACATCACTATGCAATTAGATGATATTCTTTTTCCATGGAACTTCGAGCAAATGGACTTATATGTTATGAACTTGTCTTTTATTTTACTGTATACAGGGTGTTAGAAGATTTTACTTCTCTTACTTTTATTGCTTACCAGTGATTCCCGACATTATTTTGAGTAAAAAAATGCTAATTGAAATGGTGACATTTTGAATGCATTTTTTTCTACAAAACATAAAAAATAGTAGATGTTGGAGAGTTGGGGGCGGGGTGAGGGCTTGTTCGGCTGAGTGACCATTTACTACATCTGTGAGAATTTGATTTTGATTAATAATTTGAAACAACTCGTCAAAAATTCACCAGAGATCTAAATTTCATTTTCATTTTTCATTCCAAATAATGTCAGCAATCACTGGTTAAAGTTACTCAAGAGCGTCCCTTAACGCACTTTATAAAATATTACATTAATCACAGAATGTCCGGGGTAAAGTGAGCTAATTTCGGAGGTAATTTTTTTCATATAAAGAATTCGACCTTTTTTAACCAACAAACTTTGGAATTCCTAAAAATTCAAATATTTTACTAGTATTATCGTACCCTTGTCAATGACGTTATATAAAATAAATAGACTCGCCATAGTCTCATATACTCACAATATAATGTGGAAAGTAAGGAACACTCTTTTGGTTTCAGCGATTTTCAGTATCATTTTTTATTTCAAAAGTTTATTCCTGTGTGATAAAGATAGATAATCAAATAATGTGTGTGTATGAATGACATGGATAATGCAATTTACTTACTGGTAAGTGCTGGTAAGACGCCACCTTACTCGACGCGTAGCAATTTAGTACTAAAGTACTAGATATCGAGATCGGTGCAATTGTCTTGTTATTGTCTTCCCACTTTGAGATTTCTACCCCTCGTCTAATAGTATGTAACGTCATAGACCCCTGTGGTGATTTTCTCATGAAAACGGCGATGGAGAAATGATCCATTCGCCATTATTATTATTAACACGATGTTGAAATGCCACTGTGTTGAATTGTTACGGAACCATGACCTACGACTACAAGATATTATTAATACACAATAACTGTAAAAAATTTGGAACTAAAACTAAAAATACTTATAATTTAAAAACGTATAATTTACTTTGGTTTCAATTCCACTACATGACTTCTAACTGTGGCTTAAAACTAAGAACTCACAAGTAACGCACATACTACATTTACAAATTATTATTTTTTTACATGAGCTCCACACAGAGACCCTGAGGAAAATAATTTCCCTCACGGCCTATGTCATCTTTGGGGATGCTGTGTGGAGGGTTTTTTAAGGAAAGGAAGTAGAGGAGAGTTGTGAGAAGTAAAAGGGTTTAAGGGATGGATAGGAATCTGGGGTTCAGGGTGTCCCGGTCATCCGCCTCCAAGACCTAGACAAACCTCACCCCCATGAAACCCCCCCCCGGGCACCCCTGATAAATCGAGATTGCTCTAATTGAAGATTATTGCAATGCAAATGCAATGAATACTGCTGGTACTGTAAGTAGTAAAGTATAAATTTTAGATAAAGATTTTCACTAGCATACCAAATGTAGTAAGTGAAGCTGATGTCTCTTTGTTACCTTTGGATAAATATCATCCACCTCTCTCTATTAAAATTACACATTTTTTCAAATTTGATTCCTTGAAACCGAATGTCTCTTATCACTACAAATATCTTAACGGCGACTATTTTAATATGAACAAATATCTATCCCAGATTGATTGGTCGACACTATTTTTAAATTCTGATATTAATGACGCTGTACTTAAATTTAATGAATGTGTATCACATGCTGTAGAATTGTTTGTTCCTAAGGGGTGTTACTCTCAACCTAAGTTTCCAAATTGGTTTAGCACGAAACTTAAACAGTTAATAATTGAAAAAAGAAGACTCATAAATTATTTAAAGACACTGGGAACTTAAGCTTTTATCATAAATTTTCTCAATTAAGGGAACTGTCCAAAATCGAATCAGCCAAATGTTATAAATATTTTGTAGAAGTTACAGAGACAAAGTTACTGCAAAATCCTAAACAATTTTGGCAATTTGTTGCGCAAAAGCGTACTGATAATGATCTTCCTTCAAGTATGTATTATTATGAAACTCATGCTACCAAAGGCCATGATATCGCCAACCTTTTTGCCAAACACTTCTCCTCTGTATATTCTGATGCATCATGCAACATCCCTCCACTTAACTATGACCATAATATTGACTTAAATGATTGCCAAATTACACTTAAGGAGGTTTACCAATCCTTAAATAATCTCTCTAACAAAAAAAGTACCGGACCTGATGGCATTCCAGAAATCTTGCTAAAAGAATGTAAATATACACTATCTAACCCAATTTGTATGTTGTACAACTTGTCACTTTCATCTGGAACATTTGCTGACTCATGGAAAATTTCATATATTCGACCCATTTTTAAGTCCGGAAACAAGTCGAATATTGGAAATTACAGACCGATATCAATTATATCTAATATTCCAAAAATATTTGAGTCGATAATTACAAAGAAAATTACTCCTGTTTTCAAAAGTGTTCTAATTGAGGAACAGCATGGATTTAGATCGGCGAAATCTACAACAACAAATATACTTTCCTTTACAAGTACCATTGTGAAAGCCTTAGAAGATAACACTCAGGTTGATGTTCTATACACTGACTTCTCCAAAGCCTTCGACAAAGTTAATCACCGTATTCTCATGGCCAAACTTTATGCTATAGGCATTAGAAACCCTTTGTTATCATTCTTTCACTCTTACTTGACAGATAGAAAACAAAGGGTTAAAATAAATAACTTTGAATCCTTTAACATTGATGTAACTTCCGGCGTTCCCCAAGGAGCCCATTTGGCCCCGCTTCTTTTTAACCTTTTTATTAATGATATCACAAAAGTTTTTTCTCACACACGTTTCTGGCTATTTGCTGATGATAATAAGATTCTTAAGATTATTAAATCCCACCTTGACTGTTTACTATTTCAACTTGATATTGATTCATTTAACGATTGGTGCAAAATTAACTGCATGGAACTTAATGTTGATAAATGCAAAATTTTGTCCTTTTATAGAACCAAAAAACCTATTCAGTTTGATTATAAACTAAATAGTGTTTGTCTATCTACTGTCACATCTATCAAGGACCTTGGGGTCACTCTAGACTGCAAACTTTCTTTCCGTGATCACATAAATAATATCGTAAATAAATCACTTAAACTACTCGGCTTCATTCATAGAATTACTTCTGACTTCAAACATATAAGTACACTTAAAACTCTTTACTGTTCGCTGGTTCGCCCTCACCTTGAATATGCTAGTGTCATTTGGTCTCCTTTCTACGCTGTCCACATTTGTCACATCGAATCCGTACAACATCGTTTCCTAAGAGGAATTGCTTGGAGGTTGGGTCTTGAAAGAGGCAAGTACTCATATGATGAAATTGAACACATTTTAAACATGCCTTCTTTAGAAAAACGTAGAAAGGACTCTGATCTAATTTGCATATTTAAAATTATCAACAGTATTACAGATACACCTGCATTGTTACAACTCATCCAGTTTAACATCCCTTCCCGTAGGCTTCGAAATAATGAATTGCTGTTCCTCAATCAACATTCTACTAATTACGGATACCATTCTCCCTTATCCAGAATGTCGAGACTTGTCAACGCAAGTCAAAGCATTGATTTTTTTGGTGTAAAACTAAATGACTTTCGGCAGTCGTTACGCAATATTTAAATGCTTCTTCATGCTTTGACTTGTAGTGTCTCTATATGTACTTTTTATATTTTATATTGTCATTGCTATTAATTTTTATGTGCTCTCCCTTCACTGTCATCTCTGTTTTTTATTTTTATTCGTGTTATTAATATGTTTTTAATGGACTGTTGTCCGTAAATTAATAAATAAATAAATAAATAAAGCATAACAAAGGTTATGGAAGAAATTTTTATAATGTTAGTACGAGTAAAAGAGATAAATAACATACATGATTCTTATAGCAGATCATGATGTGGCTAGGTGCCTGATTTTACGATCGGCCTACGACATATATATATTTTATTTATTTATTTATTTATTACATAAGATACATTTATATAGCAAAATAACATAATAATAATATTTCAAAATAACTCTAAATATTAAAATGTGTACAAGTGTTATTATGTCTTGTTTGTCTATATTAGTTACTAGCTAGGCAGATTGCCCGTTCTAAGGAACCGAATGCTGGTGAAAATGCAAAAAATGTATTCTGTATAAAAAAAGAAAAAAAAGCAAAGTGGTTTTTTTTGTAGATTATATATACAAAGTTTTTACTGATTGTACCATTTAAGATGAAGCTATACGTGAAATCCTATTTAGATTAATCTTTACGACGAATCGGTTTACATTATGAATATCAAAAAATGTGCTACGAATAATTTGAAGCTTTTACTAGCTTTTCTATGTATTGGAATTACAATAAAATTATCATTTACATAACAAAAAATATAAGCGTAAACCACTAAAAAAAATGTTTTTTCACGACTTAACTATGAAGTAATATAATTTTTTTTTTAAATAAATATTCCTTTATGGCTAAGACTATTTTTGAGGTTTTCTATGTTCTAACTTTTTTTGTTCTTATAAAATTAAGCACAAAATAAATAAAAACCACTTTTTCGCTCACTTGCCTCGTGCAAATAAGACGCTCGATTTAAAATTTTGCAGGCATGAGAATCGAAATATTTCTAGCGTTTATATTCCTCTTAATAGTTAAGCATGTAAAATTTTAAGTTTTAAGTAACATTATTTAACAATTTTTCAGACTCAACCCTCTTTGTCTACACATAACAAATATTTATTTTATTTGTGAATAACGCAGAATAATCCGAACTTTCTGAAGTCAGTGCGACTATATATTAGAACAATCTGCCCATTTGACATTAAAACGCACTCCATATTAAGTACATAGTAATTGCTCTGTTTGGTGGATATAATGTGTTATTGTTGGGTTGAATAACTGTTGTTGTTTTTTTATTTACTGGTTTATGATTATACTAACAAGGTCTTAGAACTTTTGTGATTCATCGTGTTAACGATAACTAACTTCTTTATTATTTGCATCTCATTATCCAGAAAAAAATATATAAAACATTTGCAATCTAATGATAAAAGAGTTCCTTATTTGATACAGTTAAGTCGAGGTTGCACAGCATTGTAAACATGAATTCATTTTATTATTTTTTATAAAGGACTATCTTATTAAGTAAACCCCAAATTGTAATATTTGATTATTGACCTCTTGTCATTGACTTGTGTGAGAGGTCAATGATCAAATCATTGATCATGCTGCTGAACATTTTATTGAAACCGGCCTTACTTTGAATTTGTTGCTGAAGTCTTGAGAAGACCCAAAACGCATTGAGCACACCTAGTTACGGAGGCCATTGAAATTCACAAAAGTCCTATTAATATTAATAAAGGCGCAATAGTAGAGGATTGAAGATAGCAATACGGTATCGCGTCTACACACTATCATACCCCTCATCATCTTCTTTACACATCTGCCCTTAAGATGGACCCTGCAATGCTGTCCGAAACGTTGGCTAATGAAGGAGGTAGCGAAACACTGCATATTACCCCAAAAATAAATCAAGATAACATTTTCCACCGAGAAAATTTCAAATCACATCTAAAAGCATGCTAATTATCTCCTTATTATTTGAAAAAAAAAATGATACAAAAATTAATTATTTTTTATTACACCCGGAAATACAATGTCAAAGATAAAACTGATTTATTTGGATTTTTTCACAATTTTACAAATAATGAATTTGTATTAAACCAGAAGTTTTGCGTAATTCTAAATAATATCTTTTCCTTCTATATGTTTTCTTCAAAAAATTCTAACCAGTTCTGGATCGTTCGTAACGCGCTTCGATAACGTGCTCAAAAATAGATTCGTTTGAAGAAGAAAATGTTGTTTTCGTAAAATAAATAAAAACTGTTATTTCATTAGGCACCAAAAAGACGTCATATTTTGATATTTTATTTATTTATCTATATAATGTATGTTTACATTACATTATTCGATGCCTGTCTCACTAGGGTATACCTGTGTTGAGACAGGCGTAGTATGTACCTAACCGATTTCAAATCAACTGAAACTAGAAGACTAAAAATGTCGCTTTATTTCTCTCAGGAATGCACGTCTATTGTCCGAGGGTCCACATAAGCAAGACAGAGCCAACAGCGAACTGTAAAATATCGCTTTGATGGTCATAATAATGTGTGAAAAAGGAACAGAAAATAAGTGTTTGTATTCGTTAGTTCCTTTGGCAATCAGACGGGCCTTGGCTTCTAGATTATTTTTTATGCAAAGGCAAAGGTTATCTATAATAGTTGTTAAAATATCAAGTCCATTATGTCAAGGTTTCGGTTATATGGTAATATTATGTAAAACATCTGTTTTTAGCAGTAAATTTAATCATTTAGGACACGGTGGCAAAACACGTTTCCATTTGAAAACCGCATGTTACTGCAAATACAAATAAATACAATCAATATTGATATCTTGAAGGTTTCAATGTTGGAAGGTTTCTTAATTGAAAACTTCTTTAGCGCCGTTGTTATTTGAAACTCGATGAAAAGAAAAAGCGACACTAAAAGAGACAAACACACACATCCATCCGCTGAAGCGATTATGGTCGAAAAATTGACCACTTTTATTTTTTCTGCGATTGATAGCGGTCCAAAATTGGACCATTTCCTACCATTCGTAAACCATTTATTACAAACATTTTAAACATTTTCATAGCCAGCCAATTATTTTAAAATGAAGCTATTTACATGATTTATATATTATGACTTTATGACCATAGATGTTGCAAATCCGAACATCGTATTTAGTACGATGTTAAAAATAAATTTTTAAAATATTTTTTTCACGCCGAATTTTTGTTCAGCTGTTTATGGTTAAAATTAAGTCCCTTTTCCGTAGATATGCACCTTTCATTATCAAGTATACCACAGACGACACACAGAAATCAAAAATATTCTGAATATAATGACTAATTACATGGCCGATCCATCTTGCGCGCCTTTCGGGCAAGGTCCTGAGCAGGTGCCTTCCTCCTTCGATTCTTTGGAGAACCTCCTCATTTGTGATGTGGTCTCTCCAGGAAATTCCTAATAGTCTTCTATAGGACCACATCTCAAAAGCCTCTAGTCTCCGTTTATCTCTTTCGGATAGGCACCATGTTTCGCAGCCGTACATCAAGATACTCCATACATACGTCTTGATGAGGAGTATTCTCAGTTTTAGGTCTATATTATTCGATTCTATTATTTTCGACCTTTTATTGAATGCAAGCCTAGCCTAGACAAGAAGGCCTCTTGCATGCGATAATGGAGGGTATGACCGAGGGGACAAACGCTAGGGGACGCCCACGCCGAGAGTACCTGGAGGACCTGCTGGTGGACGTGCGATGCTCATCATATGCAGACTTCAAAAGAGCCGCACAAGGCAGGGAAGAGTGGAAGAAACGTATAGATGAAATTGCTGCAAACCAATCCCACGATTGAAACCAGAGAGAGAGAATGACTAATATATTACTTGAATAAGTACCCCTCACGGCAGTTTCAAAGTAGCAAACACGCAGGATTCGCGCGGTTATAAACTTTACGATTTTTTAATAATTTTTTTGTAAATCCTACAAATATGAGATAAACGGTAAAATACAGGTTGATTCATTGGCTACAAAGCACTATCATAAGTTTTTATATTTCCATGCTAAAATTCGAAGGTATGAATTTTTTAATGATGGCGAAAAATTAAAAAAATGATCTTCTGGGAAATCTCGAGCAATCAAGGCAAATTTATTTATTTCGAGTGGTCGATCCAGTGAACTATAGGATTTAGCCTGCGAGATAATGATATAGTATAATAGGTCTCCTCTTTGTGCGGTGCTTCGTAGCCTCCCCACTCTTTTCAACTTTACTTTTCTGAAGGTTTCACTTCTACCGCGTGTGAATTCAACATTCAGTTTTTTTTTAGAATTGGATGACAATACTGATTACAAATATTTGTTTTGATATTTAAATTTAGCGTTTGAATCTAACCACATAATTATGTGGCGGCGTTTATTAATTTAAAAAACGATTAAAATAGACAATCTTCTTAATATATAATGTTTGTGTCGTTCTTCAGCTATCTAACAAAAAAATTGCTTTTAAATTAAATTATTTTTAATCCATTCAGGACATCACTACTCAACCAAGGGTTTTTTTAAAATGATTTTTACCTGCGTAAAATAGGTACTGTTTTATATTACCATTACAATCTCTTGTTATTTTATTAAACCTACACTAAGAAAGTTTCAAAAAGGTATCTATATTAAAACGGTCATGCCATCTCGGAACAGGCTCAGCCTAGTGAGGTGGTAACTATACAGGGTGTCCGCGAGTAAAGTGCATTAACTTCGAGAGGTGATTCTACATGATAGTACAAGTAAAAAAGATAAATTACTTTTTTCGAAATTCCAACTTTTAGGGGTAGTTTTGAGGTAAGAAGATAAAATTAGTCCGGCGTGTACGGCCAGATTTATTATTTTCCGCTGTTACGATGCAGGCCAATCACAATCGAGTCGGGCACCCGGCAGGCTCTCAGCAAGTAAGATCGTACCTCACACTAAGGATTTTTAGTAGGTACGTCTTACGTATGGGAAAAAATTTTTTGGAATTTCGGAAAAAGTTGTTAATCTTTTTTACTCCTACCATCATGTAGAATCACCTCCCGAAGCTAATGCACTTTACCCCCGGACACCCTGTATACCAAAAAAATGTAAATTGTGTATATTGTTATATTACCTTGGTTAATATATAATTTTAAAAAATAATAAAAAAATAAAAATAAAACATTTTCCACTGACAAACTACAGAAGTAATTTAGCAGGATTTTCCAGTGAATAATATCGTAACTATAATAATGGTACAATGCGTTCTAGACGGTCATAAATTAACTTCTGTTAGAATGTGAGCAAAGGTAAACATGAAATAATGTAGTATATGTATAATATTTATTATTGAATTGATAATAATTAATTAACACGTGCATTCACCGCATTAATTATTACCAGATATTCAAGATTTGCGGAAATTCTTATTGTTTACAAATCAGTTATTTACGGAATGCACTTAGAGATCATGACGCAATATCAATGCATGTATAGTCATTAGAAATAACAGTCTTGTATTACACACTTGGTAATACAGATGGTCTTGTATTGCACTCTCGGTGTATCAACGAATATTCTCTGAGGAATAAACTTCTAAGACCATGTTGGAGAGAAATGTATTTAGAATTTACAAATTGATTTACCTTTATTGTTTTGCCTTTTTTTATAACCCTACTTTAGCCTATTAGATGTCACGGTTTCTGTAGTTGACATTTTGTAAGAATAACACCTTGTATTTAATAATTTATATTTATGAACTATTTAAAAAAAAAATCCCTTTACCCAGAATGAGGTATTTTTGCAATAGCCTATTTATGAAAATCACATTTTAAAATATTATTCCGTTGAATGTGTTTTATAATTTAACTTTATTTTTCTTGTTCGTGCGACACATGCGACACTTACGACACGTGCGACACGTGCGACACGTGCGAAACGAGCATTCCTATCCCGATTCGGTCACACTAGACATCGGATAGGGACACAATAGCTTCAATCGGAAGAGCTTCGATCCGGCAAGGCGTAGATCCTGGGGTCGAGTTCTAAAAGCAACCGTATTTTCCTGATTTTTCGATTTTTCTGATTTATGATTGAGTATCGCTAATATTCAATTAAAATATTTTAAATCGTTGCAGAAAATGTATTCGTCAACATAAACATCATGACGGTAATTTTTTTCAAAAAAAATAGTGAAAAGAGAATTTAACTGATGTCAGAATGTAAAAAAAAAATACTGACAGCTATTTCCGATTGACAAAGGTTCCAGATGAAAATATGTTATTCGTAAACAAGCCAAATTACATAATATATGAGTTGGGTCTTAAAAGTTGCAAGATAAGGGGTTGGAAATTTTTCGAAGATATAATATTTTCCAAGGTTTAGTACGTGTTTGCGTGTATTAAATAAATATTGGTATTTTGCAAACCTGTCTAAACAGGCAAGGTTGTTTCTGTCAACCAGTTATTTATAAAATATTAGCTAAATGTTTAGAATATTCTCGTGTCAAATATGTCAGTTATAATGGATAGTTAACATGATAGTGTATTTTCTACAGAAAACAACATCCTGTGTTAGTATTTAAGCAAAAGAAGAAGAATTTGTAAATCCTGTTTACAGTGTTTACACCCGCACAATAATTTGTGCTGATATTGAGCAAAATTTATCTAGTCATTATGTATGGAAAAGCGAGTCCGCCTGGTAGGGGATTCAGAGGGGAAAATCACGTGGCACGGAGTTTTGTGCTCCGAGCAATCGAAGTACCTAATACCTTGTTTTTTTAATTTTTTTAAATTTTTTTTCTTATGTTAATATTTAATCAAGTACGGTATTATAGCCTGGGGACAACCGTTACGGAGAACATGTGAAATAAATAAAATCTAAATAAAATCGGATATATTTATCCGAGACGCTATCTAGGTTACAAACCAGTTCTTCGAACACTTGTTTCCAATGAAAATGGTTACTTCTAATAATATGACGAAAAAAAGTCGAAGATAATAAATATATCCTCATTTCCGAAATTTGAAATTTGCGATTGACAAAAAAAAAACATTTATGCAAAAATTAATTGGTAAAGACGTTTGTCCGTTAAGACGAGAGGTCCTGGGTTCGAATCGCAGTTGCGACCGTTATCTTATTATTTTTCTGTGTCATGTTCTTTTTCGTTTCGAAAATTCGTTTTTGTATTTTAGTTAAGTTTTATTAGTGTAATCTTCTTCTTCCATTGATATATTACATCGATAGGAATATCCTTCAAAAGTTATAATAAGAGAATTGTTCTAATAAAAAATAGAGAAAAAACTGATTTTTCAATAGATAAAATCATAGATAATAGAAATACAAGAATATATGGCCTGGAAGTCTGCAGACTGTCGCCGATCTACGGTCAAACTGTACGGACTATCAAAGCGGCCGAGCCAATAAAAGTGACTTGTTTGATGTTTAGGTAGAAACAAAGGCGGAGCACCACTGATCGTAGATAAGATCTACATTAACGGCCGCTGTTTCCAATCCTACTAATCAACTTGTAAGCCAAAACTAAGGCTGAATACTGCTTAAGCACGACTTAATCTATGGAAGCTGGACGCATGGATTAAGCTCGACTGAGCAAAGCAAATTTATAAAAAGTGTCAAGTGGCGCTAACGTCATGAGTGTCAGAGTGGCGCTAACGTCATGAGGTTTTATTAAATTGATCACATAATATAACCGCGTTGACAACTCTTACGTACGCGGTTTCAGACGAATAATGCATTATGGCATATCTCCTTTGTATCTATTATACACGGGAAGAAGGAACTTCGCTTAACTACGTTGAATATTCCAATCTATGAAGTTTCAATAAACATAAGTTATATTCAAGGCAAGCTGGCGCTGGGTGGTTGAATTATTAGAACCTTCATAAAAATCCTTACATTAAATTACATTTAAAAAAATGTTTCCTACTTCAATAACTTTGAATTTTTCCCACTAATTATCAGTTCTTTGTTCGAGTTAGAAGCCTGCATTTTCCTGGGAAATATGTTGCATTATGCGATACAGTCAGCGCTGTAAGGCCATTTATCAGACTTAACTAAACGCAATGCAGTTATTTTTGCGCAAGTCGGAATATCTAGGTTATTAGTGTGCTTGTTTCAAGTAATTATTTCGAGCTAAATATTGTTTATCGAAGAGAATTTCTTATTATCAGTCATTCACCATTATAAACATTTAAAATAATTGTTAACTTTACCTCTTGTTAGAATCTAATTTCGATTTTGTGTTTAATTGCAAAATTTAATTGCCATTAAGATGGAATAACCAGACAAAACTGGAAATATGTAATTTTTAAATCAAATCTTAGACGTATTGACTATTTTCCACAAACATTGTAAACTGATTTCGAAAGATTGTTCTTTTATTTAGTAAAGCTATGTTTTAAATTTTTTAGAAAACATGTTTATTTTTAGTACAATAAGGTTTTACCATAGGTCGTTGACAGATTTGTTAAATTTTCAATCAAAATTTTGTATTGTACAACACACATTTCAAATAATATAATCATGCGGTAAAATAAATTAATAAATTATCTGCGAAAACAATGTTTCCGAATTTTAATTTTAGTTTAAAAATAAAATCATTTAAAAAAAGATCCGCACACGTGTTTTGTTGCGAAAATACTTCAGTTTGTCTATTTATTTACGGTAGTAAAAACTAATACATTTAAGATTTTTTACATTATTATTTTGCTCAGACATTATTGCAAAATTATAAATACTTATGATCACAAAATAATTACAAAAAGTGCATAATTATAATAGTTTTATCATCACGCCTTTCAGAATTTTTGGATGTAGGTATAAATTAAAGCAAATTTTGAATGCTATAAAATCGATATTGAGTTATGATTTAAAAAAGCTGGTGCGGATTAATCTTTCTCATTGGAACCGCCCTGTACGATAGTAAGAACATCTTTCGACGAAATATGAATTCTTGGCCGCTGGCTGGTTAATGGCCCTTAAATGAGAACACATCATATTTCTAAAATCGCCTCTTTTTAAAGTCAACAGTAAATTAGACCAATTTATTGCTTTCTTGGTGAACATTTTCATTGACCTGAATTTTAATACTAAAGTAAAAAATATTATCATACGGCGAGGTTGCACCGCGTGCAAGTATATTATATTAGACAGCAAGTCGTTATACTTTATTGGTGTTTTCATATTTTTTCAACTTTTGGCTACAAGCAATGTCTGAAGCAACAGATGTAAAAATATAGCAAAATAGAAACATTGCATTACACATTTATATCCGAATGTCTCCCGTTTTACGCAAATTTCTGTCTTTTGTTAAAAAAAATATTAGGACGTTGAAAATTCCGAAGAAGCACATTGCACTTTGTTAGAAAAATAGTTTTTGTAAGTTATGAAGGTTGATTAACCACATATTTTTTCATTGACGACGTTTTTTTATGTGAATACCACACAAGAGTCCCAACTACTCACGTCTGGAGCCAATGAGACTATCGCATCCCCAATTGGGGTATGTTGTGAGGCTGAAGGCAGTGGGAAGGAGAAGGAGATGAGAAATAGAAAGAGGAAGGTAAAGAAGTACCTGACTATTCATATCAGGTGTGCAAACACGGATAAAGCCATTTTAAGCAACGATTCAATTCTGAAAAGTGGTCTTACACCAGAGCGATACTGAGAGTATCATTCACTCTGGAACATGCCGCAAATATGCCTTATATCATTTTAAATGGTGAAACCACTAATCAATGAATTTTTTTTTTGCGCACGTCGAGATTTGAATCCGCGACTCTAGTCGACAGCCTTTCCTCTCGACCACGGAGGCCGCCAATGACAATTACTGCTTAAACATTTAAAAACATCATAGATTTAATTTTAAACTGTTCACATGGTTTTAGGCAAAACCAAACAATACTTGTATTAGTATTACTACTATAAACAATTATACATTGTTGTAATAAATGGCTTTAGCCATGTTCGGTGATCAGATATGCATAGCCTGGTACTTCCTCTACTTCCTTATCTTCCTCTTCCCCATCTCGTTTCCCTTTCCATACCCTTCAGCCTCACAACATACCCAAATTGGGGATGCCGTAGTCCCACTGGCTCCAGTTAGTAGGGAGTAGTTGGGACTTGGGAATACGGGATTGGAATTAAAAAAATTGTAAATTAGCAATAAAAACATTTACATCGTTGCTTCCGTATGACCAGATTTTTATTACCTGTGCGTACATTAATTAACTGAGTGGATTAATAAGATTTTTCATTTTGAAGCATTTCAAAAATCACATCTTGAAAATCGTATTTAAATGTGTGACGTCCCAAAAGATGATTGATGTACTATGAATGTGAAAATCTAAAAGAATGCAAGACGTAAGCGAATGGATAAGATTAAGAAAGAGAAGCTTAGATTGTTTGGAATGTAGAAGCATAGAATGGATGCACAAAGAAAGGAGTCTAAGGACAATATATGAGGCATAAGTGAATGGAATAGAAGTCGTAAGCGCCGAAATGATGCATGAACCGGTGAATCAAATATTTGACTCGGGCTGTGTTAATACTCAACTCAACAAAATGCAACTTCATCACCTCCTTTGAAAAGTCATTCAAAGTGATGAAAACAATAAAACAAAAATAGTGAAGTAGGTTACTTTTGGTTAGGTTACGGGCTGTTTTGTTATTTTTTTTCAAAACTTTTAATGACTTTTCAATGGGGTGTTGAAATGCCACTTTGTTGTGTTGTCGTGAAACCGTCAATTGTATGTGCGAATGTGAACGAAGCTTGAGTTTGTATCATGTTAGAGTTGTGTAGCAGTTTATCCTCTCTGCCTACAGTGCAGGAAAAGGGCGTGTTAGGGTTATAAATGGTTACTTAAAAATGGTTATAAATGTTTACTTAAAAATTCCAAAAGCTCATATTTGATATTGAACAAGGTGAAATTTACGAGTAGTTTAAACTTAATTGTTTTAAGTAGTTATCTATTAAGTAGTTAACTATTTTAATATTATGTAAATTTTATCATAATTTAGTTTAACGAAATTTCTTATTATTTTTAATTTTTAAACTAACGTTTAAGACAAGATTTATATGCATAGCACAAAGGGTAACAATTATTATAAGCAATAATTATCATCCTGAAACACTCATTCACATTGAAAAAATCTTCCGAGAAAAGATACATGACGCCAACGGGACAACTTAACTTGGTTGTTTTCAGGTGGAAAAAAATAAAATAAGCAATAATTTTTGAATGAAACACTAATATATATTAAATCATTTGGCGAGTATAAGATAAGCCGCCATAGCTCAATTGGGAGAGCAGCTGACCGGCAATCAGAAGGGCACGGGTTCATGTCCCGTTGGCGTCATGTATCTTTCCTAGGAAGATTTTTTCAATGTGGATGAGTGTTTCAGGCTGATAATTATTGCTTATAATAATTGTTACCGAAATTTCATTCTTTCGGAAAGAAAATAAGTTTTATCAGTGCAGTGCACAATTCTGCATATCAAAAATGATTTTATGGGCCAACAAGAAATTGCATTCTGTCGATAAGGCAAAATTTTAGTAACAATTATTGACAAGAGGCAATTTAAGATACTGAAAATCACTTTATGATAACTATTGAATTACATAAGATGATATCAAACTGATTGGAGTATTTATGTAAGTACGAGCTAATCGCATAAAATTGTATTTACATAATATTAGTATGTCATTTATTATTTCAATATTAAGTTCGTAACAAGTGTATTTAACAGCATTATAAATAATAAAGATGTACTAATGTCGCATCATGATCTGCCTGATTTTATTTATTTATTTTTCAGGTTCTCCGTAAAAAAGTTATACACCAAATTATTAAGGAGAAGATTATAAAATTTAAGA
Organism: Limnephilus rhombicus; assembly: GCA_929108145.2. NCBI lineage: Eukaryota > Metazoa > Arthropoda > Insecta > Trichoptera > Limnephilidae > Limnephilus > Limnephilus rhombicus. The sequence goes on along the minus strand of OV815272.1, from coordinate 12,215,128 downwards.
AAGAAAAAAGTCCAAGGGGGCAGTTTCACTATGTTGAGACGTATGTCAAAAGATAGTTACTGAACTCTCTATAAGTAACAATGAAGATGTCGATGGTCAATGCAGAATCGTTAAAGCAGTTGAATTGCTCTGTTTAATTGCGCATTCTGAAAGGAAGAAGTTCTCGCTTTCGGAGCATAAAAAAGTGCGTGGGATCTCCCACAAGTATACTTGTGGGAGATCCCGAGATTAACCTAAATGTCCCTATGCGTTAGGGACATTTAGGTTAATCTCCTTCAACGTAAGTGGATTCAGTACAGTACCGGAGATCAGCTTAAAAAAATGTTTCCCCAAAAATATTTTTCGGTATTAAGTTGTATTCTTCTATGGTATTAAGATCGAGCATTCCTGTTAAGAACAACGATGGATACAGGAATTGCTAGTACGTATATTCCCTCATATACAGGTAATGCATAAACCTTTTTTTTGTACTCTTCTATTTCTAGGATCTGGTTTTGTTCAGAGGGGGCCCAAATAATGGAGCTGTATTCCAGGATGCTGCGGACAAGTGCTAATGATAATTATGATCGGTCTACGACATATACACAGCCAACAATAGAAATTGCATTCAAATTATATTACGTAAGATGAGTTTCTTAGTTTATTTATTCGCTATGTTTGATGACCTAGCAGGGGTGCCCGGGTTCATGGGGTCAGGTTTGTCTAGGTCTTGGCGGCGAATTGCGTTTACCAACCAAATCAGCATTTGCCCACCTACTGCGTGGCGGGCCGGATCAGGAGAGACAGATTGAGGAAGACCTAACTTAGACCTCTCCATCCCGACCTCTCGACCCATCGCCTCGCCACATTGACCCCCAGATTTCTATCCATCCCTTGTTTCCTTTTCCTAGAACTTTCTCATATTCCTTTCCCTCAAAAGATCCTCCACACAGCATCTCTAAATATAACATAGGCCTTGAAGGATTTTTTTTCCACAGGGCGTCCTGTGTGGAGCTAATGTTAAAAAATCATTAGACATTGATTGCCATTTTTATGGAAAATCTGGAAAATTAACAAAAAAACAAATTTATTTGATTTGATATTAAATTTATAAATTCAAAATTTTAATTCTGTTTTTTTTTTTTAGCATGGTAGGTATTTTTGTGTTTTGAAAGGCAGAGGGTATAGAACGCCACTCAACTCTGTCTTGACACATACTCCTTGCTTAAATAGCTGTTATTTTGCCTCTTGTCAAAGTCCAATTCAAATATCCGTTTCAATTGATCGTATTATGTCTTACTCGGGCGTCCCCAACTTCTTTTGCCATTCACTTCTATGTCATATATTCTCCTTTCTTATACTCACAATATACACATTAAAACCGCTATGTACTAGGATAAACATGGTGTTGAATCCCCGGACGAAGCCGGATTGTAAATTTTAGTTTTTATAATAGGAGAAATTTATTTTTAAATGAATCATAAACTGTAATACTAAAACCATTGTAACGAGATCATTAAAATGTGTCAGCAATGAGTAATCTAATACATATTATATATTAACGATTCAACAGCACATCATTTTATGTATTTATTTGTACAGCACCCCTGAGGTGATTTTCCACGAAAACGGCGCTATATAAATTAGCCAATTATTATTAATTATTATTATCATTTGAAACCGTTTAAATTGAATACCTAACACAAAGTCTTAAAGACCTCACGCGATATTTAAATAATCAGTTTAAGAGTATCTGGCTTATAAAAAAAACAATCATATTTCAATCACAATCAATCATAGAAATCAATTAACTTTTATTTAAACATAATAACAGTTGATAATAAATTAGAAAAACTTATTACAACTTGCAATTCAATTTTAACATAATTTCAAAAATGTTTTTTTTTTTACATGAGTTCCTCACAGGAGGCCCCGAGGAAAATAATTTCCCTCAGGGCCTATGTCATCTTTGGGGATGCTGTGTGGAGGGTTTTTAAGGAAAGGAAGGAGAGGAGAGTTCTGGGAAGGAAAAGGGTTTAAGGGGTGGCAAGGTATCTGGGGTTCAGTGTGTCCCAGTCATCCGCCTCCATTACCTAGACAAACCTCACCCCATGAATCACTCACTCACCACATGTAGATACTTTCTCCAATTATTTTCCTCAGGGATTATATCATATTTGAGAATGCTATATGAAAAGTCTTTTGAAGAAGAGGAAGGAGTGAACGTGAATCTTGAGAGACCCATGTTGTAGGAGTGAGGAAACACAGAGGCCGCAAATCACAGCCGAGCTGTCGAACGAAGTCGTAGAAACTAACTTTTCTCATGTGACATGTATGTAAAATGGACACGCGTATCCGTGCCAGAGGGGTCAATAAAGAAAGTTCCCTGGAACATCTTCCATTGAAATACCGAAATAACAAGTTTTACTCTAAAGATTGCAATCTGTTTATTAAGATATCCTTCAAACGGATCGCAAACATTTGAAATCTGTGGTCAAGCGAATAAAAATGTTTAGTGCTGAACCCAGAAGTAGCAGGTTCAGTAGGTCGAGGGAAATATTATGTTCATCAAATTATTTTGGATTCTTTACAAGTATAAAATAACATGCAAAAATCATCATGTCGTGTCGTCACAAAAGCACTGGAAAACAGAAAAAACTGGAAACTGAAAAAGCTGGAAAACAAAAGCCTGTCGTGTCGTCAAATCATTACAGGCGACCTGAAAGACATCGAGGATATGGAAAGACAAAGAAGAGCGATATCCGTTTGTTTGAGCAGGTATGATGTCAAGGCGTTTTCACTTTTGCAGTCCAAACATAAAAATAATACAATTGAAAGAATTCTACATATCGATGTACTAGTCAGAACTGTGGCTAGATTATACTGCATCCCAATGGCATAAGCCAAAAGTCGCCTACAACGATGCTTATCGCCAACTTTTCCACCTTCTGAGACCTGCAGGGCTACGGATATTTTCCTGGAGGGACGAGTGAACACTTTCAGAGCACTTCTCCGCCACCGCATGGGAAGCTTATGCCGCAGACTACGCCAATCGAAGAATGCACTCATCACCGCCACGATTGCCTGGATGGAGTCCCCCCTAATAGCTCTCTGGAGACGGGAATCGGTCAAATTTCCTCCATAAACGGATGTTCATTTCAGTTTCAATTTAATATTTCTCATGCTTATTTTTGTTTTTGTTTTATTTTATGTATGCATTGTTAAATACTTTTTATTTTTTCTTATTATTTGTCTAATTTTTTTTTGTTATTTCGACATATGGAATGTATTGCATTGCACTTCCCCTGAATATATTCTGGAATAAACCATTATTATAAAAATCTAGTGTAGCTCTGATCGAGGGACAATGATATCTTCTCCTACTTGTAATATTGCTTCCTTGTGATGTACCAATATCCTTAATCGAAGCGTTATTTTTTGTAATAAGAGCTGTGTTGAACCTGATCGGAATAGCAAAACACTTTTCGAACTTTATCTTCCCCTTCTCCTACTCTATAACTTCCTAGAGCTGTAACACATTACTAACATTGAGGATACCATACTTTCTTCTGCCCGGTTATGCGAGCAACTTTCATCATAGGGGTCTCCTATCTATGCTCAACTTTAAAGGAATATTACTATTGCCTTCAGTAAAATTTGATGCAATATAATCGATTTACCAACTTTTGTTACCGTAATTATGACTTCATTAACCGAACAAAACAAAAGCTTATTCGCTGTAACTACTCGAGCGTTCTGCATTTCGTCTTTCTGTTAATTTGTTTGTTACGTTCCGGTTCCGGTTAAAGATGGTGGCCGTTTTAACCTGTCGTGCGCCGCAGTAACTAATTAAATGCGATCGATCGTCGAATCGTCGTGTTTATTAATTAAGTAGATGGTATTTAAGTGCCCACTTATAAACCGTGTGATTTCAGAGAAAATTTTGGTTTTGATTAATTAAATAACGGAAAGTTAGAAATACACCTTTTTTAACGTTAGATCTACATTTGTCCCTTTTTCCTTAGGAATTGATAAAGTTATGTAGGTATTTTATTTATTTATTTATTAGAGATAATATATTACAAAATTATTACATAAAATTTATAATAAATTACTCTCAATGAGTTTAATAAAACTCATTTCGGGAAGGACAACATTATACATCTAAAGGAAAATTATTTTTACATAAGAACACGGAAATCAGTGAACATATATATATATATAACGTACATGTTTACTTATTTATTATTTTCTCATTCTTTCATTGTTGCTCATTATTTTCATTCAGGGTATGGCCAGGTGGTCAAACTATCGAGAGTTCCCATGTCTCGTGAAAATATGTTCGCAGGAGACGGGACGAGGTATTTTGTTGCCACCACAATTCACACAACCTGTTTACATTGGAAGGAATAAAAACTGGCAGGGTATTTTTCTAGCCAAATGCAGCAAACTAGAGTGGCCAATGTTTCCATTGTTACGAGAGTAATTATTATTGTGGTAACCTGGCTAAAAAAACACGCCGCGCCGGGGCTTTTCATTCATGAATTATTTGATATTTTATTTTTTATTCGGATTGGGAAGAGTATTCAATTTGGGTGGCGGGTATGGGTACGGCCGCCCCGGAAACCATTTATTGGATAACCAACACCTCTGCCATAGGTCACCCCAAGTAGTTCGCTACGTTTGATGACTTAGCAGGGGTGCCCGGGTTTCCTTGCCCTTGTGCCCCTTGGGGTGAGGTTTGTCCAAGTCTTAGCGGCGGATGCATCTGCCCTCCTGCAACATGGCGGACCGGATCAAGAGAGACTGGTTGAGGGAGGCCTTTTGACGTTTTCAGCCGAACTCTTGACACATCGCCTTGCACCGCAGTTGGAGGGATGGATTAATGCGTAGATTCCTACCCACCCCTCATACCTTTTTACTTCCCAGAACTTTCTACCCTTCCCGTCCTTAAAAATACCCTCCACAAAGCATCCCCTAAGATGGAACAGGCCCTGAGGGAATTTATTTTCCTCACGGCCTCCTGGGTGGAGGTAATGTAAAAAAAAATGTTGCAATGCCCTCCAAACATTACATTTACAATTTTTCATAATCATTATTATAAGGTAAACAATCTCATACCCAGGTTCACTCCCTTTTTCCACAAAAAGACCCTCCACACAGCATCCACAAAGATGACATATGCCCTGAGTGAAATTATTTTCCTCAGGACCTCATGTGTAGTGTTAATGTAAAAAAAGGTGGAGAAACACCTGACTATTCAGAACTGATGTCCAAACACAGCTAAAACCAATTCAAGCCACGTTTCGTTTATGTGCGGTATGAGCGGTAGGTACTGAGAGTGTCTTCCACTCTGGAACGTACCACAAATAAACTATATATTATTTTTAATGAATAAACTATGAAATAACACAATATCGATTTCTTATCTATTTCGTGTCAATAGTGAAACCATGCTCCGTATACTGATATAAAATCGTCGGAAGTACGCCTATACATCTGATATTGTAAAGTTATCGATTTCTCTGTGCCTAACGAACTGAGATTTGCAGAAATGCAGAGAATGATATGAATATCGTACGTTATTAATAGGCTTAGGGAACGTACCCATACTACGTGACCTGTTCAGGGGAGGGGGGGGGGGGGGTTAAAAATTGCAAAAATTTAGTCACGTAGTATGGGTACGTTCCCTTACGTCTGTCCGGTTGAAATTTAAATTTAATTTTTTTAATTTATCTGACTTAATACATATCTGACGTCGCGCCTTATGCAAAACCATCTCCGTACTTGAAGTTTGTTAAAAAAAAATTTTTTTGCAATAGAACAGAATCCAAGCAAGTAGCCAATAATGCCAAAATATGGCGCCACTCACGTTAAAAAGATCGCGTGAGAACCTTTTCGGGTATGGAGAGATTAATGATAATATAATTATTTTTGTAACTGGCAGTTGTGAATAATAATATCACGCGTCTATATATTATACATGACGTCATTGCCTGTGGCGGTTACTTTGTCCCGGTGACTAGCTGTCACTGGATCCGAGGAACCGGCTATTTTTGGAACCGGTTCCTGTCGAATTTATAAAATGTTCACTCACACTTCAACTGGGTGAAGCCGGACGAAAGCCGCCCGCAGGGCCTAGCAGCAAAAACCTGCGGCGCGGGTTTTTAACTGCTAGTCTATAATTTATTGGTCGCTCCATTTTCCTCGTTTATCAGTTTACTGCCCTTCGTATAAAGCACCTTGAATAAATGCCCCCGTTAACCCACCCTTGCCCCGGATCTGAGGTTTGCTGTCAAACGATTGAAATATTGGTAAACAAGTACACACAACATGATTACCCCTATTTACGTTGTCGCTAGTCTGAATAAATTCTGAATGAAAATATAAATGTTGTATTTTTCATCTTTTTCGAATAATATTACATACTACGTGCTTCATTATATTATCAATTTGACAAATTATTTATTTATTTACCACAACTGCCACTGCTACTTCCAAAATCACAGATATTGATAAATGTTTACGTCGGCATTACCATTATGTATTGTTTTAATAGACATATTTTCAGTAAGCTGTTCATAAGTGTAATGTATCATAATTAGTCTATGATTAGTTCCCATGTTAATTTAGTTGTATATGGGCTCTTCGGGTTCGGGTCACATGGTTTCGTTTCCGAGTTGCCGAAGGTAGATGTGCAAACTTTCTTTCCGTGATCACATAAATAATATCGTAAATAAATTACTTAAACTACTCGGCTTCATTCATAGAATTACCTCTGACTTCAAACATATAAGTACACTTAAAACTCTTTACTGTTCGCTGGTTCGCCCTCACCTTGAATATGCTAGTGTCATTTGGTCTCCTTTCTACGCTGTCCACATTTGTCACATCGAATCCGTACAACATCGTTTCCTAAGAGGAATTGCTTGGAGGTTGGGTCTTGAAAGAGGCAAGTACTCATATGATGAAATTGAACACATTTTAAACATGCCTTCTTTAGAAAAACGTAGAAAGGACTCTGATCTAATTTGCATATTTAAAATTATCAACAGTATTACAGATACACCTGCATTGTTACAACTCATCCAGTTTAACATCCCTTCCCGTAGGCTTCGAAATAATGAATTGCTGTTCCTCAATCAACATTCTACTAATTACGGATACCATTCTCCCTTATCCAGAATGTCGAGACTTGTCAACGCAAGTCAAAGCATTGATTTTTTTGGTGTAAAACTAAATGACTTTCGGCAGTCGTTACGCAATATTTAAATGCTTTTTCATGCTTTGACTTGTAGTGTCTCTATATGTACTTTTTATATTTTATATTGTCATTGCTATTAATTTTTATGTGCTCTCCCTTCACTGTCGTCTCTGTTTTTTATTTTTTTATTCGTGTTATTATTATGTTTTTAATGGACTGTTGTCCGTAAATTAATAAATAAATAAATAAATAAATGTGCAAAGTAATTTTAATTCTAGCTCCGCAGACAAAACCTAGCTTTCAACAAGGAAGACGTTAGTTCTCCAGAGTATAATGATAAATTACGATACGTCAATGAACAGTCAGTTTAGATTTAAAAAACCTAAGTCCTTCAATAAACATCCTGTAGTGCTGTAGAATACTGGTCCCAGTAGGTACTTAAAATAACGAATGTCTCTGGAGAGAACATCTGATTTATTTGGTATTTCGTCTACAATATACTGTTTTATTAAAATATATTGTTGACAGGTAAAGAATTAACTGAATTAAAACCTAGGAAATAAATAACGAGGTAATATTGTAAAAACGTTGGACGTCTGAAATACTATTTAATATTTATTTTTAACTTTATGAGTAAAACCTCAAATTGTAATATTTAATTAAAAGAAAACAATATTTGCAAAACTCAATCGAAAATCTAGAAAAAAAAAATCAGAAAAATATATTGGTACCTCTTGGACTCGAACCCAGGGACCTTCGGCTTTTTGGGCTGCGACTCTACCAACTGAGCTGAGCTAAAATTTATACAGACACTATCTAGATAGCATTTAGTTCGGGTTTGAATCTTGTAATCATACATAAAGATACCGCCAATAAAATATGCGTTTAGAAATCGATACATTATGTTGGTAGTTCTTAAAGAGTAACAATTATTACAAGCAATAATTGTCAGCCTGAAACACTCATTTACATTGAAAAATCTTCCGAGAAAAGATACTTGCGGGTATCTATTTGGCGGGTATTTGATAAGCCCCCATAGCTCAGTGGTCAGAGCATTCGACCGGCAATCGGAAGGACACGGGTTCAAGTCCCGTTGGCGGCAAGTATCTTTTCTCGGAAGATTTTTCAATGTAAATGAGTGTTTCAGGCTGACAATTATTGCTTGTAATAATTGTTACTCTTTGTGCTATGCATAAAAATCTTGTCTAAACGTTAGTTTATAAATTAAAAAATAATAATTAATATTTAACAAGTTTAAGTATTTCCCCAATAAATGCAGACATAATTTGTCTCGACGCCACCTAGCGAGGGATTTAACACTAACAATGTCTTTCTCGCAAAAATAAAGTTGGTTGTTTTCAGGTGGAAAAAATATAACAAGCAGTAATTGTTGAATGAAACACTAGTATATATTGAATTATTTGGCGGGTATTTGATAAGCCCCCATAGCTCAGTGGTCAGAGCATTCGACCGGCAATCGGAAGGACACGGGTTCAAGTCCCGTTGGCGGCAAGTATCTTTTCTCGGAAGATTTTTCAATGTAAATGAGTGTTTCAGGCTGACAATTATTTCTTGTAATAATTGTTACTCTTTGTGCTATGCATAAAAATCTTGTCTAAACGTTAGCTTATAAATTAAAAAATAATAATTGGTAGTTCTTAGTCGAAGTATGGTGCAGTTAAAAATGACCGAATCGGATAGGGAGACTTTAGATCAGTTGGTAGAGTCGCGGCCCGGAAAGCAGAAGGTCCTGGGTTCGAGTCCCAGAGGTGCCAATATCTTTTTCTGATTTTTCTGTCTCCAGGTTTTCGAATGAGTTTCGCCAATATTTTCTTCATTTAATTAAACATTATTTTAATTTATGTTTTTTGCAATATGTGAATTACTTGTGTTGATTAACAAACGTGGAATCCATAGCTTTATCGGTATAATTATAAAATTACAAGGCCATATGAACATTATTTTAATGTCTTTTCGGATAAATTGTGTCGAATCAGCACAGTTCGTGAAATCAATTTGTAACCTTTATGGATTCGCTTAAAAAAAGAAGCAGATGCTGAAAATGATTTTAAAACCATTTGTAAAAAGGTCAAAGATTGGACTCAGAGAAAGAATGAAATTAATCAAATTTAAGATTACGCCCATCTGGGTTCTACTGGAATTACAAAAAAATACAATTAATTTAAAAAAATAAATAAATTGAAAAATGACCTAAAACTACCGTAAAATTTCTTATCTATTTTTAGTATTTATTTTAAATCTTGAAGTCTATTATTGATAAATCTTGATTTTTTTCTTACATGTCTGTTTGTTTTTATTTTTAATATTTTATTATTTACTTACATGATTTCATACACTTGAGCATGAATTCCCTTACCAAACACAAGAGCTTTATTATTTTTATTTTTTTAAGAAAGACAAACATTCCCGGGTTACGAATAACCCAACAATGTTTTAAAATCTAAGTCTACCTCCCACCATCATACTAAGCGGAAAATATTGCTCTTGTCGTGATGGAGGACCTAGCCAGATTTGACGACCTCCATAGTCCAGTGGATAAGACTCTTGACTCACAATCCGGAGGTCGCGAGTTCGAACCCGGCATGCGCAAATAAATTTTATTAGATTAATTTGTGTTATTTCACAATTAATTCATTTAAATAATATATAGTATATTTGCGGCATGTTCCAGAGTGGAAGATACTATCAGTATCGCCCTGGTGTAAGACCACCATTCAGAATTGAAACGTTGCTTGAAAATGGCTTTAGCCGTGTTTAGTGACCAGATCCGAATAGCCAGGTACTTCCCAACCTTCCTCTTCCCCACCTCCTTTTCCCCTCCCCACTACCTTCAGCCTCACAACATACCCCAATTGGGGATGCCATAGTCTCACTGGCTCCAGACGGGAGCAGTTGAGATTCTTGTGCGGTATTCACTGTAAAAAAAAAAAAGCCAGCCGAGAAACCGAACACGCGACGCCCGGGTGGGACCCAAATGCGTTGCCCACTCAGTCACTGACCGGCCTTGTCTCTTTATGGTGAGGAAAAACAAGTTTTATATTCATTTATAAAACTGTATAACATAATATAAAAAATGTATACTTGTTGTAAAAAAACATACAAATATAAATTTTATTTTTTTTCGTTATTTGTTTTTGGGGTGTTATGCCGTGTTGCGCTACCTCCATCTTTAGCCAACGTTTCGGACAGCGTTGCAGTGTCCATCATCAGGGCAGATCCGGCAGATTCAGTAGATGTGTCTACCGGATCTACCAGACACACATCTACCGGATCTGCCCTGATGATGGATACTGCAACGCTGTCCGAAACGTTGGCTAAAGAAGGAGGTTGCTCAACATGGCATAACACCCCGAAAACGAATAACAAAAATACTTTTGGAAAATCTTAAAATTTTTGTATCCAATTTTTTCTTTCTTAAAACTGACTATAAAACCGTGAAATGCATAATACTCGTACAATATTATGCTTTTAATTCCTTGCTTTTTTACATTAGATCCACATGAGAGTCCCCGAGGAAAATGATTCCCCTCTGGGCCTATGTCATCTTTGGGGTTGCTGTCTGGCGGTCAGTGTAACCAGAGGGGACGGATGAATTAATTCATCCCTTCCAATGCGGTCCAAATCCTGCTGAGAGTCATGCTAGTCACAAGATCTCCATCAACCAGTCTCTCTCGATCCGGCCTGCCATGCACTTGGTGAGCAGTCGCATCCGCCGCCAAGATCCGGGCAAATCTGACCCCCATGACCCGGGCACCCCTGCTAAGTCACCAAAGTAGCGAACCACTTGGGTTGACCCATGGCAGAGGTGTTGGTTATCCAATAAATGGTTCCCGGGCGGCGGTACCCATACCTGCCTCCCAAATTGACGAACTCATTTCAAGTGTATGTAAAATTAAGATATTTGGTTAACTTATTTTACAAAATTCATCCCGGTGAAGTATCTACTTCAAAAATGTATTAAGACTCCGCTACCCGAATTTCTACAGATTTTTTTACATATCTCCCTTAAACACGTCAAGTTTTAAAGCTTCTAAAAAAATATATGTTATTTTTGAAGATAATATCTAGACATTAACCGCGCCGAAACGCAAATTATATAAAATTCGCTCGATTGAAAAAAATCTCAAAATATGCTCCAAAAATTATTATGAACACGTTTGTTTCAGTTATTTTACAAGTTATACGTATGAAAAAATTCACAGTGTTTCTTTAAATGCTGTTTATGACAACACCATCGAGAATTTTGCTCTATTTTAAACGAGTCGTGTTTTATTAAACATTTTCACAATTTTCGCATCGATTTTGCCGCTTTAAATACTAGCGCGCTCCTCTAACATTCGTAATTTCAAATCTCTCAATCTTCTTCTTTTTGAGCCCGGTTGCGGCGCCTTAAGTTTTAAGAGAGTATCATCCAGACCAGCAAATAAAATTCGTTTAATATGAGTAACAGTCAGGCATTTCAGGGAGGGCACTTAATTACTCGTAATAACCCGAAGTTTCGTGACATATTATCATGTTTGGGTGTGTGGGGGATGATAATAGTGTTGTAAACTTTGTTTATGTGGAACGTGGGACCTATATTAAGTTTGTTTTTAACCCTTATCTGGTCAGACCAACGTGCATGAAATTATTATGTGTTTTATTTGCGGGGGATGCTGAGAGAGAAAGATAATTAAATGTTCGTGTTATATTACACGTATACATTAGTCATGAAAACGGCAAGTTACACTTTTGGAAATTGAAAGGGACCTCCAGTACCTTCGATAAAAATAAATTCGATTAAAAACAGAAATGTTGGTATCAACCCTTTCCTTAACCCTTTTAGTACCTTTAAATGGCGTTTAAAAAAACCAATCACAATGTCAAATGGTACATTTTTGCAAATTCCGTAAATTCGGTTTTGATCTCAAAATTTGAGCAAAGTCAGTATAAAATGTTCTAAAACTTCTCATGTCGATTACTTAAGAGTTAAAATGTTGTATATCCAATTTTGGTAGCAAATAAATTAAGTACTGAAATGTATTAAAAATAGCCATATATTTTTTAAAACCAAATATTGCATCTCGTATATCTACTGTCCCAAAGATATAAACATATTAAAATATATTGTAAATCCTTCAGTAATTTTTTTTTTTGAGTACAGATATTGTACCTTTTTAACAGTATTAATATTTTTTGCTAAACATGAGTCCACGTCAAAATATTGTATTTATATCCGAAACAGAAACATTAACATACGGAATTAAAAGTTTATCTTTACATTACAAAATCTAATTTTCGAAGGTTTGGAATCATTCCATTTCAGTTTTCGATTAATTATGTTTTATGGAGATAAATTATTTTTAACATGTGTTTGTTTATTCGCAGAAAAAAATAATAATTAGGTGATTTTTTCAGAATAAAATTTATGAGATACTAACTAACCTACTGTTTTTTTTCATGAATGGTAAAACATGTAATTTAATTTTTATTGACATTGTCGTAATTTATTCCAGCAATGTAAATAAAAGAAGAAAAAATGAGTTAAGTTAGTTAATAAAGTGAAACTTTTTTTTCTCACGCCAAATCATCCAAAACTCTTTCAATCTCTGCCGGCATAGATTCAAAAGAACATTATTAATTTAATAAATTCCCACACACTTGAATAAAAAACAGGTGATTTGATTTTTTTAAAGAACACGAAATATAAGACGACAATATATCCTAAAATATATTCAGAATCTTAACGACGTAAGTAAATAAATCGTGTATACAAATTGCGACTCGCGGCGGACGGACTTACTGTCGAATTTGCCATATCAAAGAAAATAAGAAGAAGAAAAATAATGTGGGAATCTTAACGACGTAAGTGAAGAAAGCGTGTAAACAACGCCGCGGCACGGCGTATTGTACGAACGTTTGGTCGAATTCACTCTAGCAGGCCTGGAGATTCGAACTTTCTGCCGCGTTGATTTTAATTAATTCTGAAAAATGTGTTACAAATATTTAAAATGTGTCTCCCAATGACGTTATCGTCATTGGTGTCTCCATGTTGTTCTCCCGAAGTTTCATCGTCTAGAAAAATAAAATCTGGTGCTTGGCGCTAACTTTATAGTTGAAAAACGGGTTATAAAGTTTTAAAATCGTTGTACGTAAAATATATTAATGGAAAGGTACTGTTTATATTAAACTAAAATATAAACAACTCGCATTTCTTGTGCTGCATGGAAGTAAAAAAGTTATTATAGTTACGAATTAGCCGGAAATGATTAAAATGTGAGTTTTGAGCACACAAAAATTATTAGGGTTGTGTACCGCCTTGGAAAAAATACTTTAAATTGAACAAATATCACACCACAATAACCAGAGATATGTGAGAAAAAGTAAAATTCACATTGGTTGATGACATGAAATATAATATAAATCAGTCAAAAATTATTATTATTTATATATAGGTACCAAAGCAAGTATGTAATACATCGAAACTTATGCAAACTCTTTTAAACATATTTTAAATAATTTTTATTCATGTTAAGCGCGAAGCAATCGGTTTCTCACTGGGTTAGGTTAAAACAATTCAATCAATTCGGGAGGAGTCTATGGGAACCGCTCGCTGCCCGGGAACTATTTATTGGAAAACCAACACCTTTGCCATTGGTCACTCCAAGTGGTTCGCTACGTTTGGCGACTTAGCCGGGTGAGGTTTGTCTAGGTCTTGGCGGCGAATGCATTTGATCACCTACTGATCGGGCCTGATCAGGAGAGACTGGTTGACCTAATCTAACCTAACCTAGATCTCTCCAGCCGGATTCTCTCGACCCATCGCCTTGCACCGCTGAAGGAGGGATGATTTCTCACGTCCGTCACTCTTAGACAAATTGACCCCTAGATTGCTACCCACCCCTCATACATGTTTTCTTCCCAGTATATCCTTTCCTTCCTTTCCCTAAAAATATTCTACACATATCATCCCCAAAGGTGACATAGGCCTGAGGGATTATTTTCCCCAGGGCCCCCTGTGTGGAGCTAATGTAAGAAAAAAAAACGATGCGAATCGGCCACTTAACGCATAGTGTTTTCTTTATCACATCGTCAATTCGTTTTAACTTCGCACATACATTTTTTTTTAAACCATATACTTTTGTTAGACCACTTTGTTTTACAAATAAAATGCATATAATCTGGTAATGTTATAATAAAAATTTAAATTGTAATCACGCGCATACGACCGATGTACGAAACTTGTAAACACCCCATGGCATATATTTTATGATAGACAACAAACGATTACAATAATAACGCCATTGTTGATTAAAATAAAACAGGCAGTTTCATGGTAATCATTTAAAATCGTTAAAATTTTTCACACATGTTTATGTATTCAATATGTTTTGAAATCTTTTATGCGCAAATAACCTTGATGTTTGGAAACAAAACAGATGTGCATTTTTATTGTAATCAAGAAAATTACAGTAACAACTCGATTCATTCATTAACTTTTGAGCACGATTGCTGAAATAAAATATGAATATTCTTCTTCATAAATAAACACAAGTTTCCTAACAATCTACATATTGTCTGTCCTGATCAACACTGCAAATTGGCAAAAGGAGGTTCCTCAGGCATAACACCCCAAAAATCAATCACGATAGTGAATGTTAACATTTCTTAAAACACAGTAATTTTTTACTATAAAGACAAAGTTTTTTTTTTTTTTTAAATGAAATACAAACATTCCCGGGTTACGAATAACCCAACAATGTTTGAAAATCTCCTACTACCACCACAGAAAGCCGAAAATGTTGCTTGTGTTGTGATGGTGGACTTAGCCAGCCGAGGAATCGAACACGCGACGCTCGGGTGAGACCCAAGCGCTATGCCCACTCAACCACTGACCAGTAATGCAATAATGACAGGAAAAATATAATTTATTTGTTTATTTTATTTATAAAATACATGTTACATATATTAGACATTTAAGTAGATTAGATTTATTAAATCACCATACTAGGCGGCTGCCTGTTTCATGGTGATCAATTAAAGATAGTTACTTTGAGTGAAGTCTAGTGTAAACACATAGTAAAATTGGAAAAGTTATAATAAAAAAAGAAAAGAGAAAAAGAAGTGCGTAAGGATAAGATTATGAAAATATACATAATAATACCAAAATTTTTATATTTATTTGTATGCGTGTGTTTTTATATGTGTGCTTGCGTACGTGCACGCATATACAGGTGCACACATCCATATACACATAAACACACACACACACACACACATATGCACCTACGTACATGAATACAAACATATATATATAAATAAGACTGAACATGATTTACATTTGTTTCACAGGAAAGTCCCCAGGTTGTAATTCCATACCTTATGACAGATTTAGCCAATGATAAATAAATTATTTGAAGTGTGCATATTGGAACATAGAATTTTAATTTATATAATCTGCTAACAATAGATCTGAGTCGTCCACAGACTTTATTTTTTGTGAATCACATTTGAAAAAAACAGTCAAAAATAAGACATAAATAAACATATTCTTTAACCAGTTTAATGTTATTATTAGATGTAGAAAGCAGGTTTTTATTATTAAAAAAATGTCTGTGTAAAATGCCTGATCGAAATGCGTTTTGTATGACAAACAATAATGTCGCTAATAATAACAATATTTTTTTAAATAAGCCTTTTTTTGGTGGATTATGGGCATGATCGATTCGGATGACAAATTACTGTATTATCATTATTCGTAAATCCAAATGACATTGAAAACGTATGTAGGATTAGATACTACGGCCATGTGATAAAAAGTGACATAAAAATTGTTGCCGATCCTTTGTACTTCTTTGACCGAAATATTACTGTACCCCTGAAACCATTCCTCCTGAAGGTGTTCAAAGCTTGCAAGGAAGGTTGCCGGTAATATTTGAGGTCTTCATTACTTTGATAACTTGATCACATCACACATTAAGTTTAAGGTTACGCGATCATTGCGCGAAATAGTACCTATTTATTTTTTTCTTTATTTTTACGTCTTTAAAATATCTTTTAAATAAATTTTTACGTCTTTAAAAACATTCTTATTATTATCGTTATATGTTTTTGGGGTTTTATGCTGTGTTGGACTATCTCCTTCTTTAGCCAAAGCACTTCTATTACACATCTGCCCTGGCTATGGACACTATAAGGCTGTTCAAAACGTTGGCTAAAGAAAAAAATATCAAATCGTGTCTTTTCTAACGATTTTTTTTAACACTCGAATGGATCCATCGTTTATGTATAAACACGTCAATACCAGTACATTCTTTAATCATCCTTAAAAATGTTCACTGTGACAAAATGGGATCGGATCATTCGAAAAAAAAAAGTAAACGACATCCCATATTATAATTAAACTCACATAGAACGACACGCTAGCGGTCTCATGTAGATATTTTGAAAACAAAAAGTCGATGAATTAAAAAAAAACTCGTTCTTTCGTTGATTCCTATTTTTTACCATCCGCAAAGTTAAGTTTGTTAAGCTGTACGAATCTACAAAGAAACGAGACGGATGATCTGCTCGAACAAAGAAAATAGTATACATTTTACAAATTGAATTTAAAAATAACGCACTGTAAGCCTTTTTTCATTACCCTATCACACAAAGAAATCATTTCAAATTGTGATGTTTGTGAACATTATCCATACAAAGGTTCGACATAAGTAAAATAAAGTACAGGGTAAACGTGAATACTCACTAACGATGTGGATCATGAAGGAGGCGAACACCACCACCCACCCCCACCCACCGTCAGGGGGAGGGGGTGGGGAGCACCTTCCCTCCTCTCCCTCCACCCGCTTCTTCTCCACCACTCCGTGAGACATCCTTTTCTCTTCCTGCTTCTGATAACCTGGTAAGAAACTTCCTAATTTCTATCACCACCAATTTTTAACTACTGTTTTGCACTCAACACTATCTTATATATAATAAATTCATTGACTTTATTATTATTATGCTTTTTGTTTTTATTAATAGTAGTATCTTAAGGCGATAGCGATTCTAAATCGATTACACGAAGCAAATAATTACGTACAAAATTATCACACGCACAAAGATTTGAAACAAAATTATAAATTATTTTAAAGATTACACCACGCGGGTTATCTCTTCACATCGCACATTATTATTTGTTTTATTTTATTTTTATTGTTATTTAGTTAGATTATATTTGGTGATCTGTTTTGGAAACATCGGATGTGCTGGTGATCGGGAGTAACTACTTGGTACTTTGGCGGACTTATCCATTCAAATGCGATCACTTTTCATAGATGTCAAGGTGTCGTCAATGCAGCAATCTGTAAAAAAACATAAATAATAAATATAAGACACTTTATAGTAATTATAAAATAGTAATTAATTACAATAATGGACTACAGAACTCCTGGATGACGCAATGCTCCAAAATATTACGGAGAAACGGCCTGGATGAAAGCAATACCAGAAGCGAAGAAGATATAGCCTCGGAACGAGAAGAGCCGACACCAACAGCCTACCTAGGCAATGAGTTGGGACATTGCAAAGAAGAAGAAAATAAATTAATGTATAACATCACGCCACCTCATTTAGTTATGTAAAATTATCATGCCGTGGCATGTCCAATTATCACGTAATGTCATGTCGAAGTATCATGCCATGTCATGTCCAGTTACCAAGTCCAGCCATGCAAGGGCGGATCGAAGGGGGGGGGGGCACAATCAACAATTACTATCATACTTCAAGTTTATTTCTACAATTTCAAGTATGTATAGGAAGGTTTTTATGAAAGTGTCAAAACCATAGAAAAATTAAATGTTTAATAAAGACAGTTTATGCTTCTAAGTATGTACTGTGATGGAATCTCCACAGTACACATAAGTACCGTCTGGGGGGTGCCCCCGTGCCCCCCCCCCCCAGATTCCGCCCTTGCAGCCATGTATGTATAATTAATTATCATATCGTCAAGCATCATGCCATGACATGTAATGTAAATATGTAAATATCGTTTAATGCCTTGTTGAAGTGTCATGTTCAATTATCATGCCATGTCACATTCAATGAAATAAAACAATCAAAACATCCAATAAAATAAGAAATAAAAGGTAATAAAATGTTATAAATTTACTTTAAAAAAATATAAAATAATGTGTGAAATTATGAAATTTTCTCCCTGCACAATATTTATCTAGAGCACGACAAAGTATTCAAATGCTAAATAAGCATTAAATATTCTACTCACTTTATAAAAAGGCTTGAAAAGTAAGATTTGAATAATAATATTTTTTTCGGTATGTACCAAAAGGTGACCGAACAACTCGGAACCTCCTTTGAAAAGTCAGTAAAAGATTGGAAAAAAATGGTTAAATATGTAGGTTACGTTAGGTTAGGGCTATGGGCTATTTTTTAAAAGCTTTTAATTATTTTTCAAAGAGTTGTTGAATTTTAATTTTACGTAATCGAAATTTAGAATGAAATATTTTCCACTTCCCCCAATGCAAATAGTTGTCTTTTAATGAAATTAAGGTGAATCAAAAGATTTTTTCAAAAAAGTGCGTATTAACCATTGCCAGCTATATCAAAAATTTACCCACGGTTATATTATTTGCTCTCATCATGTACTTAATATTGTATTGCATTCTCAACTTTGCTGATATTTAAATAATTATTTTCCTATGTTACCCTATTTTTCGTATTATTTTCGACTTGGGTATATCATTATGTTTGTAGGTATGATGATACATGTATTACCACGCTAATGCGTTTATGATTATTTCATTTATTGACGTAATATTCTTTTCTGTGGAACTAATCTGCTGTTGACAAGCTACACATGCGGTACATTAAAAGGTATAAATTTCGGGAGCCATTGAGAAGATAGTGGGGAGGAAAAGGAGATGGTGGAGAGGAAGGTGGGAAAGGTACCTGGCCATTCAGATATGGTCACGAAACACGGTTGAAGGTATGTCAAGCAATGTTTCAATTCTTAATGGTGGTCTTACACCAGGGCGTTACTGAGAGTATCTTTCACTCATATATTATTTTAAATAAATTTATTGTGAAATAACACAAATATATCAAATAAAATTTGTTTGCGCACGCCGGGTTGGAACCCGCGACCTTCGGATTGCAAGTCGAGAGTCTTACCCCTCGACCACGGAGGTCGTCAAAATCATCTAATATAATGGTAAAAATATTGTTTCAGCTTTTTTATGCCAATAAATCGATAAGCAATATTCATACCAGAGCGATTTGCAAATTTGACAAAGGCACTTCTAGAATTAAGTCCTGGATATAATAACTTATTTTGTAATTGATGTAGTATTACAAAATCAAATACATATATATATGCTTTATTTTTATTTTTATTTTTATTTTTATTTTTATTTTTATTTTTATTTTTATTTTTATTTTTATTTTTATTTTTATTTTTATTTTATTTTATTTTATTTTTTTTTTTAAATTTTTTTATTTTTTTTTAATTTTTTTAATTTTTTTTTATTTTTATTTTTTTATATATATACTCTTGATTAACTATCAAGTTTAGACTTGAATGCCCAAATCTCATTTAATTTGTACGTATTTGACAGTCAATAAAAAGCATTCTCTGTAGATCCTTCAGATGTACCTAATAGTGATTTTTTTTACACAGCTTTACAATATCTATTTTAAATGTAAGAAACGATATATTTTGTTTGTTTAGCAGTAAGAAAGCTGAGAAAATAAACCAGCTGTTATTCTGTAATAAAATATAAAGTGATTTGGTTCTGTCAACCTATTTGTATAAATCTTCTGGGATCGACATAATCGTAGAAGCAAACGCAGGCTTAGTTCGACGATAAAAAATTTCGTGGGTATGTACTTTTCTTTGATTAAAACCCGTAACCAATAAAATTATGATGTTTATTTGAGATATCTATTAGATAATGCAATTTATTACGTTTTAATTGATTTCTGCTACCTGCGTTGTAAGATTGCATCGGAATGTGACCGAAGCACTTAAATATGTCGACGTGACAACGACGCTTTATTTATACTCAATTCGCACCTGATGATTTTAATTAAGGCAATCTACGTTTATCTTTTACATATATGCTTAAATTCAGGAAAACATCTAGAACTTAGCGCCTCCTACTTTCTGCTGTTATTGTGTTTTCAGTTTGCTCGATAAATGTTCATATTGTATTCTTAAATTTATATGGTAACTCTACCTGAGGGAATCAATACTAGAAACTTTATCTAACTGATTTCCTCTTATACACAGACAAAACCATGTACAAGTTAGACGTGTGCATTGCTATGCAGGGTTTTAAGGGACGTACTAGACTTTCTTGAACCGGTGTTTGCTGACAATATAAATTTATTTTTTTAAAATAAAATTATGCTCTACGGCGACTTTTTTTTTTAAGTGATGTGCTCATTGTAACAAATTTCTTCAGACTAATTCGTGGAAGGTTCGAAAACTCAGCTATCATGGAGAGCATTAGTTTCTATGTTCCCTCCAATGGTTATCTCCATCACCGACAGCATATAGACTGTTTTATCTCCCTGCTTGCAGAACTAACTTGCAAATGGTTATGCTGGTCGGGAAAGCTGTCTTGTTAAATAGAATCATTTCGAATATCGATATATTTAACATCACTGAAGCACAATTCAAACGACAAGGTTTGTTGCTGTTAATCTGATTGTGCTTCATTGATGTATAAATTTCTTAAATCTGTTTGAATAAGTTTTTCTCTCTTTTAAAACGCTATGAAATTTTAATTTTGTAATGTTTTTAAAATGAATAAATTGAATTGAAGTCATGTTTTATTATAAGAATTTCTTTAAAATCGAACAATAAATAAATTTCTTCCACATAACGTAACTAGATATTCAGCCGAGTAACCGCCCAACCCCTCACTCGACCCTAACTGTCCGACACAAGGTGGTTTTTATGTTTTTAGTTTTAAAAAAAAATTTCACCAGAGACTGAAATTCCATTTACATTTTTTACTCCAAATAATGTCAGGAATCACTTGTTAAAGTAAACAAGTACGCCACTTAAAACCTTGTACATTTCTATGGGTTATTGTGAAGAGCATTAGCTTTCCGGTGGTTATCTTCGTAATCGACACCTTATATGTATGCTGTCGTAAAACTGCATACATGTAAATATTTTATCTCCTGCAGGATTGATATGGGAGAGCTTCCCTGTTATTGAATAAATTACTTTGAATATTGACATATTTTCCATTAGTGAAGTGGCATTCGAACGACTGTACTTGCTGCTGTTGAAAAACCGAACTAGACGGAACACTTGTTTATTTCGTTTTTTTATAAATAAAGTAAAATAAAAAAGTAGTTTCGTAACCAGAGTGACATACACACATATATTATTTTTAATGTAAATGCCTCACAAAAGCTCCAACTACTCCCGTCTGGAGCCGGTGAGACTATGGCATCCACAATGGGGTATTTCCACGTGTTTTTTTTATTGCTTAAAAAAATTAAGCAAAAAATTACGATGATTAAAGCATTTTTATTTTATTTTTATGTTGACGAATAATTTTTTTACAGCGAGTTAAAGTTTCCCATTTTGGAATTACCGCTAAAACGATATTTTGGGGCGTGGCTATCGTGTGACGTCATGAGTGAGGACGCTCACTGACAGTGTTTATTTATGCTAGTTCAGCTTAGCGACACTTGTGACGTCACAAACCCATTCCCCAATCATGGGCCGTTTTGATTTGGTCAGTTTTAGATCGTTTTTAAAATCAATAATATTGAATGAAAACATAAACATCAAACATTTTTAGTAGGATTATTAAAATCAGAAAAATAATCTTTACATATTCCGTACATTTTCCACAGAATTCCTCGTTTGTGGAAATACCCCATTGGGTATATTATGTTGTGAGGCTGAAAGAGATGGGCAAGGGGAAGGGTGAGGAAGTACCTGACTCTTCTCACCTTTTCTACTTCACTGAACACGGACAAAGTCATTTTTAAATCAACGTTTCTATTTTGTATGGTGTTATTATACAAGGGCAATACTGAGAGCATCTTCCGCTCTGGAACATGCTGCAATTGTACTATATTTCATTTTAAATGGATAAAATTGTGAAATAACACAAATTAATCAAATAAATTCATTTGCGTTCGGTGGAATTTGAATCCGCGTCCTCCAGAATGCTAGTCGAAAGCCTTGCTCCTCGACCACGGAGGTCGTCAAAAAGCGCAGCTTTAGGGTACATTAAAAATAATTATTTTTATTAAAAATTAAATTAAATTTCCGGATCTATAGGATATTGCTGTTGAAGAAAAAGCTAAAACCTTCTGCCAAATAGAAAAGAATTATTCCGTGTTATGTACATTGTTATGTTCGAATTTCAAACTGATGCGCACAATAAAAAAAACAGGCAAATGACAATTTTCACTTGTCACCGCCAGCAAAACAAAAAACATCGGTAAAACTTTGAAATACGTGTTGAAAAGTCTTTAGACATGTTTTAAATAAACAGCGTGGAGAGTGTTGAAAGATCAGTCGGACGACTAGACAGACATTGTGAAAAAATAATTTTGATTTTCGTACAGCAATTGGAGTAAACAAATTCAAGTTTCTATTTTTCTCATGTCTGGATTCTAACAACACTCTGGTTACAATTGTTTTTGTAATCCGTATTAAGTACAAAAATATGTTCAAATCGTAAGTAAATAATAAGATAGCCAAATATGAAATGAAAGATAAGTCGCATTGTGGCGTTACATGATAATATCGACAAAACATTCCTTATCCAACATCTGGGTCAATAGAGTCAAGAAGATTCCCTTCCACTGGCACCGGTCTTACTAAAATATCAGCAATGTGATGTATTACTCATATTACTCATAAATCCAAACAGACTGTATCATTACCTGCCCACATCAATTATTATTGTATGTAATTATGAAAATAAGACTTAATTTTTTAATTTATTTATTTTACTTCCCGAATTTTCCAGAGATTTCAAGAATGCTTTTTCTTTTGGAAAAATAGGAATCAAACCATACGGCGTACTTTTTTTTATTTTTAACCATTTGAATAATTGCTTCAAAGCTCCACAGCTCATCGTTGAAATAAAAGGGGTTCGAAAATAAAATGGTAATTTTTTGGGTTTTTTGCATTAGCTCCACGCAGGTGGTCCTGGGGAAAATAATTTCCCTCAATTTACCTGTCATTTTTGGGGATGCTGTGTGAAGGGTCTAGTTAGTAAGGAAGTAGAGATAGGTCTGAAAAGGAAAAAAGTATGAAGGGTGGGTAGGAGTATGGGCAGAGTGTCCAGGAGTGGCGAACGCATTAATCCATCCATCCCACTGCGGTGGAAAGCGATGTTTGGAGAGAGTCCTGCCGGAGAGATCAAATGGTGTGCCTTAACCAATCTCTCGCAATCCTTCAACCAATCTCACGCAATTAGTGGACAGACGCATCAACCTCACCCCAAGAACCCGGGCATCACGGCTAAGTCACCAAAGTAGCGAAACACTTGGGGTGACCAATGGCAGAGGTGTTGGTAAATATTCCCGATACAAAAAGCTATGCTAATTTTATGGCGCCATGGCTCAACATTGAAAGTTTTAGCGCTTTAGCACACAGATCTTTGTCGCCATAGCCATTATTTGTTTTATTTACATGGAATACATAAATAATAGCACAAAATCCAGACGCGTATATTTTCAACTGAGTAAAGGCTTAGTATTGCAAAGATGTATTGGCTCAGAAAGATAAACAAAAAATAAATATGTACATACATAGTATTTCACTTTCATTTATTCAATAAATCAGTTGAGTCAATCGAGTAGGATTGATCGAGACTTGAAGTTTTTTATCCGATTTCATCCATCCCCCTTTAGACACCTCCCGATACCCTCCTTGAACACGGAGAAAGTTTCATGTTTTATGGAGGCTTCAAATCAAAAATCCTGAGAAAATATCTGAAATTTTAACTTTCCCCAGCGAAACCCGAAAATAAAAAGTTGTGATTTGATTATCTGTGAAACGCGAAACGGTGTCCGTGCTAAAAAACTTTTCATCACAATAATTTTTTTGTTACTGATACCGACACCTATATATTATCGATAAAAAATACCTCTACAAAAATTAATCATATCGCCTGTTTTTATTTCTTTCGGAGATTTTTTTTATCTCCATGCAATTAAAAGTATTAAATCAGAAGGATAAAAAAAGAAGCGAAGATTAAAAATGTTTTTGTGAAATATTCTTCAATCGAAAAGATAATTTCTCCATTTTATCATAATAATGAAATTTCTTCTTGTTTATTTCGCACGTGGGAGTGTTTTTGTTAAATAGACAAAGCGCAGGTTTTTCTTATGATACCCGTGCAAGGGCTAAACTGAAACGTGCTCAATGACACAATTAACATATGAGACAATATGTACACAATGCAAGACTTTATACTTTAAACATTAGACTTGTCATGTTTGAATACTAAAATGGGTTGGCACGTGATACGATGACAAAGAAAGGGGAATGAATTTGGCGAACACATTCCATTCAAACAACTTTGCTAACGCACGCATACACGTCTTCTCCAAAGAATAATTGGAACATGATTTCAGCATGACGATGACTGATTCATGAAAATAACACGAATTGATCCATTCCAATAATGAAGTGGAATGTAATAAATCTAAGGAAGGGTACGAAATTTGAGAAAATGAAGGCCGTGTAAAAAAACTTATAGATAAAGAATGCGTTCATTCTACAGCCTTCGAAAATCTCTATAGTACAAACTGAATGATTCATTATTGAGAACTACTATTACACCTTCTTCTAGATTAGGTATGATATTTTTACATAAAATAAAAGTATTACTTAATTAATTATTATAAGCAATAATTATCAGCCTCAAACACTCATCCACATTGAAAAATCTTCCGAGAAAAGATACATGACGCCAACGGGACATGAACCCGTGCCCTTCTGATTTTCGGTCAACTGCTCTCCCAATTGAGCTATGGCGGCTTATCTTATACCCGCCAAATGATTCAATATATACTAGTGTTTCATTCAACAATTACTGCTTATTATATTTTTCCACCTGAAAACAACCAACTTTATTTTTTGCGAGAGAGACACTGTTAGTGTTAAATCCGTCGCTAGGTGGCGTCGAGACAAATTATGTCTTCATTTATTGGGGAAATACTTAAACTTGTCAAATATTAATTCTTATTTTTAATTGTTAAACTAACGTTTAAGACAAGATTTTTATGCATAGCACAAAGGGTAACAATTATTATAAGCAATAATTATCAGCCTCAAACACTCATCCACATTGTCCCGTTGGCGTCATGTATCTTTTCTCGGAAGATTTTTCAATGTGGATGAGTGTTTGAGGCTGATAATTATTGCTTATAATAATTGTTACCCTTTGTGCTATGCATAAAAATCTTGTCTTAAACGTTAGTTTAACAATTAAAAATAATAATTATTACTTAATTGTTTGAAGGATGGACTTAGTTTGTAATTTGTAAAAAGATGAAGTCCTTATTATACATTATTTAAAAAAAAACACCTAAATTGTTTTCAGACAAAAATTGTGTGGATGATTTGTAATTTCCCATTGAAATATTTATCTACCTACCTACATAATCTATATAAATAAAAATGAATCGCCGAAATGTATGAATGACTGCACAAATATGACGAACACACCAACACGTGCATATGCAATCATATACAACCAATTAGCCATTTCAAATTAGAACCTATTTAAATATTTTCCATAAAATAACTAAAACACTAAAAAACTTTACACAAGATTTAACTTCAGAATCAAAAATTGTTAAATAAATCATGAAAATCCGTCTTCGCTTGTTTGATTGACACCAAATTGACACCTCAGAACATGGTAAGGCAAAATTAGAACCATATCATACCAAAGTAACAAACTACACTGCGCCTCGAAAAACGATCACTGTCAAATACAAACAAAATGGAGATTGCAAAAAGTTTGAAGTGATGTTAGAACTTTGTAAAATAAATGGAGCTTTATGTTAGAATGGTTTGTATAAAATAAGCGGTGAGCTCTGGTATAATGAAATTTGTAAAAAATTGCAATAGGTGCCACGCGAGCTGTTTGAAAACTGAATGTACCGGGACTGAATGTACGGAATGCGGGAGGGGGGAGGGAAACTCGGGAGGGGGAAGGGAACTCGAGAGGGGGGTTTACGGGGAGGGGGAAGCGGGAGAGGGGAGTGGGGGAGAGGGAAGGCGGAGGTGAAACGCGTGAGGGGACGAATGGGAAAGGACACGCAGGAAGAAACAATATCTTTATTAAGTGACATAGCAACGCATGCCGGGAACTCGCTATTTTATAATAAATCAGACTGCTTGGAAATTGCAACATTTGTCCCTTTATTCAGAATCTACGTCTTATTTTAAAATAACAAAACAATCACAACATTGTTAAAAAGCTAAAGCATCATTTAAATCAGTACGAAGCAACAACAATGTTGTTGGTTTAATTTTAAGCAAATCAAATCCTTTGAATACATCTCTAAAATTTCCTACTCGTGCTCTGATATTGTATTGTGTATATTCACTGTTGTCGGGAGCTTTTACGAATATATTTACGGAAAGTATAAACGACATACTATACATAATAATATGTGCACCTGTACACGTGATTTCTTACATTGCAAACATCCATTTATTTGATTTACGGGTATCTACGGGGAAGCAAGATGCGCTTGGAGTCATTGGTACATTATTTACGTTGGAGCTTCACGAATAAATTTTGCTCATAGTTTTACAGTCTTTGTGACACCGTGAGATTTAAAGTCGGTCCAAAAATGATAAATCAAAAATAACAGAAAGATAAATCTTTAGGGTGTTAACTTCAAAAAGGTAATTACTATCACTTGAAAAATCATTCCTCAGCGTATATGTTGGTCAAGTCATTTATTCTTATAATTCGTCACCCTGCTTTCTGGGAACTCGGAAACTTGGAACAAAGAAAGTTCTTCGGCTTTTGGTCACTGCTTTGAAACAAATGAACAAAGACGATGAATGGAAATCTTTCACCCCTCGTTTTCACTACAATAGAGAATTTTACAAACACAAACAACATGTGATACATATAAATAAATAAGACATGTATTCTGTGATTTCCCTTTATCCTGATATGGACCAGAGTTTACCTTTTCAGATGTTACCTTATTTTAGATACTCTGCTGTAATCTTTATCCCAAGTGGTTCGCTACCTTTGGTGATTTAGCAGGGGTGCCCGAGTTCATGGGGTGAGGTTTGTCCAGGTCTTGGATGACCAGGATACACTGAGATTCCTACCCACCCCTTAAACACTTTTCCTTCCCAGAACTCTCCTCTCCTTCCTTTCCCTAAAAAAAACCCCTACACACAGCATCTCCAAAGGTGACATAGGCCCTGGGGAAATTATTTTC
Source organism: Limnephilus rhombicus (assembly GCA_929108145.2). Taxonomy (NCBI): domain Eukaryota; kingdom Metazoa; phylum Arthropoda; class Insecta; order Trichoptera; family Limnephilidae; genus Limnephilus; species Limnephilus rhombicus. Next base: position 12,187,479 of record OV815272.1, on the reverse strand, counting down.
CTCAGGGCCTTCTGTGTGGAACTCATGTAAAAAAATATATCTTTCCATTGATCTCCTGTTAAGGCCCCTCAACCGAGCACAAAAAGAAGAAGACGGAGAGATATGAAATTACGAATGTTAAAGGAGAGCGCAACATTTAAAGCGTCAAAATCGATGCGAAAATTGCGAAAATGTTTAATAAAACACGACTCGTTTAAAATAAAGCAAAAATCTCGTGGAACGTGAAGTATGTATACTATTGTAATATCTTTTGTTTTTGTTAAATTGTAATATTGTTTATCTTTAAGCTACATATTTAATTTTATTGTTCCTTTTTTTTTACTTCTTATCAAAAGAAATGTTTTTTGTAATATTTTTATGTATGTAACAAAAAAAAATTATTAATAAAAAAAAAAAAAAAAAAAAAAAAAAACGTATCTTAAGTATCATTTAAAGAAACATTGTGAATTTTTTCATAACTATAACTTGTAAAATAACTGAAACAAATGTGTTTATTATAAAGTTCGGAGCATACTTTGCGATTTTTTTTCTATCGAGGGAATTTTTTTATAATTTGCGTTTCGGCGTGGAACGCGTATCTTTAAAAATAACACATATATTTTTTTAAGAGCTTAAAAACTTCAAATGTTTAAGGGAGATATGTAAGAAATCGGTAGAAATTCGGGTAGCGGCGGCCTGAGTAGATTATTGGATCAACGTCCATTAATTCTAGCCATGTGGTTTGCCCAGTCCCATTGCAAAGTTGAGCCAATCTTTTGGAATTTTATGTACTATCACCAAGTCTGTTGTGTTGTTTTTTTTTAAGTGTTTCTCCTTCCATCTTTCTCACAATAAAACGTGTGAATTATGCAATGAAACCTACACGATATTCCGGAGGTGGATACGTGGTAAAAACGCGTTCCATCACATTACTACGATTGAGGAAATCGGAGAAGATCGGTTGGTCGATGGAAATAAATTGAATTAGATTAAGAAAGGGATTCGTGCAATTTGGAAACATAGCACGGATAGGCAGGGGAAAAGGGTGAATGAATCAATATGTTCGGGACATCCAGAAAGACATGACACCGTTAAGTGAATCGAATGCTATAAATAATCTAGTTTAGGAAATTTGAGCCGGAAGACAAAAGTTGTAATTTTTTATGTGAGTCGTTACCGCACAAGAGTCCCAACCATCTGGAGCCAGGGAGACTATGACACCCCCATTTGCAGTGTGCTGGGGGTAGGGGGATACTTAGCTATTCATATTTGGTCACTAAACATGGCCAAAGCCATTTTAAGCAACATTTTGATTCTGAATGGTGGTCTTTCACCAGGGCGATATATTTTTTTTACATTAACTCCACACAGGAGACCCTGAGGAAAATCCCTTTCCCTTATCTGAGACGCTGTGTCGAGTGTCTTTTTGAGGAGAGGAAGTAGTGAATATTGGTCTTGAAGAGACCCATGTTGTAGGAAGGAGGAAATATAGAGGCAAACACGAGGGTATTATTCAGGTATTTTGGAGCTTTAGACCAGAGGTGGCTGCCAAATTCATTCGTTGTTCAAATTGAAAGTATCTACCACTCCGAGACGATGTATATGGAAAGTGATTAAACCAAACGGTACCTACCTGTCAATATAGGACTGTGGGACGTTTCATTTATTCCGCTTACACCTAAGTAAATGACCGACGGTTAGTCTAAATTGATACGATTTATTATTTTAACGATATACCAGAATATCAATTGTTTTGTAATTAATTCGTAGAAATCCATTTAATTTTTTAAAATTAAATTAAAATTAAAATTAAATTTAATAATATCATTAAGTCCTGCAAGTATTTTAGTATGTATTTTTGTTACCCCTGTATCGGTTTACAGGGCCATTTCGTTAAAATGTGGCTAATTCACTTTGAGACGACTTATTTATACGATTTTAAATTCTAATTTTTCCAACACTTAGTGCGGGGTAAATAGATTCTGAACCCCCACTCTCTCAATAGTGTCTCGGCAAATTGGTTTAAACGGTAATAAATCAATTTAGACACCTTCAAAAATTGACATTAAAAATAATATAAATAAGTCGTCTCAAAATGGATAATCCACAGTTTGAAAATGGGCTTTTAAGCCGAAACAGGTGTGATAAAAATGCATACTAAAATGCTTGCAGAACTTGATAATATCACTATTAAATTTAATTCTAATTAAATTGAAAAAAAACATTCCAGAACCTAAAAGCCGCAGATTTTGCGGTCACCAAAAGTAATTCATTTTTCCCGCATTCGTGTACAATGTGCATATTAAACTCGTTGAAACGTTTGAGCAACAACAAATGTTGTTATTACATACATAATCCCTATTTTATGAATACGAAACAGACAACAAAACTAAACTCACGTGTGGCATACGAACAGAGTCCCATTATTGCATATAGCTAGAAACTTGTTTCAGAACACCGCATCTGGGCGACAGACCGCGCTCAGAAATTTGCAGTCTGATATCATAAAATGAAAGAATAAACCGATAACCGTGTTTTATAAAAAAACACATGTTTATTTTGAGTGTGTTTGTTTTATGTTGGTTTCGTAGCGTTTTTGTTATATGTAGGTTATCGAAACATCGAACAATGTCAAGTGAAGGTGGCTTTGATAACGAATTTTATGCCAATGTGTTTAAATGTAAAAAAAAGAATATGGCTTTAAAAGTACAAGGTAATAAAATGAGCTGCATTTAACTTAACTTTTTTTTCAAAATTTCCACATCTATTTTGATAAGTAGTACCTACTTATACATTATATAACGCTCTTGAGGTTTTTTTCATCAAAATCATGATTTAAAAAAAATTAATATGTCCTATTCGTGGCTCAAAAACATCCTCGAGGGCTTTAAGAATCTCATAAGGCCCGGCATTCCGAATTTGTATATATTTTTAATATATTTTCCTTGCACACTTTATGTTGTTTACTTCTTAAAAATTTACCTACATTTGCTGAGCAGTAACAGTATTATACGAAATTCCCTCGATACAAAAAAATTGCATGTATGCTCCGAAAATTATTGAAAACACATTTGTTTTGTGATTTAACGTATTAAAGGTATGAAAAAAAATCACAGTGTATAAATGCTAGTTTAGACATTTGCCGAGAGATTTTTGATCTATTTTAAACGAGTCGTGTTTTATCAAATATTTTCACAATTTTTCTTAATTATAATCATTTTTTAATATTAGTATTTAAATATCTCCCTTTCAAACAATCTTCTTCTTCATTTTGAACGCTTACTATTGAGTCTAAGGACTCAAAGTAAAGGAAAAGATGAATCTAGAAAATCATCACGATTTATCACAAGTAGTTGCCTCCAGACCAGCCGCACAACGAAGGTAAGCCGCTCCGAACTAGCAATAAATGATTATTAAGGGCAAAATAAGGTGTATAAAAACAATTGTGACTGTCATTGTATTTGGGCGCCTTCCCATCAATGTTCAAGTATTTATTAACTTATTTGCTAGTTGGGAGCGGCTGTGTGGCCGGTCTGGAGACAATTATTGATTTTTTTTTACATTAGCTCCACATAGGAAGCCCTGAGAAAAATTTTTCCTTCAGGGCCTATGTCATCTTATGGGATGCTGTGTGGGGAGTTTTTTAAGGAAGGGAAGGATAGGAAGTTCTGGGAAGGAAAAGGGTATGAGGGGTGGGTAGGAATCTAAGGGTTAGTGTGTATAGGAATAGGAATGGGTCGACAGAGTCCGGCTGGAAATGTCAAAAGGCCTCCTTCATCAAGTCTCTCTCGATCCGGCCCGCTAGGCAGCAAGTGGGCAGACGCATCCGTCGCCAAGACCTGGACAAACCTCACCCCATGAACCCGGGCACCCCTGCTAAGTCACCAAACGTACCGAACCACTAAGGGAGACCTATGGCAGAGGCGTTGGTTATCCGATAAATGGGTCCCGGAGCGGCGGTACCCGTACCCGCCTCCCAAATTGAAATGAACTGGATGTAGATTTTTTAATGTTATTACATGCCTCTCTAACCCCTCCTTTAATAAATTATAACAAGTTATTTACTCAGTCTGGGGCCTCGCTATTGTAAATATTATCGATGTAGCGCAAAAAAAGTTCATTCATTCGTTAGTTCATCTTTTTTGGCTACAAAAAAATATGAAAAGTAAAAACCGAACCAAAAACAAGAAAAACCGTTATTTATGACTGCGTTTGTTATTCATTCCCCAACATAATTTTTGACGCAACACTCGCATAGATAGTTAAAGAACTTTTTTGCGATAATCATATTATCTACAATGAAAACAAGAACACGTGTCTTTTATCAACGCACCCAGGAAGTTCTGGGAAAGAAAATGGTATGAGGGATCTGGGGTTCAAAGTATTCAGGAGTGACGAATGTATAAATCAATCCCCCCCCACTTTGGTGCAAAGCGAGGGATGGCTTGCATGTAGTCGGGAAATATCACTTCCACATTCCACCTGGTGCGCTTCTGAAGGTAATTTTGTTCGCGCTGCACAAGCATGTGTGCATTGTTTTTCAGCCTCGTATAATATAGTACTAGCAAAAGAAAAAAACGAAACTTTTAAATGTAAAAATATAATGAATAAAAGTACATTCCTTCCCTCCAACCTCATAACTTTCAGAAACCCACGATGTTTACACAGAACGAATTATAATCACACGTTATTTGCAAAAAAATCACATTATGAAACGTGAAAAGAAAGTATTGGACCCACGCTCCTGCTAGGGAGAAGCAAAAATAAACAAACTTCTTTTGATAAAACACAAAAATTGACAAACAAATAATATATAACCTCACTGTGACTTTATAACCATTGTATTAAAATAATATGGAATTCTATAAATTAAAACACAAAAGCGACTTGTTAACAACATGTGTGTGTAAATTTGGGCAGTTGTATAAATTTAACAGAAACAGGAAATATGTGGATAGGCGTGGAATATATTTACAGAAAAACTGATTTAACTCTGTAAAAACTTTTGTTCTATAAAATATTTATATTTTCATGGTAACTACTAACAGCCTTACTAAAAAAAACCACAGCACGACCGATTAACTGTGTTATTGCAATAACATAAATGAACCCCGTATACACTAAAACACGTTTCATTACCAATAAGCTTTCTTACTTGGTCACACTGTTAAAATGCTTAAAGATCTGACATCGTCGTATATGGTTATAATTTACTAGGAAAAAATGTTGTTTTAATTATTCTCCGCCAGGGGCATTTGGCGCGCGTGTGCATCAACGGACCGCGATGAAAACACAGCTTGGTGGGCTTGGTGTGTTTATGGATCAGGCGGGATGTCGAAAATTTTGTTAGATGTTGTGATTTTACGTAATGATTTCTATTGTAGTGATGAAATTACTGTTCTATTCATATAATTGATATATTTACCGTGTTATTTGTGTGGTTTACATCAGTTTAATCAAGTTATTGTACAAACGCCGTACTTTCAAAAGTTGAACTGTGAGAATATTGTTTTATAGGTTACATAAAAGATAAAATTTACATTTTAAGATCTTTATTTTAAGAGAATTTCTTAAAAGTGATAATTTTTCATAATATTAATATCTAATACATGTGTTCGTAAACGTATCACAGAAATTAACGTCTTTAGAGATGCAAGAAATCTGTTTTAAATGTCAGTATTATTTTTAAGTTATTTTTTGGCAATAAAAAAACTTAGAAATTTTTTATTATTTTTTTATTGCATGCACGAGAAAAAAGTCAGGTGATTGTTTCCTTTCAAATTTATTACATAAAAGGACTGTGTTTTTTTAATTTTGATTTTTTTTTAATTTCTCTACATTTTGGTCAAACATGTTTTGGTAAGTATTTTTTTTACATTTTTTTCCGAGTTTGAATCTTAAAATATGTCAGTTTTTGAAAACTAAAGTGTTTTTCAAATACAAAAATCTAAAAGGTAATTTTATCTTGTTTTCATAAATGGTATTTGTTTTTACAACACCTTCAAAAATAAGAAATATATAGAACATTCAAAATACTATGGAAAAATTACAAATATCGTTCGGACATCAATCGTTAAACCAGAGATAAACTACCCTCTCAGGCCGTGTAAACAACGTGTATTTCTTTCAAAGAACAAATTTTTAATTAGTAATGTTATCACATCCGCGGCCGTTTGTCAATTGAATAAAATTTTCACTGCGTTTTTTAGTAAGGCTGTAAATGTGTAAACTCTTTATTCAAGGAATAAAATGACGTTACGTAAATTTCACAATTAACAAAACCATAAAAAATGAACCAATACAATGTTTCCATTGCGACTTCTTAACCATTGCATTTATTTACCTTCGATTCCAGAGAATACTAATTAAGAAAAAATAATAATAAATCTGAGGGAGACTAACCGGGTCACGGTTACGTTTCAAGTTCACGTTTCGCAGCATATTGCAGACACAGAGGTACAACTTTACATATTAATGTAAACAACGCAGCGTGGTTCTTTGTCGATTCGCACTAGGCATGTTATAACAATAAAAATTTTGAAAGTATTAAACTCGGGACAAGGATAATGTTTATGACAACAGCGGGTCAATGTATCTATTTGTTTATTTTACGATGGCCAACTTGACAAGTCAGCAGTAGGTTATTTTTAAAGCTGTGTTTACAATTCACAATCTGAAAATAACACCACGTTAAAATGTTTAATGGGATTAGTGTGCCGTCGTGGTGCTTTAGATAAATACTTATATCTCAAAAAGGCTCAGTAACCTTAAACGAGCAAATACATTTGTAAACAACGTGTTATCAATGCGTTCTACAGTAGTAGTGTATATGGATTGTGAATGCATTGGAAAGGTTTTCAGATAATAACGTTCATATTACATAATAACGTTCATATTGTATGCCATGAATTAAAACTACATGTAAATAGGAATTACTGGTTGTATATAACACGTATAATAAAGTTTTTTGCACAATCTACATTGTGTATGGAAGAAATTCCACTTTGACCTTTTTGGCTAAAAACTTATCAGAAGTAATATTAAAAACGCTTTTTCAGTAACCCTGAAAACGAAATCTTTCGAGGAAGAGATAATTATTGTATTTAGAAGGACCATGCCAGAAAGACTGTAGCAAGATTATATAATTTCTGAGACTTGAATGGTCGTAAAGGTTTTCTGCCAGCATGCTGATGGATGAAACCAATCAAGAGTCATGAAATAATCAGTCAAAGTTGAAATGGAAGATCTTGAAGAAAGTAGAATGGAATTTGTCAAATTCGTGATTATTATCCAGTATTCCAGTGGTGTAGTAAGATAACGGTAAAGTGCCTCGTTTCATTGTCTTCGTTTTCGCCATTGACAAATTTGAAGTGGTTCCGTGATGTGTGCGAAGGCCAAACAAATTCACCCCATTTAATGTAAGTGCTGATGAAAGTGAAATTTAGTTTACCATATCCGAAGGCTCATCATAGTGACGTCATTATCTACGCAATTGAATGAACTCTCCCAACTAATGAACTGAACTTTTTAAAGAATTCGCTTTTTAAGTAGGTTAATTACATACATTATTTTGTATTAAATTATAATTTTAAAACGAAAGTATTATTCGTAATGTTACGAAAAAACGATTGTTTCGTTTTGGACTACATAGGATGACAATCACTGTTAGAATGGTTATTTGATTAAGCAAATATAGTTAATAGCTAGAGAGGGCTTTAGATAAATAACTCATGATGTCGTAAAACATCTTCTCAATCAATGTTCAACAACAATCACATTACACTAATGAATATTGTACAATCTGACACTTGAATTTTACTGGTTGCTGGATTATTTTGATTAAATAAAGGAATTACCAATCATAAAACCTCGTAACAAAATGATAATCTAAGTTAACAATTATCTATTATTGTCATTTAGTGCATTATTATATTTTAAATGTGGAAAAACAACAATCAGTTTTAGTGTTAAAATTTAATGTTTTGTTTATTAATCACAGCTCCCATTCGCCGTTTATACAGAAAATTACTTTTTTTGCATTTTGCATTGGTAGCAGAATTTAATTTAATTTTTGAATGAAAGGATAGCGCAAAACAAGATTAATAAAACTTTAACTCTAATGTCAGATCTGTATCATATCAAACAATGCAGGAATTCATTTACAAATACAACCATGCAGGCACGATAATTCATTTTAATATGTGTCCATCAATGCAAATGTAGACATACATAATTTCGTTAAATTATTATCAAAGAATAAAACTCACCGTCTTAAAAAGAAAAATATTTTATCACACTAAATTATAAATTAAACAAAAACAGTTAATTATCTTTTGTTTCTAGTTCAGAGACAAAAACCAACAATAGTGTTTTGAAAACTATCCGTCTGACAACAAGACTCGGTGAAAAATAGAAAATCGCGAGATTTATTTTCGTACAGTGCGCACATGTTGTTTATGTGTATTTATTATTAGGCCACGAGCGGAACTGAGCGGACTGGACCGCGCGGTGCGATCAACAGTTGACTACTGCCTAGTACTATCAGAGGCGGCGCTCAGCTGCTGGGAGAGCGGAGCGGCGAGAAGCGGGCGTCGCGCGTCGGGCGTCGAGCGTCGAGCGCCGCCCCCGGCGCTCCGGACGCCGTCGCTAGGCGCAGAGCGGAACTGGGAAAGTTGACGCTTCACATTTTCATACTCAAGCTAGATAGATTACGTTGTTTCGTAAGGGATAGAAAAAAAATGTTCAAAAAATTTAATTTATCAAGCAACGCAAGAGTCATGTTTTAAGTTTTTCTATCTAAGAATCTTTGGTCTTCAACAGCCAAGTTAACTGTGAAAATGAGTCACGATAATTATGATAATATGTAAATTTGTAAAGGGAATGAATGCTTTAAGAAAAAAGAGATATCTTTAAAAAAATTGTTTAAAAAATATCGTTAAAGCATAATATAAAAAAACCTTTTATGATTTCCTCTTCGTAGACCATTGTTTCTGACAAGGACAACCGTTTATTTTACTTTTTTATTATTTATTATAGTTAACTTAATATTTCAAAGCTATATATTATAACAATAATAATTTTACATCTGGGCAATAATGCAAAATACCTTATCTATAAAATTATTCCAGATTAACTAATAATAATTTTGTTCGCTTATCTTAAGATTGAACAGTTTTTTTAAAATTAATTTATTCGATTCTACGTTTTCAGGCTATCGATCGGGAAGGAGATTATAAACGTTTTTCCCCTCATGGTTTCTGCTTCTTTTACAACTTCACATGGTGGGTATTATATTTTTAATAATAGTTCATATTAAAGAAAGAATTAAACAAAAACAGTTAATTATCTTGTTAACAGTTAATTATTATAAGGTTGCTTAGCAACGCTAGCCTCGACGTTTGCTTGTATTTTGGCTCTCTGATTTTTTTTATTGTATCAGAAAGAAAAGAATTAGCTTTGATCCCAACACATATAAATATTTGAAAATAAGTATATTAGATAACCTAATAAATAAACTGCCAGTCAACCGTAGGATATTTAGATAAATAAATACGATATACAATTTTTCCTTTTGTGAGGGCTTCAGTAACCAAGGTAAACAACAGTATTTTGAGATTACGTTGAAATATATTTTGCAGGTAAATTTAATTATATATTTTATTTTGATAACATTATTCTAAAATATAATATTTATTAAAGATTTGTAGTATTGAAGGGTAGTTTACATTAAAATATTTAATTTGGCCAAATTGAAAATTATTTGTTGACAAATGACAGTATTAGGTAACGACGACAGTTGCTTGGTTACTGGAATGTAGGAATAATAATAATAATCATTTCCAAGTTGTTTTCAACGGTGACAAAATGTCATTTTCAACCAACGGACATGAAAATGGGTTGATTATGTCATCTTTACAGATGAACATTAATAATCTGAGACCCCAAAAAACAAAAGCAGGTATTCCTAGGCAGAGAATGAAATGGACGAACGATGTCAATATGTTCATCGTTCGTTCATATTTTTATGTGACGAAACTAGAAACAGATATGTTATTGTATAGGAAAAAATTACATTTACTTTTCTCACAAAATTATCCGGTTGCCCAAGTAAACGAACAAAGATTAGCTGACCAAAAAAGGGCAATTTTCAAAAATAATTTAATCCCTGTAGTAACATTAAATCAGATAAAAAAGGAAATAGGAGATAGATTGCAATTATAAAGTAATTTAGAACAAATTAATACGAGTAGTAATGTTATATTAGATACATTGAATGAAGACAGTTTAGATAATATTCTAGTAGAAGAATCTAATGATATTACGGTAGATTCAAATAACTTAGACGCTATTCATAATCTTAGGGAAATCAACATTGCAAATTTAAACTTACTAGATGATAATGTAATTGAATTAGCTAACTTGCTTCATAATAATATAAATAGATATATAGATATAGAGCCCACAGTTAGACCAAAATTACCAAAATTGCATACGTCAAAAAAATTATCTAAATTAATTTCTGAATTAAATAATTTAATTGTACCAAAAATAATATTTGACGATATTAGTTTTTTAGATCTTCATACGATAGTGTACGCTAGTGCTATCACTATATGTACTAGGTTAGGAGTTAAATTAACATCCTCTGATGATAGATCATATAGTTATAGTAAACCAGAATGGCAGATTAGATTAGAAAATGATGTAGTATTTTTAAGAAGTAGTATAGCTAGAGTAATTGAATATAAAAATGGGAATAGAAGTAGAAATATTTTGAGACATGTAGATGAAATTGGGAGAAAATTTGGTTATAACATTGGTAGTAATAATAATGAAAATATAATCAATGATTTATTAGATTTATTAAAACAAAAATTAGATGTAAAAGCTAGTAGATTAAAAAGATATAATTATACGTATAATAAAAGAAATAATAATAGATTATTTCAAAAAAATGAGAAAATATTTTATTCCAAACTTGACGATAAACAAAATATTATTTCGAATAATAATATTCCGTTGCCATCTGAATCAGATATGCGCGATTTTTGGACAAACATTTGGAGTAAAGATATAAAACATAATGAGGCAGGTTCATGGATAGAAAATGAAGAACTCAATTGTTCAGACATTGAACAAATGAGTTTTTTTGATATATCGGTTGAATTGTTAGCCAAAATTATAAAAAATACTCATAATTGGAAAGCCACGGGTTGCGATTGGATACATAATTTTTGGTACAAACGTCTAACTACTTTACATCCTCTTTTTGCAAAAAATCTTTCAAAACTTGTCAAACAACCTCAAAATTTTCCTAATTTTCTAACTAAGGGCATTACTTATATGTTACCTAAAAGCGAAAATATTAATAATCCCTCTCAATATAGACCCATTACATGTCTACCGACAATATACAAAATTTTAACCTCTTGCTTGACAGATTTAATATATACTCATTTGGATGAAAAAAATATTTTATCTGAACAACAAAAAGGTTGTCGCAGAAAACATATGGGATGTAAAGAACAATTAGTTATTGATTCTGTAATTTTAAAACAAATTCAAAATCAAAAGCGTAATTTACATACTTGTTATATAAATTATCAAAAAGCTTTTGATAGTGTCCCGCACTCGTGGCTAATCAAAATATTAAAAATATATAAAGTTAACCCAATTATAATTAGCTTTTTGAAAAATATTATGTCCTTTTGGAATACAGATTTACTAGTAAATTTAAAAGGTAAGAAAATAGTAGTACCGGGCATTTCAATAAAAAGAGGGATTTTTCAAGGAGACTCATTGAGTCCTCTTTGGTTTTGCTTAGCATTGAATCCTATGTCTAAAATGTTAATTAAAAGCAAGTTTGGAATAAAAATTAAGGGTAATACAAGAGAGAGTAGTATAGTTTCACATCTATTATATATGGATGATATAAAATTATTTTCAAATTCTGAATCAAATTTAGAGAAAATGATTAAGGTAGTTAAAATTTTTTCAGATGATATTAAAATGACTTTTGGTTAAGATAAATGTAAAACGATCCATATAGAGAAAGGCAAAATTGTAGATGGAGACGAGGGTATATTTAGAAATTTCAAAATTAAAAGTATGAAAGGGGATGAGGTTTATAAATATTTAGGATACCCGAAATCGAATAGATTAGATCACACTAGTATTAAACATGATATTAGGATTAAATTTCAAACTAGGATCAGAAAAATTTTAAAATGCAATCTATCTGCTAAAAATTTAGTAAAAGCAATAAATACTTGGGCAATACCTTTATTAACGTACTCATTTGGCATAATTAAATGGTCCAATACAGATTTAGATAGTTTAGAACGATTAATTAGAACTACGTTAACAAAGTTTAATTGCCATCATCCAAATTCAGCTATAGAACGAATTAATTTACCTAGAAATTTAGGAGGTAGAGGTGTAGTCAAAATAACATCTTTGAAACACAATCAGGTAGAAATGCTTAGAAATTTTTTTCCATAGGAAAGCTCAGCTCAGAAATGCACAAAATAATTTGTAAGGCAGATAGAAACATTACACCTTTAAATTTATATGACGAGAATGCCAACATTCTTATAAATACTAACCAGGAATTATTAGATTCCTGGTCAAATAAAATTATTCATGCAAAACACTTCAATTATCTCAACCAAACGTATGTTGACAAACTTTCGTCAAACAAATGGTTGAGTATTGGAGAGTTGAGCGCAGAAATAGAAGGATTTATGCTAGCCATTCAAGATAGAGTCATTAATACTAAAAATTATAGGAAGCATATAATCAAAGATATAAATCAAATTGATGATTTATGTAGAAAATGTTTGGCTTTTCCGGAAACTAAAGAACATATTATATCGGGATGTTCTATATTAGCGCCGTCCGAGTATACATTTAGGCACAATCAGGTTTTAAAAATAATCCACCAAAGTTTGGTAATTAAACATAACTTGATTGACTGCCGTAATATAGTACCATATTATGAATATGAACCAAATTCATTTTTAGAAAATGAATTTTATAAAATATATTATGATAAAACTATACTAACAGACAGAACAATTAGTCATAATAGACCTGATATAGTTTTACATGACAAAATTAAAAAAATAACTTATATCATTGATGTACCTATTCCGAATTCCTGTTATATTCAAAAAACTATTTCTGAAAAAATTAGAAAATACACAGATTTAGGAAATGAGATTAAAAGAATTTGGCATTCTCGGAATATAAAAATATTACCATTTGTTATTTCGGCTACTGGCATTATACCTAGGTCTCTGATTCAAAATTTAGGCGTATTAGATTTGTCAAAGAATTTATATATAAAAATGCAAAAATCGGTAATTTTAAATACATGTAGGATTACAAAAGATTTTTTAAATATTTATATTGAGGGATCAGTAGGATTTATAGGTTCAATTAGGAATTCCACAGAGCCGAACCCTCTGATATGAAAATATCTGGAGTCGGTGAATTATTTTCCCATCTGGTCTCTGGTAGGTTGACATGTTTTTCTTGTATTGTTTTGTAATTATAATACATATAGTGCAATTGCATAACGTGGATTGACCAGATGATCATTTGGGAAGTGTGTGAAAGGGTTTAGTTTTTCCTGTGGGGAAAATTAAACCCGGACATTTAAATCTGGTGCGTAAATATATATGTAATAATTGATTTGGTTACACACAGTTAACAGAGTAAGGACAAGTTGTTTAAAAAAATTGTCGGATTCATCAAATATTAGAAGTTAATTTCCAAGTTCTGTGTATGTTCTATCCAAGTTCTCTTATTATATCATTATAGGCTAGTTGTTACGTAAAACTGAAATAATCACAGAACTTGGATAGAACTTACTCAGAACGTGAAAACTAACTTCAAATATTTGATAAATCCGTCAATAGCGAAGTGATAAGGAAAATATTTTCCATACGGCAATGCTTGACAATACGCCGTAATATATTTACTCCACCATAATTCAAATAAATGTGTCAGAAATGATTTTAAATAATTGTTAATTAGTTATTTACAAAACTTCAACCCTGGCGACGCGACACACACAGTTTGAGAATAGACTACGGACGCGGACTCTGTAATCTCGGCCTAAGAGATGGTGATTAAAGATTCTTTATTGCACACGAATTTTCATTAGGTATTTCCACTAGACACAGTGTCTAAACCACATTAATATCTATGTTACATGACATGGCGCCACATCAATGCGTAACACAAATATATATCTTAACCTTTAATATCGCATTATGCAGGGTGTTAAAGGACGTACTTTATTTACTTCAACCGGTGATTCCTGACATTGTTGGAGTAAAAAATTGAAATGAAATTTTGGTCTCCGGTGTCTTTTTTAATGTTTTTTTCTTCACTTTTTTTCATCGAAACCAAACAACAACAAAACTTCTTCCACATGTCATCACTGGTCACTCAGCCGAGTAACCGACCAATTCCCACCCGACCCTAACCGCCCAATACCTATTGATTTTATTTATTTTTAAATGTGAACAAAAAAAATATCAAAAATGTCACTGGGGACCAAAATTTCTTTCAACATTTTTTACGTTAATGTAAGTCAAGTACATCCCTTAACACCTTGTATAACACATCTTTTCGAATTTTTAATGAAAAAACTTTAAAACCATACCGTGGTAGGGAGATTGATTTTGTTTTCGACCGCATACGTGATAAAATTTTTCTTAAGATGAATATATACGTGAAATTCTATTTTGATTAATCTTTACGACGATTCGGCTTGCAGTGCGAACATCGAAAAATATGCTACGGATAAATCGAAGCTTTTACTAGCTTTTCTATGTATTGGAATTATAATAAAATTATTATTTACGTAACAAAAAATATAAGCGTAAAAAACCAAAAAAAAATGTTTTTTCATGACTTAACTATGAAGTAATACAAGAAACAATTTTAAAAAAATACCACTTTATGGCTAAGACTATTTTTGAGGTTTTCCATGTTCTAACTTTTTTTCGTTCTTATAAAATTATGCACAAAATAAATAAAAACCACTTTTTCGCTTACTAGCCTCGTGCAAAAAGACGATCGATTTAAAAATTTTGCAGGCATGAGATTCGAAATATTTCTAGCGTTTATATTCCTCTTAACATTCAAAAGAAAAAGTCAAATTACTTCGTTTACACCACTTTACTAGATACAAAACTACATATTTCAAGATCATCTTTATAAATTATATATTTGGTTGTCAAAAGCAACAATTTGAGCACTTGAAAATCTTTCCTAATTAATAATTAACATTTATAATGGAAGCTGCTGGAGCAAATGATGGCTATCAAGTTTTATTTTGAAATAATGCCTGACTTGACTTTATCATAAACTAGCCTAGACCGAAAACCATCCTAATTGTAGGATTTATGAAACTAAAAGTATTTATGATATATTTGCCTCACGATACACATCAACGAATCAGAACGATTCACTACTTTGAAAGTATTATTCGCTGAAGAAGAAGATAACAATAATAAATCTAAACGAAAAAAAAGGAAATGAGGTTAAAAGAATTTGGCATTCTCAGACTATAAAAATATTGCCATTTGTTATTTCGGCTGCTGACATTATACCTAGCTATCTCATTCGAAATTTAGGCATATTAAATTTGTCAAAGAATTTATAAATAAAAATGCAAAAATCAGTAATTTTAAATACATGTAGGATTACAAAAGATTTTTTAAATATTTATATTGAGGGATCAGTAAGATTTATAGGTCCAATTAGGAGTTCCACCGAGCCGAACCCTCTGATATGAAAATATCTGGAGTCGATGAATTATTTTCCCATTTGGTCTCTTTGACATGTAGTTCTTGTATCATTTTGTATTTATTATATTTATTGTATTATACTTATATGATTGACTAGATGATCATTTGTGGAAAAGTGTGTGAAAGGGTTTAGTTTTTCCTGTGGGAAAGATTTAACCCGAACATAAAATCTGAATACTAGCTGACTGTATCGATAACCTCCAAGACCTATTAAATCTTGTTAATAATGGTTGTGAGCAACTGGGCCTAACAATCAACGTCAATAAAACTAAATGGATGACATTTGGACGACTAGATCACTCTGAATCAGTGATACAGTTAAATGGTTGCAATGTCGAAAAGGTGAAAAGATTTAGATACCTCGGCAGTATTCTCACGGAGACTCTTGACCCAGATGTGGAGGTTAGATGCAGAATTGAAGCAGCAAGAACTGTGTTTATTAAAATGAAATCCCTCTTCTGCAATGACAATATCAGCTTAAAACTAAGGCAGAGAATGCTAAAATGTTATGTGTGGTCGGTCTTGCTCTATGGATGTGAAACATGGACCTTGAAAGTAAATACCATGAACAGGTTAGAGGCTTTTGAAATGTGGCTTCACCGGAGAATGCTCAAGGTCCCATGGACCGACATGATCACCAACACAGAAATTCTCAGGCGGGCTAGAGCAGATAGAGAACTGCTTACATTAATAAAAATCAGGAAAATTTCATATCCGGGTCATATACTTCGAGGGGAGAAGTATCACTTGCTCCATTTGATATTGAAAGGCAAGATAGAGGGTCGCCGAAGGCCTGGTAGGAGACAAATGTCTTGGCTGCGTAATATACGAGAGTGGACCGGCATTAGAAGTGTGGAGGAGCTATTCCGGGCAGCGCAAGACAGAGAGACATTCTCAAGAGTGATCGCCAACGTCGGGGGGACCTGATACGGCACACAAAGAAGAAGATAAAATCTGAAGCGTTAAAAAAATGAAATATTTATCTTCTTCTTCAATGATATTTTACATTGATGGGAATAACCTTCAAACGTTATAAAGTTTTTCTTATAAAACATTGAGTATTATTCGCACTTACAACATGTTTTTAAAACACAATAATCATCATTCAGTAAAACGGTTGACATTACCGAACAATGAATCTCTTGATATACCTACTTCTCGATCGAAGACCTAAACTTTGAGCAAAGATTTTTCTATAAAATCATATGTTTTGAATCATTCAATTTCTACAATTAACAATGGTTTGTTTTAGGAATATCTCATCTTTACGTTTTTGAGAGCATCATCAGCTTTAAATTGTGGAAAAGTTTTTGGCATTAATTGGTTCGGTGTTGAATACTCAAAGCACTGTTTACAAAAACATGGCGCATTGCTCAGTTCTTCATAACCGTTATACCTATTTTATTTTTTTGTGTTCACCTCCAGTCTTCTTTATAGATACGAATAAACCAGTTTCAAGCAAATGTGACCGTAGCCTTGAATTTTGCAGCTATAAATATTAATTAATAGCTTGCAGCTACTAAACAACAAAATAATAAAACAAAACAAATTACGGTCATGATTATCTCTTGTGGGTTTCTTAGTACATACAATACGTCATGTGATTTTAATCTCAACTAATAAAGAAATCTCATTCAGCGATAATAATGTTATTACTTAATAATCTAATAAAAATCTGAAAAATACTTTAATCAGTAATAGGCAAGGAGAGATATTATGTTGTGTTATTTTTATACATAAAGTCACGCGTTTGGGCATATCTTAAAAGTTTAAAGCATTGTCTGAAAAAGAAGCCAAATAAATGCTTATTTTTTACAGACTTCCGAACAGGCCCTCCATTGATATGCTTGATGTAACCCTAAGGGCTCCATCGAAGCCAGAGTAAAGTTAGCCTCCCAGAAACTGAGCGTACTGTATAGGGCCCGCAGATACTTTAATAGTGCACAACTGCTAACCCTGTACAAATCGCAAGTGCGCCCCACGGTTGAATTTGGCAGCCACCTCTGGTCTGGAGCTCCAAAATACCTGAAAAATACCCTCGACTCTGCGCAGAAACGGACGGTCCGTTTGATAGATTCTCCCATCTTAACAGACGGATTGCAATCTTTAGAGAACAGGCGTCGGGTGGGAATGCTATCCTTGTTCTACCGGTATTACAATAGAAGATGCTCCGAGGAACTAGCATCATTGATCCCTTCGGCACCGGTGCATAGTCGGGAAACACGCCAAACGCGTGCCCAACATTTGTACACGGTTGACATGTTCTTATGTTCAACAGCTCGGCTGTGGAATGATTTGCCGGCCTCTGTGTTTCCTCCTTCCTACAACATAGGACTCTTCAAGACCAATGTTCATTCCTTCCTCTCCTCAAAAAGACCCTCCACACAGCATCCCAGATGACATAGGCCCTGAGGGAAATTATTTTCCTCAAGGCCTCCTGTGTGGAGTTAATGTAAAAAAAAAGACGTTTATACTTTACGGCCATAATTATTAATAATTAAAATAATAAGTCATTGTACTTTCATATCTTTTAATGTAATTTTTTTAAACTCTTATCATTTGGTTTATCATTTTGCAACTGGGTTTCCTTGTTAATATTGTTTTGGTCTCATTTCTTTTGCATGAATATTTTGTTCTTATTTCGTTTTGTTTTCATTTCAAGTCCAACAAAACGGTTTATTTTTGAGGCGATTCAATGATTTTATTTTACACCATTAAAGTTATATTATTAATTATTAGCGACTATTCTATACATGTGAATGAACAAGATATTATGGCGTAACAAATAATAATATTTCTTATTCCTTCTAACTAGGGGGGCAGTGGCGGCTCATGACCTTGGTGTGCAGGACCCCCTCAGTGAGGCGGACTAAGGTAATTCAATTCTGTTTATTTAGCGGAGATATTTCTCGTTGACCTCATTGACTTTAATTCATATTTATTAAGTAAATAGTATATTAATAATATTAGAGAGCCTTGGTCAACCTGCCGTGGTCATAGGGTAAGGCTCTCGACTAGCGATCCGGAGGTTGCGGGTGAAAACCCTGTGAAAAATCCAAGTAAATATTATTTTATTGATTTGGGTTATTGCAAAATTTGATCATTTAAAAATAATGTAAGGCGTATTTGCGTCACGTTACAGAGTGGAAGATGCTCTCGGTATCGTCCTGGTGTCTTCGGGCGGTTGGGAGCATTTGGAACTCTGGTGCGGTACTCGCATAAAAAAAATATTACAAAGATATTTTCTTTATAAATGTTTCGTACGACAGCTGTGAAGTAATTTGGGGACAGTTTATCAATTTCCCATAACAAGACGAAAGAGTCCACCGGTTTGAATGGTCGAGCATCCAAAGGGTCGGGTTCCCACTTCCCACCCAGGATTCCAATACTAGCTAAGTTCATCCAGTTATAGGAGGAATTGCCAGGTTATTCGTAACCCAGGATTATCTGAATGTATTTTTAAATTTCAAAACATAATAGGTGTGCCTAGAAAAAACGCCATTTCATTATTGCTGCGAAGAAAAAAAAACCTGAATTTCATAACATCAAGCTTCTTTTTTTAATGTTTGCTAGACACGCGCTCCAGTAATCTCAACATAATATTGAAAAATCATTACCGGATGCAATCACCTGATGTTATTTTTGATAAAAGTGACCAAAGTACAGTGATTTCTATCATTATAGTTTTAAGATAAAGGTATTATTTTACTTTTCAACCGTGATGTTAATCAATGAATTGATTGATGTGATATGTGAAAGAAACACGAAGTTAGATAACATTGTGTTAATAAAAAAACAATAATTCGGTTCAAGATTGTGGTTTGTTGAATAGGTACAAAAATTCCATTTGGAAAATAAACAAAGACCTTATAAAAACCTTATTGTTAAACTCGTACTTTCGAATCATGTGTTAAATGGTATCAAATATATTTTGGAGTATCCACGTTAAAATATTTTCTCTTCGGACCTCGGTATTGGGAAGCGAAAATCATTTTGCGAATTTGCTGAAACGCTAATTTTCAAGTGCACAAATCCCTTCAAGGCATCTCTGGTCCTTAAAACGCCACTAAAACTTAATGAAAGTACCCTTATGCATCTCCTAAAAATCCTCGATGTGCGATTAAAATGTTTGAAATTTTTCATTTTCTGAAATGAAAATGAACTGGACGATTTAAATGATGTTACTAAACACAGAGAAATTTATATTTTGGTAGAAAGCAGTCACTTTGTGGTTTGACACATTATCTGCAATAAAACAAGAACTTTGTTTGTAACCACGATTTATTTGTTTAATTTTTTAATACCTTCCGGTTTCGCTTAAAACAAGCAACTTTAGGGTATAAAATTAAACTGATCGAAAAATACATAGTGTGAGCTTATACTATATACGCACAGAAAGAGACAAAACATAATATAAACGAACAGTGAGAAAATCAAATTAAAATCTGCAACCCTTGATAAGGTATGGGGGACATAAGACACCGTCTAGAGGGAGTTCAGTTTTACCCACAGCTGTTATCAACAGCATTTTTCTCGGTAATGCAGTCGTAATTCTTGGTGGGATTCGCATTACTGCCGATTATATTTTATGCATCTAAACGGTTTATTATCAATACTAGACATTCTAGCTAAAATAGGATTCTATGTCCCGGATAATTTCACGCGAGGTCGCCAAAGCAGGCTCTTGGTTCTTTCCAGGTGCAGAACTAACTTACCAATAGTAATCCCGCTTGGAAGACTCACTAGATTAAACAACCGCCTCGCAGAAAATGTGAGTAGTTTTCACACTTCCTACAAAGAATTTAAATGTGAAGTATTGTGCTTTAACTGTGTGTACCTAAGTGTAACCTATTTTGTCCCACATGTAACCTTATATAAAAAAACATAAAATATCTTTATTTACTATCTAAGCAGCATTATATGTATAAGACTGATTACTGTGAACTATATATATATATATCAATAATTCCTTAATTTACTAAAAATTTCAATCTATACTAACGAATGTATATCCACTAACTGTAAACTTCACCCGCCATAACACAGGGTCATCCCTAGCATGGAGGGTGAAATATCACAAAAAACTATATGTACTGTTGATAATTCATGTATTAAATAAATAAATAAATAAATAAATAAATAAATATATCTTATCATAGTTTTTTCATACAAACGAAGTGTTGAAATCCGTAAGCCTAAGCTTTAACTTTAGGGTTATATATATATTTATTTATTTTTCTCAATGAAATTCACGACTTTGGTGACATTTACAAAATTTGATAGAAGTGGGGAAAAAACAATGTTTGAACAACAACAAAATCATAGAAACAGATATTTAACAAAGAAGATGCGATATATTTATTTATTTATTTATTTATTAATCATTAACGCCCTTATGGGCTTTTACACACATTTACATTTTTATGTTTTAGTGCATACAGGTGTGTTTAGAATACAAAGAAAACATGAATAGTTTTTACACATGGTACATATAAATAAAGCTGGTAAGTAAAAAGTATAGCATTATACAATAAAGAGAAAAAAATCAGTTTTATATGTATATACGTATATAACAAATAATAATAATGGTGAGTTTTTAATATATGTGCAATTTATGTGTTGAATACATAGCGAAGTTGATTTTAAACAAAAATACATACTACCGACTTGCACCGCACTAAAATTAATATACAAAACAATTCCATTTTGACCAATTACTTTATCGTCAGAATTTCTGCAAGGAATTCAATTTCCGAAGACGAAATACTTTATACCATAAATATACCAATCCCCTTTATACTGAAACCATGGAATAATGTCAGATACTTCAGTAAACTATCACGGAGAGGACAAATGAGTTCGATAATATAATATAACAGAGTATCTAATTACAATCAAATTAAAATGTTAATCAAAGTATAAGTCGTTAAAGTAAATTTGTTATTATTACCTATTACAATGATAAACAAGAACAGTTTTTATAAGGTTTGTTTATAAATTATAAATTACTAACCTTTATTACGCCCTATATTGTAGGTGTTTTGACGGAACTTAACTATGAGGGTTTACAATAAACTGTGCACACAAAATTTCAAGATGGGGATTTATAGTTCTATTGTAACTGTTCCAATATACTGAATTTAAATTTGGACACTGACAGATGACGATAAACATCGATTGAGTTATATTTATTTCCTAGTCGATGAAGCCTTTCGATAGGCGAGTTTTCGAAGTAATTATTAGTAGGCGCGTTAACGAAGTAAGGCGCATTCAATCTTGTATTACGGGTAGGTACTCGCAGTTGGATTAGTTTGGTTAAATCCAGGGCGTCCAGTCTGCCATTTGAAATATTGAAAAGACAAATTAAATCTCTCATTGTTCGTCTTGAAGTTAATTCATTTAATTTTAGTAAGTCCATTAAAAATGTGTAGTTAAGTTCTTCGATTGGAATTCCTAATTTATAGTTTATAAATCTCAAAAACTTATGTTGCACTCTCTCAATTTTTTGTTGGTGAATCTTATAAAAAGGAGCCCAGATTGTTGAATTGTACTCTAAATGGCTTCTCACTAACCCAGTGAACAGCAACTTAAATGAATTAATTATTTTAAAATCTTTTACCGTCCTCAATATAAACCCTGAGTAACAACGAAATAAGTTTAAATTTCAATGGAAATAACAAAGAAAAAGATACGTAAACAATTAGTACGCAAGCAAACATATTTGAGAAATAAAGAAAATAAATTATTAAAGGAAACTAAAGCATTGAAATAACATTTGATTTATTTCAATATAATAATTTGCTTATATAACAATCGGTTCCTATCGCAGGGATTGAACCCATTGGTTTTTATTTATTTTTCGTGTTGATAAAAATATGCGTACATTAAACTAAATTCATATTTATTTGGACCTGCCCCCCAGAGAGATAGTGTTCACCGAATGTCCGATAAATCGTGTAATGTCACATATTTATAACGATGTTAGTCTTATCTTAATGCTTGAGCAAATTCTGCGTTTAATAATGTACACTTTCGGTGTAAAAATAGTCGGAATCGCCTGTTATCTTTTTTCCGAATTGACCAGAAATCATATGTTTAAATTTCATCACTGACATGCGAACATGCCAGAATGAAAACGTACTGATAAAATTTGCGTCTGGTTTTATTATTTAATAAATGCTGATAAATACGCGAGTCCCACACCAACAAATTATTATAACATTGATCGATAATAATGACGCAGAAATCAGTACTAAATTACTCAAAATAAAATTACTCCATCAATAAAGTTACGTGCTCACAGAATCCTGAAAGCTTAATAATATTATTTCTTTTGTTTTCCTTTTACTACTGTTAGCTTATTATCTTTTTATTGTTTCGTGTACATTCGTATCCACCTTCTTTTTCTTTTTTCCTTTCAAATACTTTGTACATGTATGTGTATATTATACCCTTATGGAATGTGTGGGATTGCACTCTCCTCCCCACATACTGGAATAAACATTTATTTATTTATTTTAATAATTATAGCTTGCCATAATTGAAATCAAATTGCATATGTTCTCGGTAAACCGCACTGGTTATGGTTAGTTTAAAAAAAAACTAAAAACACATGTTTTTTCTGCTTGTGGAGATCGAAAGTTGGTTCCAAATTCATGTAAAATCGATTTAAATAATTGCTGATATATTTATTTATTTATTTATTGTTTCTTTACACTACAGGTAAAATGTTTACAAAACAATTTGTTACCTCACTAGGACAAGCCTGTGTTGAGGTTAACAATAATTATACAAGTTAACAAAATAACACAAAATTATACAGATATTGAAAGAACAATTTTGTTGTATTTCTTACAGATTGAGATTATGGGTACCTACTAAACTGATGGCGCTAGGTAGTACATTAATGTAGACTTTTAGCGTGACCATAGTTTTGAGATCTGATTATTTTATAATATTTTATAATTTAATAATTTTTATATTATTTTATAATTTAATAACAAATAATTAAAAAGACTCAAATTTTTCGAAGGAAGCAAATAGTTTTTAAATTAAATGAAAACTATGACATTATAAATTAAACGAAAAAACACACTTTGTAATACACCACTTTTTTATTTGAATTAATAATTAATAATAGCCAACCAGGTTTCACCAAGGCTCATTGAAATGAAAACTTCTTTAGCACCGTTGTGATTTGAACCTCGATAAAACACCAAAAAGTCAAACTAAAAAGAGACAAACACACATCTATAGGATTTAGACTGCAAGAGAATGAGGTAGACTAATCGGTCTCCTCTTTGTGCGATACTTCGTAGCCTCCCCACTCTTTCTACTTTAGTTTTCTGAAGGTTTCACTTATACCGCATATGAACTGCACACACTTTTTTATATTAACTGATATAGTAAATATACCTAATAAGCCCTGGTGAGGCTTGAGCTGAGCGAAACCTGGTTGGCTATTAATTATTAATTCAAATAAAAAGTAGTGTACTTTAAAGTGTGTTTATTTTCATTTAATAAAAAGGCTCAAATTCGTTTTTGAAATTTACCATACCTTCTAAATAAAAAAATAAATAAAAATAATTTGATTACAGACTGAAAAGAGCCCACGGGAATCTTCAAAGGATCATAACGTTACAAAAATGTGTTAGTGAAATAAATTTACAGAAACCAGTAGAAAAATTATAAGTTCCTTATGAATAATCTTACCGCCTGAGCGCTTCGGGAAAACTTTACTACAGTAATGTTTTCCCACATGCTACTGACAACGGTTCTTATTGTAGACGTGTGGGTATCATTAAATTTCAAACAATATGGCGTTTTCACAAATATGTAGAAGCTTTTCTGAATCTGATCATACTAATCTTATCATTAAATTAAAATATTATCATTGAAGAAGAAGATATCAATACTAATCTAAAAGAAAATACGATAGAGAACAAGAACAAAAACAACAGAAAAAGATAATGGTCGCAACTGGGACTCGAACCCAGAAACGTCTCGTTTAAACGTCCCGGTTAAACGAGAGGTTCTGGGTTCTGCGCGTTTATCAATTCTGCCATAGCCACCATCTGTCAAACCGTCGTATTAGTCAATCTGATATTTCAAATTTTAGAACTATTATTATAGTCAACTAATTTTTTTCCATACTATTAGGCAAAAACTACTCTTTTTATTGGAAACAATCATTTTAAGAAATTGGTTTGTAACCTAGATAGCGTCACGGATAAATATATCCGATTTTATTTATATGGAACTATTGACTTGGGGGGGTAACTAAAAAGGGGGGTTTTCTTAGAAAAAAATTTAATATTATCATAAATCATTTTTGATTTCAAAATTTTTTATGAATTATTAATGATTTTAATAATATTTAAAATCGCAAAACGGTTCTAAATTGGCTATGATGTAGGTACCGCTACTGGCAGCCAAGGCAGCTGTCACCGGGACCCGGGATCTCCACTACACATGGTGGCCGGTGTGACGTCACAAACGCCCTCCACACAAACACATCGTTTTGGCAGCAAATCAAAATTGGTATATATTTTAAATTATTATTGAAAAAAAAACCATCGTAATTTTTTAAGACATAAGAAATACAGTAAAAATACCCCATTTCATTCTACCAATGCATTATTGTTTTTTGTATTGGTATTGGTTTTTTATTCATATTTGGCTATTACTGAGAACCTGGGTAAATACGTAAGTATTCACCACTTGAGAAATTATTATATTTTATTTTAATATAAGTATAAGTAAAATTTTATAAAATACTACTTGTAAGAGCGTTCTTGGTCATGTATAATGTTAGAGGAAGTTTGAAGGCCATTTTATCTGCCAGTGTCAAAGCATTTACGTTAATATTAAGGTTTCAGTCCAGTTGTATTAATTAGGAGTTTGGCAGGAAAAAAATTAATGTTTATATAAAAAATAATTATAGCACGTAAAGATGAGATCACTGCTGTCATTTATTATTATTATTTTCATCCACACTTTCTTTTTAGATCTCACTTGTGGTTATATTTCACAAAACGAAAACGATTGATATACAGAAATTGATAAATATTATTCAAAACCAAAGAAAAAACGTAAGTATGTAAGAAACGTTTCTCACCTCCCAGGCATTTATTCATACATCGATGAATTTGAGCCTCAGAAGGTCGGGGGGTGAGATATGGGGTGTTTTTCAGAAGATTGAGAAATTGTCTTGGCTCAGTGCGCCCGATGTAACGCACCGAGTAATAACATGACTGGTGTTGTCTAGAGGAACTACCCTCGTCTTTATGCTTCATTGAAGCTCTACATAAGATACTATATATGTATATATATATATCTACATCAGTAAGGCACAACCTTTTTATATTGACATGCTCGTTTATTTTCGTTCGAAGGGCGTTGGTGACGTCACACCGGCCAACGTTGATAGGATCCCGCTGATAAGCTTTCTTAGCAGATAGTAGCATCACCTACGTCGTACTGGCCATTCGCACACTCGAGTTTCGTGCGCATAGAATACCCGTCGCCCGTGAGTATCCGCCATACTATTTTGCTAGTGTTCGTACGACGTATAACTAAATAAGATATACTTAAAAAAAGCTTCTCATTACTATTGACAAACGTCAACTGCAGATCGCTAACGTATAAACAACAATTGACGTCGAATATATTAAGAACACGTAGTCATTGTAAACTGTTATTTATTCGTTGGTGATCTGCAGTAATACTAAGGAACAACGAGAACTTATCGAAACTTTTCGATACAATCCTCGTCGATCGACCGTGCATTAACTAGCACGTCCAGGATTTCTTATTCTAACATCCTTGTTATAGGGAATATAGGTACACAAACATTTTCAACGATACATAAAGATTACACGTACCTAATGTTTTAAGAATTGCATTAAAATGCACCATTCTTCTTTTGGTGCCATGCTGTGTTAGAACATCTGTTCTGCCTTGTGGTATCTTGAACAAGCGGTTGTGACAACTACCAGTTTTTCTAATTTAAGATCCTCGTGCGCGTATCATACGCGCCGATCGTAAGTACCCCCCGTACGATTTTGCTGGTGCCCGTACATTGCACTACGCGACGGCTGTCGGTTTCCAATCTGTTGCACGATAGCGACGCGACGGTGCTAATCGCACGCGATGCGTCGCATCATTTGTGTCTGATGCTTATTCGTTTGAAATTTGATAGAAATGGCGTCAGAACATGAAAGTAATGTTAGATTTGCTCTGGAAGTGAAAAAATGCATGTTTATATAACTCTACTTTACCAGAATACGTAAGAAAGGACCAAGTGGAGAAGACATGGATTGATGTTGGAAAAAAAGTCATATGACATCGCTTGACAGCGTGTTAACTCCACGGCTACACGTGAAAAATGATCAAGTTCAGTATATTTCGGATAGCGCCGTGTACGGAGACTAGCATTAAAAAGTAGTATATCAGCAGGGTACTTGTGGTTTCGTCACAATTACGTAGATTGTAAGTATCTCCATGAACGGAGGGCCTAACGGCGTCCGTACATGACGCTACTTAGAAGCTACTCGATCCTCGTGAGCGTATCATACGCGCCGATCGTAAGTACCCCGCGTACGATTTTGCTGGTGCCCGTACATGGCGCTATGCGACGGCTGTCGGTTTCCAATCTGTTGCACGATACCGATGGTGCTGATCACACGCGACGCGTCGCATCATTTGTGTCTGATACTTTTTCGTTTAACGTTTGATAGAAATGGCGTCGGAACATGAAAGCAATGTTATATTTGTTCTGGAAGTGGAAAAAATTCATGTTTATATAACTATACTTTACCAGAATACGTAAGAAAGGATTTAGTGGAGAAGACGTGGATTTATGTTGGAAAAAGTCAAATGACATCGCTTGACATCGCTTGACCCGGCTGCACGTGGAAAATGATCAAGTTCAGTATATTTCGGGTAGCGCTGTGTACGAAGACTAGCATTAAAAAGTAGTATATCAGCCGGGTACTTGTGGTTTCGTCACAATTACGTAGATTGTAAATATATCCCTTAACCGAGGGCCTAAGTAAGTGCCAGTAGTAAGAATCGAACTCGATACGCCCAACTTTTAGTCGATGGACTTGTCCACCAGGCCATCGACCACCTATGTTGTTTCGATGCCATGACGAACTTCTGGAAGAACACTAACCCAAAGTATGTGAACACGACGATTAAAACACAGATGACTTCTGCACTGCAAGATGATCCAAATATTTTTTCTACACCCAGGAAAAAATATGATAACGCCGAAAAATAGCCAAGTCTCTCAGTCAGTTATAAAATCTTAAGTTGAGTTTTCAAAGGAGCGAAACGTTTTCAATACATTTTTCTTTGTGCCACATGCAGCCCGCGAGCCGCAGGTTTTGTACCAGTTCTGTACACAATGCCTACTCACACGTATTCATTTTATGATGTTTCATCTTTTAAGAAAAACAAGCCCATTGGTGGTGAATTTTACTAGCGAATTTTCTAAGAAGAGAACGTTATATTTTACAGTTTACTGTTATGTAGTTCAAATACTAAAACCATAAAATTAAGTTTAAAATCCACGGCTGTAAATGCAATCGATTCAAACCCTTGGGATGGGTCTTCTTTTGGAGAGAAAATTTAGGGTGACCGGACAACTCAGAATGAAATCAACTCAGAACCTCCTTTGAAAAGTCATTAAAAGTGATGGAAAAAAAAGATAACAAATATAAAAAAAATGGTTAAATAGGTTAGGATTATGAGCTATTTAAAATTATTTTGTTCATAGATTTTAATTACTTTACAAAGACGTGTTGAGTTGACTTGATTCTGAGTTGGCATGGAACCAAAATTTGTAACAAGACGTATTTGTGCAAGACAATAGAAACAAGAAAGATTATCAGTATAAAACCGCGCACATAAAAGTGTCGCTTGCATCGTTCATCCATACTAACCTACTGCAAATCGTATCTACCCACGGCAATGCACTGCCTTTTTTCTACCTACACACACACACACACACACACACACACACACACACATTCGAAATGTGTATTTGTTTTCTTCAAATGCTTGACAGCTGCTTATATGAATTAGTAGAGTGAAGATACGTTACCGAGGCAACGGGCATGGTTTCAGTAACTGTTTCACCAGGTCCAGTAGACATGCTATCCTTTTCATAAACGGTGCTACATTTTTTAGTTCGATCACTGTGAATGTAATATGTCTTGTATTTTTTAACATCGGATAGATGTCATAATTTTCCAAGTTTACTTTGAAATGCAAATCCTGACAATTTTTTTTTCATAGATGATTTTTGCTTCACACATTTACAATTATAATATCACATAATTTTCCACGGGTCTGGGATAATAATCATAACATTAATATATTTTATAATATCAATACTATACTTTACACTACAATATCAATACAATCAATACTATATTCGAGTTCGGATTTAACATTCGAGGTGTCTGGTCGTGTTGCCCGCAGTGCTCGTGTACCTTCCAGTCTGCGTTCAGATAAGAACTTATTGTCACATTTATTTTTTATTATAATTTGTTTTATAATATTACGGTAATCCGTGTACAGTCAATCGAATAGATTGACTATGATTATTTTATTTTATTTTTTCATTAATATTTATATTTTTCGACACAATATTTTTTTTCCTTTTTTGCGATTAATTAGTTTTAAAAAATGGAGAAAGATGAAAATCGTCCTCCAGACCCCGAATCTATATTCAACATGGCGGAGGAGTATGACTCGGATGAGAGTCATACTTCTACAACGAACTTAGAAAAGAAGCAATTTCTATTTTCCGGAAATGTATGTATTTTGAAAATTACTTATCAGTGAAACACGCCCAGGCAGAAACTAAACGTATTTTGAAACAAAAAAGCGGTCTGGATGGCGAAAATTTTGTTAAAGTTTGTCTCCTGAATCGTCACAGTCTTCTGTATGGACTAATTAAAAAAAATTCGGTTCGTCATACGCTCCTCAGCGTATCAAACTTATTCCAGAAGAAATTATTACAGGTTTTGCTGATAAGATAGCCCCTCCAACAGTTGCCAGATTTGATGAAATGCCTTTTTTTATTTCGTATCCATCACGTTCTAACTGGTTAGATTCTCCTTTCTCAGTTAGTGAATTAAAACGAGTTACTAATTCCCTTATAGACTCTTCTCCAGGTCCTGATGGAATATTATATTGCTTTATTAAAGCTTTTTCTGACATGTCATTGGAATATTTCTTATCCTTAATTAATAACATGTTTGAAACAGGTTTTATTCCGGATATCTGGAAAGTTAAAAAAATCTTCCCTATTTTAAAACCAGGAAAAAATCCATCTTAAGTCTCATCCTATCGTCCTATTGCTCTTTTGTCATGTTTAATGAAAGTGGCGGAGCATTTGATAAAGAACAGGTAAGAATGAATTGAAAATCACAGTATTATCTCTCCAAATCAGTATGGCTTCCGGAAAAAGAAATCTACTATGGATAATTTAAGTGTATTTACTACAGACATCCGTATTTCTCAATCCCTTAATTCTTGCACATTTTCCACATTTCTTGATCTTTCGTCAGCTTACGATGATGGATTAATTAGTATTTTGAAAGAAAAATTAATAAAAATAAAAATCCCTATAAAATTAATTCAATTTATCATCAATTTGCTAACAGACAGATCCATTATTATCCACTCGCCCTCAAAAACGTGGAAACTCAAACTATGGAAAGGATTACCCCAGGGGTCTGTTATCAGTCCATTTTTATTTAGTATTTATATTAGTGATTTAGACATTGTAATCCCTTCAATTATCAAGCAACCTATTTTGCGGACGATTTTCTTATATATTTATCGCACAAAAATTTATTCCATGCTGCGAAGGAATTAAAAACACTTATCGTTTGCTCATTAAAATCCCCTCAGTATTCCGTATTTGCTATCTCTCAACAATTCTCGCGTATTTTCAGTTTTATTTAAGTTCATAGACTTGAATGATTTCAATATTTGATTTGTCCCATTCTCTTATAGATTATCCTCAAAATTATAACTATCTTCCTTAACGTTTTCGGCACAAAGCACTCTTTTTAGGGTGAATTGCCTAATTAAAAAAAATCTATATTCACTACTTTATTGTATGCTCAGTTCCATGCAATACGAGTGTATATTCTTTTCAATAAGATAAATATTTTAAAGTCATGTGCAAATATGTAAATGATTTATTCTTATCATTATTCAAGGAACTAATTATTTTTATAATTAGGTTCAATTACTGATTGCAAAATCTTTCGTGTCCGTTGATACGGAAACCAACAACAAGGGGTCAACTTTAAAAGCGACCAAGTGGAATACACAAGCTAGACTTATGTATATTCTCACTGTACCTTATATTATCACCGAGATTATAGGTAATGGGAATACAAATCGCTTAGCAAGCGGAGTCTAGGAACGGTCGATTTTAGCGCAAAATTGGTTTTTATATATTTTGTGAATAATTTTATAAGATAGAAAAAAATTAATTGAAGTCAATTATTGTCAAAGGTAATCTTAACCATAAAACAATAAAATTAATAAACGTGGCGTGGCGTGGCCGCCCCCATTTCTGTGATTTGTTAATAAATGAATATGAAATTATACAAGCAACTCGCATTATAATATCAACATTCGGTCCTCGAAAATAATATCTGCTTACGAATTACTAGTCATTTTTGCAGTGGCGCCCAAATTGCTTGCGGTGTAAAAAAACTTCCCACAAACAAATCTCAAATCGAGAAAATAAAAGTTCGGGCTTGTTTCCAAAATTTTGTTCCACTAATTAGTTAGACACTTTTGTTTAGAGTTTAGACAAATGTGTTTAATATACTCACCTAATTCAATTAGCGTCACTACGCTAATCGATGCGTTTTAAAACGAACATTTAGATCCTGCGCAGAAAAGTCGCACAATGAACTGCGCTGTAAATCTTTGCCTTACTTTAGCGAACTGTACTTTTCTGCATAGGGTCTGGTTATTTCAACTTGCGCTCTTCGGTGGTTAACGTACGTCCGATTTCACAGTTTATTCAAAGCATTCTCGAATCCTCCTGATTCCAAAAATATGGTCATGCGGTTTGCCTCCAGCTCGGCGAAATGATACCCAGATTTCATGTTAGGGCAAGTCTATCAATTTGGATGTCAATGGTTCATAAATTTCCAACGCAAAAATACACTATTCTGCAGTTAGCTTATATTTTTTTATAAAGTAATTAACGATATCATTTTAATTGTATTCAAGTAATACGATAGGAAAAAATTCATTTCATGCAATACATTAATACATAAAACCGATTTGTAGTAACGGTTAATCGAAAATAGTGATTTTACGTTGAGCGTCGCCCTGTTTCTAAAAATATTTCCAACAATATTTATTTCTGGTAATGTTTCAAAAAATGTTGCTTATGTTGTTTTTTTTATGAGAGTGTTTCTTAAATTCTGTACCCGAGAAGCATACGGATGCAAGTCCAAAAAGGTAAATGTTCAGGAGAGCCAAAAAACTATATTTTCTGTAACTATGGTCTCATAACTTCTTCGGATATCCATGCCGATACATAAAAAAGTATTTATTAAATCAATTAGTTTTCTTTTAAAAACGGGCAAATAAAACGAAATATTTTATATGTAAAGCCTTTAAAAATATTGTTTAAAAAAAACGCTGACTTGAGTCCTTCTGCTTTAAAATGAAGTGGAATATTTTGTGACGACATTTGGTGTATTATGAAAGGATCAATGTTTGAACATTGTTTACTTCCATAGAAAGCGTAGTAATGTATAAATTGAGTCATAGTACTACATAATACGTAGGATTTGAGTCATAATACTCAAAATGCAACTAAATCATAAAGATGCAAGTCCATGTACATCTTTATGCTTCTAAGATTGTTATTGCATCAAAGGTAGTTGCATACGTATACATTTTTGAAAATCTTATTTTTCTTCATGATAGGACCTGTCTCTTTCTGCCACTGATAAACATGATAATTTACGCCAAGTATGGATCAAAACTCATTTCCTCAAATTTTGGACATGCATCCGTATGCTTCTCGGGTACAGAATTTAATATTGGTATATTTTTTTACTATTAAATGGTTTCTTAAGTTGTTTTTCTTTTGGTGTTAAAATTTGCTTGGTGGATTTTTTTCTTAGACAGTTTTACGGACCTGAATCCAGAAGGCGAATTACGTCATCAGAGACCTCCACACTACGCATGTCAAAGTCATTACATATCACCTGGGGAAAAACCTCTGACAATGGCCATCGATTCACATAATAATGAAGTAGAGATGGTTGATAACTGAAAACGATTGTAAAGGCCGTTACGGTTACTGGAGACCGATATAGAACGGTTATTTGTATAGATAATTTTGGAACCGGCTCCTCAAAATGCAAAAAAAAAACATGGAGGGATTGCCTATTATGGATAATTATTCTAAAAGGAACAGATTCCAAAAATAACAGGTTAATCAGAGCAATAATATCTGCGGTTCCAGTGTCAGTGAAGGAACCAGTTCCAACTAACCGGAGCGGGAATATCGATCAACTCCATAATAAAGTCAACTGTCAACACGTATTAGATTTCAGTAGCGTAGCCATCGCCCGGTCCCCAAAAAGGTCTACACCAAGTCTTCAAATAAAAAATGTCTGAGACTATGGCATCCCCAATTTGGGTATGTTGTGAAGCTGAAGGTAACGGGGAGAGGAAGGAGATGGGGAAGAAGGTTGGGAAGTACCAGGGTATTCAGATCAAAAAAGACTAAAGCCAATTCAAGTAACGTTTCTATTCTGAAAGGTGGTTTTACACCGGGGCGATACTGACAGTATATTTCACCATGGAACGTGCCGCAAATGTATTACTTAGCTACTTATTAATATACCTATAACTTATTTTATAAGCCTACTATTTATTATTTTTAATTAATTAATTGTGAAATGACACAGATTAATAATGTACAATTTATTTGCGCATGTTGGGATTTGAACCCGCGACCGATTGCTAGTCGAAATCCTTACCCCTCCACTACGGAGGGGGTCGGCCTATTCTTATTTTTTCTTATAATAGGGGGGGAGGGGGTCGAAAACTAGCAAAATTGGTCTTACGTAATAAATAAATGGCCCCTATGGTACAAATATATCAGATTAAAAATGCGTGCTTATGTAGTAGTATTCTGTATTGTAGGACTCATACGAAGTAAGAATGAACTGGGAGCGGATTTTCCAAACTATTTCGAACCAGTTTGAAGCACTATCGGTGTGAACAAACACTTTCAAACGTGCACGATTTAAAATGATTTGCCTGTACATTTGTAGATAGCTGCTTGTAAATGTCATCTAAATGTTAAATTTCACCAAAAAATTATATGCTAGTAAGTGATGTCTTCGTTCTTGTATCTTCTGTATTTAAACAAGATGCATGGAAAGGAAGAGTACAAAAGTCGATGACGTCCGTACGTGCTCTCCCTGGGACTAGTTTACGAAAAAGAGCTAAATATTTTATGATCTTAAAGCCAGCAGCACAGGCGTAGAAATAATGTGTTAAATAGATAAAAAATAGTATGTTCACGGGAAAAATCACGGGATATGAAAATTATCATAGAATTGGTGAAGAGTGTATACAAAATATTTACCTCAGGAACATTGCCTTTCAAATACCAGTATTGTCAATTTTCTTTGTGATATAAGTATTTTTTGTTGTTGACAAATTAGAGACGACCAGAAATTTACCATTCGAATGACCTGTTAGGAAATCTCTGTATAAAGGAAAATAAGGAAGCGTAAACTCACTGTTGGCTGAATTCCACATTTCACATAAAATTTTCTAACTGTGCACAGATTGTATGGTCACCAACAGTTATAATTTTAAGATTTTAGTAATTCGTCATTTGTAATTAGCATTTAAAATACACATAAAGA
Organism: Limnephilus rhombicus; assembly: GCA_929108145.2. Lineage (NCBI taxonomy): Eukaryota > Metazoa > Arthropoda > Insecta > Trichoptera > Limnephilidae > Limnephilus > Limnephilus rhombicus. The sequence continues at coordinate 12,152,729 of OV815272.1, read as the reverse complement.
CTGAATCATGGAAACATTGCTTGCATGTTGAAGGTTGTCACTGAACTGGTTTCATATGTGTAGGTAGAGATTTTGAAAAAGGACAGAAATATTCCTAAACATGACCACTGCTGGTAAACTTGGAATATCACGAAATCTCTAAATAATAAGCAAAAAACAATGCACTTCAAATAAAGAATTATTAATTTGTTAATTCATGTAAAATAATTTTATGATTATCGACTGGTACCTACTTGTTATTCGCAAAATATTTTGTAGTTCCTATTTTGAAAATGACAGTTTAACTCAAAGAAAATATTATAAGTATTGATTTCCACATTCGTTGGCTTGACGCACAAGCTTGCCGGGGGTCTGGAAATTGGTTGCATCGCCACTGTCAGCATCGTCTTTTTTTTTTATGGCATTACGTAAAAGGTATTAGAATTCCGAACGAAAATAGCCCCAAGCCCTTGGCTACTGACCTAGAAAAAATAGTTTTTCGAATCTCGCCAAATGTAGTTAATTAACAATTTTGCAATTTTCTCCTACAATGGTTAGTGCAGGCACCTTTTTTCGTCTATTATTAACGCTTGTGACGTGATCATGTGTATATGCGTGGGCAAATATATAAATATATATACACGACCATAAGTGTGGTTTAAAATTGCATATATGTGTGGTTTACAATTTGGGAGGCGGTATGGGTACCGCCGCCCCGGGAACCATTTATTTGACAACCAACACCTTTGATGACTTAGCGAGGGTGCCCGGGTTCATGGGGTGAGGTTTATCCGGGACTTGGTGGCGGATACTCTGCCCACCAACTGGACGGCAGGCCGCATCGAGAGAGAATGGTTGAGGGAGTCCCTCCGACTTCTGACCGTGCTCTCTCGGAATATCGCCTTGCACCGCAGTGGGAGGGATGGAGTCATACGTCCGTGACTCCTGGACACGTTGACCCCCAGATTTCTACTCACCCCTCATACCCTTTTCCTTCCCAGTAATTCCTCTCCTTCCTTTCCTAAACAGACCCTCCACACAGCACCCTCAAAGATGACATAGGCCCTGAGGGGAATTATTTTCCTTAGGGCCTCCTGTCTGGAACTAATATAAAAATTTAAAAAATGTGTATGTACATGTATGTGTTTATATGTATATACTGGGAGCAGCGACCGTTATTTTTATTTATTTTTCTGTGTCATGTTCTCTTTCATATTTTCGTTTAGATTATTAGTGTTATCTTCTTTAATGAGATATAACATTAATGGGAATAATCTTCACAAGTTATAAAAAGAGTTTTTCTAATAAAAAATGAATAAAATTACAGAGTAACTATACCCCAGGGGTCACTGGAAAACAAGCAACCGCCTAGTATGGTGATTTAATGTATCTACTCTATGTAAATGTCTTAAATTTCATGTCTTTTATGAGGCTGAAGGTAGTGAGGAAAGGAAGCAGATGAGGAAGAAGAAGTTGGAAAAGCACCTAGCTATTCCGATCTGGTTACACAACACGGTTAAAGCCATTTCAAGCAACGTTTCGATTCTGAATGGTGGTCTTTCACCAGGCCGGTACTGAAAGCATCTACTACTCTGGTAGATGCCCCAAATATACTCTCATATTATTTTTAATAAATGCATTGTAAAATAACTGAAATTAATTATATAAAACTTACTTGAACTCGCCGGAATTTGAACCCGCGATTTCAGAGAAATTCCAGAGAAGGGGTCTTAACCACAAAACCATGAGGCCGTCATCCGTTCGCATAATTATTTAACCAACCCAACAAAATGGACACATTTTGAAAAACAATTTTCCATTATTTAAGTTGGGCCATCGTAGGTATTACGATTACGTTGACCTAATTAACCCTACTGCTAAATACGGGCTTGGCAATCGAATTGCTTTCCGTATAAACAGGTTTATAATATGGTCAGATATGTCAGGTGCCGCCAACTTTATTGCGATACAAAAATATTTTTACATTTCAGGATTTTTTTTTCATAAGCTTCACACAGGAAGCTCTGAGAAAAAAATACCTCGGGGACACTATCATCTTTGTATAAGCTTTTAGGGTGAGGAAGAAGAGGAACTTATGGAAGGCAATTGTATGAACCATGGATAGGAATATGGGGGTCAATGTTTCCAGGAGTCGAGAGGATCCGGCTGGAGAAGTCTAGGTTAGGCCTCCCTCAAGCAGTCTCTCTCGATCGTCTCAGCCACTCAGTAGGCCGTCAAAATAGCTCGAGCACTTGGGGAGACCTTTGCAGGGGGTTTTGGCTAGTAAATAGTTCCACACATGCTTCTCAAATTAAAAATTAATGCACAAACCTAAAATATGTCTATTCTTAGGGTTCCTGATATCACCACGAATTTACATAGGTAATATGCTTAACTGTCGCTTATAACTTTTAATGATTTTTCAAAGCGGTGTTTAAATGGCACTATGCTGAGTTGTCATGGAACCATAATCTATATATATTTAAAAATCAAAATGTGCTTGCTTGTATGTATTTATGTTTCTTATGCGTTGCTAACACATTCATCCTATTGCGATGAAATTATGGGGATTTAACGTGCGCATGCCCGTGGTGGTTTCTGTATACAATAGTATAATAATACTCTGGCATAATGAAATTAAGCGCTGCTAACCATTCATCCGATTGCGATGAAACTTTGGGGATTTGATGTGCACATTCCCGGGATGGGATTGGGGAGGGGAGGCGAAAGGGTAACGGGACGAATGGGAAAGAACACGCAGGGAGAAACAATTTCTTATTTATTTTTTTCTTACTTATTTCACTTTAGTTATTAGGTGGGATTTCTACGCATGCCTCGATGTACTCGATAGTACGAGGGCTGTTCATAAAAAAGGTCTCCAAGGTGCTGCGGTCGCGAGGAACGATAAAGAAGTAAACAATATAAAAAATCATACCCCAAGTAAAAGCTAACACACCAAAACGTCGTAGGTCGATCGTAAAATCTGGCAGATCATGCCTGATTTTACGATCATGATCATCGCCTAGATCGTGAAATGCCTGAGGCACATAATGATCCGCCTGATTTTACGATTAGCCTGCGACATATATAACAATACGAGAAATAATTACCACAGTTTGTCAAATAAGAGTGGAAAGCGTAGGAGGGCGCCACTATTGTTCAAATGGCAATACTAAAAATATGTATAACTCATGGTGTAAATGTAAAGCTGTGTAACCTACACTTTTGTAAATAATTAAAAATGCATAAAATTGAAAAAAATATTACTTCACTAATCTCAAAATTAGAATTGCATATAGGTATATTATACCTTTGCAATTTTGCGTTAAAATAATGTAGAATAACGATATTGTAATAAAATTTAAAGCACAGTTTAGAAATTGCTCAGATTTATTTAATAGTAGCTTAGGGAACGTACCCATACTACGTGACCAACTTTTTGCAATTTTTAACCCCCCCGCCCCCCCCCCCCCCCCCGGTGACCAAAAACCTAAGCAACCCGCCGCTCATTTGAATGGAGCGTGACATTTTGAAGACCCCCCCCTCCCTAAACGTGTTACGTAGTATGGGTACGTTCCCTTAAGTTACTAACTTTAGATCATGTCTCTAATTTTAGATCTGAATATTTTAACTCATTCAGATCTAAAAGTAGTGTAACTAAACTCACCATTAGTGGTTCTTCCCCTCTACTGGTAAATTCAAATTTATGTTAAATTAAATGAAAGAAAATACCTTTGTAAAACATCATTTAATCAAATTTATGTCATTAAGTAGGTACCAACAACAGTGCTCTTCGATTGCAATATTTTTTTTCTTTAATAATTTGAATTTTTTTTTTTTTAATGTGGTTTACAGCGTTCTATAATATATTCAGTGATATTGCGCTTAAAAATAAGATTTGACAGTTAAATTGAAGTTGCCAGCCTACAAATTTTGTAGTTCCATTTTTAATATTTTCTACTCTAATTGACGGACTATATGCACGAGTACGTTATAATACATGTACATTGTAACATATTTTCTACAAACGATGTAGTGTTATTTTTTTTTTATAAAAAAATATATGCAGGGTGTTAAAGAACGTACTTGACTTACTTTAACCAGTGATTCCTGACATTATTTGGAGCAAATAATGTAAATGAAATTTTTGACTGCTTGACATTTTCGATGTTTTATATTAACCGCCCATGCCTGTAGGTCTCGCAAAGCGTGGGAGGTAGCGATTTTCCCTGGCGCATCAGCAAGAGACTGGAGGCGGGCAAGACGATTCAATGGAGGTCTTCAAAAATCCCTTTAAAAACATCAATACTAATTTCGATATACTTTGTAGTCCCGAGTCGCAACTTGAAAACTCCTGTGAGCCATATGACGCGCGTGAACGTGGGAGGCTGTTATGATTGCGAAGATTGCATTGGGGATTGAAGGGTGAAGGGGTTGTGGGGTGCGGGGTCGCAAACACACGACGAGTGTATTTGATGGGCACGTGCTCAACGCTCAACTGCCAATGTTTCAGCGCTCTGAGATTGCTTTATTTATTGAATAAATACCTGAATAAAACATCGGGCACGCAGCTATTTTATTTTACCTACTCTCTCTCTTTTGTCTCTTGTGTCTCTTGTGTCTCTCGTGTCTCTTATGTCTCTTGTGTGTCTTGTGTCCCTTCTATCTCTTGTGTCTCTTCTATCTCTTATGTGTTGTGTGTCTCTTGTATCTCTTGTGTCTCTTGCATCTCTTACGTCTCTTGTGTCTCTTGTTTCTCTGGTTTCTTGCGTCTCTTACGTCTCTTGTGTCTCTTGTGTCTCTTGTGTCTCTTGTGTCTCTTGTGTCTCTTGTGTCTCTCGTGTCTCTTATGTCTCTTGTGTGTCTAGTGTCCCTTCAATCTCTTGTGTCTCTTCTATCTCTTATGTGTTGTGTGTCTCTTGTATCTCTTGTGTCTCTTGCATTTCTTACGTTTCTTGTGTCTCTTGTTTCTCTGGTTTCTTGCGTCTCTTACGTCTCTTGTGTCTCTTGTGTCTCTTGTGTCTCTTGTGTCTCTTGTGTCTCTCGTGTCTCTTATGTCTCTTGTGTGTCTAGTGTCCCTTCAATCTCTTGTGTCTCTTCTATCTCTTATGTGTTGTGTGTCTCTTGTATCTCTTGTGTCTCTTGCATTTCTTACGTTTCTTGTGTCTCTTGTTTCTCTGGTTTCTTGCGTCTCTTACGTCTCTTGTGTCTCTTGTGTCTCTTGTGTCTCTTGTGTCTCTTGTGTCTCTCGTGTCTCTTATGTCTCTTGTGTGTCTAGTGTCCCTTCTATCTCTTGTGTCTCTTCTATCTCTTATGTGTCGTGTGTCTCTTGTATCTCTTGTGTCTCTTGCGTCTCTTATGTCTCTTGTGTCTCTTGTTTCTCTCGTTTCTTGCGTCTCTTACGTCTCTTGTGTCTCTTGTTTCTTTCGTCTCTTGTATCTCTTGTGTCTCGTGTGTTTCGAATATCTCTCGTGTCTCTTGTATCGCTTGTTTCTCTCGTCTCTCATGTCTTTTTTGTCTCTTTTATATCTCGTGTCTCTAGTGTATCTCGTATCTCCCTTGTTTTATTTATTTATCTTTATGCAGATGTATGCAAATGTTTACTATGTCCGATTACAACTTTGTAATCACGCAAGTTAGAACGTAAAAACCCAAAAAAAAATGAACAAGGGTCCAGTCGGACAAAGTAGTGTGTATCGCCGAAATCCATTTGGGCTAAGAGGGTGGTTAATGTTGATAAGAAAGGAAGACATATTTGACACGCCAGACTTTATTGAGAAACTAAAGTTTAAGTCGTTAAAGTGATGCAGACTTTATTGCTGGCCCGCAGCTGAGTTAAAGAGTTGTCACATCGCACGTGCGCGTGCGGCTAGATCAAATAATGTCGGTGGCAATTTTATCAGTAGCCGAGTCAAATTGACTCACTTTCTGTTGCCGCTTTGATGAAGCTAAACATAAAGATCTCCCGTCCGAGGAAAAGATAAATTTGCCACACTGAAACAGTGAATTCCAGTTCTACGAATCCCATATAGTCAATCATATAGTTTTTCCGCATCATATGAAAGTAATTGAAGGAATGAGGTTTTCATATATCTAGTACACACATCACACGCTCATTTATTGCTGACCGAGATTTGCTGATACCGGATGTTTAGATTTTACTACAAGACAAGGTCGCTGTGCTGAACATTTCAGAGGACGGGTCCTAATAAATCATTAAAAAACTGCCAGTCACGCTTATGAATAGGGAGAAAATAATTCCAAAATTTACTTTACCATTCGCTAATGTTTCTTACCATGGATATATATTTCCGTTATTTGTTTTTGGGGTGTTATGCCGTGTTGCGCTACCTCCTTCTTTAGCCAACATCAAAGCCGGCATCACACATCTACCGGATCTGCCGGATCTGCCCTGATGATGGAGACTGCAACGATGTCCGAAACGTGGGCTAAAGAAGGATGCATCGCAACACGGCATAACACCCCAAAAACAAATAACAAAAATGCTTTTGGCCGTAAAAATCTTAAAACGTATATCAGCGAACTTTTTTCATTAAAAGTGTATTTTCATTGGTATTATAAAATAATTTTGATTACTGCCTCAACAGTTGCCCAATGAAGTGGAAAGAAAAAAACTTATATCCATAATAATAACTTGCATATATATTATTTTCTATTTTAAATTTTAAGATACTTATTTATAAATTCTCTGTGCACTACATTTAACTTGTATTTTTAGTTAGCTTTGCTAATTTATTACAATAAAGACATTATCTAATTATAACAATTATAATTTGAGTAACACTCGACAACTTCTAGACCTAGACAATTTATGAAAAATTCAAACGTTACGTATGTATGTATATTGCTGAGCGGGTATTGAACTTTTAACCCCTCGACTCAAATCTAAATATCTATAATAGACCATGACAGTATTGCGTACATTAATTTCATTCATGACGCCAACGGGGCAAGATATACAAAAACAATAACATGTCCATTTTTTAATTTAAAAAAACTGTATTTTTTTCCACAAAACCTTTAATAGTATTTCACGCCATTGTCAGTTTATTTATCGAATGAATTAATTTATTACCAAATACGTCATTGTATAAAATAAACTGTTAAATTGTGTTTGCAATGAAATAATCTACAGAAGACGCGAGAGAGGAAACGGAATCTCATTCTCGCAAACAACTTCGCTGATTCAACTTAATTTATTGTTCAATCCTGAATCAATGGAAGTAACTGATCGAGTTTCATCGGCTTACCTTCGTGAAAGCTATTGTGACGACATATATATATAAATATATAAATTGAAGATACGGATTTACTCATGGTTTGGTTACCAAGTGGTATTCAGAGGCATTTTAAATAGTGAAAGGAAACGTTAAGGCTCCGTAATAAGCCGTTCAAAAAAAGAAGAAGGTGGTTTCGAAGGGAGATATGTAAATATAAATGTTAGAAGGAATGCGCTAATATTTAAAAACGATAAAAATGAAACGAAAATCGTGAAAACGTAAAATAAAACTCGACTCGTTTAAAATGCAGCAAAAATCTCTTAGTAAATGTCTTAACTAGCATTTAAAGAAACACTGTGAATTTTTTCATACCCATAACATGTTAAATAACAGAACAAAATGAACAAAGAATAAAGGGGAGGCTACACAAGTCATTCTCTCGCAGGCTAAATCCTACAAATGTACGTGTTTGTCACTTTTTCATTTTATCAAGTTTCAAATCGAGGAAAGAAGTTTTCACTTAAAAAATATTCAGGGCAAGAAATTGACAAATTGGTCCAAGCGTAATTACTAATGAGTTTTTAATTCATAGAATATGTTCTCCTAATCGTAGATAGGTTATTATTTAAGTTATTATAGTGTGTATTCATGTTTACGTCATCATTCAATGAGTATTTGCGAGGAAAGTCAAGAAAGTATTTGAATTAAATCAGTTGTTTCGTGTTGACAGTTCGATATCTTGACTAAAGGCATTAACTCGTTAAAACATTATGGCTCAGTCAGTCTGAGACAAAGTTTACTCGTTGTTATTTTAAATCATGTTGCCATAACTGTTTAAATATTTGTATTTGAGAAGTGGTCTTTCTAATACCGGTAGAGGACACTTTTCTTTAAATAGGAATTTTTTCGTATCGTATCGTATTTCGAGGTGGTAAAAATAACTATTTTGTTGCTATGTCAAGTCAGCTTTGTTTGTCGGACAAATATAATAAAATCTTGTGTTATTCTAACGGTCGAGAAATATTAAAAGATTTAAAAAAATATTCGCTTATCATCTAAAAAGATTACATATTTTTGTTAATGGAAACATTGTGTGAATTAAGTCGCTATAGCGTAAACATCGTTACAATTATTGCAGATATTTTTTTATTTAATTCCGATTTTCAACTGCCCGATTGGCTACCTAATTTGGGGTAAATTGTAAAGTTTCGGGCAGGGGAGAGGAGAAAAATTGGAAAGATGAGAGTTGAGACGTACCTGGCTATTTAGATCTGGTCACTAAACATGATACAATCTACTAAATCCATTTGAAGCAAGGCTTGGATTTTGATTTATGGTGTTTCACCTGGGCGATACTGAGAGTATCTGTCACTCTTATTACTTTACCTACCCTCCATTATGCCAGACCAATTCAAATAATGAAGGCTGCTCTTTTCCAGTATAAATATACGTCTTGAAAACAAAAACTTTTCCAAAATATTTCTCTTTTTTCCATAATCTCTAAATAAATAAATGAAACAATTTAACTTTGTTTGAACCACTTTTATATTCGAGTAAATTCGACCAGTTTCAGAACAACCGTTCCTTCTTCAGGGCAAATGTAACCGGTCGGATTTCCTCAAATATAAACGTGGTTCAAACAAAGTTAAATTGTTTCATTTATCTATAATGGATAACCACAAAGTTATAGCTACATTCAAAAGTATCTAAATAAATAATTTTGTCTAAAATATTCATGATTTTTTACCACAAAAGGTACAGAAATGACAATAACAATTTTCATTTAAAGAGCTTCAAAACAAACACTGAAAATTTTACAACATTGTGATAACATATTGAAACTGAAAACTGTTGATAAATTTTAAAGATGTGCTTTCAATTAATTAAATTAATGCATATCAAAGAGACGAAATTCATTAGACTTATAAATCCGCTGTCACCAAAGCTGCTATTATCGTACATCAATTCATAACAATAATAAAAATATAAAATAAAATTATTATGAAATACTCGTATTATATCATCAGCTACTTGTTTCTATTAAAATATCACATATTTATATTCCATGCGATGTATGATGCATTTTGTTTAGTACTGAAACAGCTTTAGGACTTCTCCATACCTATATCCCAAAGTCCCGTTCAATGTATTGTCATCTCCTATTGTTCCTCTCCTCCCTATAAAGCCTTACTTGGGAATCAAAAGAAAAAATAAGTAGACTATATCCTACCTACCGATGTCAGTTCAAAAATATTATTTGTACAATCATTTTGAGGTACCCATATATCAGTTGAAATATTGTCTCGATCGTGACCCTATCAGGTGTAACTGTGCCAAGTGACCAGTGGATAAAGAACCCAATTGTCAAACATTTAAAGTTAGGGATTTCTCCCGTTTCTCCCTTTTCCAGCGATAAAAAACGCAATCGAATGATCTTTTGTTTTTTTTTTTAAGTTTTTACAGATTACATAAGTTGCCAATCGGACATTAAACACATTTGTTTATATCTTTTGTTTAAAGACAACGATAAAAAAAAATAATAAAATGTCGAAAGGATTGTGATTAGGACGTGACTCCATACACCTCTATAGAAACCCGAAACAGCAAACCTCAACCGAAGTAAATACGGGTTTGCAAATACACAAATATTTTAATTTAAAACATACATTTTAAACATATCTGTGTAACGTTCGTAGGAATGGGGAATTACATGTCAATCAAAACATAATAGAATGTTTGAAGAGCTTTCCTTGGAACGAGCAAAGAAAACTCCACATTTTTAATACGTTTACCAAACCACTCATACGAGACTATTGTAAAGCCTAGTAATTGACAAATAACGCTTGACAAGGTGTCTATTTCGAAGCATTTAACAATAACCACACTTGACAAGTTTAGTGTTGACTCAGATGTCCCTCAAGGGAGTATTTCTAACAATTCAATTTTCCGTTAGAAACCACAACATAGAAAGTGTTAAGCATTTCACTCCTTTAAAACTGCTGGACATAAAAAACCTTCCCTTTGTTACTCGGAAGCCTATTGAGAGGTTGGGGTAGATTGCGGTGTTCACTGTGTAAGTGAATTTTGTCGCCCAGCTGATTTTCTCTCAATAAAGTGGGAGTTAAGCTAATCGAGGAGAAAACCGATACAAATTGCTTTCATGAGGAGTGAAATTTAACGTTTCAATACGGTAGGGTATTGTGATATTTGGTGGGACAGAAAAATAACAAAATTTAAACAATTACTTAAAAAAGGACAGAAGTCATAATATCACCAAATTATTTTTACAATAAAGTTATCGTATCAATTTTTTTCTTAACTGGCTGGTTGGGTTGTTCCGCTGAAATTCAAATATAACATTATCACTAGATCTTGGCGGCGGATGTGTCTGTCTACCTACTGCGTGGTGGGCCGGATCTAGAGAGACTGGTTTTTTTATCTCTCCAGCCGGACTCTCTTGACCTATCGCCTTGCATCGCAATTGAAAGGATGTATTCATGTCACTCTTAGACACACTGACCCCCAGATTCCTACCCTCTTTTCCTTCCCAGAACTTAAATTATTACCACATTGAAATGTTTAACTCGACTTTACGTGACATAAAATGAAAACCCACTAAGCAACATGACTCAAATCCTCCCCCCCATTTTTCATAAATTGTAACTAAAAAATAAATTAATTAAGAAAACACCCTTACAATGTCACACTTAATCATTATTATTAATTTATCAGTGGAAAGTTCATAATTGGCATAATTAAAATCTTATTATTGTATTATTACGTAATCTCTGATTTGCTGTCAACTTTCTCTAAAATAAATAAAATAAAACTTCCTCTCCTTCCTTTTCTTAAAAAAACCTTGCATCTTCTAGGATGACATAGGCCCTAAGCGAAGTTATCTTCCTCAGGGACTTCTGTATTGAGTTTACACTTGAAAGTTTTAAATGCCGATTGTACGTCGGTTTCTACTTGAAAATTCTCAATCCGTCCGTAGTTTATTGGTTTGACTATTCTTAGATCGCAACGTCATTGAACTATGCAGCTTAGAAAAATCCAAATTACAAACAAAAAATAAGAAGCTCTGTTGTTGAATCCTTATTTTTGAAATGGTAATTACTAATTACTAAAAAACAGTCCAAGCGCCAATGAAGTGAGTAGTATAAATTGATGGTATCATACTAATATACTGAATTGAGAATGTATGAATTTATCATTAAAACGTAAAATGAATTACCCAGAAAAGGGGTACCTATGTATGCTATACATATTTCAATACTAATAGTCCATATAGATATAGTGTGAACAAGGTATTGTAGTTTGAAATCTCTCTGCAGTGACCTTTACCTCGATTCCCCGAGATGAGCATCCGTATTCAAGAGGTGGAAATGGGCGCACTGGTACACTCGTGGAATGCAACACAAAAGAAGAAAAACTACCTAGCATAGGAAACGCACGGTTCTCGCAAATTTGAGGTAGTTTGCACTCAGTCTTTATTTTATTTTTTTAATAAACTCGTATGATGGAAATTCAACATGTTTTATAAAATAACTTTAAACTGGTGGATCTGAAAGTAAAACAGTACTTTGTATTTGTATGAATCCGACTGCTCCCTACCTTCTGGTAACAGTGAGACTTTGGCACCCCCAATTGGGGTATTTTGTGATGCTAAACGTCGGGATTTTAACCTGCGAACTCCGGATTCGTAACCAAGGATTATAACGGAGGCTGTCAGTACAATATATTTAATATTAGTTCGGATGCTGAATTAAATTGAAATTAGAGTTGATATTTCTTTTGATGTTCAATGTGGGAGAGGATTATGGGTACCGCCACCCCGTGAATCATTTATCGGATAACCAACACCCTTCCATAGCTCACCCCAAGTGGTTCGCACGTTTGGCTACCATAGCAGGAGTGCCCGGGTCCCTGGGATAAGGTTTTTCTGGGTTTTGGCGGTGGATTCATGTGCCCTTCCACTGCGTTGTGGGTCGGATCTGGAGAGACTGGTTGAAGAAAACCTTTTGACTTTTGCATCGCAGTGGGAGGGATGGATTCATATGTCCAACACTCCTGGACAAGTTGACCCCCAGATTCCTACCCACACTTCATAACTTTTTCTTTCCCTGAACTTCCTTACCCTAAAAAGCCCTTCAGACAGCATCTCCAAAGAAAAGCCCTGAGAGAAATTCGTTTCCTCAGCACCTCCTCTGGAGCTAGTTAAAAAACTTCAATGTTTGCCAAAAATATTTTGAATGGGATTTTTATTCATGCATCAATTGAAGTATACCATTGTACTAATGTATACTGTATCTATAGGTATTTCTAATCTCATGTAGCACTTGAATGTAAAAGCCATTTTAAGCTATTTCAATGTAAAAAAATAACCTTTTTCATTTCATGCCCGTTGTTGTTTTTGAAATAAAAACAGTTTCAAGAAATAAATCATTTTGATTAAACTGTAAACATAATTCTGTAAAAGAGTGAAAGGAATCAGATAACTAATAACACCTTTGCGCAACAATCTGATTTTACCGAAACAAAGCAGGTGAACGCTTTTTAGATATGTATGTATTCAAGATAATAATTAATTACAGATTGTAACTCCATAACAAATCAATTATTATAATAAAAAAATTCAACACCATATGAGATGAGGACATTTTCAACTATACCTTGAAAACTCTAAAATGAAATTGGCTGATGAAAAAATTATACTTATTTTTATTTTTGACTTTATGAGTAAAATCTCAAAGTGTAATATTTAATTAAACGAAGACAATATTAGCGAAACTCAATCGAAAATCTGGAAATAGAAAAATCAGAAAAATATATTTGCACCTTTGGGAATCGAATCCAGGACCTTTCACTTTCTGGGCAATTGCGCAGTGGTAGCGCATTTACCAGGAAAGCAAAAGGTCCTGGGTTCGAGTTCCAGAGGTACAAATATCTTTTTCTGATTTTTCTATTTCCAGATTTTCGATTGAGTTTCGCTAATATTGTCTTCATTTATTTAAAAATAAAATTATACTATTACGTTTTTCACCGTTCTTACTGTTTATTTGTCCAATTGTTGATTATTATTTTATTTTCGTATACATTTTAGTATTTACATTGAACAAATATCGAAGAGTGCCTATCTTTTATTTGTTTTTGTAGATAATTATTTTAGCTTAATTGGTTTATCATATTACGTCCATTTTACCGTGTGATCATCTTATAAATAACTGTTTGATTCTTAAATATATGAAATAAAAATGACAATAAAATAAGCCACCATAACTGAAAAATATTTGTTATTTAACAGCGATTTTATTGCGTGTAGAATCTGATCACGAAAGCAAAAAGCATAATATTATATGGAATAATGCGACAAATAAATAAACCAAAGATAAAAGCATTTCTCACCAAGATTATAATCCACTAAACCTAAGATAAATATCTTTACACAAAGTTTTTGAAATTTCTGATAGCATCATTAATAAGAAACTCGCTTGAGGACTTAAGAAAATTCCAAAGTTTCACGATGGAATAAAGTACGCAAAATAAACAAATCGTTACAAGCATAATTTTTCATAAAAGTCTAACTTCGTGATAATATAATATTTTAATAAATGAAAATCAACAATTTTCAGTGGAAGTTTAGATCATTTTTAAGAAAAGATGACAACTTATTCGTTTTGGCTATTAGTGTTTGATTTGCTTCAATCCCCAATTAAATATATCAAACCTACAGTAAATAAAACCAGCATTGCTTATTAACCTACTTATCAAAGCTTGAATTCCCTCAAACCAGCAGTAAAAACATGAATCAATATTAGCAAAATGCGAGGGGTTGTTTTGGTAAAACTAACCTCTGAAACACAAACACAGTGTTATTATTTGAATTATATAAGAAATAACTATAAAATATTCTTACCCCGTCTTCGGAACTTTGATGGTGACGCATAATCAACTAAAATATTCGCTTGTTTCATTTATTTTCACGTTTAAAATCGTTCTAAAAGTTCTCTACTTGTTATCATATCACAGTTTAGACCAACATTTTCCGCCACGATGTCACCCGCGATCGTTTTGAAATACATAACAATTGGCGCCATTGCTTAATTAACTTTGATTTAGAAAATCTTTTCAAGTTGAAGAATGAAAAGTCACGCGTAGTAGTAGTGGACAAATATAAATAGAGCCGTAGTAAACAAAGCTGGAGGTGTGTGGATTGTATGGATCGTTATGAAGAGGGGGTTGGTTGGTTGGGACGGGTGGCGGGGTATGGGGAAGAGGGTTGAGGGGTAGCTAGGAAGCCTAGGGGATGAAGCTATGAGGGTGGAAGTATAGCAGTAAACGCGGCCGCCACGAACCAAGTTCGGTAAGGCTCTAAACATCGGCGACGCAGGCGCCCACGATTTGGAATAGAACCACCTATTGGAAACAGCAGATCTCTTTCCCCCTTTTAGAATGGCGAACCCCAAATTTGCGCGCCTCTTTATTTTTCCGCTAAATCCTTGAGTCCAATTTAAAATTATACTAAGAAGGCGCATTCCTGTTGAATTGAAAAAAATTCTTAATTATTGAAACGATTTTTTAATAAAAAACGATTTTTTAATTAAAAGGTAAAATTACTTTTATTGAAGTGAAATACTCCTTAGCACTGTTGTGATTTGAAACTAGATGAATCGAAAAAGCGTCACTAACGAGACAAACACATACAACTATAGGATTTAAAACGTGTCTCCACAATGAAAGTTCTTGGTTTGATAGTAGGTTAACTTTTCATGCTCGTATGGTAATGACGAGAATATTGGGTTTTCTCCTACGCACTGCGAGAAACTTCAGAACACCCGGGTTCTCACAGTACTATTCAATGCTTTGGTTAGGAGTAGGCTTGAGGGTGGGTCGGTGGTTTTGAGTGAAGTATTCCTTCATGTTGGAGAGGGTTCAGAAAAAAAACTATGAGATTTCTTTAGTATGGCTACTACCGGTGGCTCTACCCTAACCACTTACTCTTGAGCATGCTTGATCTGAACCATCTACGGGTCAGAAATGTGCTCAATCGTACACATTTCTTCAAACTGATTCGGGGAAGGTTTAAAATCTTGGCTATCATGGAGAGGGTTTGTTTCTATATTCCCGATGGTTATCTCCGTCACCAACAGCATAGAGTGTTTTATCTCCCGGCTTGCAGAACTAACTTACCAATGGTTATGAAGACGGGAGAGCTATTTTGTTGTTAAATAGAATCACTTCTAATATTGATATGTTTAACGTCAATGAAATAGAATTCAAAAGACAAGCTTTGTTGCTGTTAGTTTAAATCTTTGTGACTTATTATCTGTAAATATTTTATCTTTTAAAAACGATTTGAAATTGTAATTTTGCAATGTTTTTAAAAGGAAAAAAATAAATTGAATTGAATTGATTTAGCCTGCGAGAGAATGAGATAGAATAATCGGTCTCATCTTTGTTAGGTGCTTCGTGGTCTCCCGAACTCTTGTCTACTTTAGTTTTCTGATGGTTTCACTTCTTCAGTGTGTGAACTGCACACCTGTAATTTTTTTTTGAGATTATTTAATTGTTGAAAATATTTAAATAGAAAAGCAGGGGGCTCCACGCTTATATTAAATGTACACATTTGTTAGGGGTAAAAATTAAAACATTTGATTTAAGAGGAAGCCATAGGCCAAAAAAAGTATATATTCTTAGTGTGCCTCTATCGCCACGAATAGGCGTAATAGGCAAAAAAAGTCTAGTGATCTATAGACAATTTTAGCCACAAAATTTGCTTCTTTTATACCTTTATACATTTCTAATGAACAAAATATATTTTTTGTAGTTAACGCTTATATTTCTTTATAAAGTAAAAACACTTTTATTTAATTTTTTAATGCCGGTAATAATAATATCTTATACAAAAAAGTTAGTAACCCGCCTCACTAGACTAAGTCTAAGTGAGGCGGGTACATATATATATATTTTGTGTAGGTATATATATATATAAATATTTTTCATATATATATATATATATATATATATAAATTACGCATACATACATTTATATATTATCGTCAATACGGATTCCGGTGGAACCGCTCGTGCGGTGATCTTCTCGCGTATGTGACGCATGTTTGGGGGCGATGCCTGGAACGTTTCGGTGAGACCCAAACGGTTGCACTGGACATCTCCAAGGCCTTTGACCGGGTTTGGCACCGAGGACTTGTCAACAAACTGCATTCTTACGGACTTCCCGCATCCTTGTGTACGTGGATTGCCGACTTCTTGAGGGAGAGGTCGATTCAGACGGTAGTCGATGGTTTCACCTCTTCCTCACACTCGATTAATGCTGGCGTCCCGCAGGGATCGGTTCTGTCTCCGACTTTGTTTTTGTTGCACATCAACGACCTTTTGTCATGTGCACCAATTCACTGTTACGCGGATGACAGTACAGTTCATGATAGCTTTTTGTTTGACAAGCCCCCAAAGGGCTCACAAACTCCAACAGCTCGTAGGGCTTTGAAGCAAAGAATGGACGGTTACCTCGAGAATGTTTTCTCTTGGGGTAAAAATAATCTCGTTGAATTTAATGTTTCAATGACCCAATCTTGTCTGATTAATTATTGATACACAGTTATCATGGAACAAACATATTTCCATTAAACCGAAAATTGAAAATTCATCAGATACACAGAGTAATGCTAGCATCTAAATCTAGAACTATTAAATTTCAACAAAATAATATACATATACATATGAGGTAATAATAATATAAGCATTCGTAAAACAAAAGCAGTGTTAATAAGTAAGGATAAATTTCTATATGTAACTAATATATATATGTAAATAAAGTAATTTTATTTATACTCAATGGAAATTAAGGCAAAAGCTTAATTTATCCTAATAATAATCGGAAATAGTTATTTAGCATTAATCTTCGCCTTAAACGTAGGTATTGAATATGTAAATCTGTCGGTGTAGCGATTGCTTAGAAGTTAGTATCGTTAGTGCATTCGCCTGTATAGAGTTTAAATCTCTTTAACGGAAACTTTTTCTCGTCACACATAATATTGAAGATTGTTGACAACATTAAAGTAGTTAATACCTCTACAGTTTTCAATTCGAACAATCGAGCAACATTGGGAATATCTTCAAATACGTACCTTTGCAAGAATTTCTGATTACACCGCTCGTTGAAATAACAGTTCAGCAGTACTTCGATTCTGTTAAAAGCAATCACTTACCAGCCCATAATTTATTGAAATATTCGTAGCCTAGCTCAACCAGTCGACCACTACTCCATATAAAACATTATACGGGGTATAACAATACGTAGCGGAAGGATATTTGGAGTAAAAAAAGTAGTTGTCATTTATGTAAGGTGTGATGAATTGCATTGATCAACAGTGAAAATTAGGAAATATCGTAGCTTCCCACTTTAATTTAAAAAGAAAATATCAATTACTTATAAAACGGACACGTCTACGACATCTATCGGATTAGAGTAAAGTGAATTCATATTTACGGTAGGGATCTATAATTAGACAAGGTGAGACGAGTATTGATGAAAGGATCACAGATGGTATCAACAAATAATCAGAAACAGGGGTTCCCCAATATACTTTAGACCGAGATATATTGACAGCCAATTGAATTGCAGCAAAAGCGATTAAAAACCAATTCAGCCAATCAACGGGAAGAGGGCCGAACCCATTTTTAGAACAAAGGAACGACCTTTGGACTTGGCAATTAGTAATGTGATTAATGAGTTTGACGTTCCCACCAAACCGAGAGGTGAATAAACTCCATGGGAAGAAATAATCTGTTCAGGGACAAAAGAACGATGACCCCAAGAAATGTTATCATTAACCGGTACATTCCAGGGATCAGAAACCCTAGTTCTCGAACGCATTAAAGCATATAAGGTGCGGAAAAAAAGATACACGTAAACACGATGCAAAAGTTTAAGTGAAAGATTGCAAAGCAAGTGACGAAAACGTATTGTAAGATGTTAGGGAGATTTCCATCTATAATACGATTGTTTGTGACGACCGGAGATGATCGATTCGAGGGAAAACGTGCTAAAGGAAATGGAAATGTTGAAAAAACAATGGAAAATTATTGTTATCAATTCTAGACGGAGCTAGGATATTACGATGAAAGATTTAGGGAGGAAACGTCAAAAAAAAATGAGAGTTTTAAAGAATAGGCGAGGGTATATTTCAGATGTCTAGAGCAGTAACAAGTGTTAGAGAAGAAATAGAGTGCAGTACGGAGGGGAGTGGAAAATGCTGAAAACATTGCGATAGAAAAACTCAGGAAAAGGAGTCATTTTACGTAATTAAAATGGAGTTTATAGAGTAACATAGTACGCGATTGCAGATAAAAAATGAGGCATTACAATGGTTGTCGATTTCAGATGTATTTTGTTGTGATAAACAAGGAATATTCGAACATGAAAATTGTTTATATAAGGGCAATTAGTCGTTAAAAAGGTAATAAAAATTATCATGGGTCTTATGAAATATTTATATTAAAGAATTCTCATAAAAGTTAACGACACTGAAATAAAAAAGGATTTATGGCCAGGTGGGTACAGGAACTAATGTATACAACTGTCAAGACATATGGTTTATGGGATTTTTCGTAAGAACGGGACAAAATTTGTAAGGCGTTCTCTATGAAGCAATAAAAATGACAGGAATTTAAGGGCCGAAGTGGGGGTATCTCCTATAAAGATGTTAAAAATGATATATTTATTAATAACAAATAGAAAATGAAATTTTCCAAGAGGCAGCAAACATCAAAAAACGATATGGTTATATCAGGGAAGTACGGGGAAGTGAGGGGAAAGGAGATACGACAGAGAAAAACAAAGGAAATCTTAGATTAACAGTGAATAAAATAAATACGGCTTGAAATATAAAAATCTATAGAGATATGAACAATAGCGTAAGAATAAATAAGGAAATTCATGGAAAGAGTGTCGTGAATAAAAGAAAATTCGAGAAAAAAATGGAAAATTCAAATATACGACGTAAATAGAGAAAATTCGGTTTTAAATGGAAAGGTTCATATAGAATACAGAAAAACTCGAGGAAAAATAATAAAATAAAAATGAACAATTTGCGAGAAAGGCTTCGACATGAAGATATCTCTGATAGGCGAATTTGGGGACAGATTTGGAACATATGGTAGATGCCGTACGCACGGACATGTTACGGAATAGATGAAAATAGAACTTTAAAATTATTAAATTCAAGCTAATTTTGTATGAACACCAGGACAAAGGAAGTTGGGCCATTAAACATGGATCTTACTAAATCCGGATCTTGTAAGTATGGAAGTACGAGACAGAATTTAATGTATCAAACGCAAAACGTACAAAGAGACCGCATTCGACAATAATGGAGAGGTTTCAAGAAATTACGAGTTGATAGTAATTAGATTGGTTTATTATAGGAGATTCAGATACGATCTTTTGGACCTGAGAGGGGTATAAAAGTCTAGACAAATGCCAGTTGAGGACAGTCTACGGTCGTGGTCGAAAAGTTTGTAACTTCGCGGAACGTGACGAAACGGTGGGTGACTTAAAGTGGAAAAATTCTAAGTGATAATTATTTTGATACTTAGAAAAATTTCACATTCTATTCAGTGATCTACAGGAAAAAATACTTTGCAGTTAGAGTCAGTGAAAAATAACAATAAAGCCAACGCATTATTTACTTGTGAAAAATAAAAGTGCTCGTGATAAATACAATTTGTTTTAGTGGAAAATTCGGATTTTATAATCACTTAATATCGTATTTTTAAACTTAGAAATTTCGCGTTTAATATTAGTGCAATAAATAACTGAAGTGATGTGATAATTTAGCGTGATGAAGTTATAATTAAATACGTGTGTTCAATCTAAGTGAAAGTGTTCTAACAAATAATAAATATTTAAATTAATTATCTTAAATAATAATAATAAAACAAAATAATATTTTATTAATACATAAAAGTTCGGAGGGATAAAAATTTAATTTAACGACAATTTACCATCTCTAAATTAATCGTGAAGTAACTATCATTTAAAGTGTTATCTAACCAACGAGTTTTGAGATAAAATACAGTTTAGAACGATAGAGTTCATACATCATTTTAATTAATTAGATTAAATGAAAAAAAAAAAAAAAAAAATTTAAAGTAATTAAAGTTCTATATCATAAATCAAAAAATTACACAACGTTTGATGGAGTTTAATTACAACCTAAATACGAAAATATTTACGTTCAAAGTCGTAAATAACGTATTTATTAGTTAAGTACATATATCGCTAGAGGTATGTAGTACAAGGGAGCTTTAAGTAGCTTTCTGTAGTTATCAGATGAAATAAGGGTCCAAATTTATAAGGGCTTGTGTGACGTAGGGGAGGAATTTTCCATCCCCACCACACATATGCAAAGCCTTAAGAATTTAAATATCGATCAGAGCCAAGAGAAAAGAAGAATATTACGACTGGTGCCAAGTGCCCAGGAGTAAATAAAATACAGACAAATATAAGAGAGTAGAGAAAAGACAAACATCACAACTGCACAGCCGTGACAGGAGATCAGAGTTTTACAAGTTGTTTTAGAAAAAAAAAAAAAAACTTTTATTGGTCAATCTATTGCAAAAAAAAAAAAAAAAAAATAATAATAATAATAAGTAGGACGTTATGTTAAATGAAGTGATAATAAAAATAAAATAAAAATCAGAACAGTGCGCCGTTAAATAAACACGGAAAAAATATATAAATAAATAAATAAACAATACATTTAAATATAAAAAAAAAAAAAAAAAAAGTGTTAACGAATAAACTCTACATGTTTTAAAATAATTTATAAAAGTGTCGATAAAGTTTAAATCAAGTGACCATGAATTTGTTGATTGCTTATGAGATTATAAATATCGTAACAAAGAATGTAGGTCAGATACAAGCGTAAACAGTTTATTCAAGGCAGGCCATAAATTGACAGAATAATGGTATTGACATTCCTGAATCCAGAATGTTAATGACCGTAATGTAAACAATCTGATACGAGATACCGCGGTGTTTGTAAGCATCGAAAGATTGATAACCTAAGCATCGAAAGTGATAACAAAACATCGAAAAATTTTGAAGTAGGTGACATCGGGGGTAACGCGCATCGCTTTAAGAGATTGTAGAATAAACAAACTCGAAAATGATATCAACACTCGGTTACGGAAAAAATAAACAGACTTTACAGATAAAAACGGGGGAACTTACCTACATAAAGTGACCCTTTGTTTATAGTTAATGTTGTGGGTTTGTATGTGAGGATTATCACATAAAAAGTCATAACATAAAAGATAAGGAACATAAAATAAAAATAACATAAAATATTTGATTGGGGATAGTGTCGAGTTGAGAGCTTTAATATCACAGACGAATGTTTTATAGGTATATACCTATTTAAGGGAACATTTGATCATTCGGACCAAAAAAAGGAGGGGATTTGACGAAATAACATCAAGATAGGTATTGCGAACTCTAAACAGATTTTGCGAAAATATCGTAGGTATTGCGGAACTTGAAGGAATGGTTGGCATTCTAAACAATGAGTAATTATTGGTTGAACGAAAATCACGGGATATTCATTAACATTGGAGTAACAATATTCATTCCGTTTTTTTTGCAATTACCTACATTTAATTGAAATGAAGAGTGATGGTAGAGTTGATCTAATTTGGGTTACAATCATCATGCAAACAAATATAAATAATTAAAAATATTGTGTTTTATAGGGGGACAGGTTCCAAAAAAAAAAAAAAATAAAATAAATTATAAATATATATAGGTATATTTATAATAAATAGTTGGTATTGAGTTAAATTCATTCAAAATTTTAAACAAAAAATGGCGGAAAAAAGGAAAGTGGATGCGACGGAATTAGAAGCTAAAGAAATACCGTCGGGAGATGAATTACGGGAGATATTTAGACGTTCAAAGAGGTCTAAGTTACGAGTCGAGGATATGATAGAAGTCGTTCAGCCAGAGGGGGAGACCGACACAAAATCGGAGGAACAGGGCGAAAATAAGCGAGAGTGTGAAGAGAGACTCACACATGATATGTTACAGGAAAAACCCGAGGAAAAGGAACAAGAAAAGTTAACGAAGTAAAAGGAAAAATAAAAAAAAAAAATAAAATAAAAAATATAGAAAAACGAGAAAATTGAAAAAAAAAAAAATAAGTAAATAAATAGAATAAGGAAGGCAACATAATTTACATGAGGTAATTTAGGAAATTAAAATAGAGATTATAAGGTTGTCGCTTAATAAGATAAAAATATAAACATTAACCAGGCGACACTCGGAAAATAAAGAAAATGGTTGGGAAACGTGGGACAAGTAGGCGAGCCCAGGCTTTAGTGACAGCAATCGGGGAAAATGTCACAACCGAGACTTCAACAATAAACATAGGAGATATAACTACAATAATTCAGGCAGCTTTGGCACCGCTCGTCAATAAGATGCAAGAACTCGAGAAACAATTGGAAATCCCAGCAACAGTGGCGGTGATAGGAGAGGATAGTGCGCCGAAAAGCGTTCTCCAAGTAGTGGAAATGTTACCACAGCAGGAACGACCATCATTCTCCGGTGGAAATCAAAATCCCATTAGTTTCCTGGAAGATTTAAAAGAATACACTAGAAAAGTGAAACGAACGGATCCTTTAGTCGTCGTACGGGAAAATTTGAAAGGGGAAGCTAAATCGTGGGCAAAATTGTACAATAAACGATGGGAGACTATGTTAGATTTCGAACGAGATTTTTTAGCTACCTATTGGGGAGACATAAAGAAAAATGAAGTTCGCCGTCGTCTTGCAGAAGGGGTATATGATGCCAAGAAAAATATATCCATGCTTACTCATTTCGCAAACTATTGGGAGCTAGCGAAGGCTTTAAAGATTATTGACACACCGTTGGGCATAGTTGACGAGATTATGAGACATTATCCGAAGGAAATTCAATCGCTATGGTTTTCGGGGCAATCAGGAGATGAGATTGTCGCCGCTGAGTTTCTACGAAAACTAGATACAATGGTATGTACACCAGAAGAACGGAACATGAAGAAGAGGAGTGGGGAGGAATCCAGCAAGAAGGACAAATACCGTGACCGTTACCGCGCCATAAAAAGGAGGATACACGCAATTGAAAGTGTGGGCGAAAACGCTAGTTGCAGCAAGTGCACCGAAGTTAACAGTTCACCAAAAGAAAATTCTACAATAACTACAGCCGGGAAGGAGCTAATGGTCGCAGCCAACTCGGGAGATAAAAGGAGATTATAGCGCTTTACATTTAGCTAGATATTACACAAGTAATAAGAAACAAAAATCAGGTTTACAATTAGTGGAAGTCAACGAATAGAGTGCGAAGTTTACAAATATTTGTAAATGTTAATAAATAAATAAACGATTGAGAAATACAAATAAAAATATGTTAGGGTACATTATAATTGGGGAGGGGGAAGAAAGAAAATTACTAAAATATTAGATTATCAGATTGCTTGCGAGGGGCGGATCGTCGTCAAGTCTTTGAGGGTGAGTGGACAAGTTCTTAATAAGCGACAATCATATTCAATTATTGAAATAGAGTAAGGCAAATAAATTCGTTAATTTTGATTTTCTAGTTGAAAAAAAAAAAATTTTGACTTTTTTATGTGTTAATGAAAAAAAAAAAAAAAAAAAAAAAAAAGGTTAGATAAGTAAGAACACTCGAAGGAGAGAATTAGAGATATTATATGGCACACAAAAGGGACATTTTGAAAAATAAACAATGCCTAGGAATTTTTTTTTGAAATATTGAAATAAGAAAGTTTATCTATAGATATAGGGTAGACATTAAGTATAGAGATAAAAAGGTAACATTTGAATTAAGGTATAAATAGTTTAGATTTCAAAAAAAAAAGAAAAGGAAAAAAAAGGGAACGCTGAACCAATTTGAGGATAATAAAGAACATTTATAAAAATTTAAATATTAGAGTGGACAACACTTAGGCTAGAACAACTTTGGATGAATTAAGAAATTATAATTAGAAATTAAGAATTATAAAATAAAGTTTAAATAAATAAAGAAAAAAAAAAATGCTGGAAAATTTATATGAAACATGTATACCACTGATTGTCGGATTGGGTGAGGTCGTGCGAAAACACACATTTCACAAAAAATATTCATACTTACAAAACAAAAAAAACAATTAATTGCACACCAAGAGACCACCCGCTTTTCAGTTGTTCGAAAGGCCGCGAGATTGTAAACAATCTTTACTTAAATCATTGTAAGGGAGGTCTTAGTCCAATTTGGTTGGGGACCACCAAAACACGCGAGTCGAGGGGCGTGTTCCAGCAAAAAGAAATTAATTTTGAATCTATCAAAATTAAAGAAAATTTCATAAAGTAAAATCTACGCGAAAAGGAAGTAATAGGATACGGAAAAGAGATAGGGGATAACAGAATGAGGAGGGGGAGATAGGAAGTAATAGGATACGGAAAAGAGATAGGGGATAACAGAATGAGGAGGGGGAGATAGGAAGTAATAGGATACGGAAAAGAGATAGGGGATAACAGAATGAGGAGGGGGAGATAGGAAGTAATAGGATACGGAAAAGAGATAGGGGATAACAGAATGAGGAGGGGGAGATAGGAAGTAATAGGATACGGAAAAAGATAGGGGATAACAAAATGAGGAGGGGGAGATAGGAAGTAATATGACACGGAGTAGAGATAGGGGATAACCAAATGAGGAGGGGAAGATAGCTAGTCTAAATTTGAACACAATTTCGGTGTCTAACGAAAAAAAAAAAAAAAAAAAAAAAAAAAAAAAAAAAAAAAAAAAAAAAAAAAAAAAAAAAAAAAAAAGAATAGGACATTAAAATAAAATACAACGTTAGCCACAGCAAATTGAGTTCAGAGGAGGGAACTGTGATGAATTGCATTGATCAACAGTGAAAATTAGGAAATATCGTAGCTTCCCACTTTAATTTAAAAAGAAAATATCAATTACTTATAAAACGGACACGTCTACGACATCTATCGGATTAGAGTAAAGTGAATTCATATTTACGGTAGGGATCTATAATTAGACAAGGTGAGACGAGTATTGATGAAAGGATCACAGATGGTATCAACAAATAATCAGAAACAGGGGTTCCCCAATATACTTTAGACCGAGATATATTGACAGCCAATTGAATTGCAGCAAAAGCGATTAAAAACCAATTCAGCCAATCAACGGGAAGAGGGCCGAACCCATTTTTAGAACAAAGGAACGACCTTTGGACTTGGCAATTAGTAATGTGATTAATGAGTTTGACGTTCCCACCAAACCGAGAGGTGAATAAACTCCATGGGAAGAAATAATCTGTTCAGGGACAAAAGAACGATGACCCCAAGAAATGTTATCATTAACCGGTACATTCCAGGGATCAGAAACCCTAGTTCTCGAACGCATTAAAGCATATAAGGTGCGGAAAAAAAGATACACGTAAACACGATGCAAAAGTTTAAGTGAAAGATTGCAAAGCAAGTGACGAAAACGTATTGTAAGATGTTAGGGAGATTTCCATCTATAATACGATTGTTTGTGACGACCGGAGATGATCGATTCGAGGGAAAACGTGCTAAAGGAAATGGAAATGTTGAAAAAACAATGGAAAATTATTGTTATCAATTCTAGACGGAGCTAGGATATTACGATGAAAGATTTAGGGAGGAAACGTCAAAAAAAATGAGAGTTTTAAAGAATAGGCGAGGGTATATTTCAGATGTCTAGAGCAGTAACAAGTGTTAGAGAAGAAATAGAGTGCAGTACGGAGGGGAGTGGAAAATGCTGAAAACATTGCGATAGAAAAACTCAGGAAAAGGAGTCATTTTACGTAATTAAAATGGAGTTTATAGAGTAACATAGTACGCGATTGCAGATAAAAAATGAGGCATTACAATGGTTGTCGATTTCAGATGTATTTTGTTGTGATAAACAAGGAATATTCGAACATGAAAATTGTTTATATAAGGGCAATTAGTCGTTAAAAAGGTAATAAAAATTATCATGGGTCTTATGAAATATTTATATTAAAGAATTCTCATAAAAGTTAACGACACTGAAATAAAAAAGGATTTATGGCCAGGTGGGTACAGGAACTAATGTATACAACTGTCAAGACATATGGTTTATGGGATTTTTCGTAAGAACGGGACAAAATTTGTAAGGCGTTCTCTATGAAGCAATAAAAATGACAGGAATTTAAGGGCCGAAGTGGGGGTATCTCCTATAAAGATGTTAAAAATGATATATTTATTAATAACAAATAGAAAATGAAATTTTCCAAGAGGCAGCAAACATCAAAAAACGATATGGTTATATCAGGGAAGTACGGGGAAGTGAGGGGAAAGGAGATACGACAGAGAAAAACAAAGGAAATCTTAGATTAACAGTGAATAAAATAAATACGGCTTGAAATATAAAAATCTATAGAGATATGAACAATAGCGTAAGAATAAATAAGGAAATTCATGGAAAGAGTGTCGTGAATAAAAGAAAATTCGAGAAAAAAATGGAAAATTCAAATATACGACGTAAATAGAGAAAATTCGGTTTTAAATGGAAAGGTTCATATAGAATACAGAAAAACTCGAGGAAAAATAATAAAATAAAAATGAACAATTTGCGAGAAAGGCTTCGACATGAAGATATCTCTGATAGGCGAATTTGGGGACAGATTTGGAACATATGGTAGATGCCGTACGCACGGACATGTTACGGAATAGATGAAAATAGAACTTTAAAATTATTAAATTCAAGCTAATTTTGTATGAACACCAGGACAAAGGAAGTTGGGCCATTAAACATGGATCTTACTAAATCCGGATCTTGTAAGTATGGAAGTACGAGACAGAATTTAATGTATCAAACGCAAAACGTACAAAGAGACCGCATTCGACAATAATGGAGAGGTTTCAAGAAATTACGAGTTGATAGTAATTAGATTGGTTTATTATAGGAGATTCAGATACGATCTTTTGGACCTGAGAGGGGTATAAAAGTCTAGACAAATGCCAGTTGAGGACAGTCTACGGTCGTGGTCGAAAAGTTTGTAACTTCGCGGAACGTGACGAAACGGTGGGTGACTTAAAGTGGAAAAATTCTAAGTGATAATTATTTTGATACTTAGAAAAATTTCACATTCTATTCAGTGATCTACAGGAAAAAATACTTTGCAGTTAGAGTCAGTGAAAAATAACAATAAAGCCAACGCATTATTTACTTGTGAAAAATAAAAGTGCTCGTGATAAATACAATTTGTTTTAGTGGAAAATTCGGATTTTATAATCACTTAATATCGTATTTTTAAACTTAGAAATTTCGCGTTTAATATTAGTGCAATAAATAACTGAAGTGATGTGATAATTTAGCGTGATGAAGTTATAATTAAATACGTGTGTTCAATCTAAGTGAAAGTGTTCTAACAAATAATAAATATTTAAATTAATTATCTTAAATAATAATAATAAAACAAAATAATATTTTATTAATACATAAAAGTTCGGAGGGATAAAAATTTAATTTAACGACAATTTACCATCTCTAAATTAATCGTGAAGTAACTATCATTTAAAGTGTTATCTAACCAACGAGTTTTGAGATAAAATACAGTTTAGAACGATAGAGTTCATACATCATTTTAATTAATTAGATTAAATGAAAAAAAAAAAAAAAAAAATTTAAAGTAATTAAAGTTCTATATCATAAATCAAAAAATTACACAACGTTTGATGGAGTTTAATTACAACCTAAATACGAAAATATTTACGTTCAAAGTCGTAAATAACGTATTTATTAGTTAAGTACATATATCGCTAGAGGTATGTAGTACAAGGGAGCTTTAAGTAGCTTTCTGTAGTTATCAGATGAAATAAGGGTCCAAATTTATAAGGGCTTGTGTGACGTAGGGGAGGAATTTTCCATCCCCACCACACATATGCAAAGCCTTAAGAATTTAAATATCGATCAGAGCCAAGAGAAAAGAAGAATATTACGACTGGTGCCAAGTGCCCAGGAGTAAATAAAATACAGACAAATATAAGAGAGTAGAGAAAAGACAAACATCACAAAGGATATATTTTTTCTATTAAAAACAATTTTTTTTTTCAATCACATGTCACCTTGATCACACTCCTAGACGTTGCGATGGGATCACCTGATACCATGATGCTGGAATGAGACAGAATGCTTATTATACCTTACAGTTGCGATGTGTGATGGAAATGTATTTTTATTGTTTTTAAATAAAAATATATATATATATCATCGGACAGCAAAATGACATTTACACTTTTTTACTCGAAATTTGCTCAGGAATCGCTGGTTAAAAGTCTTGAGTAGGTACATTACTGCACAAGTATGGGTCTTTTAAAAATGATTTACCTCTACGTCGTAGAATTTTATTAGCGGAAAGATAAGAAAATATTGGATAAGTTTGAATAGAAAATAACAATATTTAGAAGATAATGTCAACTTTAACTTTTTTCTACAGAATGTGGATTTTGAATTAGCGGGGTTGATATCACACCTCACATCCCCGAACTGATAAGCAAATGGAAAGAGAAAAACCAGTCTTAACATCGTTACTTCATTTATTTGTTTCTGAGTTTATTAATTTATGAATAAGCCGCCACATGCCGCTACACTTTAAATAGGCACAGATTTTGAAAAGCACACTACTTTTAAACCTAGTTACCACAAAACCATCGGTTTCAGTCGGGACGGGTGGAAAAATATGCATTTCATTTACATTTCATAAAAAAAATGTACTTAATTTCACATTTGACATTTCGTATTACATTATTTCACATACATGGTCCAGATTTCCAATACTGTGGTGCAATTTTATGTTCTAGATAAATAAGTAATTGAGTATATTTAGGATATACGAGTTAAAATCAATGTATTATTAATTAGGTTAGGTTAGGTTTGGTTAGATCATTAGGTTAGGCCAGGCTAGGTTACGTTAGGTTAGGTTAGGCTAGGTTAGGTTATTACGTTGGATTAGGTTATTAGGTTAGGTTAGGTTATTAGGTTAGGTTATTAGGTTAGGTTATTAGGTTAGGTTAGGTTAGGTTATTAGGTTAGGTTAGGTTAGGTTATTAGGTTAGGTTAGGTTATTAGCTCTATGATATTTACCAAGTTCCCAGACTCTCCACTCATTTAAGGCTCCAAAGATTAAGATGGGCCGGACATGTGCACCGAATGCCAAGCACACGAGTACCGAAGAAGGTACTGACAGGAAACCCGGGAGGTAAACGAAAGGCGGGCAGACCTAGGCTGAGATGGGAGGATGATGTCAGGAAGGATGCTAGAGGATTACTCCATGTTGCAGATTGGAAGACGACGGCTAAGGACAGAGGGCGGTGGAGGCTTGTTTTGAAGGAGGTCAAGGCTCGAAACGGGCTGTAGCATCATTGAAGAAGAAGGTTATTAGGTTAGGTTTTGTATTTATTTTCGTTCAATCAACTTTTATTTAGTAATTACACATACCCGTTAAACAAACCATTTTTGTTTTATTGAAGAAGAAAAAAATAGGTGTATTTGTAGTGATTTTTGCGGTATGGCAATATTTTTAATATTTAAAAATTGTTACGCCTTGAAAATGTTCGATATTGGAAAGAATAATGCATGAAATGTTATTTGTAAAGGAAAAATTACGTACAAAAAACTTTTTATTAAATGAAAATTTAGATTCATATTTTTACGTCTATCCCGACTTAAAACCGATGGTCTTGTGGTAATTAAGTTTAAAAGTAGTTTACTTTTCTAAATTTATGCCTATTTAAAGTATAGCGGCATGTGGCGGCTTCTTCACACTTTACCTAATAATCAAATGTCTTTCTTACCTTGTGCAGATTAGGGCGTGGAAATGCTTTCAAAGCTATGGGCTGAATGTACAGGCAGATTATATATTAATATGAGATGAAGTAGTATCGTCCGTAAAACGTAAACGTGTCAACATGTCAACATGTCAACATGTCAACATGTCAATAAAATACACTTACGTATCTTTCAATAACAGGCTTTAAGTCAATGTAACATATTTTTTGTCAAAGTATAAAAAAGCGACATTTGTTGAATGATATGGCGGGAGTGATTTGTTTTATTTATGGATATGGCTGACAGAGATTTGAATTAAACAAAGAATACTATTTACAATCTTTTGTTTACTCAACAAGCGCATATTTACCTACCTAAAAACTTCGTTATAATATAATATTATATGATATGATCTATTTTTTTACGAAAAGAGAAAGCCCACGAAAACCGAAGGTTTTAACATTCATGGTATATATGCGGCATATTCCAGAGAGGTAGGTAATTTTAGTATCACCCCGATGAAGGAACACCATTCAGAATCGAAACGTTGTTTGTAATGGCTTTAGCCATGCTTGGTGACCAGATCTGAATCGTCAAGTACTTCCCCACGTTTCGCTTCTTCCGCCTACCTTCAGTAGAAAAACCACAATTGGGGATGCCATAGTCTCACTGACGCCAGACGGTTTGGGTCCATTGTGCGTTACTCACAATTATATATTTTTTAAATGCATTTTGTAGACATAGACAATTTTCTGATAATTCCAGAAATAGAATGCGATAGTTTTAATTACTTCATGTTTGCTACAAATGGGTAGCCACTTCTAACTAACTACCCATAAAAAAAGTTTATTGAATTTTTATTGGTTAAACGATTATAATTAATTTTAATATGTACGGACAGATTTTTATATTTATAGCGTTTGATGTGCGTATACAGTATTCAAATAAGAGTAGAAAATATAGGAGGGCGCCACTATTGTTCAAATGGCAATACTAAAAATATATTCATGGTGGTAATCTAAAGCTGTATAACCTACATTTTTATTAAAAATTAAAAAGGCATAAAAGTGAAAAAATATTTTTTCATTCCACTGATCTCAAAATTAGAATTGCACGTAGGTATATTATTATTATTATATCTTTGAAATTTAATGTTAACATAATCAAGAACAACGATATTCTAATAAATATTTATTATAAAATAAAGTCCAAAAAACTGTGCGGACGGCAAATCTCCGAAACGAGTTCCGGTACGATCAAGTGAGTTATATAGTGTGATAGATCTCTATCCCCCGTCCAGGATAACGATTCCCGTTTTTACCCAAGGGGCGTGTTTTTGAACATATAAGGGCTGGAAGTTTCGCAATCTAGAAATTTCAAGAACAGTTTTCCAGAAAGTTCTACAAGGTTCGATAAAACTCTGGAAAGTTCTGGAAGGAGTGGCGAAGTATGTCGGTGAGTCTAAAAGTTTCAAGAAGTAGGAACATTCTGGAATGTTGTGGAATGTTCGGGAATCGGGAATCAGGAACATCATTATGGTACATTCCAAAACACTCTCGAATGTTGTCCTGAGCGAAGCCGGGTACCGCATTTAGTAAAATATAAAGCACACTTTAGAAATTGCTCACTTTTATTTAATATTAGCTTAAGTACCTACTAGCGTTGTCCAGGCTTTATATCTTGTCTCTAATTTTAGATCTGAAATTTAACACATTCAGATCTAAAGGTAGAGAAACTAAACTCACCATTAATGATTCTTCCTTTCTACCTACTGTTAAGTTAAATTTAATGAAAGCAAATCACTTCGTAAAACACAATTAAACCAAATTTATTGCATTAAGTAGGTAACTTAACAATAGTGTTTTTTCGATTTTCTTTTTTTTTAAGAACAAAAAAATGTATTTTTAAACGTGTATACAGTGTTCTGTATTTTCAGTGCCATTGCACTTTAAGAGAATATTTGACCGGTAAATTGGTGTTGCCGGCCTACAAATTTTGTAGTTCCATTTTTTATATTTTCTACTCTTATTTGACGGACTCTACGTCTACATAGTGCACAAGTAGTACATTTTTATCTGACCTCCAAAGTTGAAGGGTCCCAATCGCCATAGAATCGTAGACAGTGGCAATAATATCCGTAAATGGGGTAGGTTTTAAGGCAGAAATAAATCAGGTGTTAGAAGACCGGGAAAGGTTTACTTAGAACCATACTTCGATTCCAAATAGTGGGCGCTCACTAGGTTGATACTGAAAGCATCTACGATAATTTGACGCCTATTTTTGATGAATTTAAGAGCTGTATTGATTTAAAAAATCAACCCGTAAAAACAAAGTTTTTTACTATAATATATCTATTTATTGAAACATTTGCCACAGTCCAACGCTTGGAATGGCATAACCTAACCATAATTTCATCAAATTTAAGAGCAATGCACGTTTGTGCGAGTGTATGGGTGAGTGCCACCAAAATTTGATAGAATGCACTGTAATCGATAACGAGTCTATCTGACGAGTTTCAGCTCGTTCGAATGCCGGGAAATGGGTCAATTTTCAGATTTAAGATATGCATTAATAATTAATTCATTCATTAAAAGAAAATCGAAATTGCAATAGAAACATTAAAAAATGGTTACACCATCAATTAATTGATTTAAATGTCAACAAAATATTTTTTCAGTGGGAAAAGCACAAGAAAACCATTTTAAGTTTTTCATAAAATAAAATAACATAACCACAGACGTCTTTCAATGTTTCCTAGCAATTCTTTACAAATGGTTCGTGTACTGGCTAAAAAAAGGTTCCTGTAAATACAACCACCAATGTTTTCCCAACCAACATTTTCCTATTAATCTTCTTACCGGTTTGAGGGAAAATTCATAGATGGCGTTAGCAGCTAATTTAAAAATAAAAATGTATTATTTTTGTGCTAGTATGGATTTATTTCTTTCAACGATTTTTATTGGCTTGCACATTCTTATGTTTAAATATTAAAAATATATATTTTTACTTATTTTGTATACATCTAAAATTATGTAGCCATTGCTATCGTGTTATCCAGGGTAATGCGCTTTTTCATTCCACATGACAAAATATCTCCAAAAAAATATCCTACGGACAAAACATCCCCCGACAAAATATCTACTAAAACCTTACCTAACCTAACTTTAGAGGATGTCTGTAATATTTTAATTCCATTTTATTATTTTTGAACAATAATTTATTGTCTTTACAGGATATCTGTATTATTTTTGTCACATTTTTTGTTTTAGTAGATATTTTGTTTGGAGATGTTTTGAGAGGTTGAAAAGTCATGGAACCGTTATTCAGTACGGCTTTGATTAAAACCTTGATAAAAATAATTTAATTCAATAATTACCATATTACTACGCTGCCGATAGGAACGAATTCATTGAATTAACACGTAGGGCGGCTCGTGAATAATGCATGACAAGTAATTAATTAACGCTGCGGTAACTAATGGAGGGTTTCATAATTTGATGCCGTCTGTGTGAATTAATTGATAAATTCGCACAGCGGCCTTAATCTGAGGGTAATTTGATTACATTGAGCTCAGCCATCGTTCAATGGGATGGCATAAGCTTGTCAATTATGTCATTTGAATTAATTTAGACTCTAAGTATAGACTTCCGAAAGATCACTATTCAGAATCAAAACATTGGGGATACCACGGTCCCACTGCCTTCCGAGGTTTGTTTACTGAAAATGGAAAAATAACCTTACTTTTATCCCAAATTTGGCAAAACCAGCCAGATTGGGAGGCGGTTATGGGTACCGCCGCTCCGGGAACCATTTATTGGATAACCAACACCTCTGCCATAAGTCACATCAAGTGGTTCGCTACGAAAGGTGACTTAGCAGGGGTTCATGGTGTCAGGTATCTGCCACCAACAGCGTGGCAGGACGGGTCGGGCGAGACTGGTGGAGGGAGATCTTTTGACCTCTCTGGCCAAGGCCATGTTCAGAGATTTCCACTTTGATGCTTCCATCATGGATAGATTCATTCATTCACTCTTGGATACACTGACCCCCAAATTGGTTAAAGCCGTTATTTTTCTTTTTCTTTTACTAACACTATAACTCTTTTTGATTTTACCTATTTCAGAAGAATTATTCCACGGGCTGCTACTACTATTTATCTTCTGTATACTGTTAATGTAAGTACTTGCAAACTGCTAACTAGTATGATATTTATTGTTACTAGTATGATAACAAATAAATTACATATTTCTGGTTTTCTCTGGTTTTACCCTCTTAATGTAAAAAAACTCCTATCCTTCAACCTTAGGTATAAAATCAACTGTCATTATTCACTCAATATTATTGAGACCCAGGTCCCAACCGCTTTTTCAATTTCCTCCTTCACACTATTTATATTATACGACACTTCTCCGTATCATGAACAATCGACTTCTGTGACCGAGCAAAATATATTTCTGGTTTGCCACGTGTGATGGATGACCAGATACGTACAAGAGGAAACCTTTCAACCTAAACTTTTATTAGCGAAATATTAACAAACTCAACTTTTATAATAAGCGTAATATAAAGTTTTTACAGTTGTCGAATAATAAACTTTTAACGAGCACGAAGCATACATTTATTCGTCAGAATCATTTGTAAGTTTTTCAGAAGTTATATCATGCAGTACAAAATAGAGCGAATTTGATTATTATCTCTTCGCAGTGGCGTAGCGAGGGGGGGGGGGCGGCCCGCCCGGGGGTGACAGGCGAACAAAGCCTATATTTGTGGAGAAATCTGAAATTCTCTAGCCACCCCTCCCCCAGGATGGACCAATTTTATGAAGTCGAAATTAGCGCTTTGAATTTTTTCAAGTCAACTTTAATAGGAGGGGGGGGGGGTGACACCACGCCCTGGGGGATGACATCCGCCCCGGATGCAATCCATGCTAGCTACGCCACTTGAAGTCCTCCGCCGGTCTGTCTCTTCGCGATAAACTCAAAAAACTACTGAACGAATGCGGTTTTCACTAACAGATTGAAGTGATTTATGAGGAAGGTTTAGGTATATAATTTGTCAAGGTTTTGTGTAAAATGGTTGAAATATGTAATATATAAAGGATAATGTATGTAAGTGGTGGACGAGCGGGCGGTGTGGATTTGATTTGTATGCAAATCTACAGTTTTATGCCGAGGTTGATGAAATTTTGCACATGTGACCTTCAAAACAAGAGAAAGGTTACTGTCTACATATGATTTCAAAAACTCTGTGTAAAGCCCGGGCACCGCCGGGGACTTCAGCTAGTTTTTGATAAAGTATATCAGTAAAGGCAATACAGAGAGGATACACTCCGGAACGTGCCTCAAATACCTTTTTTTTACATTAGCTCTACACAGGAGGCCCCGAGGAAACAATTTCCCTAGGGGCCTATGTCATCTCTGAGGATGCTGTATGAAGGGTTTTTAAGGGAAAAGAAGGAGAAGAAGATATGGGAACGAAAAAGGTATGAGGGGTGGGTAGGAATCTGGGGGTCAGTGTGGCCAGGAGTGACGGATGTATGAATCTATTCCTCACACTGCGGTGCAAGGCGATGGGTCGGGAGAATCCGGCTGGAGAGGTCAAAAGGCCTCCCTCAATCAGTCCGCCACGCAGTGGTTGGGCAAACGTATTCGCCACCAAATCCTAGAAAACCTCATCCCATGAACCCGGGCAACCCTACTAAGTCACCAAACGTAGCGAACCACTTGGGGTGACCTGTGGCAGGGGTGTTGGTTGTCCAATAAATGGTTCCCAGGGCGGCGGTACCCATACCCGCCTCCCAAATTGAACCTATGCCTTATGAAAACATAAATCAATCAAATAAAATTTACCATTGGCCATGGAGGACCTCAAATATATTGTGTTTATTTATTTATTTCAAAACATACGGCACAATATGCGCCATTGACATAATTATATTTATATATATTATAATACAATAACATAAGAAAGTGACATATAAATGTAAAGTTAAATATAAAAACAAAAGGTAAAAAAAAAGGAGTTAAGGTAATGAGTAGTAAATAGAATTATGATGTATAAAATGAAAGTATAAAGTAAAAGTGTAAACTATAAAATATAAAGTATAATGTGAAAGTAAAAAGTTAAGATAAAAAGTAAATAATATAAAGTACAAAAGTTATAAATATAAAAAAAAGTATTACAAGTAAACAGTAAGAAATGCTCTTAGGAGCCAAATATTGAAGATAACCAAAAATTAAAAAAAATAGATATAATAAATAAAAGGAAGTTATTACGGAGTATACAAAGCGATATGAAAAGTAGGTACCTATGATATGTTTCTAAGCCATAGGTATTAGAGTGCATACTGGTAGAACATAATATTATGGTTACATGATTGTATTTATTATGATTACGTGGTAGTACTAGCAGATAAATTTTGTCTAATGCATCTTTTGTATGATGACAGACTTTCGGCATGATCGATATGAGCAAATTCATTACCTAAAGTGTGTAAACGATGTATTATTGAATTTTGTTCTGCATTACTGAGAGTGTTGTTGCAATTATAAGGTGTTTTGAGTCGAGTTGTTCTACTAGGTACATGATAATTTATTAACGATACCAATTCAGGGGAGTCAAACCAGTTATTGTTTATTTTAAATAAAAAAATAAGATCATTGAGTATTCTTCTATCTTTTAACGATAAGAGTCGCATTTTTTGTAATAGAGAATCATAGATTATGTCATCCGCGGGAATTCCTAATTTGAAATTAATTGATCTGAGAAATTTGCGTTGGATTTTTTCAATGGAGTTTGCGTGGCTTTTGTAGAGAGGTTTCCATATGGGGGAATTATATTCCAAATGACTCCTAACCAGATTTGTATATAGTAATTTAAATGTATGAATGTTTTTGAAAACTTTACATAGTCTTAGAATGAAGCCCAGCATTTTCATAGCTTTATTAGTAATGATATCAATGTGGTTGATAAATAGTAGTTTAGTGTCGAAGGTTATTCCGAGGTCCCTTATTACAGGTACTGACATTAAACTGTGATTGTTAAGTGAATAACTGTATTTGGTGGGGTTTTTTATTCTAAAGAAACTCATGATTTGACATTTTTTAATGTTAAGTGTAAGTTTGTTAATGGTACACCATTCTGCGAATTTTACAAAATTGGATTGAAGGGACAGGCAGTCGTATATATTTTTAATGATTTTATAAATTTTCATGTCATCAGCAAATAATAATATGTTAACATCAGAGAATATGGAAGTGACATGGTTTATTTTTTTTTAATTTTTTTTTTTTTATTGTACGACAGACAGGTGAGTCCAATTACGGTACAATTTTAATTTTCTTATAACTAACAATAAATAGTATAAACAATATTGGACCAAGGTGCGAACCCTGAGGCACACCACTAGTTGCTTCAAATTCGTAAGACAAGTGTTCTTTAATAGAGACAGTTAGTACACGTTTTGATAAATAATTCCTAACCCAGCATAATAATTTACCACTTATTCCTAGTTTAGACAATTTATTTATAAGAATTTTAATGAAAACCTTATCAAAGGCTTTACTAAAATCCGTATAAATTGAGTCAACTTGTTCTCTATTAGCAAGAGCACCTGAGATAAAATTTTCGTACAGTGTAAGGTTAGTTATAGTAGATCGTCCAGAGATAAAACCAAGAACATATTTTTTGAAGAATTAACTTTTCAAATTTTTTTGGTATTGATGATTGTATGCATATTGGTCTGTAATTTTCAACTAAAGACTTGTCTCCGCTTTTAAATATTAGAGTGAGAAAGCTATTTTTTTCCATATTTGCGGGAACTTGCCTGATAAAAGTGATTGATTAAATAGTAGGTACAGTGGGTAAGAGACACTAGCCCCACAGATTTTAAGAAATACGGGGGGAATTTTATCTGGCCCTGAGCAAGATTTAGGTTCCAGTAGTTTGATACATACTGCAATTTCTTTGATCTCAATGTGTATCTGAGATAGTTGTAAATTTATATCTGACTCGAAGTTTGGAATGTCTCCTTTAAAAAGTCTGCAAGCAAAATGACAATTTCATTGATTTTACAGGAATTTTCAATTTGTAGTGCATAGTTTCAGGTATGCCAAGGTTATTATTATTTTGGGATTTACAATAGTTAAAAAAAATGTTTTACATTATTAACAATCGAAAATTCAACATTCTTAATATAATTATTATAACAAATGTTTGATAATTTATTACAATCTTTTCGAAGCTTGCTGAAAATTGTAAAATCAGAAAGACTTTTTGTTTCTTTGTATATTTTATGGGCTTTTTTCTTCTCAATTACTATGTTAATGAGGTCCTTGCTAAACCAGCTAGGGAAATTTGAAGATAATTTATAACTAATCGGAACAAATTTTTCTTTGGCTTTATATAGTGAGACCATTATTATTATAAATTTGTACAATAATATGGACACGCGATAGCGGTGAGGGGCAACGCGGCAGGTTTCGTAAGTGGTTTGGCGTCGAAAGGCTCGCCCGACGGATGGGTAATGGGTACACTCACAACTCTCAAATTATTATTTTTATTATTGCTTATTTTTTTTAAATACGGCATTCTAAGTTTTGAAAACCAAGTTGAAATAAAAATAATAATAAAGATAATAAAAATAATTAAAAAATACTAGGGCTGTCCGTAAAATAAGGTCTCCAAGGCGCTGCGATCTTGTTGGTTTCCCCTTGTCAAATCCCTACCACGTTGAACCCTCTGTGGCGTGGCAGCCATTTGCGATGGAGCTTCCGCTCGCAGCACCCGCCAGGTGTGAGTTTCGCTCTGTAATTCGTTTTTAAGCTTTGCTTCGGCGAATGTGAATGATGCCACTGGGACTGTTTCTTTGTCTCTGGGGTCGTGAAGTGTATCCTGGTCTCATCCTGTCACAATTTAGTCCAAGGATTCTTCGCCATCGATGTCGTAGCCCTCAAGGAATTCGCGGCTGCCTCAACACGTTGTTATTTGTGACCTTCGGTTAGTATTTTGGGACCCACTTTGGGCAGACTTTACGGTCTCCCAATTTTTTTTTGTCAAAATCTTGTCAATAGTGGTCTTACTCACATCAGGGGAGTTCCCGAACCGTCACCCGTCGATTTGCAATCATTATTTTTTTCCACTTTGGCAATTTTTTATATCTGAAACCGATGGCCGTCCGGCACGCTTTTAAATTCTCTGCACCATTTGCGCACGTTTTCGCACTCGTACACTGTTTTCCGTACATTTCAAGGAGCTTAGAATGAATTCTTACCGGGGTTTTGTTCTTTGCACAAAAAAACTAATTATAGAGTAATTCACACCTGGCGGGTGCGGTGAACGGAAGCTTCATGGCGAACGGCTGCCATACCGAGATTAAGTGTCGCAGAGAGTGTAGCGTTATGGGGATTTGGCGTTGGGAAACCAGACTACACGCCAGTTTTCCCGGATCTCGCGTAAAATTGTTCCTCGCGACCGCAGCACCTTGGAGACCTTTTTTACGGACCGCCCTCGCATTAAAAATATTTTTAAAAATCGTATACAAAAACCTGCCAGGCTGCAAAAAAATCTTCAATGGGATGATCTAGACTCTAGACTATAGTTGTTGGTTTCATTCGTGTACTCGATGACGGAATGTTTACTAATTTTTATCCCACTTTAACACCGGCTGCCTGCGAACGTGCCAGGCTGCCGGTTGGCAGACCTGCTTATTTCTCATTTACTGATCGACCTTTATCGTATGAAACAA
Source organism: Limnephilus rhombicus (assembly GCA_929108145.2). Lineage (NCBI taxonomy): Eukaryota > Metazoa > Arthropoda > Insecta > Trichoptera > Limnephilidae > Limnephilus > Limnephilus rhombicus. The sequence goes on along the minus strand of OV815272.1, from coordinate 12,112,873 downwards.
TTCCCGTTCGTGTACTCGATGACGTAAATTTTTCGAAAAAATCGCTCACCATTTCCATGACTGCGCGGCTCCTGCCAAGAGGCGCACCGGCAGACCAACATTTTTAAGGCTTTCTAAATGTCCATTATCACTACAAAGTAGTTTCATCCGTGTACTCGATGACGTAGGGTTTACCTATCTCGGCTCCTAGTCTAATACTAAGTCACGCGTGTAAATAGTGATAGTGTGTACAATTATAAATCAGTAATAATGTTATCTGTATATGTTTAAATTATAATTGAACCAACAAGGTAATTGAATACACATTGTAATTGAACAAACATTATAATTAAACAAATATTGTAATTGAATAAACATTGTAATTGAAAAACATTGTAATTGAACAAACATTGTAATTGAACAATAACACCCTGTTGACAAAATGCTTAATTGCGGATTAACGGGATTAAACTTATTATAATTATACGATTATAATATTGTTATTCGAAGTTATATTTTAAATAAACAAAAAAACAACCAAAGACTGATTTTAAATATGTTCCTTTCTTCTTACGTGACCCCTGTTCACCCCTTCCTTTCTACCACCCCCTCTTTGATGATCTTTCTCACTCTCTCACTCTCTCTCTCTCTCTCTCTCTTTACATTATTATTATAAAATTATATTATATATTATATTGTATTATATTAGTTCACTGAGCGTAGAAGAAGTCCTTCTTTAACTCGACTATTTGGCATTACATCTGTCTGTAAATTTGTTTGTTACGTACCGGTGTTCCGGTTCAAGATGGTGGCCTTGTTCACTTTTTATCCCTCACTATTGTTTAGTTCGCATAATCGTAGTTTCTACTACGAGCCGTCAAATTATAATAATCAATATTATGGTACCTACCGGCCTGAAGAACATTTGAAAAAGAAATGTCATTGAGATAGTGACATTTCTTCGATAAAGTGTATCAATGCCCTGTACTGTAATTTGTTCTACCTTATTAGAAATTTATAAAAATGTTATGTTAAATATTTAAGTAAATATGTTTTATAATCAATTAGATACCTAGTACCTAGATATTCAAGTACCTACTTCCAAAACTCGTCAAAGGAAATATTTGTTTCAATTTATTAAATTACCCACTCTCAGGCAGTGCCTTAGTGGGTTTTCATTTCTTGTTCATACTATTTGTTATTATATATTATGTTATTATATGTATACTATTTGCTATTATACATTATATGTACAAAGAAATGAGAATAAATAAAGTTTAAAAAAAAAGGGTATATTATTTAACTGTTCACAAAACTAATAGTTAATAACAGTGGCGGTTCTTTCTTCAAGTCAATTGGTCAAAAAACTGTATTATGCTAATAAAAACAACTGATAAAATTCTAATATATTTGAAATGCACCGCGAGATAGCTGGCAAAGGCAAGCAGTGACATCTAACGTCTTAAATGGAAGCTTCGTTTCCAACGCATGATTGGCTCGGTCAATTTTTCAAATGTCCCAATATCATGTCTTCTGTCTCTTTGCGCACCATACAATAAACGAGATGGCACTATACCGCCTAGAATAAGTGTTTTCGGATTCTGAAGACAGTTTGGGTCATGGCCATGAGCGAGAGAAAGCATGATGAATATTATGCGTCTGAAGGAGATGGTTTGATACACGTAGGTTGATTTTGCATATTGTAGGCTTGTCGCATGAAATAATTTACTATACTAAATGTAATTTGAGTTCCAAACTCGTGAGGTAATTATAAATGAATATTATCGTATTTAATTTGATACTGTATCATAATATCATTTTTTTTAAATAACCTTCCACTTCTGGACCCCTAGAGCCGCCTCTTGTTAATAATAATAGTGTACTAAAGAGGGTTAGGATATATCCGAAACTACTTGATGGGCACCGTTCTAACAATGCCATATTGACAGAATCGAAAGTGTACAAAATAAATTTTTTAAACACATAAATTATAAATTCAAATTACTCTTTGCAAATAATACTGAATCCTTAAAATTTCACAACTTTACTCCACTTCAAACACGAAGATTAATATCTGATCAAATATTTTTATACAAAATTCTGAATAACGGCCTGGACTCTCCGGAACTCGTAAATTATTTAAGAATTCACATACCTACAAGGCCAACCAGACTATACCATTTTTTTCATTTGCCAGCGTGCAGAACCAACCTTAGAAAAAATTTTCCAATCCCCCGTATATGCGCGCAATATAACACGCAATTTAACAATATCGATATTCTTAATAATACTCTTGTGAAATACCGAAACGAAGTCAAACGTACGACCACAAATGTTAATTAAATTAATGCACAACTATAGAAAAGGTACAGTATGAGCATCTCCTGTCCCCATCCCACCTTCCTCTGCCTCTTGCCCTTTCCTATTCCTTCTTCCTTCTAATATAAGCTGGGCGTACTGTACAGGGCCCGCAGATACTTTAATAGTACACAACTGCTAACCTTGTACAAATCACAAGTACGCCCCACGGTTGAATTTGGCAGCCATCTCTGGTCTGGAGCTCCAAAATACCTGAAAAATACCCTTGACTCTGTGCAGAAACGGGTGGTCAGTTTGATAGATTCTTCCAACTTAACAGACGGATTGCAATCTTTAGAGCACAGGCGTCGGGTGGGAATGCTATCCTTGTTCTACCGGTATTACAATGGAAGATGCTCCGAGGAACTAGCAACATTGATCCCTTCGGCACCGGTACATAGTCGGGAAACACGCCAAACGCGTGCCCAACATTTGTACACGGTTGACATTTGTCACATGAGAACGGGTCGTTTCTTCACTCGTTCTTGTGTTCAACAGCTCGGCTGTGGAATGATTTGCCGGCCTCTGTGTTTCCTCCTTCCTACAACATGGGTCTCTTCAAGACCAATGTTCATTCCTTCCTCTCCTCAAAACGACCCTCCACACAGCATCCCAGATGACATAGGCCCTGAGGGGAATTATTTTCCTCAGGGCCTCCTGTGTGGAGTTAATGTAAAAAAAAAAAATATATATATATATATTTTTTTTGTTGTTGTTATTTTCATTTTCAGTTAATGGTTATTACCAATTACAATTGTATATTATATCATAATAACCAACATTAGCATAAGAGACTGTTTTGGCTTACCTCATGTTTAACCTCTTGTATAACTCACCTGTATATAAATTGCTGTTTGTTTCTTACAATAAACAAATAATGTATAACAAATTATAATTCAGTGGTTAAAATCAAAGTACTCGTAACTTCTTTTTAAAAATATCGATTACGGAAATTTTAAATGCTGTAAACGACAAAATGGTGATTGTTTAGGAGTGCGAAAATAAAGTTTGTTTTGGTTTGGTAGATCTATAATTATGAAGGGGAACTGAACGATGTAGTCAGGGATGCCCGAGGACGACATGGCATGATCAAATGAAAAATACGTATTTATATACGGTGAAAATTGAAGTATGTGATGAATGAAAAAGAGAATAAAGGGAGAAGGTGTGGCGTGGAAGTGAATGGTTCAAAGAGTCTGGGACGCCCGAGTCAGACGTGGTACAAATAATTAAGCGTGGTAAAATGTGGCGTATGTGATAAATGAAGAAATGGAAATGCATGACGTGGTTAATGGTAGAATAAGTCGAGGTCTCCCGAGGAAGACTTGGCACCAACAAGGGAAACAAATTATTTTTCAATTCTTTACAATAATTTTATGGCCTTCTTAAAAATGTACACCTTTTCCACGTACACTAGAACTTACAATCTCAAAACATTCCGTACTCCAAACCATGCATAATCCCGAGCAACGTCGGGTACACCAAATAAATAATAAATATCCATGTAAATATTGTCAATTTTTTTATCGATTTTATTTGAAGTTTTTTTGTATTCCGCTACCAACCGCGCATTGTCTTGTAATGTAAACAAACAAATAATCAACTTTAGAACGAGTAGCGATATTTCTCGATCTTCGGTAGAGCGCGCTACGCTACGAGCTTTGGCAAAGCTACGCCGCGCCGTAGCAGTCTGCGACAGACAGTCCGCGATACTCGCGCGGGAAGGACACCTCTACGCCGCTACGCCGCTAGACAGCTTTAACATGCCGACTACGAAAGGATCTCTACGAATGGATATCGCTCTCAACGGGGCGATATTTTGTGTTTTTGTGATTTCAATCTTCAGCAGCTCGGCTTATGTCGATGCAAGAGCGGTGAGTCAGACTTTTTTTACTAACTTTTCTTCTTGTTTTCTCGCTTTTGGCAAGGTTCTGCCCATTGTTGGCAAACGCAATAATCGTCAGAACTTTTTTAATGTTGCGCAAAAGTTTGCGTTGCTAACAACACTGTTCAGTTTTGGAAATATTAAACACGTTAAAGAAAAGCCTAAACGTTTACCTTAAGTGATGTTTATTATTCAAAGTTTGTGAATTAGAATTGAAACTGAATAGTATTACATTTTGAACACATATTTTGTAGAAGATCATCTTTATTATTACTTTTAAAGTGTTTTAGATATTTTTTGAAATCTTTAACGAAAGTAATTAGTCGATTTCTAAAAAGATCCTTTCCACAATTGATAAAATATTATTTTTATTTTGTATTATGTAATTCGTTAAGTTATTTATAATAACTTTATATTAAGTTGTTGAAAACAAATTAATGCTTCACATAATAACGAAAATCCACCGAGTAAAGGCTTCAAATTAAATATTTTTTTCGCTGGAATATTCAGTAATCACTTGCTACTTCCTTGCATTTTTGTATTAGTGCAAAAAAACAATAAAACAAGTATTTTATGACTAAGTACATAGTTATGTGAGTATTTTACGTTAACCCACGGCTTTTTACAAAATCAATGTTCCGAGTGCCTGAATTCTCACGTACGAACGGTCATCAAACTTTCACATAATTGTTAATAATATTCGGGAAAAATCAAGCGTTAACATGCTCACGCAACCAGTAACAAATACACCACAGAAAAGTACACAAAATACATGTACATCGACTTAAACATGAAAAATTTGTCCACAAAAATTATTTTATTTAAAACATTACTTTTATCATCACGCATCTTATTGAAAGTCTTAATAATACTGATATGTTAAATAAATAAATAACATAAATAACACAAATATACAATTTACTCATAATTTTGTTTATATTGTAATTATGAAAAATCACAAAATAAATGCTTTTTACTAAGATGAAATTAAAAAAAAAAGTTTTAGCATTAAATTTTATCACGAAATAATTTTTCTCCACATTTTATCGCGTATATGTAGGCAGTTATATTCTATCCGGCTGCGTATTTCCAAGACCTATTCCGGTTTGTTTCTAAAAATTAAAATTTTGATATTATTCTTATATATTTTAAATACACCTTATATTGTGTATTTTTTATCACTTTGCGAAACAAAAATCTAGATAAAATAATCTTTCCAATGTCAATATAAAATTATAATTTTATTTCTAAATATTTAAATTATGATATTGAAAATGTAAATTGTCGCTACTGCGACTGAACCGGTATAGGTTTTGGAAATACTCGACCCGGCTTCATCCGATTTTAAATGCTTTTTATATCTGGATCGTTTTTCTTACGAAAAATATATATAAAATAGAGATGGGGACCGGTAAATCACAAATTTGACGACGCTAAATCACACCGTACGTCTAAAAAATTATACTTGTGTTGCTTTCGTTTTACAATTTTGTTTGTACGTAGGTTGTCAATGCGTGACTCATTTATTTGTGGGTGGTAAATTTCTTATATTGATTTCTATTTTATCACTGGTTGACGTATTTATTTCTACCACAGTCTATGTTCAACAAAAGTGAGCGCAAATAGAGATGACAGTTGACCCAAATTATAGAAACATGGGATTTTTAAAATTGATGCATTATGTACTCATTTCTGACATCAATGATTATGTCAAATGACACTGAGATACCTAGTATGTTAACAAAAAGACAATACATTTTATCTTGTTCACGCCTGGTTATCGCGTATAGCGAGAAAGGGACAACGTCATTTGACATACGTTCGAAAATATAGTATTTGACAAGTCTTTTACATTTATTCTGTAAGTTTCCCAGTACGTTTTTTATCACATAAAAACGTTGTTTTTGTTTCGAATTTCATTGGAATTTTATGCTGTACGCCAGCGATGCATCTTTGTAAGGAAGGTTCTGTGTTCGAGTGAACTCTGGTTGGGATACCTGTAACAACATAATTTTACGTCGAAAGAGAGATATAAAATATAGATTTATGGTTAGAATACCTGCTCGTGAATGGACACTCATTAGGTTGGTATCGATTGTGTGGATGAGTGTATTGTTTGTTTCGGTTGGTATCCATTAATAAACATGCAACCCTGGCGGCCATCAGGGGGTAAGTATGAATAATAACCTCCCATTGTGCGGTATGAATTTATGTTAAGGGGAGAGCTGAATTCACAAGGGTGGTTTTATGTTACGTATTTTCAAAATGACATTTTATTTATTTTTTAATCCATGACCTAGATTTATATTTGAGATGGGGATACCAAAACCTTTAAAGCACATTTGATGTTTGACTTTACTTTACCTTGTTTCAATACACTTTTTTTCGAAATAAAATTCCCAGAAACACATTCCCATTACACATTTTCAAAATAAAATTCCCAGATCTGCGTTTTGACATTTTTTAAATGGGATTTTTAAAAGCTCTATAGCTCAATACCGTATTTTTTAAATGGGATTTTTAAAAGCTCTATATCTCAATACCGTATTTTTTAAATGGGATTTTTAAAAGCTCTATAGCTCAATACCGTATTTTTTAAATGGGATTTTTAAAAGCTCTATAGCTCAATACCGTATTTTTAAATGGGATTTTTAAAAGCTCTATAGCTCAATACCGTATTTTTTAAATGGGATTTTTAAAAGCTCTATAGCTCAATACCGTATTTTTTAAATGGGATTTTTAAAAGCTCTATAGCTCAATACCGTATTTTTTAAATGGGATTTTTAAAAGCTCTATAGCTCAATACCGTATTTTGTAGTACAGGCTGTTATTAAATGGTGGACATAAGCAGTAAGCAAATAGGTACAGTGATCAAAGAGTAAAATATTTATATGTATTTCTTTATATTTTGAAAGTAAGTAGTTTTGCTACCGGGCATCGTCACACAATTTAGATTTAAAAATACATATTTCGGTATTAACAGTTAGTACGTATTTTAAAGTTCCAAAAATCATGCGATCTTAAATTTTTTATAAAAAAGGCTAATTACGTGACGTCATAAGGCACAACATTCGATAGTTTTTAGTGGGACATTCGCGAACAGGATTCCCGCTTGATAATAATTAAAATAACATATGTAATCAAATAGTATGTAGACGTGCTAAATAATTAAAGTAGTTTAACCGAACGTTCTTTTGGGTATAGTTTAACATACACTTTCTGTAGAAATACGTTATATAATGCGGATTTATATACATAGTTTAGTTAAAGTTCAGAGAGAAACATACTATATTATGTTACATTTTTTTTTATTAATGGGTTTCTACTTGTGAAATAGTTAGTTCGTTGTGGAAATTCAATGCAGCAATATTGTGATTTGGAACACTGAATATCTTTTCACTTGTTAGAAATACGTTATTATAATGCGAATTTATCTACACAGTTTAGTTAAAGTTCAAAGAGAAACATACTTATACTTGTCATGCAGACAGCAAATATGTAAGTATAATCAATACTGACATATGATATTAAACAAGAGAATTTACGTATTGTATATGTTTATGAAAGTCAGGGTTATTATTCGTATAGGTAGAATTTCTATTTTACATCACTGGCAATACCGAAGTATTCTCAATATTTGTTGTACAGCAGTATTTACAACATGAGTAATTGTTTGCGTTTTTAGCAAAAAACTTTTTTACGAGTAAAGTTACTCACGCACGATATTTGGGATCGATTATTTGCCTAATTTAACTACACGTTATTTTTGCTTTTATTGTACATTAGGGAAAGTTCCGTTGATTTAACTGGAAAAAGGATATAAAAGTTTTTTTTGTAAAAGCTTTCAAACATCCCTTTCAAGTACCTTACTTTTGTTCATCTTTAGTTAATCTTTATCTTAGAGTTTACTTTAAAAAAGGTTAGGTCTAATACCAGATAATTACTGAGTATGGGCATAATCTTTTCCAACATAAGAGGGTTATCGGCGGGGGCTGTTACAATTTTTTGTTTGTATTTTAGGATAAAGTTTACAAGTAAAAACTAAATGTTTTTATTTAAATCAAATTTACGTTTCATAAAAAAACGCGTAAGAGAGGTGCATTTTTTAAAATGATTAAATATGGGCTACAAAAGGTGCCAATTTTAGAGGCAACTTTGGCAATTATTTGTTTGTAAAAGATAATTTAAAAAAAAACATCGTTGTAGCCACTTTGGATAAATATTAAAAATAAATTAATTAAGTCACAAATAATTGTCAAAGTTGCCTATAAATTCATGAAATATTGCCATTTTTTGCGGATTATTTTTCATAATATATAAAAAAAATTTTTTTTAATTTTTAGACACATAGATAATAATATTATTTGGCTGGTTTATAAAGCGCCGTTTTCGTGGAAAATCACCTCAAGGCCGCTAATTATAGATAATATGCCCTACCTTTTTGGATTGATAAAACCTCCTTTTAGGACGATTAAAACTATAAAATCTATTTAACTGAATATTATTAGAAAATGAATCCACAAATCATTATAAAAATGTTTAGCTTATAATATTGTTATCACTTTTAATTTTTAGAACTCCGTTTTAATTTTTATTTCTTTTATATATTTAATAATATTATTATCTAATTTATGAACACAGTTCATTTATATACAAGTTCTGCAATGTAATTATTAATACGCGTGATAGCTGCTTCGTCCATTGAAGGACAGTTTGATAATGCCTTCAGAGGGTGAAACAGCCGTCATTTTAATTAAGTTATTTATTTAGTCATGTTAATTTCATAGCAGAACTTGTCCATAAATAAATCTGTTTTATAAAGTAAATAAAAAAGCCAGTATAACTTTTTTCAATTCATGTATTTAACATGATTAAACCTTTTTAATATGGTTAACTTTTCTATATAATTTTTTTAAGAAAACAATTGGAAATGTTTCATGAATAAACAAGTGAAAAGATTTTCAGTGTTTCAAATCACAATATTGCTGCATTGAATTTCCACAACGAACTAACTATTTCACAAGTAGAAAGCCATTAATTCGCGGTGGAATTCCAACGAATTCATGGAAATTCTAAGGGTATTCATAGTCGATGTTGCATGGCCGAACTCGTTCCAACTTTATAGTGAGATTGATAGTACATATTTCGCAAGTGGTTGAACTACATACCCTTGACTTATTAGCGTCCTTGATTATTTCTGTATAGCGTGCTCACCACTCAGGTTCACGATATTTCAACTATGTAAATTTAAAAAAAAAAGATATTGCTTTAGGGGTGAAGAACATGTCTCGCTTTTGCCCAGTCAACCTCTTTTTAATGCTAAATCTTTTTGCTATTGTTCTTTTTTTTCCTCTTTTTATTTCATCAATTTTCTTTCTTTTTTGTACAAATCATGTTCCATAATAATTTGACTGTCCTAAAACGGGAATACTCCTAGTTGGGCAGTCAAAATTTTTTTATGAATTATATGTATGTACATGTATAATCTTGTACTAAATAAACAAACAAATAAACAAATATTTTAAAACATTTTTTATTCGTCTCTTTAATCATACTTTAATAGTTATAGATTTCGAAAATGGAGCCCACAGAAGCCCACATGTTAAAATTTGCTTTATTTATGTATACTTGTGAGCTCTGTGGTAAATTCAGCATTAAGAGAAAACAGGGCGGAGTTTTGTCCGTGCAAACGCATTCCCTAATTTCCTCTCTGGATTTTTACACTACTGCAATTATGTTATAATATAATATACTAGCTTTTGCCTCCGGCTTCGCTCGCGTAGTATTAGGGGGGGTTCCCACTCCGCCTCCCCCTTCCCCCCTGAAAAATCCTCTACTCACTTCCCCTCCTCACCCCCTCTCCTCCTCCCACCCTCACTCTCCTCTCTCCCTCTCCCCCCTCACCACCCACACCACCCCTTCCACACCCGTTACATTCATATTTCAAACAGCTCGCGTGCCACCTATTAAAGCGTAACAATCAAACGCACGCAGTTTCGCATTTACAATATTAGTATAATTTTAACTATCAAAGGGATCTCCATAGTAACCTAAATAAATGACTAAATGACAGCGCACGTCATAATTACTTATAGTTACCAAGCAACGCTTTGCTTTTCGTCTGGACAATAAACGTATAATAAATAATTTCATAATGCCAGAGCTTGTTCATAACGCCAGAGCTTACCAATATATACAGCCTATATAACTCGCAAATAATTATAAGTGAAGTCCATTCAGTATTGTTTGCGTGAAAGAGTAACAAACATAACTCGACCGTCGTATATCGACCGTCTATACTATACCGTCGCGTGTCAGCACGTTTTGCTTTTTTGATAAGTTATTTCTTATGGGGGTTAGGACACTCCAAAAATCGTTAAAATTGCCTGGTTTGAACGCCAGTAACAGACGTTCAGTAAACAAACTAGATAATGTTTTTTTTTTTAAATAAAATTGTATGGACATAGAATATTTTCTTGTAATGCAGTTAGTAAAAAAATTCTTAAAAATAGAACGATTTTGGAAGAAAAATATGGGAAATCTAAGACCTTGATTTTGATGATTTTTATTTATTTAATATCAGCCTGAGGTGCAGTTGTACCTTTCGCTCAGTATTCGGAGGAGTAAGAGCGACAGTGACAACAAAAATTTGGTAAAATACCTATTGTTGAAATTATTCGGCGACCGAGTTTCCTCTTAATTGATTGCAACAACTTTGAGTGAAATATGTTGCAATGTGCGATACACCGGTTGCAACATTTTAGGATAGCGAGGATTGAATATGGATAGGAGAGAGGGAGTCGATTTTTTGGCTAGAAAGATCAGGATTTATTCATCGGAATATGCTCATAATAGAGAACTCCAGTCCAATTTTATAATTTTTTTTTAATGAATAATGACCTGCTAACTTAAATAACTGCAGTTTTATTTTTATTTTTAGAGTTAGTTTTAATAGTTAAAATAATTGTCAAAGTTTTAATTTGTCAAGATCCCCCTAAGACCACCGTATGTACGGTGAATCGTGTGACGTCATCACTCTTGAAAAATTGCTATAGGATTGGGTAATCAGCTGATCAAGTGCCGCCATTTTGAATAGCGTTATTCGAAGCATTCTCCCTAGAAGTAGCATTACTATTTTTTTGTGCAGTAGTTTTTCAATATTTTAAATAATAGAGATAATTTAATAAAGATACCTCTATTTTTGATACTGAATTATTTAGGCTTAAATATTGTTTCAATAAACACAACAACTAAATCTCTATAAACAATATGAAATAACGAATAACATGAAATGTTGTTAATACTGATGGCTTATGTCATACCTACATAATCAGAGATTTCAATACAATGACTGGTGACGCGTGACGTCAGCACTAACCATTCAGTAATACCAACTTTACAGTGTGTTTTGACGAGAGGTTTAAAAATGCACTTTTTAATAATTTTTTAAGAACTCTACGTTTAATATTATGAAATTAAACTTATATATTCAGAATCAGCGTTTATTGGTCTATATGAACATATTTTTTTAAAGCCATAATATTTTCCACTGGAGTTCATTATTTGGAATCCCGCATTAATTTAGAAGTTTTGATCAATAAAAGTATAGCTTTTCATGTCAAATAAATAGACATGTCAAAGCATCGTGACACTAGTAGAATAGACACTGCACGATTAAAAAATGCAGTGTTCTATTTGATACGGAGCAGTACAATTTAGACCCATGCAAAGTTCATGCCCATGAACGAGTCGTGGGTAAAGGACAACGTACATACGTGTGACCTCTTGGATAGTTAGTCTGGTATGCGCCTTACAAGAAACTCACTAACCCCCCCCCCTCCCTATGTTTTGTGTGATTTTATGGTGACCGGGCAACCCCACAATGTGCAAACTTCATTACTCCTTTGAAAAGTCAGTAAAAACACTTTTTTTTATGGGTTACTTTAAGTTAGGTTATAGGCGTGAACCAAAACCTCTGCCATAGGTCACCACAAGTGGTTCGCAACGTTTTATGATTTAGCAGGGGTGCCCGAGTTCATGGGTTGAGGTTTGTCTAGGTCTTGGAGGAGGATGACCAGGACACACTGAACCCCAGAATCCTACCCACCCCTTAAACCCTTTTCCTTCCCAGAACTCTCCTGTACATCCTTTCCTTAAAAAACCCTCCCCACAGCATCTCCAAAGATGATATAGGCCTTGACGTCAATTATTTTCCTCAGGGCCTCCTGTGTAAAGCTCACGTAAAAAAAGGCGATTTAAAAAAAACATCGCTTTTAACCTCTCAGACTAATTTGTTTGCTTTTCGGAACACGTAATTGGTCTCATAGAAAACTTTGTGTCTCCCTTATTATCGTAGTGAGAAATATGATATAAACGGTGTTACAAAGAGAAGACACGACGCTTTATATTCAAATCTAAAAGTTAACCACAAAATAAGTTAAATGTACACCTTTATGAAACCAAATTTCGAATCGCAATTGGCTTAGCAGAACTTACAGTCATTTTATTCATTCTTTAAACGGCTGTATCTCCTCAATTTTGCCAAGCGCACCTTAATTTCTATTTTATTCAACTTTTCCACACTTTTCTCATCTAGAAAGTGCATTTTTATTAAAATCCCCCACATTGGCGGGATCTGCATTCCTCCCCAAATCACTATTTTCAGCCAATTAATCACACTTACCAGCGCGGCGTTAAAAATTACATTTTGTCAGAATCAATAATATCGTTAAACCAACGGATAGAGTATTCTAAGCTTATCCATCAAATTTACAAGAAACTTTTTTGAGAGGTCTTCTAACAATTTTCTAGAAAATAACAAGATTAAAAATGCGACCAAATATTTATAATCCTTCAACACCGAGTTATTACGTTGAAAGCCGTCATTATTTTCTGGGGATTTTTCGATCGATTCTGTCAAATTGATATTACAGCCAGGCTTATACCTTCCCCAAACAATGGTCCTGTTGCGATGAAACGTTCTGCTGACGTTGATTGACAGGATGAATTTTGCGTAAAAAAGGAAAATGTTAATTCGTCACTCTTAAAATTCGCAGATTTCACAGGTTTTTAAATGGATTTTCGGGAACGCCGCCGGTGTTTGGTTTAACCGAAACACATTTTTAGCGTGATCGATTTCAAAGGCCATTTAAAATAGCAGGGCTTTTATTCAAGCTCGAAAATATTATGCTTGTCACTTATTAAAATGGTGAGCAATCTATTTTTTTTTGCAAATACGTTATTTTCGTGGTTTGATTGTGATATTCTTAATATCACCTTGGTGAGAGACCAAATTCAGAAACTTCGCCAAAATGACTGCAGCCATATTTATTTACCAGGTATAAATAAATACCCAGGTACTTCTTAACCTTTCTAAGAATAAAGAAGAACATTATAAATGTTTATGCAATTCCATATTGACGGTCTCTGGGGTCGAGGGTTAAGGCTCTTGACTCGCAATTCAAAGGTCGCGGGATCGAAACCCGGCGTGCGCAATTTTTTATTTATTTGATTAATTTGTGTTATTTCACAATTAATTAGAATTATAGACCGGTCAGTGGTTGAGTGGGCATAGCACTCGGGTCCCACCTGGGCGTCGCGTGTTCGATTCCTCGGCTGGCTAAGCCCTCCATCACAACTCAAGCAACATTTTCGGCTTTCTGTGGTGGTAGTAGGTGATTTTCAAACATTGTTGGGTTATTCGTAACCCGGGAATGTTTGTCTTCCTTCAAAAAAAAATAATTAAAAATAATATATAGCATATTTGCGGCACGTTCCAGAGTGGAAGATACTTTCAGTATCGCCCTGGTAAGACGACCATTCAGAATTGAAACGTTAATTGAAATGGCTTTAGCCGTGTTTGGCGACCAGATCTGAATTGCCAGGTACTTCCCCACCTTTGTCTTCCCCGCCTCCTCACCTTCTGCCTTACAACATACCTCGATTGGGGTACCACAATATCATTGGCTCCAGACGGGAGCAGCTAGGGCTCTTGTATAATTAAATGGAAAACAAAATCAACACATTTAGTACATTAGGTTCTAGCCCATTTAGCACAAGCTCTGTTTCCGTTTCACTTGCTTGACATCGCATATCGCCATCCCATTTGATTTTTATAATGATGATGAAACACAACTCTGCTTTTGAAATTTAAGCAAAGAATGGTCAGACTTTCGGATCACTCTTTCTTACCTCTTCTTTACCACTCGAGCGATAGCTACCCAAATTTGGGTGGATGATTTTTATGAATTAAAATAAATTCTGAATTTAACGATTTTTTTAATTGTTTTCTTTATAAAACCTAAAAAATATTGGATAAACGGTGAAATCTAGGTGGATTCATTGGTTTATTCCGAGGTAAGCGGTTCATATGTTTTCGTATAAATATTTAAAGATACGATTATTGTAACAAATAATAATAAAAAAAATATAACATTTAAATCTCCAATAAACAACTGGATATAAAACAGAGGGAGATCAGAAAATATACTGACACCAAATACAAGCTGAACCCAAAAACACTGAACTGTGCGTAAAAAACACGATCTACTTAATTTTATAATCAATTCGGAAAAATCCTACCTTATATATTTTTAATTACTTCATAATATTTACATAATTTAATTTTAATATGTAAATGAAATCCTCAGCACGGGAGATCCCAGTGAGGGTATTATTATCTATACTTGTTACAAAAAAGGAAGATAATAAAACATTTGTTATTATAATTATAATAAGCACGGATGAATCCAGAAAACCGAACATCCGGAAATCTCCATCGCTCGAATGGTTAAACCCACGGACATATGAATATATCTGGACCTGCCCTAAGTGATAAAAACGTATTATTTCCCCCTCCACATGGCGCCGGCTGGAGCTCCTCCCTGGAACCGGCTCGCTCCATGGGGAGGGGATAGAGCCTCGCTTGAATCTAAAATGTGTGACGTCATCATTCTTGCCGTGAACAGCGAGAAGCTAACATCCATACATTTAACGAAATAACACGCCAAAACGGTAGCTTGTGCTATACAATATATCTACATATCAATGTGCACATAGCGAATGTGGGCGGTTCTCCAGTGTGCTCGTCGCTGGTTACAGGGGTAAGTAAATTATGAAACATTTTTAAAAGTGTTTTTTTATCACTTTAATGCTGCAGCTCTTTCTTACACATTTAATTATGGTGCAACATACAAAATCAAAAGATGAGACTGTGACTGAAAAATACGTGTGACTGCTTCCTCCAAAGTACTACTTTTTTCCTTTGGAGAAAACAGTTATATCTTATTACGGCGACGTGAATTTCGTTTCATTTTCTTTATGCGTGTGAGGGAGATGTATGATAAAAATGTATGTTAGTTTGGGGGGGGGGGGGTGCAGACATACGTTCACCGTTTGTCTTATTTTCGACTGTTGTTATTTAGTGTGTCAGAAAGAGCTGCCGCATTATATGTTTAAGAACAAAAGCAAAACATTTGACTTTTGACTTTTTTTTTAATTATTGGAATTCACTCACACTTCAATATTATCTTTGTAACTATATTCTATACTTTCAAAATTATCGTTACTGCTTGTAGTATTGTGGGGATCTACGGAGACGTCACGGTGCGGTGTGTGAGAGAGATGTAAGAAAATTATGACTTTTTTCCTTTTGAGGAAACAGACCTATGTACATTGTGTATCTCATCTTTTGAAATAACTGCAGTATTATTGTGATAAGGAACGAATGTTTATTGCCTTTTTTATGGTGTCACGGTACCGCTCAATGTCTAACCGTCTGCTGTGTACTTCCCTAACTAAGCCGATTAGTTAATAATTCTGTTAATTAAAAAATCGCTTGCAGCGATCTATATTCCTAATTTAAAATAATTATTGTCTTAATGTTGTTTAACATCTTCTTTCTACCGCGTTCCCTGGAGGAATGACATTGCTGAAATCTACCGGAGCAACTTAATATCCCAAATTAAAACAAAGAACTCCGGGCAAAAGGACCGTAAGAAACAAATTGAACAATTAAAAAGCTGGCCATTCCTGCCCATCCACCATCGGGGGGTACCATTATTTGACAGCCGGGGGGTGTTGGTGGTGATATATAAAATACAAAGCGGGGTGGGCCAAAGTGATGAATTTTCCTTTTGAGGTCACCCACCGTGGCAGACCGACACAATCCCGCCTTTTTTGCTAATACCCTTATACAATAAATACACATTAATACTGATACGGGTAGGGTGGTCGGATATTGTGGAACCGCAGTCATGAATGACCCACGGAAAAAAATATATGAACCTTTGAAACGTTACGATAATTCTCACCTGAACGAAAATTTTGTACTTACTTACACGCTAGCTTTATGGTTTTAAAAGATTTTTAACGACATTATTTACGAATAAAAACTAAGCATACATGATGTCATGTTATGAAAATGTGCATGAAATTTAGTGTAGTAAATTCAATTGCAAAAAAATTCTGATATTAATAATGAATTAATTTAGTCCCAAATAGAGCTCGTATGTACGTCATCAACAATCGTCCTATTTCTTCTCGCACGTTTTGTATGAACGCGAAAAAGACAAGATACTAGAACTATGGCGTTACTCACCACCTCTCTCTGGGAGTATTGTGCAGTTATTTAACTCAGAGATGAATACAAATAAAGCTTTCTTTACCTAGCCAATCGGGAGATTCGTGAATACATGGGGTGTCATGAATATTTCACAAATCGTCACATTTATCACTCGTACCTATTGCAACTCATCACAGTTATCACTTGACGTTTTTGCAACTCGTCGCAATTACCACTGGTTACTTACTATCAAAACTCGTCTCAATTATAAATATACTTCACACAAATCATATTTGTAAATTTTATTCATAACTAGCTGGCCCGGCCACACGTTGTTGTGGCTAACAAAACCTTTATAACCAACGCCATCTTATTTTATTTATTATGGAAAATCAACAGATATTTTACACTTATAATAATAACATTAATAATATACATAATATCCAATGACAGATTTTCACATAATTAAAATTATAATATCTGTTAAATCAAATCCACACAAAGCTGCCCGCTACCGCTTGGCCAGATATATTATGAATTTCAACCAATTAACACAAAACCTTGAGACATTATAAACCTAAAAACCTTCCTCATGAAACATTCTATCTGTTGGTGAAAACCGCATGAAAATCCGTTGCGTAGTTTGAAAGATGTAAACGTACATACAGCGGGAGCGAATTCATTTTATACATAGTAAAGAGTAAAGATAAAAATAAAGAAGGTAAAGATAAAGATTATCGCTCGTACCTCGCGCCTCATGCCTCGCGCCTCGTACCTCTCAATCGTATCAAGTCACAATCATCGCTCTTAAATTGGCTCTTACCAACCACAAAACATTTACTTAAGCACAGCCTTATTACTCTGGGAAGTACGATTTTTGAATGCTGGCAATGTTTATTAAATTGCCACACTGCAACGCATGCGCGTCGAACCGCGCATTTTCAATGACGGTGCGGTTTTAAAGATCCAAACGTCATTCTGTTTTGAATGTCGCCTGCAATACTTCACAGTTCTTGTATATATGAACTCTCGTTTGGGAGCTATGTGATTAAGTGCATTTTTTAATTAGTGAATTTTAGAGTTTATTCATTTAAAAATAATACGTATTATTCTTACCGCACATTTCAGAGAGGAAGATACTCTCGGTATTGCCCTGGTGTAAGATCACCATTCAGAATTGAAACGTTGCTTGAAATGCCAATAAAATTGCCAATGCCATAGTCTCACTGGCTACAGACGGCTGGGACGCTTTTGCGATATTCACATAAATAAAAACCCCACGCCAACTTTATCATTTGAATATCTCTAAAAATTTCTTTGAAGTAACTTTTTGAAGTAATTTTTCGCAAATAAATTAAATAATTAGAGAGGTTTTAGGCGCTCCTCTAAATCTACTCGGGTTTTTTAATCTCTTAAAAGTGTGGCTGCAAATATTAATTAAACGAAAACCCAAAAGCTTAGCCTGGTATCCCCGATTATGTTTCAAGGTTAAATATATCTTTATAATCAAAATTTTGTAATGTTAAAACAGCGTTTTCACCATGATCTAGTACTCCAGTCGTTATGCTAATGCGAGTACAATAATTTCACATTATAAATGATTGCGTACATTGATATTAATGTGAAAAGCCAGTAGATTGAAATCATATTAAATAGGTACTTACCTAATGATTTTCGATGGAAACGCACGAATTAAGCTTTCATATAAATATATATTATTTTATTTCTATTCTAGAAAATATATTTTACTGATTGTTACAGTGGTTTACATAGATAATAAGTTTCGGTAATAAAAAAAGTTATTGATCAGTAACTAACGTATGCAAAAAGGTTAGTAGTACTGTTTTGTGGACACCTCACTAGGAGAACCTGTACTGGGGTGTTCCCATGTTGAGGATTTCTGTCGACGTATGGCGACAGTATCACATCAATTTAAGATTACTAGCAGTTAGAATTAGATAAATAATAAGGAACTCCAGCCCAACTTTTTTATAATGAAATCTGCTAACTTAAATAACTTCATATTTATTTTTATTTTTAGAGTCAATATTATAATTTTATTTTTTAAAGTTAAAATAATTACTAAAGTTTTAATTTTTCAAGATCCCCCGAAAACCACCGTATGTATGGTGACGTCATCACTCACCAAAAGTTTTATTTTTCAACAGGTGTTTTCATTTTGTATGACAGTTATATGGAAGAAGCCATGAAACTATTCAACAAGTAAAAACATTATTTAGGTGGAGTTATTTTATTATCACATTATATTTATTAAATTTTATTATTATTATTATTTATAAACTATTATATTTTTCAATATTATTACGGCAGGTCGTATAAAAATTGTTTGAAATTATTATTCTTTAGCTTTACGAATTGAAATCAATATTATGGAAACCGAGCATCGCCTGCACATACGGCGCCGAATCAGCTGTTCGACGTCCGCCATTTTGGAGTTCGTAGTTCGGAGGGTTGGCCGTGGTAGTAGCAAACAGTATGTAAATAAACGAAAAACATAAAATATTGTTAATACCATGGCTTGTGTCATACATTTCAATGACTGGAAAATTATGGTGAGCAGTGACGTCAGCACCAAACATTCAATAATACCAAATTGACAGTGTGTTTTAATGACACGATTAAAAATGGACTTTCTATTTTTTTTTTTTAACTCTACGTTTAATATTATCAAAGAAAACTTATATAGTCTATATGAACATTTTTTTAAAGCCATAATATTTTTCACTGGAGTTCCTTATTTCTTCCGTCCGATATTCGTCTCGATCGAGATCTCTTGTCAGGTTTGTGTGATTTCCTAAGGCTGTTGAAATGAATAAATAATCATGCATACTTGCATGAATTCGTGTTTAAAATGACCTAAACTAAAATACGTGATTCTAGTTTAGGTCATTTTAAACACGAGTTCTGACGTCGGCCCATAGAAAAAGCAATTAACAGCCATGTAAAATCACACAAATCTGACAGCAGATCTCGGCCGAGAACTATCTCATTCCCACAAAAGATATAGAAGAGCTCGTCTGTTAGTAATAGGAATCAACACGCGGCCAATATAATTCCGGATGAAGATGCAAGGAGAATAATTAACGCAGCAGGTGCGCAATAACATTACCGTTGTAAATAAAAAAAAATTTTACATGAGCTCCACACAGGAGGCCCTGAGGAAAATAATTTCCCTCAGGGCCTATGTCTGAGTTTTTTTTAAGAAAGGAAGGAGAGGAGAGTTCTGGGAAGGAAAAGGATTTAAGGGGTGGGTAGGAATCTGGGGTTCAGTGTGTCCTGGTCATCCGCCTCCAAGACCTAGACAAACCTCACCCCATGAACCCGTATATGTCCTAATGGATCCACCGAGTCTAGTAATAGCGAGAAGCAGCGCTGTACGCTGAAAATTTTCAAATAGATACCTTTATAATTTTGACAAGTTGGCCGACATTGCCAGACTTAAGCAAGCAAATTTTATTTGATTAATTTAGAAACCTTCAGAAAACTAAAATAGATAAGAATAGAGAGGCTACGAAGCACCATACAAAGAGGAGACCAATTATTCTATATCATTCTCTAGCAGGCTAAATCTGTAAAATATAAAAAGTACATGATTATATCTTTTTCGTTTCATTGAGTTTCAAAACACATCGGTGCTAAAGAAGTTTTCACTTTAATAATAATTATCTATATTTGCGGCACGTTCCGAATTAGTAATAGATAGTAATCTCCCTGGTGAAAGAGCATAATTCAAAATCGAAACGTTGCTTGGAATGACGTTAGCCATGTTTATTGATCTGAATAGTCAGGTATTTCCTTTTCATTCCTCTTTATTTTCCCTATCTATTTCCCCTCCCCTCTACCTTCAGCCTCACAACATGCCTGAATTGGAGATGTCATGGTCTCATTTGCTCCATGCAGACGGTTGGGAGTATTTGGAACTATGTTATCACAACGCCAATGATCTCTTTTATTATTACCGTGACGATTCACGTTTGCGGTTCCATGACGGCATAAAAAGGGCAATAAACATACATTCTTTAACACAATAATACTGCAACTCTGTCTATATATGAGATACACAATGACAGACCTAGTCTGTCAGAATCCAAGGTTCATAGAAAATGTGTTTAACAAGGTTAGCTCATCGCGGGGGTAGAGCGGTGATTGTAGCGGTTGGTTAAATATTTGTGACGTAGCTTGCAGTCCGTGTCGAACTGAAAAAGTGGCAGTCTTTTACTTCCAGCTATGTCACGCATTCGAACTTTCGAAAGAGACTTTGTTAAACGCATTTTCTACGAACCTTGACTTGAATCCAGAGGGATCAAAAACTCAAAGAGATGTAATCTCCATTTCTGTTCAGTTTTGGAGAATGGTTTGCCTAGTACTGTCCCCCCATTTTCCATTTCCTCCCCCCTGCAAGTTTGATCAGCTTTGGGGGTGCCATAGTCCCACTGGAGCCGAGGAATGAGACTCTTGTATCTACATCACTATGTACGAATTCAAATTAAAAATACATAATTTATGACCGACCCAGACCTCTCGTAGAGGCAACTCCGTTGGTAGTACAGCCACCGTTTTAAAGGAATAAAAATATTTTACAACCTGAGGATGAAACGAGGCATCGAAACCATTTAATTTCTCTCATCCATTACAATTATTGTCATCTCCTGATATACTTTTTCGGTCTCCCTTGTGTTGGAAAATTAATTTTACGTAGTGACCTAGATAGGCAAGTTGCTAGAGAGTAAAAACAAAACTGATTGTTCAGACAAACGGTGATGTAGGTACCTACCTATATAAGAAAAATAATTTTATTTTTATTAATTATACAATTCGGGAGACGGGAATGGGTATCGCCGCCCCGGGAATCATGTATTGGATAACCACCAATGCTGCCATAGGTCATCTCTAGAGGTTCGCTATGTTTGATAACGTAACAGGGATGCCCTGTGAAGTTTGTCTAGGTCTTGGCGAGCGGGCCGGATTGAGAGAGTGGTTGTGGGAGACCTGACCTAGATTGATTGATTCATTGCCTTGCACCGTAGTGGTAAAAATGGATTCATATACAGTCAGCCACAGGTCATCCCAAGTGGTTCGCTACGTTTGGTGACTTGGCATTGGTGCCCTGGTTATGGGATGAGGTTTGTCTAGGTCTTAGTGGCGGAAACGTTTACCCAACCACTGCGTGGCAGGCTAGATCGGAGGAGACTGATTGAGAGAGGCCTTTTGACCTCTCCAGCCGGATTCTCCCGACCCTTCACCTTGCACCGCAGTATCCCATATCTTCTTCTCCTTACTTTCCCTTGAAAAACCCTCCACACAGCATCCTCAAAGATGACATAGGCTCCTAGGGAAATTGTTTTCCTCGGTGCGTCCCGTGTGGAGCTAATGTTAAAAAAAGTCACTCCTGGACACACCAGATTCTTACCCACCCATCGTGCCTTTTTTCTTCCCAGAACTTCCTCTCCTTCAAAAGACCCTCCATACAGCGTCCCCAAAGATGACATAGGCCCTGAGGGAATTTTTTTCATCAGTACCCCCTGTAAAAAAGGGGGTTTGAGCTAATGTAAAAAAGGGGTTTCTGCACGACGGTGGATATAAAAAAGATTACAAAAAATCACAATTTCAAAATTCATGATGCTAACCGCAATTAAGCCCGATCACTGTTCGAACGTTCATCAACTTGAACGTCGCAAAATCGAATCGATAAAACCTACCCACATAAAAATTACACCATTAGGTATCGCCACTTACGCCACCCCCGCGCTATCATTATATCAAAGGGGGAATGGGGTTGCCTGACGTATCGTATCGTATACGCCCCCCATTAGATACATCCGTTTATTTTTCGGAAAATTTACATCGCAGATTATATCAGAAGCTGGAAAACCAACCAAACAGAATGAAATATATGTTTATTTTTATGTTAACAAGGTTTAACCAGTTAAGTCTATTTGTTCGGTTTTCGGAACAACTCATACAGGTCTAACAGAAATCATTGTGTCTCCCTTACTATTATGGTTAGAAATGTGATCTAAACGGTGTTAGAAAGAAAAAATACCACACTTTTTGTTAAAATCTAAAATTTAACCGCAAAACAATTAAAATGTTCACATTTATGAATCCTAAGTTTTCGACCGCAATTTGAAAAAAAAATATACTTTGAGAATCTTTTTATTACTTATTTTTGAACTTGAAAAACTAAAAAATTGTGTTGACGATAATGATTATAATATATTTGCCCAATAAATCATGTAAATGTTTTTTTTTCGTTATCAGTATTTTTAGTTAGATAAAACGTAAGAAGAGCCATTTAAAAAAAAATCAAAAATTATATTATATTTGACCGGTCAGTGGTTGAGTGGGCATAGCGCTTGGGTACCACCCGAGCGTCGCGTGTTCGATTCCTCGGCTGGCTAAGTCCTCCATTACAACACAAGCAACATTTTCGGCTTTCTGTGGTGGTAGTAGGAGATTTTCAAACATTGTTGGGTTATTCGTAACCCGGGAATGTTTGTCTTTCTTTTAAAAAAAAAAAAAAATGATTATAAATTTTGAAACCTTATTTTACAACCTTTCTAAAACAGTTTTTAGTGTTCGGATATATACTTAAGAAATATTCCATTTATTTGAATTTTATTGCAAAATAGAAATCTTTTGACCCCCGACAAAATAGGTCGAGGCCTGAAGTTTTCGGTGTGAATATACTCTACAGCAACTGTGAATATACTCACCAAATGGCAGACCGCGGTCCTAATCCGAACAGCCGACCTATTTTATGCGGACCTTGTGTTAACAATACAAAATATTTTGATTAAGGACCTTAAATCGGAATTTGAAAACAGATTCACAGATTTCAAGAAAATTGAGAACGTCATCGACATCCTCAGTAACATTTACTCTCTGCATCCTGGTGATGAATGGAGCAATGAAGCTGCAAATATTTTTGGGAGTAATAAAGCTGCTCTCCGGATGGAAATGATCGATTTCCAAGAAAATGCAGTTTTAAAACACCAAAAACAGGTTTCTTGTCAAGAGTTTTGGTTAAAATTTGTTTGTGTAATAAATACCCAGAATAAAAAAAAATGCATTGAAACCTTTCATTTTCCTTAGGTCAGCATATGTTAGCATATGTTATATGAGTAGACTTACCGATGAACATCTCCAAGATTTAATTTAAATTTTTTATATTTATTCATTAATTTTCAACGCCCTGATGGGCTTTTACATGACAAGTTTATAATACAGAGACAGTTTTTAAATAAAAAGATAAACTATAAAAATATAACTAGTAAACATCATATGAAAGGTAGGTATACAGATAAATTTAAGGAAAGATAGTGCATTACAATAGAAGAGAAAGTTTTTAAGTTGTAAATGGCATAGAAATAAACTAGTAGGTATGTTAGTAATTACAAAATTTACAGGTGACTATTCTCGATCCAAAATAAGATCAACCCGTGGACGCGCATGTCTCCGCCCCTTCTCTCCACTGCTTGCTAGACGAACGCTAACACATTCAATCCCACTATTTAAATAAATTGAATTATTTAATTTTATTTGTCTGACAAAAAATGACAACAATTTATACCTTTAAATAATGGTAGCGGTAGTATTACCAAATACATATTGTACTTTATGTGGCATGAGATTTACCAAATTAGCTGAGGAATTAATCCGAAACTAAAAATATCATCATTGTCATTTAAAAAAAAAACCTCAGATGATTCACTTGAAACATTGAAAGCCAGTGAATCATCGTTGTTGTCTCCGAGGTCATGAACAATAATATGATAGACATTCCAAAATTATCGCTTAATACCAATAACATGTCGAATAAAACTACTCAAATACTCTTTTTTTTTTACTTTATTTATTCCCATTTCTTTGTACATAAAATGTATAATAACAAATCTTACTCTGATGTAACTTTTCCGATACCTTCTTACGTAGATGTTCTTAGGCATTTATTTTGAAGGAGAAATTGTTCACTTTAACATGTTATTTTATCATCAACCATCCCAATTCGCTCGTGTTTAATTCGCAATGTCAAGGAAGTAATCGTAACATAGTTTTGTTGACTTCGCTAGCAGTGACATTTAACATGTACTTATTATTTATCATATAACCCTCTGTGAGAGCTATCCTCTTTTGTTCTTTGTAATTAGTGATAATGTATTTGAACATGTCGGCTGAGTACCCATTTTACCACTGGATCTGAATGGGTTAATTTTTTGTAACGCGGACACACAGTACGACGGACAGCGGCATACTGAATTTTGGGCGAAGTGATTGGTGGCATCCGAGGGCCGGTGAAGGGACCGTAGCGGAGGGAGTGGTATGCGCAGTACAAACCAAATTTTGTACCAACGCGGGTTGTTCTAAACGCGGATAGAGAATAATTAAATGTGATGAATAATACAATAAAAAAATGCAAGATACATAAAAAGAAAACGGTAATAGGTTCTTACATTGTAGATTAATATAGAAATTCATAAATATATGCAATATGACAATAGCTTGCACAAACTTTACTCCAAACTTCGGACGGACGGCAAAAAATTATATTTTTATCATTAATATTGGTAAAAAAAACCCTTGGTACTTCTTTTTATTCATAACATTTGCTTATTATTTAATAAAATAATGTTCCGGAAGCCATTGGTTTTATTTGTTCATTCATATTATTGTCATGTTATTTTAAAAAACGGACCCCTAACGAAAGTAATTGGTGACCCCTGCTCTACAGTATCGTCACAAGTCACAATAATATTGCCGTAATAATGTAACCTAGCCCTCAAGTGTTCAATCATCTGATTGCGAAGTCTTCCATCGCACAACTAATATTTTCCACTTACGTCAATTCCAATTTCGAAAAAGTCAATTAAACTAATTTTCCGTCAAAATATCATATTATAGGCAGTTACTTTATCGCTTTTCTGAATTCTGGAAATAATCAGTTCCAATTTTAAAAAAATACACTTTAATTCAAAACAAATCCGAGTACATTTAACCAGAGTTTCATTGAGACCCACAAACGAAATCTGTATGGTAAACCCACGAAAAATCACGAATAGTCTGAATTCTCGACAAATCCAAATTTATAAAATTAAACTAACAAAAAAATAATCTTTTCGTTATTTGTTTTTGAGGTGTTATGCTGTGTTGCGCTACCTCCTTTTTTAACCATATTTTCGGACAGCGATGCAGTGTCCATCATCAGGGTGGCATCTAAGAAGGAGGTTGCTCAACACGGCATAACTCCCCAAAAATAAATAACGAAAATTCTTTTGGCCGTGAAAATCTAAAAACTTATCCAAAAAATCTGTTTAAATATATTATTCATTAGGTAACTCATTATGACGACCGGCGTCGTGCAGCGGTAAGGCGCTTTATTCTCATTCCGAAGGTCGCGGGATCGAATCCCGGCGTGGCAAATAAATTTTATTTGATTAATTTGTGTATTTCACAGTTTATTCATTTAAAATAATATATAGTATATTTGCGGCACGTTCCAGAGTGGAAGATACTCTCAGTATCGCCCTGATGTAAGACCACCATTCAGAATCGAAACGTTGCCTAAAATGGCTTTAGCCGTGTTTGGTGACCAGATCTGAATAGCCAGGTACTTCCCCACCTTCCTCTCCCTACCTTCTTCCCTCCTTCCCTCCCCACTACCTTCAGCATCACAACATACCTCATTTTGGGGATGCCGTAGTCTCAATGGCTCCAGATGGGAGCAGTTGGGTCTCTTGTGCGGTATTCATTAAAAAAAAAAATTATTGCTGTTCTGAATTCTCCAAACAAACACTTACATTTTTGAAAATGACACTTAGATTCAAAACAAAACTTCCAGAGTTACTAACAAGAGTCATAAACGAAATTAGTATTACTAATGAATACTGCCTTCATACATACTGTATTCGTAACTCAGGGGTGATTGATTACTTTCTTTTTAGAAATTTCAAATAAAATTGAATATTTTCATACACCTCACATAAACGGTTATTCAAGAACTTCTAAGTCAATATAATTATTTAAACCTACGCTTTTGGCATTCCACCATTCCAGTAATATAAATTGGTTTATAAATCAACTTAAAGTACTGAACCCTTCTACGTTGATGCCATCGATCCGATAGTTCAGCAAATTTTTAATTAATCCTGAAATAAGTATCCCATCCCTCTTCAATCATACGTGGAGAGCTTTTATTCTTTAATTCAAATAACAAAAACAATCAGCAAAGTGTGGGAAAGAAAAATACGCGTGTCTTTTCAAGTTAATTGGATACAAGTGTCGTGAGTCGAATTCTCTTCAGAATACTCCAACAAAAGTTGATATTTAATGTTCTTAAAGATAATTGCTCTCTGCAATTATTTAAGTGGGTAAGTTTATTTCTCCCCTTCTGTGAATGATGCCCGAGTAATTTGAATTATTTAGCTGAAGTTAGCATTGTCTATTCTTAGAATGTGTTATAATGAACTTGCTGCGAACTGGTTGATTCTAGAGGAGTTCTGAGGAATATCCTTATTATTTGAATACTAATAACTTCTTGCAAATTCACTTTTCCTCTCGAATTGAGCTTGAAATTTTAATTATGGACAATAAGGAAATAAAATATTAGTCGCAATAATTAAGAGCGTTTAACCAGGCCGAAAATTCACATTTCGTCGAAAGCTGTTCTTACGATCGTGCAGGGCGGTTGCAATGAGAAAGATTAATTATTTTCCGTACCAGCTTTTTAAAATTATAACTCAATATCGATTTTATTTCACAAATTTGCTTTAATTTATACCTACATCCAAAAATGCTGAAAGTCGTGCTGGTAAAACTATTCAAAAACTAATAACAAAATGAAATACATTAGTTTGTAAGTGCGCAAATAAATACACAAAGGGACCAATTTTCGTCAAGAAACACATGTTCATATATATATTTTTAATGATTTTATTTAAACAAAAATTAAAATTATGAAACATGCGATACCCAGATAATGTATTGATTTATATTACTGAATGATTATATGATTTGAAATGGGTGTGGTATAATACAAAATCTTTTATGAAAATTTAACAAATCTGCCAACGACCTATGGTGTAACTTTATTATACTAAAAATGATCATTTTTTCTCAAAATTTAAAACATGCAAATGCTAGATAAAAGAACAACCTTTCGAATTATATTTATAATTTTTTGTGGAAAAGAGTCAATTCGTCTAAAATCTGATTTAAAAATGACATATTTCTGGTTTTCTCTAATGCTAACTTATTATCAGGCTTTTCCTCGTTGAAGTAGGCGGAGAGAATGAACCGCCATACAACTCTGTCCTGACAAACCTTTCATTTTTACACATCAGCTCCACACAAGAATCATGTCATCTTAAGGAATGCTGTGTGGACGGTCTTTTTAATGAAAGGGGAGTTAGGAAGTTCTGGGAAGGAAGAGGTATGAGGGGTGGGAAGGAATCTGAAGGTCTATGAGTCCTGTATGTATCTTCCCACCTAGCGAGCCACTTAAGGCGACCTATGGCATAGGTCGGTAACCATTGCCTCCTCCCAAATTGAAAAATCTCTATTCAAACCTTTCTTTGTGCATCTTTCTACCCGCCCAAACCGCCTGATTGCCCCTAAGGCAACTAATGATCATTTATATTACTGGAAAGGTAATATAAAAAAAAACACAACGAAAGTTCACTATTATCGACCTGTGAAGGTTATTTTTCAACCGAGGTTGCTATCCGGAACCTACGAAAATATTTTTTTAAACAAACCACAAAGTAATTGCTTTCTTAGAAATATTTATATTCCGTCCTTATATTAAAATGTTTTCTTACTTAGCTAAGTATTCTTTATAAACCTTTTGCATTAAAAAAGTACTTTGTTTTGTATTTCTAAAAACCTATCTTAGAACATTAATAACTGTTTTTTTTCACCCTTTTCTGTACGTTATATAATTAATGTTATAATTTCTTAAACAAATAAATATACTACTTTTAAGTGGTGTAAATTAACGTTTTTTATTAATCCATTTGAACGCCTTCTAATTAATTATGTACCTACTAGATAAACTAATTAAGCAGTATTTTTATATTTTTATAATTGGTTGTTACTAAGTATAAAAAATATTTATAATGATAGGAAGATTTTTAATGAAATATATGTACTGAACTACAAACACAATGCTCATCAGTTACAGTTACTATCAGGTAATGAAAATTGACAGTATTTCAATTATATGAGTTTACACTTATTTTATAATTGTAATACCTACTAAACAACGTTTTTAAAAGGGCTCTTTAATGAGTGAAACGGTGTATCATTTGTCTTTAAAAAAAAGAAACAATCCGAGAGTTTAATGGTTATTTGTCGATAAGGAAAACAAATTTTCTAAAAAATCGTCTATACAAATTTTGACTATCGTCTATTTAAACTAAACATCCTGACTAATTTTTTCATAATGGAAATTTTTTCAGCAGAACTTAATTTCTATTAAATGCATTGTTTTTTTTTAAATTCTTGATTAAATCCAAGGTAGTACGTCTTGGACATTGTGGTGTATTGAATAAATCGATAACTTATTGCAGAGGGTATAGATTTTTTGATAGTTAAATAAAAACCCTTATCGGTTAACAAAAACGAAGAATTAGCTTTATTGTTATTAAAAATACCTGAAAGGTTCTAATGAGGCTCTGTGTGCGCCTTTAGTTGACAATCGACACCATAGCAAAAATACTTTGGTTCTTTACCTTAGCAAACGGATTACAATATTTAGAGCACATGCATCGGGTGGGAATGCTGTCTTGGTTCTTATGTTTTTTTATTTATTATTTCAAAAGAAGATACCCCGAGGAACTAGCATCATTGATTCCTACGGCACCGGTGCACAGTGGAGAAATACGTTAAACGTATTTCTCCACTTATGTATACGGTTGACATTCGTCACATGCATGAGAGTGGGTTCCTTCCCTTCTTGAGTTCAACGGCTCGGCTGTGAGACGATTTGCCGGCCTCTGTGTTTCCTCCCTCCCACAACAAGGTTCAATCATGCCTTTCCACAAAAATACCCTCCACACAGCACCCCCAAAGATGGCCCCCGTGTAAAGCTAATGTAAAAAAAATAAAATCAAATGAAGTGCATCTTTTTATAACTTTTGAAGGTTCTTCCCGTTAAAAGTTATAAAAAAGGGGTTTTTCTTATAAAAAAATGAATATTCATTTAGACTTTTACAGAAAGTTAATAGTTCCATTTGAATAAATCCGGATATATTTATCCGATACGCTATCCAGGTAACAAACTAATTCTTAGTATGATTGTTTCCAATAAAAGGGGTAGTTGCCCATAATATGGAAAAATAATTAATTGAAGATAATATTGTTAATTATAAAATTTTAAATATGAGATTGACAAATATGAAGGTTTGACAAAAAGGTGGCAATAGCGAAATTGGTTAACGCGCACGTACCTGCTAGACGAGAGGTCTGGGTTTGAGTCCCTGTTGCGTTGCGACCATTGTCTATTTCTATATTTCTGGGTCTTGTTCTCTTTCATATTTTCGTTTAGATTAATCTGCAACTTAAGTAAAAGAGTAATCTATTTTAAAAATGTGCAGTTACGCAAGCAAACTAAATACAATAGAAATATTACGACAAATCAATTGAAATACAGAAAAAACGGAACAAAACCAATTGCGTCACACTTTTTACAATAAAATTCAATCGCTCCATTCAAAGAATCAATATTTTCCGATGAAAAACAATATCCCGGATCAATGAAGATTTTAATGAATGTCAGATGCCCGCGGCAAGAGAGAAAATCCCTTTTCCAGCTGACCTACTCTTCTGTCCACAAAGCTGGAAACTCAGAAGGGAATTTCGCTTATGTAATCGAAGAGTCTCCAGCTCTTGAGATAACAACGAAATTAAAGCTAGCGTATGTGTAACATTTTACATTGGAAAAGCCTGATTACGGGGGTTGATTGCAAATTTTTACATGGACTTGTTATAGTTCAAAACCGAACCGTTTAATGTAGTTTATAGTGTAGATGTTATATGTTTGCGGTTCTTGAATTTAAAACAAGCAAATAGTTGCATTTCAGATTACAGATTAGATTGGCCAAACTTTTTAGAAAGATGTAGTCATGGTTTATAAGGGCTTATTGTTATTTTAGTTTTGCTTAGGAATGGTTTTTTGAACCTCAGTCAAATTTGATTATCTCTGCAGTGGTTTCGTATGTATTTCATGTCAAGTATACAACAACACCTCCGTAGTTCAGTGGGTAAGACTCTTGACTCACAATCCGGAGGTCGCGGGTTCGAACCCGGCATGCGCAAATAAATTTTATTTGATGAATTTGTGTTATTTCACAATTAATTCATTTAAAATAATATATAGAATATTTGCGGCATGCTCCAGAGTGGAAGATACTATCAGTATCGCCCTGGTGTAAGACCACCATTCAGAATTGAAACGTTGCTTAAAAATGGCTTTAGCCGTGTTTGGTGACCAGATCTGAATAGCCAGGTACTTCCCAACCTTCCTCTTTCCCACCTCCTTCCCCTCTCCACTACCTTCAGCCTCACAATACATACCCCAATAGCATTACTCCAAACACATTAAATCTCAGTAACAATAACATATCAGTAACAACAATAATAGATAGTATTAGAAATAACACCTAATGCGGAATAACTAAGGACCCTGTTGCGTACAACAGCAGTTCAACATCATTTTATGTATAAATATGGACACAAGAACAGAGAAAGGAAAAATAAATTATGAAATATTCAAGAAAAAACTCTTTCGAAAAAAATCACGTGTGACAAACTCATCAAACGGCCACTATCTATAAAATTGTAATAAGCTGACAAAAGTAATAACGTGACGGTTGTCCTCTTCTGCTTGTTGAAACTTATTCAAAAGCTAAAACGGACTTAGAATCGGCAATTTATCTTTCAACTTAAAAAAAAACAAAATTTGATGACAATGTTACATTTGAAATGAAACAAGCTGTTATTTTAAAAACACCCAGCCGAGTAGCAATGTTTGTATAAATATTTTATTATATTCACATGTATTTAAATGCATAATATATATAACATGTGATGAAAAGTATTTAAAGTAATAATAATAATTGGATGATTTGTAGAGTGCCGTTTTCGTGAAAAATCACCTCAAGGGCGCTGTATACTGTATATACTATTACTATGTTGAAATGTAAGTTACGCTCTTTTAAGCTGGTCTTCACAAATTATAAAATATTATTCTTTTTAATTCATGCAGCGATAACATGATATAAATAACTCTGAATGTAACATTTCTTTAAGATATATATTTTTTAATTATCATCAATATAAATAATACATTTGACCGGTCAATGGCTGTGTTGGCATCGCGTCTGGGTTCACCCAGGCGTTATGAGTCCAATTCCTCTGCGGGCTAAGTCATCCATCACCACATTTTCAGTTTTCTGTGGTGGGTGGTTGTAAAAGAAGATTTTCAATTTATTTTTCAGATAAATGAAACAATTTAACCTTGTTTGAACCACTTTTATATTTGAGTAAATCCGACCGGTTTCAGAACGACCGTTCCTTCTTCAGGGCAAATGTATACTGATTTGACAGTTTTGAAATATGGATAATAAATATGGATAATAATAAATAATTCCATATTGCAAAACTGTGAAATCAGTATACATTTGGCCTGAAGAAGGAACGGTCGTTCTGAAACCGGTCGGATTTACTCAAATATAAAAGTGGTTCAAACAAAGTTAAATTGTTTCATTTATCTGTAATGGATAACTACAAAGTTATAGCTACATTCAAACGTATATTATCAGGTTATTCATAACCCAGGAATGTTTGACATTCTTTTTAAAGAAATCTATATTACAATAATTACTAACGTACTTTAGAAATTTCGTTTTATTTAATTATTGCTTCCGTTTATTTATCCTTCTTCAGTTGAAACTTTTTGATATATGATATTTTAGAGTCGAGTGTAACAAACTTTCTATGGTTACTTCATCGTCTGATAGAAATATCTTCAACAATCTTGAGGGGATATCCCACATCGCATATAAATGGAATATCTTTCTCCCGAAATTCATGCAACCTCATAGTTTAACAAAATAGAAAAACTTTTATTTCGGAATATATTTAAGTGGAGAATATTCAACCCACAGTTTTTTTACTTCTCTAATCTTTAAATTCGAACCGAAAACTTTTTTGTAGAAACCTGGATAAGTGTTTTAAAGATTTTACACTGAAAACATCTATTCCTTAACCCCTTCAGGCCAGAATTAAAACCGGAGGAGTTAAAAAAATATTTGGTGCTCAATTACTTGTATTCCATTATCTTTGTCAATAACGAATAGTAAAATGTATTAGGGAGGTTCCCACTCCGCCTACTCCACCTTCTCTATCACTCCTCTCCCCCCTCCCCCCTCCCGCATCTCCCCCTCAACCTCCCCTCCCTACCCCATATCCCTCCTCCCCTATCAAAGGGATCTCCATAATAAACTAAACAAATAGCAAAATGACAGCGCAGTAATAATTACTTACAGTTACCAAGCAACGCTTTGCTTTTGTCTGGCTTATTCATAACATCAGAGCTTACCAATATATACAGCCTATATTACTCACAAATAATGTAGCTTTCTATTAGTGAAAGAATTTCCCATTCAGTGTTTTTTGCGTGAAAGAGTAACAAACATCCATACATCCATAGAAACTTTCGCCTTTATAATATTATAAAAGGAATAGGATGTTATATATAGGTACTTGTATTACAGAATACTAATAAGAAATAATGAGCGTAGTTTAATGGACTACATTTATTAATATGAACGAGTACAGATGATCGATACGTAGTGAGTAATAATCGTTTCGTATATTTAACCCCTCAAGCCTCGACCATATTTGGTCAGTACGTCTGAATATTTCCCTCTTGCATTAAAATCCAAATAAATGCAATATTTGTGAACGTAACCGAAAACTAAAAACTGTTTTGAAAGGTGATGGCGCATTTAAATGTATTATCAGAAATAAGCATGTAATTTTTTTAAGTATAAAATTTTGGAATGCAAAATTTAAAAAGTTTAAAAAATGGCAAACTTACGTTTTTTTCTAGCGAAAGTTACTGGTATTTTATCAATTAAAGGCATGTACTATAAACGTTATCATTAGCTCACTTTTTGTCGATTCACAATTTATTTATTTTTTTAAATTCACCAAGTGAATCTTTTTTTTTTTCAAATTGCGGTCGGAAACTTTGGTTTCATAAATGTGTACATTTTAATGATTTTGTGTTTGTTAGCGTAATTTTTTCTCTTTCCAATACCATTTAGATTATGTTTTTCAATATGTTAGTAAGGGAGATTCAACAATTTCTACGAGACCTATGTGAGTTGTTCCGAAAACAACAATTATAGAGCTTAAAGTCACACAAATCAAGTTGCAATATAGTCAAAATCAAAGAAGATAGATAGTACTAAATATCCAAACAAAACTGAAACAAATTGTTTTATACAAAACCAGAATTGAGAACTCGCGAATAACTCTCAGCGTAACGCCAGAAGCCGCCGATTCAGCGATCGCAACAAAGCAGGGCCTTTTGACGTGATAGTGTTTTATTCGTTTGTAAATAACCTTTAATTAATTCTACCTATTGTCGCGTAGGTAATTTTTTATGAGACCATCTCAAGTTATAATAATGGGATATGTTTCATGTTAAGCAGGAAAGGGGGTTTTCAAACTATTACTTAAAAGAATGGCATTTTTTTGCATGTATAATTAACACCAACAATGTTTATATTTAATGCCGTCAATACGAAAATGGTTATTAATTTCAAAATGGTTATTAATTTCAAAATGGATCTCTCTCTCTCACACGAGAAAAGAACGTTCGGCTAAGACTCCGAGAACCACGACATCGCGTGTCGTCCGGATCCAGGCGCTCCCAGGCGCTCCCACAACGCCCTCCCAACAGCATCCTCCATCTGACTGGGAATATCGAGGCATAGCTATCGTCGACTGGGTCTCCTCATGAGTCCTTGCAGCAAGACAAAGGAAATGTATGGCAGATACGATATAGATAGAGAATCCGCAATCTGAAAACATCGCACGCGTGCATCGATCCACAGCTTATTGAGTTTTTATTATATACGTCTTAAGCCCCGTATTCATGGTAAACATTAGTTTAGCAACATTTGATCAACATTGTTGATGAGCGGAGAGAATGTTGCTGGAAACTTTGTTGAAATAAATGTGGTTGTCTACACACCAGTCTGCGTTAAAATGTTGCCCGAGGAAGTAGTGTTGTTGTGTTCTCTGTATCTGATGAATAGGATATTAATTAAAAAAAGAGAAAAAGATGGTGGATTCGAAACTATCTTCTGCAAAGAGAAAATTTGATGAGTGACCTCAGAATGACAGATGGATCATTTATTAACTTTACGGGAATGTCGAAAAGTGATTTCGAACATCTTCTGGAAATGATTGGTCCGTCAATAGCCAAAAGGGAAACAAAAATTCGTAAGCCAGTTTCACCTCAAACGAGGCTGACTATTACATTACGATATCTTGCATCTGGAGATTCATACAGTTCTCTTTCATACACATTCAGAGTATCAAAACAATTGATCAGCAAAATCATACCACATGTATGTCAAGAACTAATTAATTCACTATAAGGATATGTCAAGGTAGGTACAAAAACACTGTTTGTGTAATCAAGTATTTTAATAATAAAAATCTTTGCCGACAACTTTTTTTTCTCTCTAGTAAACAGAGTACGCAGTACATGTATTTTAGTTTCCACGTCTTTTCTGGGCACATTTAGGGCTTGAGAAATTTCTTCGAATGCATCGTTCTTTTTGTTTCTATCTTTGTATTCTTTTATAGAAGAATCCCATAATAATGGTTTAGATTGAAACAATTCTATTAATTGCATTATTTTATCATTGCTCCACACTACTGCCATGTTTATAAACTGTTGCAAACACGTCCACACACGTCAACATTTGTCGCTAAACTGATGTTTACGCTCGTCGGGCGTAAGCTTGTCAACATGCCATTATCAACTCCGCAACACGCAGTGTTGCCAGCAACATGTTGACAGCAACCCCGCAACACGTTGATTCAACTTTGTTGCTAAAGAATGTTTACCATGAATACGGGGCTTTACTCTGCTTATCGGTTAATACTGAATATTTCTTATTAAAACAATTAAATTTAGCTTTATTATCACGAAAAGTGAGTATTTATATCGGGGAGACGAAAAACATGTAAAAAATATATGTATTTTACATATTAATTTTGTTAAAATTATCCACTTACGCGGTGTACGTACTTCGCTACGCCATTTTTATATAACATTTCTGACATATAAAAAAATAATAATATAAACATATTATTGCTATAAAAAACTTTAATTTATTCATTATTGACAAGTTTGTACCTGTATTTATAACAGAAGAACATGGAAATAAAGGTATTAGAATAATTACACATACCCTTTAGATAAACCCTGCTTGCCAAACAAACTATTCAAAACCTGGGATATATATCTAAATGATGATGATGATGACATGCAGCTTTCGCAGCTTGAACGTCAACCCATAGTACTAGTAATAATTTGAAGTAGGTACATTATTGTTTTTACTTTGCCGAGAATTTATTTTAAAAGGTTGGTACATCCGACAAATATCATATTTGATTGTCTATTAATTAAAAATGAAATATTTCGTATAATCTGTGAATCGACAACACGAACTTTCTGTATTATCCGAGAGGTGGGCTTATACATTTTTACCGCGTTTTTATACGAATCTCAATCCAACCCGAGCAGCTCTGGTTCTTTCCATTCAACCGAGACTCCAAACATTTCCCACCCGACTAATAAACTAACAGTGTGCCGGCTTTTCACAAGTCTCGCGATAGGCACATTCCCATCGATAAAGAAAACTTCCGAAGGCCTTAATATCGAGACCGTCAGAATGGATTCGTTTCTCACTATTATTTCATTCACAAGTAAACACGCGACAGTCGCGTTTCGGCCCATGGGCCGAAACCAAGGTTTGTAGAAAATGCATTTAATAAGGTTAGCTTACCCGGGCCTTTTGGAAAAAAAAATTGTCGCACCGTTTTCGAAATTTCGAACGCGTGAGGTAGCTTGAAGTAAAAGTCTGCCGCTTGTATTGCAGTAAATTCAAATCTTCCAATGGAACATGGTCTTCTAGCTACGTCACGAATTTTTAGCCAAACACCACTCTCTCGTTGTGCCAACCTCGTTAAAAGCATTTTCTACGAACCCTGTGCCGAAACCACACAATACAATTCCTTGCCTTCCCACAATTTCATATCTTCCACTATCTTGCCTTTTTTTCTTCCCCCCGCTGTCAAAACCCCAGCATCGCCAACTCGCACATTTATTTTGCAGTTGCAACAATAATCTACGTTTTTTTTTAAATAACGTAGTCAGAAAGGGTTAAAACATAAACATTAAAATAAATCCAAAAAAGGTTGCGATGAAACCCATTTAGTTGGGAACCTCTGACCTACAGGCGGGAACAATTGCTGGCCAGTTTTTTTTTTATCGAATCGGGTCTCAGACATATTATTTATAGTGTAAAGATTCGACATAGATTCTAACGTTCTTATAATAATATTTCATTGTCCTTATCGTATTTCCGTTCAGCGGGGGATGAGAAATAGAGAGGAGGTCTTTAATAATATGTCCCTTTCTCGGATTTTATATATAACAGCGCAATGGGAAGCGTATTTTACAATATCAGTGGCAATTCAAAGATATAAAGACTGTATTTTCTCTTTGCAGTATTTTTCCAGTTTTGGGATTCAACCTTTATACTGATTTTTTATCGTACAATAGTTGATATATTGTACAATATTAAATTTGATACACGCTGATTGCTTCAAAGATAGAATAAAAAAGAAAACTGGAAGTGCCTTACACAAATTTTAATGGAAACAAATGTTCCATTTAGCCCAAAAGCTTTGCGTTCCGTCTCACTCACACTCGCTGGACGTCATAGATCTCCATCCCATTTGAATTCCATAAACATATTTATTGGAAAATTTAAGCCTCGGTTAGATAAACTTTTGGATTACGAAATTCGTCCACATGTAACTCTTGTAATATTCTTTATTCTATGGTTTTAAAGTAATAGCGACTATGTCAAAGCATTTGACCGTGTTAACCATGATATACTTTTGAGGAAAATTTTTAAAATAGGCTTCGATCTACCAACACTGAACTTTTTCTCATCGTATTTAAAATCCAGAGGCCAATTTGTTTCGATAAATGGACATAATTCAAAAAAATTCCAAGCGTAATCTGGAATTTATCAAGGGTCTAACCTAGGACCTATGTTGTTTCTAATACTTATAGATGATATCCAAAACTGTGTTAGGAACGGCAAATGTATACTATTTGCTGATGACCTTAAAATTATGATGGAAATAAGCTGCCAACAAGATTGCTTTAAAATTCAAACTGATCTAGATGCACTATCTGAATGGTTGTTGGCAAACAAATTAGATTTTAACACAAAGAAATGTGTCACAATGTCCTTCACTCGTTGTAAAAACATTATAATTTACGATTATAAAATAAAAGGCGAAACGTTATCACGTGTAAAATCCGTGAAGGATCTCGGTGTCGTCTTTGATCCCGAACTGACATTCTCTTGCCATATATCGCAGCTCACTCAGTCTTGCTACAAACCTCTTGGGTTCATCATCAGGACTTGTAAGCAGTTTGATAACCAAGAAGCTATGCTAGCGTTATTCGATGGCATACTGAGAAGCAAGCTGGAATACGCGAGCGATGTTTGGGCACCGTACCACCAGAAGTACATTGATATGTTAGAGCTAATCCAGAAAAAAATTCCTCAGGTATGTTTATATGCGGAAGCATGGAACCTATCCAAGGTTCATGCAACATATTGAGTTACTTGAGGAAACTGATTCTGTGAGTCTAGAAACTCGACGGAAAGCAAGTCTTGGTATTCTGTCTTTCAAAATTTGGAACAATTTCATCGATAGCCCATTTCTCTTGGGATGCTATGATTTATATGTGCCAGACCACTACAGCCGAAGTCGACATCATGACTTATTTAAAGTACCGAACGACAGAACAGACGTCTTGGCAAAGCATAGCATGACGAGGGGAGTGGTGCTGTTAAATGAAATTGCAAACCATTTGGATGTAAGTGACTGTTCATTATATGCCTTAAAAATATTATTGAAGAGTCACTTGCCTAAATGCTGATAGGGTAACTAAATTGTACTGTAATTGGAAGTGTTCTGTTGTACAATAATAATAAAAAAAAAATAAAAAATAAAAATAAAAATAAAATATGCCCTTAAGTACAAGTTTTTAAGTATTAATTCGAACAATGATTAGGTACCACAAATATAAAGAAATTGAAATTTTCTCGTAAAATCAATAATTTTACTGAAATGTTTCCTAACATTTGATTTTTTTTAAATAAGGTTTTGCGTTAAGTGGCAATTAACTTAGTCATTATTTATAATTATTGAAAATTTAGGGTGTATAATTCTTTTTACTTACATTTATTATTTTTAGGCCTCAAAGGGGTTATTTTTTAATGTAAGGAAAAAATTCATCACGCAATCAATTGCTTAATTAAAAAAAATATCGGTTTTTAGCTTAATAATAATGGATCCCAGTTCAAGCAAAACGGTCAAAACGTTGTCCATCATTATATTTACTGTAGGTATTTGTCGTTGGAATAAAGATCGCAGCCTACTCATAGCAGGAAAAAATAGACGTCAAGGGGAAAATCCTTCATAAGAGATACGTGAAATGATGGGCTATATGTTTCACAAAAATCAAGAGATATTCATTTTTTTCTTCATGTATTGAAAAGGTTAAACGCGAGAAAAACTTTTTCCAATATAAATCAGGAAAATATTCGTAAATGGCAGGCGACAGTCGAGACTGTAGACAGATGATAATTTAAGAAAGGCAGCTATGAAATGTAAAATGCAACAATTGCAGAGTAGTCGAGCAAAATTCTATTTGATTGCGAAAACGATACCTGAAATCTTCTAAACATTTTAAACGAT
This sequence comes from Limnephilus rhombicus, assembly GCA_929108145.2. Lineage (NCBI taxonomy): Eukaryota > Metazoa > Arthropoda > Insecta > Trichoptera > Limnephilidae > Limnephilus > Limnephilus rhombicus. The sequence goes on along the minus strand of OV815272.1, from coordinate 12,072,977 downwards.
ACCAAAATCCTTCATCATTCCATCATATTGTTACGAAAATAATTACATGGCCCGTAAACTATTAATTAATGGCCTTGCATTTAATATTCATTCCGTCAGGGGCTTATTTTAACTTGTTTTTTCCAATATTCCGGTAAAAATGTCTTCATTTTAATTTAACACAATTGATTTTTCACGAGCACAAGCTAAATCACACACAACGAAGAATTTGTAAGAGACAATGACACTAATGCCCCGGCCATCTTGGAAGTAACAATCGACCTACCGAATAAAAATCTAATAACGGAAATAACGAACTTTCCACAGCCTGGAAGTTATGCGACCGAATTGTATGCCTATTTTCTACAGCTTCTTCTCTTCGGAAACATAACGTGCCTTTAAGGAGAAAAGATTCTATCTGCCTTGTGCATAAAACTGAGATATTGACGTTCAAAGGTTGAAATTTATTGAAAAGTTTTTACGAAGAACGTATTTTAATAGAATTTTTTTTATAATTTTCTTCAACCTAAACATAATTAAATTATAATACATTCTGCGTATTCACTTTTTCATGAATGTTTCACGCAATTGGCAGATGGAACCTCGATTCTCCAAGCGAATGAGCTTGAAGTACGATACAAATTGAAACATGTTGCTCCAAAAGCTTTTTTAATAATTTTATATGTGTATGGCAGATAGTACTAAGTAGCCGGTTAAATTTTGAATATGGAACCTTGCTGTTTTAAAAATAAAAATGAAGTTTGTAAATAGATCTAGGTTGTTCTTATATTTCAAAATGAACCTTCTTCTTCTAAAAAATGCATGTAAAGTATTTTAAATATGGGCACGTCGCCACAGGACATTGACGTCGGCAGATATCGGTATTCCGGGCGAAGTAAGACGGATCCTTTTAAACGACCACCTCACGCCGTCCAACAAATTACTCTTGAAAAAAACTAGAGATGCAAAAGTCGAGAAAAAATACTTTTACCTATGGACCAAGAATTGCAATATTTTTGTAAGGAAAGGTGATGGTTCCCCCGTCGTACGGATTTATTCCAAGGAAGACCTTAAGAAAATCTCTTGACTCATATTATGTTTTTCTCGTTACTATCTGCCTCCAATTACTACCTAACCTCTCATATTTCAGTAATTATTGATCAAGATTTGATATTTTTCGAGTCAGGAATGTATCGTTTTTGCAACAATTTACATTGGTTACTAGAGTCCGATCTGGTATTGTGTTTACATCATTTTAAATATTATTATACATCTATTATGTTTTCATCATAGATTAATGGCGTTCTTTAACATATATTATCAAAATGTACGAGGTTTTCGCACAAAGACACACGCTTTCTTAAGTTCCGTTATGAATAATGATTTTGACGTTATTCGTATTTCAGAGACATGGCTTCTTGACAATATCAGTAATCAAGACCGTTCAATCTAAATATAATGTCATTTAACAGAAGACTTGGTTAACACTAGAAACTGAGGATGTATGGGTAAGCATCATTTCGACTGCCCCTAACAAAAGAATAAATATTTGTGGTTCTTACTACCCACACGGCACCAAGCATACCAGCAAACTTTTAAATCATTTTGAATCCGCTAGTTATCTCCGACAGAACAATCCTGACGATGACTTCTTACTTACAGGAGACTACAATATCTCAAAACTTGTCTGGATCCCAAGTCTTAATTCAAATCAAATGATTCCACAAACAGCCACTTATGAAGCCAGCACTCACATGATAGATTTTCTATCACTCTGTGACTTCCATCATTATAACAACATAGTCAACGTGAACAAACGTGTTCTCGATTTAGTAATAAGCAATTTGAACTGTGTATTATTGCCCTGTTATCCTCCTTTTCTTACCGAAGATTCACATTGCAAATCTTTACACATCGAGATAACACTTCAAAGAGACCCTAGTTTGAAACAATTACTACGCCATGTCTTGTTGTTTAACTCAGCTGACTATACTCAAATTAATAAGTTTCTAGAACAATTTAACAGGACACATATTTTCAGTAAAATATGCATGGAAGAAGCTACTAATAAATTCTACGAAATTATCTATGAAGCTATCAGCAGTTACGTCCCATTACGAACCATTAAACTGTCTCCAAAATATCCCGTATGGTATACGTCTAGCTAATAAAAATCGTCAAAGAAAAATTAAAATTTCACCATAAATTTAAAAAATATTCCCAAATTTCTAATAATCATAATATATTCTCGTTACTTAGAACTCGCTAAAAGACACTCGAAAAAGAAAGTTACACAAACTATATAAATAATGCTGAGTTAAACACAAAGAATAATGTGAAATATTTTTGGACCTTGGTCAAATCAAAACAAACCTCCTCTGATATACATCATAACATGTTCCACGGAAACATTTCTTCAAGTGATGGGTAACACATTTGCAATCTTTTTAACGATTATTTTCAATCTGTCTTTGTCCCCTCTCAAACTAAAAACATTTCCACAAATGGCAAAGATGTAATCAATTATAACAATATAAGTTCAATACGTTTGAATTCGATTAATATCGACAAATCTTTAGTAATAAAATACTTGAAAAATGTCAACCCGAAAAAAAGTGCTGGTTGTGAGAAATCACATTGAATTTTTATTAATTGTTCTGAACAACTTGTTAATCCCGTGACATTACTGTTCATACTTTCTATCAAAGAAGGCATATTTCCCACCATTTGAAAAAGAGCTTATGTTACACCTGTTTTTAAAAAGGGGGATAAACACAATGTTGAAAATTACAGGACTATATCAAAACTATGCTTTTTAAGTAAAATCATGGAAAAAATCGTTTATGACCAACTCTTTAGGTAATTTATGTAAAAACACAAATTATCAATCCCCAACAACACGGTTTTTTTGAAGGCAGATCTGTTGAGTCGAACTTGGAGCAGTTCACCGATTTTGTTCTTAATTCTATGGACCAAAAGAAACAAGTTGACTTTATCTATAATGACTTTTCTAAGGCTTTCGACAAAGTGAATCATGGTAGACTCTAAAAGAAGCTCGAAAAAATTGGTATAAGTGGAAATCTTCTCAGATGGTTTTCATCTTACATAAAAATAGAAGTCAAGCTGTTACTCTCAAAGGTTATATGCCACAGGAAATAACCATTCCTTCGGGGGTTCCCATTTAGGGCCACTGCTCTTTACTTTGTAGCTAAATGTTGTATCTAAATTGTACCATCAAACATGTCATCTGTAACTCTGATTTTATTCTTTACGCTGACGTTATGAAAACATACAAATGCATAAGCTCAGAAAATGATTGCAATAAATTACAAGAAGATATTAATAAAATTAATCAATATTGCATTATAAATAAATGTAATGCGAGAACATTTTCACGTAAAAGTCACCCAATCGTCCATATTTACCATCTGAACAACGTTCCTCTTGAACGAGTGGATAAAATTAGAGATCTTGGAGTATTACTTGATTCTAAATTACTATTCAAGGTTAGGGTTTAATTTTTTTTAAATCTAAGGAACTTGGTGCAAAAAAGTCTATTTCGACCGAAATTTTAAATAGAGCCTTCTTGGCCCAAGGGCACGATAAACATCCAATTTCCAGATTAATTATTCTATTCGTTTGGCATCTAAACATGAAAACCTACTCCTGAACTCCTGAAGTGGTTCATGATATCTTGTTTCATTGATACTGCTATAAGAATATGTAGTCAAACCCAGGTGGGAAGGAACGTGTATTCAAATCATTCTTATTATTGAAAGATGACGTAATTAATTTGTTAGGTTAAAAATTGAAAAAGGAGAGAGAAAATAGGTTTTTTGTAACACAGGGGGAGTTAGCTTCGTGTTAAAAAATATCCATAACCTTGGAATAACTAAAATAACATTGTGTACTAAAACAACGTACATAACTATGAGTAATTTAACATTTTTTGTAATTATGAAAAATAATTAAAAAAAACGATAAAATAAATAATTTTGAAGCGTTGAAATTTAAATAACAAGAGACTGATTTACGCTGGAACACACTTGGGTCATATGTAATTAAAAATTTAGACCAAAAAAAATTTTTTTACCAAGATTAATTTTTAATTTACATAACGTTGTCGGAGTTTGGTGAGATTATTTTTATACAATTACTATTCACTCATAAAAAATTGCCGAAGATACCTCCAAAATCATGAAAAATAGAATTCTAATTCTCACACCAGTACTAGATATTGAGTTACCTTTTGAAACGAAAAAGTATTTTTCAGTTTTTTAAGTTATTTTGGCGTCAAATCCAAATGAATTCCAGCAAAAAAGATAGTTTTTGTTAAGTATATTAAAAATACTTTTTTCGGTTAGGATTCTGCCTGTAACAATGTCTGATTAATAAACTATGAAGCTTGCATTTGCTTTAAATTTAAGTGTCCTTTTCAAAATTGGAACTGATTGTAGGAACAAATCAGATAAGCGATAATTAGCTAGTTAACAAAACCATTTCAATTTAATTAATTAGTTTTTATTTTTAAATTTGTACTTCTTTTGTTTAAATTTTTGACAGATGATGATATTTTTGTTAAGTTTACTAATGACGATCATTCGAAAGATAAATTACTGATCGTTTCTAAAATTATTTTTTAAATGCGAATCTGTAGAAATATAAAAAAAATAAAAAAAGTGTATTTTTGAAAATGGTTTTTCAAGTTTAATGTACCTACAGGGAATAATTTAAAAAATTAAATAACGCATTTTTTTCAAACCATTTTATAGGAGATATAATAAAACATATGAAAATAGTATTGACACCAAAACTAATTGATTTAGGTTTATACGAACAATATAAGTATAATAATTAATAAAAAGTGTCTTAAAGCAAACAGGTTTGTAAATAATAAAACTTATAATGTCAAGCCACAAAGTATTCACAGTCAAAAAAATAATTTCATTAATTTAGAGGACTTCTTTTTTTTCATTAAAAAAACATCACGAAGACAGGTGACGTGGTGCGTTTCTTTAAATTGCTAAAATTAATCAAACCTTGTAACCACTTACCAAATAAAAATAAACTCTACTCATTTTGTTTTTTAAGGGCACTCAAATGAATTCTGGAAAATTCTTATGTTTTCTTAGTCGCATCTCTTTCTATCGCTTGCTCATCTGAGAGCTGAGCAGAACAACGTCGTGACATTTTTAGGTGAATGAGGTCATGGGGGACCAGCGGCTCTAGTAGGATTTATAGCTCCACGATGGAGACGAAATGGGTCTTCCTCCACCATAAATTGCCGCAATACTTTAACATGATAACATCCATACATATTTGGATGCTCTAACTCCTAAGTCCTAACTGTAAAATATTTACGTAAGTAATCCTATCAAATTTTACTCCTACCTAAGTTTTTTTTATAACGCAGGTTAAAGCTTTTCAGAGAACACTAAGGAGGTATTTTACACATGTCCAAAATGATCGATGGAAAAATGCTGTGTCGACGGTTGAAACTTATTACATTGTATTATACCTTTTTATGGCTATGATTAACATGATCGATCATTTTAATTTGATTGTAGAATGTACGTACATGGAGTTTTGTAATAAATTAAAATTCGTAGTAAAAAAATTACAAGTGTGCAGTTGACACGCAGTAGAAGTGAAACCTTCGGGAAACAAAAGTAGACGTGAAAGTAGAAGTGTAACCTTCGGGAAACAAAAGTTGACGTGAAAGTAGAAGTGAAACCTTCGGGAAACAAAAGTAGACGTGAAAGTAGAAGTGAAACCTTCGGGAAACAAAAGTTTGACGGCCGGCGTAGTCCAGTGGTAAGACTCTTGACTGGCACTCCAAAGGTCGCGGGATCGAATAGCGGCGTGGCAAATAAATTTTATTTGATTAATTTGTGTTATTTCACAATTTATTCATTTAAAATAATATGGTATATTTGCTGCACGTTCCCGAGTGGAAGATACTCTCAGTATCGCCCTGGTGTAAGACCACCATTCAGAATTGAAACGTTGCTTGAAATGGCTTTAGCCGTGTTTGGTGACCAGATCTGAATAGCCAGGTACTTCCTCACCTTCCTCTTCCCTATCTCCTTCCCCTCCCCACTACCTTCAGCCTCACAACATACCCTAATTGGGGATGTCATAGTCCCACTGGCTCCAGACGGGAGCAGTTGGGGACTCTTGTGCGGTATTCATGTAAAAAAAAAAAAAAGACAAGAGTGGAAAGGCTTCGAAGCACCGCACACAGAGGAGGCCGATTATTCTACCTCGTACTCTCGCAGGCTAAATCCTAAAGATGTATGTGTTAGTCTCTTTTTAGTGACGCTTTTTCGTTTCATCGAGTTTCAAATCACATCGGTGGAAAGAGGTTTTTATTTTCAATATGACAAGGGCAGTAGTTTCACAGAACTTGTACAATTCATCGGATTTCACTGAAGAGGAAACCGGACGGCGTTTGTCCATACATTGTATTTTACGTATTCCCCTATTACCTTGCTGGATTTTAGCATAGTGCAAATATTTTTTAAATATCATATACCAGTAGATATCATCCGCTAATAGGTCGATAGGTTTTGTTTTTTTGATAAGTTACTTCTTTAAGGAGTTAGGTCCCCTCAAAAATCTTTAAAATTGCCTAAATTGAATTCCATGAACAGTCGTTTAGTAAACAAACTATGCGGAAATGAGGCAGTAACAACAATAGTTTGATAAAATACCTAATATTCAATTTTCTCGGCGACCGTGTTTCCTCTTAATATTAAAGTTTTGTGAAAGTTTTAAATAAGTGCTGTTATTTTTAAAATTTAATGAAACAACTGTCCCGTAATGGAATAATAAAAGAACTTGAATGAACTTATACGGAACTTGAATATTAAATTTGATATTTATTTATTTATTTATTTATTTAAACGCCCAAAGGGCTTTTACATATAAAGCAGTACATTTTTGTATTACAAACAAAATAAAGAGTTGACAAAATACAGATATCATAAAATATAGAAAATAAAATAAAGGTTACATAAAATACAAGATGCAAAGTATTCCAGAACTATCTCGAATGTTGTCCCGAGCGAAGCCGGGTAACCCAGCTAGTATTAGATAATTTTCTAATATCCTCCATATCAACAATAATATTAATAAAAGTGCATAAAATTGGTGTTCACAATAGTTAATGAAACAAGTTGAAATAGTTGGCACATAACGGCGTTTGATTTGATGAATTGTTAAAGTTTTGTGAAACAAATTTAAAATTCACAAAAAAATTTAATTAAATTGAAAGAAAATGTTAAACTGCTGATACTTTGATCTTCTATTTTCGATGCCTGTGGAACAATCTCAGAATCATGAAGTGAAATATGATTTTAAATTACATAGAACCCACGAACGTATTATGCTAACATAGATTATTATTATAGAGGTATCTGTAGCCTTCTCATAACTATTTTCCGTACAGAACGCTTAATCTACTATTTCCCAGAAAATATTGCCAACTGCATGAAATCTAGTTTTTTTTTTAAATTGCCACGTGAATCTGTATTCAACAAGTATCCCAACTTCTCCCAACCGTCCGAAGACCAATGAGACTATGGCATCCCTAATTGGAGTATTTTGTGAGGCTGAAGATAGAGTGAAAGAGATGGGAAAGAGGAAGGTGGAAAAACAAATCTGGTCGCCAAACACGACTAAAGCCATTTCAAGCAACGTTTAAATTTTGAATAGTGGTCTCTCACCAGGGTATCTAGCATGGTCGATCGATATAGGTTTTATCGAAAATGTCGGTAACTTCTCAACGCTCCCGAGCACGACTGCAGGCCGCTAACGAACAAATAACAGTTCACAACGACTAAGGGTTCCTAATTTATTTGAGGTGAAATATTATTTGTTCGTTAGCGACCTGCAGTCGTGCTCAGGATCGATTACAAGTAACCGACATTTTCGATATATCGATCGACCATGCTAGGTACCCAGGTACCTACATACTGAAAGTACGAGTATCTGCTACTTTGGAACGGGCCACAAATTATTTAAAAATTAATAAATTGTAAAACAACACAAATTAAATAAATAAAATTTATTTGTGATTGCCGGGATTTAAACCCGCAATCTCCGCACTCGTAGTCCAGAGCCTTATCCCTCCACCACGGAGGTCATTGATTTCATCCCGCACGTTTAGTAATCACCTTATTTTTAATGACTATAAACATAAGGCATTCAAACTTAACATTCACAGCACATATAGATGATATAACTAATAAGGCTTTAAAGATTCTTGGCTTCCTTTGTAGAACCCTAACTGATTTTAAGTCCATGGATTGCTGAAAACACTCTACATTTCATTAGTTAGATGTCAAGTAGAATATAATTCACCTATTTGGTCCCCTTTCTATAAAGTACACTCTAACAAAATAGAACGTGTTCAACACAAATTTCTTAGGTACTTAAATTTCAAACTCAAAATTCCAATAGAAAACATTAATTATTTAAGTTTAATGAATCGACTAAATTTAATTACGCTGTCTGACAGAAGAATTATTTCAGACCTAATTTTATTGTACAGAGTTATGAACAACCTAATTGACAGCCCTGCCATCGTTTCTAGTATTAAACTCCATGTACCGACAAGGAATACTAGACAAAATATAACATTCTTTTGCAACACATACACAACCAACTATCAATCACACTCACTTACCAATAGGATGCATGATTTAGGCAACAAGTTTGGTGGTATTGTAGATATATTCGCTGATTCCCTTTACATTCTAAAATGCAATTTAAACCAACACTTTGTGGAATCCTACAAATTATTGTAACGTGGGTATAATATATTTAACGATTTGATGTGTTATTGTAATGTTTTATATTATATTTTGTTCTATGTTATTGTTAAATATTACATTGTTTAAAATATTTCACAGTTTTAAGCAAGAATATACAAGTGGTTTTTTCTTTAAAAACTACTTGTATATTCTTAAAAGTTTTTTCACTTTTATAACGCTTGATATAAATTCTATGTATGTGTAATCCTCGATATCTTAAATATTATTTTATAATCTATGTAAAAGCCCCTACGGGCGTATAAGAACAATAAATAAATAAATAAATAAATAAATAAGGCCTCGAATTTACCGGGGACTGAAGTTTTTGTTCAAAACAACAAAATAAAGCTGTTAGAACGAATATTTTTGGAAAAATTTAGTCATGACTCATGAACGTTTTTTGCTTTGCCATCTCTCTACCCAAGGATTTTAAAATTCAAGATTCCCCGTAAGGCTTTCCCTATAATTGGCCCGACAGTAGAATTTATGAAAAAGAATATTTGATTTCCATCAAATTTGCTCCCGGTCTTCCTTATTGACTTAAATTATTCAGTTCGTTAGACCATTTAAGCTCATTGAGCATTTCTATTAACGTTGATGAATTTTTCCTGAAATTGTTCGCCTGACAAAGTTTTGTAAAAACCAAGAATATATTTAGGAAGAATTATATTATGAGTACCTGAAACCATGAAGATGTTATACTTCCATAGAAAATTAAATTTTTACCGTAGTACCTACCTGAAGGTATGAATACCAGGAAAATAACAACATATATATGGAAGCCTTTTGTTTTTGTAAATATTTATTTGAAAACTATTTATTAGAATTATTTATTTAAATAATAGACATATAAAATCTATCTATTTTACACTGAAGCGTTTTAAAAATGAAGTGTATTCCTACACCTTTTTGTGAGTTCCAACTGTTCCGACCGTCTGGAGCCAGTGAGACTATGGAATCCCCAATTGGAGTATGTTGTGAGGTTGTAAGTAGTGTGGAGGGTAAGGATGATGACTAGTAAGTTGGGGAAGTACCTACCTGGCTCTTCAGATCTGGTCACCAAACATGGCTAAAGACCTTTCAAGTAACATTTCAATTCTGAATGGTGGTCTTGCACCAGGGCGATACTAAGAGTATCTTCCTCTCTGTACTACTACATATTAATTTCAATTAATACAATGTGAACTAATTGCCTACACCATAGCCTAATCGATATCCCTGAAAGTGCATATTAAATTATAAAGGTCCTTTCGACAATGGCTGTTTTATTTGCAATAGAGATATTTCTTAGCTACTCAGTGTAAATAGAAGTGTAAATATTTGCAAACATTTTAGGTAGGTAAGTTATTTAAATTAGCGCTTTCCAGGAATATTATGTTTGGGAGGCGGATATGGGTACCGCCACCCCGGGAAACATTCGTGGATAACCAACAGCTCTGCCGTAGGTCACCCCAAGTGATTCGCTGTTTTTAGTAACTTAACAAGTCTGCCCGTCTTTTGTAAGGTAGGCCGAATCGGTAGAGACCGATTAAGCGAGATCCTCTGACCTCTCCAGCTGGACTCTCTCGACGGGATGGGCTTTAACGTCCATCACTCCTGCATACACAAATCTCCAGATTCCGACCCACCCCACATGAATTTTTCCTTCCCAGAACTTCCTCTCCTTTTTTTACATTAACTCCACACAGAAGGCCCTGAGGAAAATGATTTCCCTCAGAGCCTATGTCATCTGGGATGCTGTGTGGAGAGTCTTTTTGAGGAGAGGAAGGAATGAACATTGGTCTTGAAGAGACCCATGTTGTAGGAAGGAGGAAACACAGAGGCCGGCAAATCATTCCACAGCCGAGCTGTTGAACACAAGAACTAGTCGAAGAAACGACCCGTTCTCATGTGACAAATGTCAACCGTGTATAAATGTTGGGCACGCTTTTGCCGTGTTTCCCGACTATGCACCGGTGCCCAAGGGATCAATGATGCTAGTTCCTCGGAGCATCTTCCATTACTTTAAAAAAAAAAACTGCACACAGCATCCTCAAAGATGACAGGCAAATTGAGGCAAATTCTTTATTTCAAGGCCTCATGTATGGATGTAATGTAAAAAACGCTACAAAGGTCAATATAAAGTATTAATGAGATGCGCCCAAAACCTTGAACTTAAAAGTTTGAAAAGCGCGAAAAACTTGAATAAATTTACCCAAACATTTTAAAACTTGCTAATTTAAAAAGCATTTGTAAAATTCATTGTTTAGCAGTAAAATACATGCATAATTTCAATCTACAGTACAAGTTGCAAGGCGAACGAAAATATAATTATTGTAGACCTGACTGTTTTATTGTGTCGCCAAGCGGAATATTATATTTTTGTTGGTACAGTTGCAGTTGAGTCTCTGAAACTTTCCCCGTTTCTTAAAGACAAATGCATTAGTATTGTAGATTCACAAAGTTTCCTGAATTTCAGGCGAAGACGAACTTAATGGGTGCTGCGCTAGAGATTCCGCAAAGTTTACACCAGTTAACTACTCACTGTACCGTTGTTTCAGATATTGTTAAGAATATTGATATAATATAGATATTGTTGAAGTGATCCTAACATGATCCGGCTCGAAGGACCATGTTAGGATCACTTCAATCTCATCAAGGGTGGTGGACTTTTTATTTGTAAAACACTTTTTTATTGAAGAGTCGTTTTATTTAGAAACACTTTTTGAGCAATAATGAAATCAACACTTTTAGAACTAAATTCAGCCCGGACCTCGCCTCCAGCGGTACGGCGTCTATACTCTAGGTAAGGGTTAATGGAAGAGAACAAATTTCTTGAGTATAGCCCTTTTTATACTACTAAAAACTATAAAAATACCGTCTTTCAGACTGTTTTAAAATACAATAATAACAATACAAGTAGCAAATATCCACTGAGGTCACGTGCCCTAAATTTGTTGGCTGATAACACTAGCTTCTATAAAATTCCCACAGAGGTCTCTAATATGCACACTTTTCTAATAAACTAAGAATAATTAACCAAATGGAATTAATTACAATATTTATCTCATAGATGTCATTAACTATTCTTAACAGATATGTTTTGTAATTATGGTTGCGTTTCTTCTTATTATGAAATCTTAATTTATTTTATAATTTCAAGAAAAATGTGTAGGAGTTACTTGGGGTAAAACACACGTAATCAGAAAAGCATTTCAAATGGTTTTAACCCTTCCGAATTTTCGAGAATATTAGCTTTTGGTGTCTTAAACGAAATGACATTTTACGAAAACTTTTAGTTATAACCGCTTCACAATTAAAGCTCTATAACTGAAACATTTCTGAACGTAGCCGAATAGTAAAAACTGTTTTAGACAGGTTACAAAATAAGCTTTCGAATTATTATATTACAAATAAATATTAATATTTGTAAATATTAAAATTTAGAATGCAAACATTAAAAAAATGTGAAAATGACTCACGTGATGTTTTTATGTGAAAACAGTACTAAAATCACAGATTATGTAAACAACAATACTTATTCTATTGTATAAATGTGTAATAAATACTTATGTCACCTCACTTTTTTATCATTTCATATAAAAATATTTAATAGAAATTAACAATGTCGGGCGCCCGTAGGAAATTTGGCGGGATAAATTATGTGTCAGACTGCGCGTCTGACAGAATGTTCTTTTTATGTATTTCTATGGACAACTTGAATAGAGATGTGCAGCATGATTCACTATCGACCTTTCACTTTTTATTTTACGGATGTAACTAAAACAATAACGGAGTTATAACGGTTTCTATGGAGACACACGCGCTGACGTGTAAACACGCTTATTGTACTTGACTGCTGTCGTATTTTTAACGCATATATCTGCTTACATTGCGGAGGGTTAAGAACATTCAATTGATTCGGAAACAATTCACCAACGGAATGATCACCACATACATAGATGAAATAAAATGCATGAATAGGGATGCCGAAAGTGAAAAAAAATATCGATATATCGATGAATCGATATTTATTAAAATATCAATATCGACGTCGATATATCGAGGCAAAAATATCGATATATCGATATATCGGTCAAATTTTGATGATATTTTGCGTTTTTAAAATAATAGAGTATTCAGCTCAATATTATCAATGGTAATTTTTGTACACAATTTGCTTTTTTTAATGTACAAAAATCTCAATAAAAATGAAGGTATTTTTATCACTATTCATTTTTATTACGTAATAATTACAAAAATATCAAAAACTAAAAAGCTGTCTTCTAACTTATATGTAAACTGAGACGCATACAAAGTTTGTATGCGTCTCAGTAACATTCTATTGGCGTATTAATCTGTCAAAAAGGACTGCGTGTTTGGAACAAGGTATAGTCAATAATCATAGACAATTGGGAACCAACACATAGGAGTGGCTTAGAAAAAAATGGCGAAAAATAGCATACATTTCTATGTATGTACCTACACACATGAGATAGTATTGGTGATCACAAATACTAATGCAAAGACAATAGATTTGTAAGCTATTAATAGTTAAAATTTCAACCGCCAGATGTCATGACCCAATACAGTTACTTTTTTCCGTTTGTTCCTATACGGTTTTGGATTGTAGTGACTTTAAATGCATAAATTTAAAAAAAATCGTTTTTGATACAATTTTCGATATTGGATATTTTGCATCGATATATCGGATCAAAATATATCGGCTAAAAATATCGATATATTAAATTAAAAATATCGATATATCGATACTTTTTCAACAAGCCTATGCATGAATGTTGCTGAGGACTGTTGGTATTACATTAATGATAACAAGTTAATCTAATCCAACCTCACCCATAATATATAATACTTGTTCGAGGAATATTATGGGATACATTATTATGGGATTCCACATATAAAGAAAAAGTACATCATGCACAAAAAGTACATAATACAAAATTTAGTTAAAAAGGATGGCATGTCCATTCCGCAAATAATGAATAAATATGCGCAATGGACATTCACTTATCTTGTAGCTACTAAATTTTAATAAAATGCCATTTCATGTGAAAAATTAATCAAATGACACCACCGATCAAAAAAAAAATTTAATAGATCAAGATTTTTTAAAATTATATTGTTAGTAATCGTTGCTATATTAAGCATAGTAAATGTTTGAAACATTCAAAATACCGTATTTCCATCCTTGCTATTGGATTATTACAACCACATGACAATATATCTGAAAAGTTTTTTAATCATTAGAAAAACTCTTATGCGAAACTGTCAAAAATGTCACAATTTGAGAATGACATTTTACGAACATCGATTGTTCAATCAAAATTCAATTTTCGAATAAACTCTTTAAATTTATTAATTTCCTACTCACCTATGGTATCTACTAACCAAAATCAAATACTTTGAATCTAATAAAAAATTATATTTATTTTAAACAGGTACCAAATTTGATTGATTGTTCTTATAATATAGAAAAATGAATGTTTGTAATAAATGAAAAATTTTAATTTGTAAAATAAAATTGCAATAGGTGGCACGCGAGCTGTTGAAACCGGGACTGAATATATTGAACGCGGGAGAGGAGAAGGGATCGCAGGAGGGGAGAGAGAAAGCGAGGAAAGTGGAGGGTGAAGGCGTGAAAGGAAGGGACACGGGAGGGGAAGGGCAGGAATAAACAGTTTCTTTATTAGTGGCATTGCTACGCATGCCGGGAACTTGCCAATATATTTATATGCTTTCAATAATTTAATACCAAATTATTTAATTTTTATAAGAAAAACTCTCTTTTTATAACTTTTGAAGATTATTCCCGTCAATGTAATATATCATTGAAAAATAAGATAATGGTAATAATCTAAACGAAAATATGAAAGAAAAGATGACACAGAAAACAGAAAAAGACAATGGTCGCAACTGGGACACGAACCCAGACCTCTCGTCTTACTGGGACGTGCGCGTTAACCAATTTCGATATTGCCACCTTCGGTCGTTTTTGTTAATCTCATATTTCAAATTTTAGAATTAAGAATACTATCTTCAACTAATTCTTTTTTCCATATTATAGGCAACTACCCTTTTTATTGGAAACAATCATTCTAAGAATTGGTTTGTAACCTGGATAGCGTCTCGGATAAATATATCCGAATTTATTCATACGGAAAAATTGAATTTAAAAAAAGTCTATATAAATACTCACTATTTATACGAAAAACTCTTACGTATTTAGGTATGAATTTTTTGTTTTATATAAAAATGGTCTCAGTGTTTCTGTGTCTTGTTCTCTTTCATATTTCCGTTTAGATTATTATTATTATCTTCTTCTTCAATGATAAAAATTATTTATTTAGCCATACATATTTGTCCGCTTTAAGGTGTAAATAAGTACTTTGTTAAGACTAAAACATTAGTTAAAACATTGATATTTAAATTGAAATAATTATTTACCCAAATTTTGTGTTTATTTTTACTTAATAAACGTGGTTAAGTGATGAAAGTTTGTTCGAGTTATCCTGAAATGTTTTCAAGTAGGTGCTTAAAGTACTGGAAATATTATATTACAAAATAATTATTCTGTTGAGGTTTTGCTTATGAAAACTATTTACCCACTTTTACGATATTTACAGATATTATGTACTTTGCTTTATGGAACAAGGCTGAATAAGCTTAAGCCTAATGTGAAATCACATTCGATTAATCTTTACCACAAATCAATTTAAATTATGAATACCAAAAAATATGCTTCGTATAAATTGAAGTTATTCCTATCGTTTCGCTTGAGTAGAACTCAAATAATTTATTTAATTAATGAAGACAATGACTTAACCGGAAATCTGAAACAGAAAACTCAGAAAAAGATACGGTCATATCAGGGACTCGAACCCAGGGCCTTTGCCTTGTCGGAGGAGCGCTACCTCATATTGTTTTCAATAATTAAAATATTACAATTAAGTTAAAAATAAAAATTCATCTGGACTTCAATAGATGTCGCATATTAAATAAAAATGGTTAAATTTATCTAAGACACTATCTAGATAGCATTTATTTCGGGCTTGAATTTTGCAATCATATATAAAAAAATGCGTTAAAAATAAATAAAAAAATGCGTTAAGAAAATGAAGATAATGTTGGTAGTTCTCAGTCAAAGTATGATACAGTTAAATATGACTCAATCGGATAGGGGCTTCATATATTATAAGCTCAGTTGGTAGGTCCTGGGTTCGAGTCCTAGATGTGACCGTATCTTTTTTTGAATTTTCTGTTTCAGATTTTCGATTGAGTTTCGTTGATATTTTCGTCATTAATTAAAATATTTTAATTGAGATTTTATTCATTAAGTTAAAAGTAAAAATTAAATAAATTTATTTATTACTCTACAAAAAAAAATGCAAAGAAACAACTTAAAAGTATACTATATATATACTAGCTAAGGATGCGCAGTGAATCTGTAATAGTTTTCCTAGATAACCCTTTTTACCCATAATCGAGAGTGACAAACGGCACACTAAGAATATGCACCTTTTTGGTTTGTGAATTTTTCTTAATATTGACTTATTATTTTCTATCAAATTCGCTTTTATTTTATAATTTTAAATCCATCTATTAAGAATGTACCTATTTTTAGTTTCAGTGCCGGTAACCCGGTCGTTTATTTTATTTTCATTGTGTACATAGATTTCTTTTACCCACCTCACTAGACAAAGTCTGTTCCGAGGCCGGTAAATAACAATTTTTATTTAGTGAAAAATATATGTATCGAAGTAGACATGGATATAAAAAGATAAAAAAAATAATATTAAGAATGTACCTACTAAGAATGTACCTTTTAAGAAGGTACGTATTAAGAATGTACCTGTTAAGAATGTACCTATTAAGAATGTACCTATTAAGAATTTACCTCTTAAGAATGTACCTATTGAGAATGTACCTATTAGGATGTACCTATTAAGAATGTACCTATTAAGAATGTACCTATCAGGAAAATAAAAAAAAACATCGAATAATATTAGGACCTTACATATGAAATTGGCGTTTTGCCGTACTGGCAACTTTGTTCTCAAATATCTTCTCTTTGGTTAGGAATTCCAAATTCAAATTTATACAGCTATTTACTCATGTATTTGTGTTTCGAAAATGATAATTCATTTGTTTTTTCCTTAATTTTTTTTTTTGCGTCACTTAGTTTACAAAATGGAAAACTTGAAATATTGCGTTATTTTCACGAGTACAAGTTCCACCGTGGCACCAGTGCTGCAGAAACGGCTCGAAGGATTAATGATATGTATGGCGATGGTGCCGCAAAAGAAAACACAGTGCGTTTTTGCTTTCAACGTTTTCGTTCTGGAAATTTCGATCTGCAGAACAAGCCCCGTGGACGGCCGGAGACAAAAGTTGATAATAAAGAATTGAAGGCTATTGTGGAAGCGGATCCATCGCAAACCACGTCCGAGTTTGCTGCAGGCTGCGGTGTTAGTGATTAATCCACTTGAAGCAAATTGGGAAGGTGAAAAAGCTTGAAAGGTGGGTACCTCACGAATTGAGTGAAGCAAATCAACAAACGCGCGTTGACCGCTAGACCACACACTGCATAACAGACGGCTACCAAATTAGAGGAGCTTCAACTGGAATGTCTAAGACATCCACCGTACTCTCCGGACCTTTCCCCAACAGATCACCATTTTTTTCTAAATTTGGATAACGGAAAAAATTCAACTCCGGTGGGGCAGTCCAAACCGCCTTCAAAGATTTTATTGATTCCCGTCCGAATGGTTTTTTTAGTAAAGGGATCGATGAACTACCTATGAGATGGCAAAAATGCATAGATAGCAATGGTACATACTTTGATTAAATAAATATCTTATATTTAAAAAAAAACCGACTTTATGTTCCTCCCATACAAAACGCCAATTTCATATGTAAGGACCTAATATTATCATTCTGAATTAATCGTTAAAAGATGTGCAGGTATAAAGTTATAAAAGACTTAACCCAATATAATTATTTTTAAGCAAGAGAGATATGTTCAATTCTCGCCAACTTCAGCGAAGTCCCCCTCTAGCTCGCAAGTTTGTTAAAGCGCAGTTTTGATGCCGTAATAAATCACCTTACATGTGACGTTGTGTGCAAACTGAAAGCGACTATACGAGGAAACATTATGCGCATAATTCATGGGAGGGGACAATTGTACGTATTCTCCGGATGGCTTCATTCCGTTGATACGTGCCTTGGAAAATATCGTTCAAATCTATTTCTAGAAATGTATTAAAATATCTCCTTTGTTAAATTATTTGTGAAGTTAAACTAAATAGTAACTGTTGTATATTTATGTTAGCCCACAAGATGATGTGATTTACCTCAAGATCAATAATCAAATATATGAGACAAATCTAGGAATTATAGGACAATGCTGTTAATTATTTTCAATTTTATTCAAACTTTTTAGGAAGACTGTGACCATTGGACGCTTTTATAATTACCGTGATTATTCACGGTTACGTTACCGTGACGGCAAAAAAGACAATACCGTTATAATGCTGCAGCTATTTCTTATACATTGAATAATGGTGAGATACACAAAATACGTGTGACTGTTCGCTCCAAAGTACTTTTGTTTTGCGACGGAAATTGCGTTGCATTTTCTTTATGTGAGGGAGATGTACGATAATGAATGTATGTTTCTGGGGAGGGGGGGGGGGGGGTGCAGACATACGATCACCGTTTGTCTCGTTTTCGACCGTTGTTATTTAGTGTGTAAGAAAGAGCGGTAGAATTTTTGGAATTCACTCACACTTCAATATTATCCTTGTAGCTACTCGTATATTCCATACTTTTGAAACTGTCGTCATGGGAAGTAGTATTGATAGGGGTCTACGGAGACGTCACGGTGCGGTATGTGAGAGAGATGCAAGAAAATTATGACTTTTTTTTCTTTGGAGGAAACATACAAAGGTGTAATTTGGAATACAAGATTCGTGCCTAGTAACAGCGGTTATTCTTTATATGTTCCAATTATAGTTAAAAGATAAACAAATAAAATAATGTAAATTCAGAATCAATGTACTTAATTTATAGAACAACAGATCGAGTGCAGCAAAATAATAATTATTATTAAGATATTTTTATATGAACGTTTTGTAAACCGCACAAAAAAAATTTTTGGCAACTAATGAAAAAAAAACTCCAAAGTATCGCGGTATGACGTTGAACAATATGTTAAAGGACTTGACTTACTTTAACCAGTGATTCCTGACATTATTTTAAGTATAAAATGTAAACGAAATTTTGGTTTCCGGTGAGGTTTTTGATGTTTTTTTATTCCACTTAAAAACACATAAAAATCAAAACGGATAATTAGAAGCGGGGTAAGGGGTTAGCGGTTAGCGATGGCGACATACGAAAGAATTTCTTTGTTCGTTATTTAGGCAAAGATTTTTGAAACAAAAACGACTTAAAAAAAGTCATCGCAGATCAATTTTTTTCAGGAATCCCCTTTGAATACCTTTAGTATTCCATATAAATTTTATTTTCCAATATTAAAAAAAAACTTAAGAATGTGTAAGTTTGTATATTCTATAGCTACAAAACCTTTTATTCACGACCCACGATTCGAATTGGAATCGTCGCCTTTCCGGGCTACTTTATTGCCAATAATGTACGACAAGTTTACTAATGTGAATTTTCCTTTTACACGAAAATAACGTACATTTTTAATTTCAAATATCGACGATTGTTCATTGGCCGTGTAAATAGGCGACCGTGAAACAATAGAGCAATCCAATACAGCCTTGGCACTCGCCTACGGTACTCCGGCCAACTCATGAAATATTCAAATGACTTACATTATTTTGATATAAGTCCGGCAGCGCCTATTGATTGGATAGGGCCTTTCCGAAATAAACTCCACCGGAATAACGGCGCTAAAGCCGTTTCCGTGACCGTAAATACGTCAGACTAATGGCACTAAAAGAAAACGAGATTACGGACTGGGTTCTACGTTACCCGGCACCCTTCTGTAACCCCGATACCGCAAGGGCATTAAGAAAACTTTATTTTGTCCCCAACGATGATAATGTAAGTATTTTCCTATTGATAAAAAAAGATCGATAGAAGGCGTTCGTTGAACAAAAAAATAAAACTTATGTGACATTCTACCAAAATTAATTAATTTAATTGAAAAATTCCAAACGTTATTTTAAATGTGTCAATAACAGTAAAACGGCACGTAAATTAAGTTTATATTCTCTTAGTAGTACCTACACGAAACTAGTTTAAAAAAATATATATTATGTGAATACTGAACCAGAGTCCCAACTGATCCCGTTTGGAGCCAGTGAGACTACGGCATCCCCAATTGGGGTATGTTGTAAGGCTGAAGGTAATTATACTAAAAATAATTTATTTATTTGTTTATTATATAAACGGCGTAAATATGCCATAAACACAGATTACATGTGACAAAATCATAAATAAGAAATAATGTAAAAGAATATAACAGTTAATTGTGACATTTGGTTGAGAAATGACACAAAGATAAACAAATACGTACAAAATTCTATAGTATAAATAAAATTAATATTGATTGAAAATATTTTACCTACCTTCTGTGCAGATAAATAGAGCCGCCATATCTGCGTATCATTTATTAACTTCATGTAACCTAGGAACAAGCGAGTGTTTCGTATACTCAGTCCTGTTATTGTTGCATTTAAACAGGTTTTTGGAGCGAGTTGCTCTAGTGGGTATATGAAATTCGACGAAGTTAGTTAAATCAGGACTGTCTATTCTACCATTTACAATTTTGAAATTAAACATTTATGTAAATAAACATTCAAAGGAATTTTTCCAAATTGATACATTTTGTTTATTTATCATTGATTCTATTGACAAAAAAGTCACTGCTCAGCTATACATTCAGGATTTCTACCGGAAAGCAGCTGGTTTTCAGCAGTGCCTCTAATAGTTAGTGGGGAATGGAGGAAAATGGGGAAGAGGGAGGTGGGAAAGAAGTACCAGGGTATTCAGATCTGGTCACCAAACACGGCTGAAGCCATTTTAAACAACGTCAATTGTTAACGGTGGTCTTACACCAGGGCGATACTGAGAGTGTCTTCCACTCTGGAACTATATACTATTTTTAATGAATAAATTGTGAAATAACACAAATCAATTAATTAAAATTTATTTGCTCACGCTGCGATTCGAATCCGCCACCTTTGGATTGCTAGTCGAGGGCCTTACTCCACGACCACGGAGGCCAACGTACTCGTATAAATAACTTTCTTTGGTACTGATTTTAATATTTCGTTATTTCTCCGTTTGTTTAATTATTAATATTTGAGAAGTGTCATACTACTGATACTTTTAGTGTATTGTTTTGCAAAGCCTGCTTTTGAAACATTTACAATGCTAATAATAATGGTAAAATTTGAATAATATACGTACCCATTACGAAAGTGTATAAATAAAACGTACTAAAGAAATAGTACCACTATACGAAGTCTCATGCTTGACTTTTGATATATATTTTTTTTCTTATTTGATAGCCATATCGATTAGAAATAAAAATATACGTAATGTATTCAACAGAAGTTTATGATTAAGGTTCAAACAAATAATTGTGTTGAGTCAACCGCCAATGGCTGTATAAAAAAATTTATAGAACTAGATGAAAAGCAATTTCAGAAATTTATTGCGAATTTTGCCGCCTAGTTTTTGTCAATATTCCTTATTGGTCCGAGGAAACATCCACAGCTTCTCTCGGGTTGATTTATGGTCCGTGGAGACGTTTACACGCGTGAACACCATTCGCGAGATGAAAGTTGTTGTTCACATATACGCTGGGAAGTGTGAAATGCCTGTCGCTCTTGTAAGCAGTTAGTAAAGGGTGGAAGATGAAAATGATTAAAGATTTCTCCGTGGGAATACGATGTACAAGATAAAGTTCGAGTATATGACTACAACATGCTCGTAGTGTAGTGGGGCTGGCAACACGGTATCGCTTCGTAAATAAGCACACATTTCACCACTAACAATTACACATCTGCCTGATCTGTCCTGATGATGGACACTGCAACGCTGTCCGAAACGTTGGCTAAAGAAGGAGGTAGCGCAACACGGCATAACGCCCCAAAAAGAAACAACGAAAGTGTAAATTATTTATTATTCAAATATATTTATGATCACAATTACTTCAGCATTTGAATCTTCAATTCATCAAAGTTAATTAAGGTTCGAATAATTCACATGAACATGTTCATGTCACATAATATTTTATCCAAAATAATTTCAGTGATTAATGCCGTATTGTGGTAGATAATTTCTAATCCAATTTCGATGCCTGAATTTAAATCAAGTGTACAAATTGTTATTTAAATTTGATTAAACTCCATTGAATAGTAGTGACTCGACTTTGTGCGGGTTACAGAGCCTTTTTACCCGGTTTAGCAAATGAAACGCATCAAATGAACTATTGATTAATGTAATTTTAAAATTTCGAATTTATTTCTATTCTAGTTCACGAATGAAAAAAACTTCCCGAATGACAAAAGTTGCGAGATATTTACATTTTAAATGTAATAAGCTGTGCACATTTCGTGATGCCAGATTAAATAATTCGAGTACAGTAAACATGCGGTAGAAGCGAAACTTTACCAAAACAATCTCCAACTATGAAGAACCAAGCAGCCTTGAAAAGTGAGGCAAAATCAAAGCACAGTGAGCAGGCCATTTTATCTGATTTCCGAATCGCTAACGGGATTAAGGAAGTTTCACTTCAAAAATAAAACTATTAAAGAGTTTTCAGTGTAACACACAAACAGAGAGTTTACTGTGTAAAAAAGGACATCCCAATAATTATCCACTTTCACCCGTTCCAAAGTGAAAGACAGATACTCTCAGCATTTCCCTTGTGGAAGACCAGCACTCGAAATGAAAACGTTGCATAGAATGGCTTTTGCTGTCTTTATTGACCTGATCAGAATATCCAGGTATTTTCCCACCATCCTCTTCGCTGCTTTTTCCACTTTCACCAGAGTTTCACCATCTACCCCAATATTAGATTGTAAATATGTTTAAATTTAAAAAGGAATTTCGAAAGAATGTTCACCTTAAATATTGATGTTTTGTTAGTGCTTAACAATTCAAATTAAAGCATTAGTTTTATTACTTACGTTGGCCAAAAATTGTAAATTTGTTTTTCAAATTATTAGCCCACACATTGACGTGAGCAAACTTTAATTTGAATAACTCATATAGGTCTCATAGAAATCGTTGTGTCTAATGTGATCTAAGCGGTGTTAGAAAGAGAAAATACCACGCTTTATATTCAAATCTAAAGTTAACCAGAAAACACTTTAAACCTTAAAAAATTTATGAAATCTTTGGAATTTTTTATTAATTATTTTTACATGAACAATAAAAAAGTGATTTGTCCCTTTGATTTGATTTGAAAGGGTGAGTAATTTTTGTCAGCCATTTTTAATATTTTATTTTATGATTACAATAAAAAAATTAATATTTCAAAAGTTAAAAGTTGATTTCAAATAGTTATAAAACAGTTTTTAAATTTCGGGATACATTAAAAATATTCCATTTACTTAAGGCTCTGCAGCCGGACCCGAAAAGAAGAAGATGGAGAGATACGAAATTACGAATGTTAGAGGAGAGCTTTAACATTTACAGTGACAAAATCGATGCAAAAATGTTTAATAAAACACGACTCGTTTAAAATAGAGCAAAAATCTTGCGGGCATTATCTTAAACAGCACTTAAAGAAACACTGTGAATTTTTTCATACATATAACTTGTAAAATAACTGAAACAAACGTGTAAATAATAATTTTTGGAGCATACTTTGCGATTTTTTTCTACCGAGGGAATTTTATATAATTTGCGTTTCGGCGCAGGCAAAGTCTAGATATTATCTTCAAGAATAATATATATATATATATTTTTTAAGAGCTTTAAAATTTACCGTGTTTAAGGGAAATAAGTAATAAATCGGTACAAATCCGGGTTGCGGGCCCTTAAGCGGAAACATTTTGTTGTATTGAATATGTAGCGGAAACATTTCCGACAAAAGAAGCCCGAGGCCTGTTGATAAATAAATAAATAAATTGGGGGTGCCGACGTGCCATTGGCTTCAGACGATTGGGGGTAGTTGGCTGTTATTAAATCTCTCTATAGTTTTTTTTTTCAGTGAATAAGGAGCCGTGAAATGAATTAGAAAAAATATTAAAAGGTCGTCGCCGCCAGTACCTATATTTAATTCGGAAGATTGGATTTTTTATAACTTTTTCTCACCCCTAGAAAAGCGGAGAGAACGGGTGAGATAAAATGAGATAAAGTCAGGATGCCACGGTTGGGTGGAGTGGGGATAAAAGGCTTCAAGGGGGATCTGCCGGACTCCTAAAGCGATATATTGCCAGGAAGGCTTTTGGGGTCAACTAGAATGAGCGGAGGGGGAAGCGCAAGTTACAGTCTCGATAATTAATCCGCTGTTTTTAGTCTCATGAGTGTACAGTACCTTACACACCACCGAGTTTTGATTGAAATCTTTTTGTTTTGTTTTTTTATCTGATTCCGAATATTTCGTAGAAGCTTTCCAAATACTTGATGCCAGTAGTGCTATGGAATATCTTTTTATCTTGTTAACCTGAACAAATGTGGGAGAGGAGATGGGAAAGATAAAGATTGGGAAGAACGTATCTGATCACTTTTATGTGATTCCCGCACTGAAGATCCAACTGCCCGATGCCATTAGGACTATGGCATGACCAAAATGAAATATGTTGTATGAGGGTGCGAGGAAAGGAAAGAAAATTATGAAGATTGGGAAATGTGAAGCAATGTCTACCAAATAAGGCCAAAGTCATTTAAACCAACGCAACCTTTAAATTTTGTGTGGTAAAAGGTGATATCTCACCAAGGTTTTATTTAAAAAAAAACTTTTACGAAAAAAATTATATTTGATTTCTTACTACTTTCATCGTAAGAGTTAAGATTTAATTAGTAGATGCCTGGATGTGAACCAGATCCTGGATGTGAATCAACTACTTTTTATGAGAAATGACTTAATCCAAAAATAATTATTTTTAGGTCATTTGAAAGGAGCTTACTGCAATCCGCTCTACCATATGTAGTTGTTATATTATCAAACAGTATTAATAGCCTTGCATCTGCGTGGTTGAATTCCAGAACCCGACTTCCATTGCATGTCCGAGGCCATGCCTTATGCGCCGCGCCACAAGTAACATCTGTGTTCGTGTAATTTCAAGCAAAGCTACGGTTGTAATTCGGTTTTTAATTCAAGAATCTGCCAAAAGATGTCGCTACTTCCGTCAGCAGCTCGCTAATGGACTTTTATTCCCTAGGTATAAGTGCTAAGGTTTATAGGTATTCATATAGCCATAGGTATAAGTGCTAAGGTTTATAGGTATTCATATATCATATAGCCATATGCAATATATCCTTGACCCTATACCAACATGGTTACTAAAAAAATGTGTCATTGTCTTAGCCCCGTTCCTAGTTCATCTTTTTAATAAATCTCTGAGCACAGGTGACTTCCCTGAACCTCTAAAGTCTGCTGTAGTTACGCCGATACTAAAGAAATCACAACTTGACCCCGATAACTTAGGTAATTATCGACCTGTTTCAAATTTACCTTTCCTATCAAAAATCCTGGAGAAAATTGCTGCTGCACAAATAACCAGTCATTTGAATTCAAATAAATTATTCACTAATCGTCAATCCGCATATAGAAGGTTTCACTCAACAGAAACCGGAATCCTTCGTATGCTGTCAGATATAACTTTGGCCATAGAGTCAGGTAAGTTAGCACTTATCTCACTCTTAGACATGAGTGCAGCGTTTGACACGATTGATCATGACTTTCTCATTAAGAGATTAGAGGAAACATTTGGTTTGAGTTCCGATATTAAAAATTGGCTGGTGTCATATCTATCCAATCGCTTACAAGCCGTTAAGGTTGGAAATAAGCTCTCTAACTTCGCAACACTTTCTTCAGGGGTACCCCAAGGATCCGTTTTAGGCCCACTTCTTTTCATCCTTTTTACAAATGATGTCGCCAAAATAATCGAGTCATTTGGTCTCCTGTCCCACTGCTACGCTGACGATCAGCAAGTTTATTTTTACTGCTCTCCAAACGAAATCAACAGTCTCAAAATCCGCATAGCTGAATGCCTAGAAGCAATAACTCGTTGGATGTCTTCAAACAAGCTGAAGCTGAATCCATCTAAGACTGAGTTTCTATGGGCGGCCACAAACAAACGCCAACATTTCATAGACAATGCACCTATTTCCATTTCCGGCAACGATATTATTCCAAAGACAACAGTCAAACTTCTTGGCGTTAATTTAGATTCAGACTTTTCGTTAAAAAGTCAAATAAATAGAACAGTAAGCACCGGTTTTTTTCACCTAAGACAACTCAAGTCAGTTCGAAGAAACCTTCCTACAGAGGCGACAAAACTATTAATTAACTCTTACGTAGTCTCGCGGCTCGATTACTGTAACGGCATCTACGCTAGTCTTCCCAAATATCAAATTGACAAACTTCAATCCGTGTTTAATGCAGCGGCAAGGCTCATAACTGGGGTTTCTAAGTATTCGCATATTTCAGAACACCTTCGTAACCTTCACTGGCTCAAGTGCCCTGAGAGAATCCAGTACAAATTGTGCTGGATGGTTTTTAAATCAATCTACGAAATGGCCCCACCTTACATCTCCGAATTATGCGTCCCGGAAAATACCGGTCCGAGACAATTAACCCTTAGATCAGCAACTTCATCTGCTAAAGGCAGACTAATAGAACCTAAACGAAAGCCAAATACTATGTTTGGAGATCGTGCTTTCGGAGTAGCTGGGCCTAAGGCTTAGAATAGACTCCCTCCGGAATTAAGATGCATAACAAGCCCAACAGAGTTTAGGTCCAAACTAAAAACCTTCCTTTTTGGGCTCTCATACCCGTAATTTAAATATACCTATTTGAGAGTATCATACTTGTATTGTCTATGATATGTCTTAATCACACTTTTCTTACTGAATTAAAATTACTCGATTCCTTACACATCAATCTGTCTCTTGACGAATCACATTTAGAAAGATCAAATCCTTATTGGTACCACTGCACCTCCCACCTTTATATGTTGCTTTTACTTTCCAAAATACACTCGTCAAAGAATACATTACATATTAATATTAAAATATTTTTCAGGATTAAATAACATGTGTTCACAATAATGTCCTCTGCGTGCGAACTCTATCTAAATTTCTTTAAATTGACAATATACAGTGTTAATTTCAAGCGACCTCCCAGGTAAGTATGGTCCTGTTTTCATTAAATTTTAGGCAGCATCGCGTTCATT
This sequence comes from Limnephilus rhombicus, assembly GCA_929108145.2. Lineage (NCBI taxonomy): Eukaryota > Metazoa > Arthropoda > Insecta > Trichoptera > Limnephilidae > Limnephilus > Limnephilus rhombicus. The sequence goes on along the minus strand of OV815272.1, from coordinate 12,045,799 downwards.
GGTCAAAATATTGTACACATATTTTCGTATCGGTGATCAATGAACCGATGTATGCAATTTTTAGCCATAAGTTGTTTATAATTGTTTGCCTAGCTTGTAGTTTTTTTAGAGTTTAGAAATGTATTTTAAGTTTGTACAGCGCCCTTGAGGTGATTTTTCACAAAAACGGCGCTATATAAATCATCCCATTATTATTATTATTATTATTATATTATCTACATATTATGGCGTCATTGCGTGTCTCGGTTACTTTGTCACGGTTACTTTGTCTCGGCGACTAGCTGTCGCTGGATCACAGTGAATCCGAGGAACTGGCTATTTTTGGAACCAGTTCCGATCGGATTTATAAAACGGTCACCAAAACTCAAACTGGCCGAAGCCGTGCTAAAAGCTGCCAGCAGGGCTTAGCTGCAAAAACCTGCGGAGCGGGTTTTTAACTGCTAGTGTATATAAATACATCAATTCAGTATAGAATGTTTGATGAATTTTACTTTTGTTTTCATGCATTGTCGAACACGCGTTCTTTGGTTGACCCATATCAATGCAGCAATGACAGCATAATACGTTAATAAAATGATATTTTTTCAGTAAATACTTTCGAAGATTTTCTCCTCTATCCACAATATTGAAATCATCACATTAAATTCAAATTTCTACGTTGGTGTAATATTTGTTATATCACGAAAAACAATATTGTTCCCGGTGTCGGGAAGGTACCCACTTAGATTTTATTAAAACCTGTTTATAAGTATGTATTCCCGATGGTACGATTCGGATTGTGTTTTTTATTTCAATTGAAATATTTTTATTATTTTAGTGGTAAACTGCTTTGTTACAAGCTGCACCTGTTCTCAACACAGGAGTTCCTATTGAGATAGGCACAGCACATCACCAAATTTGTTTTTTAAAGTAAGACTTCTTTACGCACGCTCGATTTTGGGGGGGGGGGAGGTAAGCTGGTGAATGCGCGTTACGAAAAGTGGTGATTGTTACGAAAAATATTATGCGAACGGTGATCGATTGCTAGGTGAACGGTCGGGCCTTTACGCACGCTTGACTTGGGGAGTGATAAGGATAAGGATAAGGATGAGGATAAGGACGGTCACCCCAAGGTCGTAGGTCACCCCAAGGTCGTAGGTCATCCCAAGGCCGTGGGTCACCCCAAGGTCGTAGGTCACCCCGAGGTCGTAGGTCACCCCAAGTTCGTAGGTCACCCCGAGGTCGTAAGTCACCCCAAGGTCGTAGGTCACCCCAAGGTCGTATGTCACCACAAGGTCGTAGGTCACCCCATGGTTATTTTCACCCCGTTAGCTACGTTTGGTAACTTATCAGGGATTTGGGCGAGGGTTGTCTTGTAGTTTTACTTCAGTCGTGTGGTCTAAAGCACACTCGTTTTTTTGTATGAATACCGCACAAGAGTAACAACATCTCCCATTTGGCATTGGGATTTTTGTTTGAACTCTGAGCAAGTGAGAATATGGCATCCCTAATTGGGGTATTTTGTGAGGCTGAAGATGGTGGCGAGGGGAAGGAGTTAGAGGGGAAGTGGGGAAGTTTTTGGCTATTTAGATCTGGTCACAAAGAAAGTATCTTCCTATCTGGAATATATCGCAAATTTTCTACGCATTATTTTGATTGAGTAAATTCTGTAATAACAAAAATTAATCAAATGAAATTTAATTGCACCCGCCGGGTTTTGAAACCGCGACCATGGGACTGCTAGTCGAGAACTTCATCCCTTGACGACGAGGCCATCAATAAAGATGATTAATATATTATAATAAAACGAATATAAAACTTTATTCCACTTAATTTTATTCGACCGTAACCGGTTTCAGCTCGTCAAAGCCATCTTCAGACTGGTTCAAATATTTCCTAGTCTACGGTTTATATACAAAACATATTGGGGAGGGGGAGAGGGGTGGTCTACAAGGATTTTAATCAATCACAATAATTATATTTGATGCTAAGTCATTTTAGACTATCGAATTTCTAAATATTTTGGTTATTCCAGTAAACTAATTACATTGGGTTTGCAGCTCACTTCAATGATGAAGGGGTACATGTTACTACTCCAATGTAAACATGTACCCCTTCATAAAGTAACTTTGTAAAGATAAAGCAATTAGATTCATTTGCTAAGTCCCCGCTTTTGTATCCAGTCTAATTTTCATAATAATTTTCGATATTAAAATATGTAATTAGTTTAGACCATTCCAACTCCAATGTAAACATGTATCCCTTCAAAAAGCAATAAAAACATACCAAACTTCATAAATATAATAACGATTTAACAATAAAATTAGGTCATTAGTAACTCATATTACTTGTAAGGTTTTTCCCTAATCATCATTAAAGTGAGCTGCAAACCCAATGTAATTAGCTTACTGGAATAACCAAAATATTTAGAAATTCGATAGTCAAAAATGACTTAGCATCAAATATAATTATTGTAATTGATTAAAATCCTTGTAGACCACCCCTCTCCCCCTCCCCAATATGTTGTGTATATAAACCGTAGACTAGGAAATATTTGAACCAGTCTGAAGATGGCTTTGACGAGCTGAAACCGGTTACGGTCGAATAAAATTAACTGGAATAAAATTTTATATTCGTTTTATTATAATATATTATAATGGAATTCCACCATGAATTATCACTCTCAAAAATAGAAATATTAAAAAGATGATTAATAAAAAAGAATGTAATATATCAATGCTAACAGTGCTGTCATATTTTTACATTTATTTAAAAAGATATGAAATGTACATAAACCTTAATAAAAATAAAAGGCAATGGAAAGAGTACACAGAGTTCTAAAATTCGTACCGCAGGATAAATAAGTACCCACACCTAACACACAGAAAAATATAATCACGTAAAATATATTCACTTATTAATAACATTAAAAAACTCGCCCGACGAAGGAAGTCCCATGAGTATACTAGTAGAGTTTTATTTTATTTAGTATTTAGTTTCAAAATAATATTTTACACAACAAGGTAATTCATATTGTCTTTTTAAGTCCTCACTAGGGGGTTATACAATGTACAATGAAGTTAAAAATATTCTTTATTATTTTTAATTTATAAACTAACGTTTAGACAAGATTTTTATGGATAGCACAAAGGGTAACAATTATTATAAGCAATAATTATCAGCCTGAAACACTCATCAACATTTAAAAATCTTCCGAGAAAAGATACTTGCCGCCAACGGGACTTGAACCCGTGTCCTTCTGATTGCCGGTCAGCTGCTCTTGACCACTGAGCTATGGGGGCTTATCAAATACCCGCCAAATAATTCAAAATATATTATAGTGTTTCATTCAACAATTACTGCTTATTATATTTTTTCCACCTGAAAACAACCAACTTTATTTTTGCGAGAGAGACATTGTAAGTGTTAAATCCCTCGCTAGGTGGCAAAATATAAAAAATATATAATAAGCAGTAATTGTTGAATGAAACACTAGTATATATTGAATTATTTGGCGGGTATTTGATAAGCCCCCATAGCTCAGTGGTCAAGAGCAGCTGACCGGCAATCAGAAGGACACGGGTTCAAGTCCCGTTGGCGGCAAGTATGTTTTCTCGGAAGATTTTTCAATGTTGATGAGTGTTTCAGGCTGATAATTATTGCTTATAATAATTGTTTAAAAATATTCTAATATATATGTCTAACTTAGTAAGCAGATATCTAAAACACTAACGTTTTAAACTTTATGTAAACGTAATAGGTAATTTTCCAGTTTTATATTAAGGTTTTTAGCGATCCCGAACCCTTTGGTCACAGTTACAGCAAAAAATCACCAATTTGTTGTGTCCTTGCTCCCGAATACGAAATTTCCTCTTTTTCCCGGGAGACTTACTTCTAAGCTCCCAAAGTTCCAACTTTCGGTGTTCGGACCAGATAAGAGAAAAAAGAAACATTTATAGAAATGAGAGTTGCGACATTTAAATTTATTTTTCCAACCTATCTAATTGGTGCTATTCAAATTCTGACATTTTCTTGATCATTTGTCGAATTTCAAATATAACGATCATTACGATCTTATTATAAAAATAATTCAATTAATCTATCATTGAAGAAGAAAATAACGCTGATAATCTTAACGAAAATATGAAAGAGAACAAGACACAGAAAAATAAAAAGATAATTGTCGCAACGGGGACTCGAACCCAGAACCTCTCGTCTAACCGGGTTGGACGCCTCTACCAATTCGGCCATTGCCACCTTCCATCAAACCGTCATATTTGCCAATCTTATATTTAAAATTTTTAGAATTTACAATATATCTTCGACTATTTTTTTCTATATTATGGGCAACTACCCTTTTCATTAGAAACAATCGTTCTAAAAACTGGTTTGCAACCTAGATAACGTCTCGTATAAATATATCCGATTTTATTTTTATATGGAACAAATATTGACCTTTTTATAAAAGCCTAATCGCCAAATGAATATTTAATTTTTTTATAAAAAAAACTATCTTTTTATAACTTTTTAAGGTTATTTCCATCAATATAATAAATCATTGTAGAAGACGATAATATTGTTAATTTTAAAATTTGAAATATGAGACTGACAAATATGACGGTTTGATGGATGGTGGCAATGGTTGAATTGGTAGAGGGGCCCGTCTCGGTTAGACGAGAGGTTCCGGGTTCGAGTCCAGTTGCGACCATTATCTTTTTTATTTTTGGGTGACTTGTTCTCTTTCATGTTTTCGTTTAGATTATTTATTATCTTCTTCTTCAATGATACATTACATTGATGGGAAAAACCTTAAAAATTTATAAAAAGGGAGGTGTTCTTATATAAAAAAAAGAATAATTAATTTCTCCAGATTGTTGAATGATATTGTGTTTCACTTTTTAACATGTGTTATACATTTATAGGTTAGAACACTCACTCACGTAATGTGACATAATGTTACGTAAATAAGAACTCCGTCACGACACAAGCAACATTTTCCGCTTAATGTGGTGGTAGTGGGGGATTTTCTTAAAATATTATGTCCTTATTCGTAAAAAAAAATTAATAGACATATACTTTAAAATTAAGCCCTAACTTTATGGTTATCCATTATAATTAAATGAAACAATATTTCTTTGTTAGAACCGCCATATTTTTTTTATATACGGCTACCGGTTTCAAAACAACCGCTACTTCCTCCGGTCAAAGCCAAGTTATTGTATTTTACCCTGATGAAGGTACGGTTGTTTTGAAACCGGTCGGGATACATCAAAAATGGAAAGGTTTAAAAAAGAAATATTATTTCATTGAATACATGTATTTTAAAAGTTACTTATATGTAGGTTTAACGTTTCTATTAAGTTGGTGGTTGTATAAAGAATTGAAAATAACAGAACAAAACTTAAAGAAAGTCGTATTTTAATTTTTACAAGCTTTTTCCCGCGGCTTCGCTCGCATGGTATTAGGGGATTCCCACTCCCCCTCCTACACCTTCCCTCTCCCCACTCCACTCCCCCCATCAACGCCCCTTCCCCCTACCCCTTTCCCCTACACCTTCCTCTCCCCACTCCACTCTCCCATCAACCCCCCTCCCCCCTCCCCCCCTCCCCCACCCTTCCACCAACCCCCCACCCTCCTCCACCCCTTCTCCTTCCTTCCCTTCCCCTCTCCCACCCCTAAACCCCTCCAGCCCATCCTCCTCCTCTTCCCCCTCCCCCACCACCTTCCCCACACCTCCCTCCCCTCTCCCACCTATCGCATTCCACACATTCATTCCCGGTACATTTAGTTCTCAAACTGCTCGTATGCCACCTATTACAATTTTTATACAAATTTCATAATGGCAGAGCTCAACGGTAGTTTTATACAAAATAACGAACAAAAAAAAGAATTATCCAACTTGGTGCAGTCGTTCGGAAGTTATGCGCATAGATACATTCAGTCATTCATTTTTAGAGATAGATATTAACTGCGACGCCAACAAAGCACAGTTTTTAGGGTGAATTGCGTAATTCAAAAAAAAAACATCGTTTCCAAGGCAACAGTTTGTTTGCTTTTCTTCATGAAAACGCATGATAAATAATTTCATAACGCCAGAGCTTAGAAATATATATAGCCTATAGTACTCGCAAATAATGTAGCTTTCTATTGGTGAAATATTTTTTAAAGTCCATTCCGTAGTTTTTGTGTGAAAGAGTAACAACCATACATCCATACAAACTTTCGCCTTTATAATATTATAATAATAGGATTTTGAAAGTTGCGTCAATACGTAAAAACTTCACAAATAATGGACATAAACAATTTTCACCTATAAAAAATGTTAAAATTTCCTGAAGTCAGATAGAATGAGTGTTATTGTTTACTTACCAACAGTAACTTTAGTAGAGACATTGATTTCATGGATGATTAATTAATTACACGACAACAGTTGAAATTTTCCTTCTTTTAAAATTTTTGGATAAATATGTAACATATCTGTGGAAATATATAACTTTTAGCATTTGACCTTGAACCGAGTTGTTACTTATAATCACGCAATGCGCACGCTATTTGTGTTTTATGGCATTAAAATTTCAAATTATCAATAAAATAAAATAAACTGTAAAACCGTAATAGAATTACCCTTCTTAAGACCTTCTTCTTGAGAGGCACAATAACAATAGCAATAAAATTGTGTAGAAGGGTGTAAAATCAATGTCGTAAATTTAAAGCTTCCCACACTTGGATTAAAATTTTGATGGTTCGAAGCGACACGACGCCGACGCTTCTTCCTTCATCACATTTGGCGTTGTTGGCTTATTAAGGCTGGCTTCAGAGCTAGATTAAAGGTTTAAGTTGCCAGTCAATTATTTATTTATTTTTATTTTGCAGAAACAAACAGTACATTATTACATAATGGAAAATAGTTACAAAGTTATTGAATTAATACAATAATTGGTACCAATGACATGTCGCTGTTATACACTTATGTTTATGTGAGATAAATAAAACATTATACCTAAATTACGTTAGTATGGGAAGTGTTTATCTTACCAAATCAACACTTGTCAAATCATATGTGTCACGGGAGTTAAATAAATAATTAGAAGGTTTTAATAGATTCTCTTTTTATTGTAATAGCCAAACACAATCGCGACAAAATATTAAATATCAGAAAGTTGCAGGGCTAAATCTGATAGTTGTACACACCAGGACAATTCGGGACGGAATGATTTTGCGGTAGCATTTGGAACTACATCTAGTCTTTCCGGTATAACCAGCATTCAAAATTGCCAGTACATAAAATAAATTTTACATTAAACAGTACCTTGCCATATTAGTAAATTATTGAAGGAGAGGGGTGTGTGAGAGTATTTGTATGTGTGAGGGTGCGCGTGTGAGTGTGTGGATGTATGTGGATGTGTGTGTTATGTGTGCGAATTTAGTGTGCTAAAAATGTTTTTCTTAAATAGAGGGAGGGAATCAAAAATTACCCAGAATTATCGTTGTTTTTCTCGGTAAGTGGATTTATTATTCTCTTTTGGGTCAAAGTATTCTTCTGTTGATTTATCTAACGTTCTTTTGTAACACTTTCATGACTTTGAGTATTTTAAAAGTTAACTTTTTACCAGACATGAATTCAAAACCATGTTCTTATTGGACATTGATGAAAAAATATACAATATTGAACACCTATTGAACTCGGAGCAGAAACGAACTGTCCGTTTGATAGATTCTCCTAATTTATCTAACGGAGTGCAAACTTTAGAGCACAGGCGTCAGGTGGGAATGCTGTCCTTGTTCTACCAGTATTGCAGTGGAAGATGCTCCGAGGAACTAGCATCATTGCTCCCCTCGGCACCGGTGCGACGCGCCACGCGGTGCAATGCGCCATCGGGAAACACGCCAAACACGCGCCCAACATTTGTACACGGTTGACATTAGTCACATGAGAACGGGTCGGAGAACGGATTTCTCCTACCTCTCCTCAAGACCTCCAGTGTGGAAAAAAGAAAATATATATTATAATCTGATAAAACGGTTGTTATATTTATTGTGATAAGTATGGATAAATCGTTGATTGATGTATTTGGAACCGTAATAGATATAATATTTAGGTAATAAGAAAATGGCTAATATTTTTTTAATGTATTTATTTACAAAAATGGAATGAAATCAACTTGAGAAATTCCATCAACTTTAGTGCTGCAACCAGCTAAGTCTAGCTGCCTAATTAAAACAAGGAAAAACATTTGTGGGAACTTGAGTTACTTATAGATAGGCCACTTGCATGGATTTCATAACGACTTGGAAAAAATCATGTGGATAGATTTTTTTACTAAGATTACGAAAATGGTAGTAAATTTTTTTTAGAAATGTACAGTTTTTTTTTATTTTTAAATAAATAAATCCATTATTTGGGCTCGTGACGTCACTACATGAAAATGTCCCGTCTCCGAAAATGTTCCTATTAATTTTATAAAATTCCACACTGGTTCTTTTTTTTTATATGGCATCATTTTGGTTTCAGGCGAATTTTTTAATTCGACATTTAAAGTTCACTAGATTTATTGTTTGTTATCTGCGAACGTATCATTTGGTTTGATTTTTTGACAGATGTTGAGAGAGAACCCCGTACATTATACGTTGTCCGTACGTGTTTTAAAGGTATAATGATAATGGTGCGGATTTTAACTAAATCAAATTTTATAATATTCTTATTATTATTATAATTTACAAGTAAAAGTATATTACATTTGATTTAGTAATATAGACGTTGACATTATAATGATTTATGATCAAAAAGATGAATCAAGGAAAAAAATATTTATAAATATAAGATTTAATATTTTTGGTATGCCTTTGGTATCCCAGATGACATAGGCCCTGAGGGAAATTATTTTCCTCAGGGCCTCCTGTGTGGAGTTAATGTAAAAAAAAGCCTCGTTATTTTCCTGTGCCATTCGTGTGGAAAACGTTCTTTTTTTAACGTTACCTAATTTTACAATTAAACGATACCGGTTTCTCGGAGACACCCACAAAAAAATAATATTCAAATAACTTCAAATAAATGATTCGGATGTGTTACAACTTTTCTGTTTGCAGCATTAATGGGGGAGTATGTAAATAGAGTTATTCTTTTAGAGTTACGGAGTTAACTGATTTCGGAGTTACAGACTTGTAGTAATTACCCAACAATATTATCCACCTACGTATTATAAATCCCCTTCTCTATTTAAAATTTTGAGCGGGATACCAATCATTTATTGGATAACCAACACCGTTTACGTTTTATGACTTAGCAGGGGTGCCCGGGTCTATGGGGTTAGGTTTGTCCAGGTCTTGGCGGCGGATGCGTCTGACCACTAGCTGCATGACAAGCATATGGCAGGCCGGATCGGGATAGAATGGTTGACTTCTCCAGCCGTACTCTCTCGAATCATCGCCTTGCGACGCAGTGGGAGGGATGGATACATACCACCGTCACTCCTGGATACACTGATTCCCAGATTCCTACCCACTCCTAATATCCTTTTCCTTCCCAAAACTTCCTCTCCTTCCTTCCCCGAAAAGACCCTTCACACAGCATCCCCAAAGATGTCATTGGCTCTGTGGGGAATTATTTTCCTCAAGGCCTCCTATGTGGAGCTAATGGAAAAAAATAAAGAGTGTGTAATTCACATGATGGAAGTAAAACTAGAAAGTCGCCAGATGTCACGTTCTTTTGCCTGTTTATTTTAAAGTGGTTTGAAGATTGGATATTGATTTACAAGAACAAAAATGTTAATTATTTTGGATTTTGTAGGATTCGAACCTCCGTCCGCTGGATTTCTCTGGCCGCTGAGATTTGCGAAGCATTGTATCGCTGCGAGGCGCGAATTTACGCATTGTATTCCGACGACCCGTAAAAAATCAATGAGCGCAGACCTATCGTCGTTTCCGTTTTATATCTCAACCAATAGGAGCCTTGAACGCAGTTTGATGCTTCGCAGGTGCCGTAGTGCGTCATTTCCGTTTCATCCGAATTTCAAATCACTCTAACTAAGGCCCTTTCACTTTAAAAAAAACTTAATAATATCAACTTGTTAATGCTTTAAAATTGGACGACGCATCTTTTATTTAAACATCACACAAAAGTTTCCGAACAGCTTTATACAAATATGCACGAATCGACGGCGAATATAAAAAGCACCAATTGCTTTCCCCTAAATTCAATCAGAGAACACCTGCAATAACATGGTATTATTTTACCCGGCCCACTGGCTGGATACGTCCTCATCCCCATCCACCCCTCATCCCACTCCGCCCAATCATCTATAGGTGCTTATCGTCGGGCGGCCCCACCCCCCTTCATGGTTGATGGCACAAATGGGGATCATTCCAGAAGCTCCTTCGGAAAAGGCTGTTCAGATAAGATAGGACCCGTCTGTCAAACGACTTGGGACCAATAACGCAAGAACTAAAGCACGTGTTCCGTATAATATATTAATTTGTAGCGAAGAAAACTTTATGTTACACTTCTTACAGTAGTTAATCAATAAAATTAACAACATTCGTGATAAAGCAAAAAATACGAACGCAAAATCGACAAGTAAACTAAAACTAACTAACTAACCATCACGCCGTTTCCCCGCAGGGGCAGGCAGAGAGGACGGACCGCCAAACAACTCGATCTTGGCACACACTCCTTGCCTCGTTCACATTCATACATCGTCTCATACATGCTCTTCTATTATTCCGACTCTTCACATGGCCCGACTCAAGTATCTGATTCTTCTTCTTTCGTATGGTGAGTTCAGTTCTTTTACTAAAAAGTCCACCTTTGAGAGAGATGTTCCCTCAATATTCAGGGACAATATTTTCAATTGTTCCTCGATATTCAATGTTTCCCCTTGGCCGGAAGACCTTTTGGTCTTCGGCCCCTTACATAGTGGCATATTTAGAAGAAGAAGAAGAAGTACCTGTTTCACTTGGTCGTGCCATGTCTTCCTCGGGCGTCCCCGACTTCTTCTTCCATTCACATTTGCGTCATATATTCTCCTTACACTCCTTTCCTCGTTCATTCGCTTTACATGCCCAAACCATCTGAGGGTTCCTTTCTTAATCTTACTCATTACGCCTACATCAACCTTGCATTCTTCGCGGATCTCCACATTTCTCACACGATCGTACATGGTTTTATCACACATATGCGTCAGGGATCTTATTTCTACAGCTTTCAGTCTACTTTCATCCTTCCTCTGCCAGTTCCATGCCTCACTGCCATACATCAGGGTAGGTACCAGCACTCCATTATGGACGGCTAACTTCGCTTCTTTGGACAGTTTGTTGGAGCCAACGTCGTTCGGTCCTCCATTAATAGAGTTACCTGCATGTAGGTTCTTTCGATATCCATCAACCTTCTTCCTATCTATCTCTCGTAAACATACTTACTATACTCGTAATTTATTTTTAAAATGTGAATTTTTCGTGAAGAATGAGATACCACCATTCAGGTCGGTATAATTGTTTGAAATAGCTTCAGCTATGTTGGTAGACTAGATCTGTGTAGGACGGATCTTCGGAACATAAAGTTCAACAATAATAGACATTCAGGGCCTACCTAACCTACCATCCTACCAACCGAATTTTACACTGTGTTCCTATGAAAGCACTGTAAGAAATGAAACATACTGACATATAAAGTTCTGAAATACACAAATCAAGAAAACAATAAAATGTCAGGCCTATAAAAACTTCTTTACAGTTCAAAATATTCTTCTTACGAACCACTTTTCGGTTATGGTTTTTTTTGCATGCAAATGAAGTTTTTTTAAATGATCCTAAAACATTTAAATATTTTTGCCTGAACATAGAATAAAATGAAAACACACTTCCTTGAGTGAATCGAAACTGGCGGCAGGTTTTAAGCGGGAATCTTTAGCTTATAGCTATCTACATAAGGACTGTTATTGTTTGCTGCCCGATTCCAAATGTTATAGGACGTGATGGGTCACCCCCATCGCACGTGAGATGCAGTCTATATAATTCATAATTTCACTCAATACGTAACTGAAATTGTAAAAACATGCTATACTTTAATTCTCAACGTTCACATCTTCATCATCTTTATCTTTATCGTCTTTTCTACTTTACATAGTATAAAATGAAACCGCTTCCGCCGTATGTGCGATTAGATCTTTTAAACTACGCAATGGATTTTGATGCGGTTTTCACCAATATATAGAGTGATTCAAGAGGAAGGTTTATATGTATAATACATTCATATTTTAGTAGAGAAAAGGCGAGAAATTCAAAGATTCGATATGAATGCAAATAACACAGGGCGTTGGTTATAAAGGTCTGGTAAATCACAGCAACGTGTGGCCAGGTCTGCTAGTAGAGTAATAAAAGTAGAAATAACATAATTTATACGGAAATTTACACTAAAAAAATAATACGAAATAATATTTTTTAGTGTTGTTGGTATTTAAAAGGCGGGTACGGGTACGATTTATTGGAACTCCGCCGTAGGTCACCCCAAGTGACGTTACGTTTGGTGACTTAGCAGGGGTTTAACCTCACCCCATGCACCGTGTTCACGGGGTGAGGTTTGTCCGGGTCATGGCGACGGATGTCCACCTGCTGTGGGCAGGCCTGACCCGGAGACATTGGTTGTGGGAGACCTCAGCAGGACTCTCTCGGAACATCGCCTTGCACCGCAGTGGAAGGGATGGATTCACACGTCCGTCACTTCTAGATACACTGATTCTGAGATTCCTACCCACTCTTCATACCTTTTCCTTCCAAAAATTTCCCCTCTTTCATAGGCCATGAGGAGAATTATTTTTCTCAGGGCCGAGCGTGGAGCTAATGTATAATTTTTTTTGCTGCATCCTCTAAAATGTAAATCCCAAGAATCCTACCCACCTAAACATCTTGGAAATTTGTCATATGAGCCATCAATACTTACTCAAATGAAATAAGCTTTTAACTCCGCGAACTTGCGAATTTACCCGCGGTATAAAATTTTATGTCTTTTTCGAAGGAAAATTTATCGAATATCCTTAAAATGGCACTTAAATCCAACATGGCTTTCAGTGGGTGTCTTGCGTCATTTGGCTTTCGCATATCACTTTTTACACTCAAATATTAAAGTCAATTTGAAAGGGAAAAATGTTTAATAGAATAAAAATAAAATTGCTTAACTGGGGGGCGGTAACATCGTTGCTTCGAAGGGGCGCTATGCATAATATTAAGAATTTTATTTTTGTATGACTTTTTACAGGTATTTCAATAAGTATTAATCTCAAAACATAATAGCTTAAGGCGCCGTATCCTCGCTCAAAAAGAAGAAGATGGGGAGATATGTAATTATGAATGTTGGAGAGAGCGCTCTAATATTTAAAATGATAAAATTGAAGCAAAAATAGGAAAAATATTTAATAAAACACGACTCGTTTAAAATAGAGCAAAAATCTCTTGGGGGCTGTCTAAAACGGCATTTAAAGAAACACTGTAAATTTTTTCAAACATAAAACTTGTAAAAAACAGAAACAGACTTGAAAATAAAAATTGCGATTTTTTCTATCGACAGAATTTCTTATAATTTGCGTTTCAGTGTGAGGAATGTATAGATATTAAAAATAACATATATTTTTTTAAGAGCTTAAAAACTTCAAATTTTTCAGGGAGATATGCAAGAAATTGGTAGAAATTCGGGTAGCGGCGGCTTAATTTGTGTTTAATTTTTAATTAAGCCAGATTTAACCGTTATATAAAGCTTTTTTATACATAATTAGCTGGTTCCCGGCATGCGTTGCTATGCCATTTAATAAAGAAATTATTTCTCCCTGCGTGTCAATTCCCATTCGTCCCGTTCCTCTTCCGCCTCCCCTTCCTCTCCCGCGTTTCTTCCCCTCTCGCGTTCCTACTCCGCCTAATTCACCTTCCCTTTCCCCACTACACTCCCTGGTTCCTCTCCCCCCCACTCCCGCAAATCCCCTACTCGAGTTCCCTTCCCCCTCCCGCGTTTCATACATTCAGTTTTCAAATAGCTCGCGTTCCACATATTACCTACATTTTTTTAATATTAATTTTATTATGCCAGAGCTCACCGCTTCTTTTAAAACCTGACAATAAAGAACCCAAAGCAAAAAGAATTATCCAATTTGGTGCAGTCGTTCGTAAGTTATGCGCATACATACATTTTGGCAATTCATTTTTATTTATAAAGATAGATAGATAGATAGATGGTGAGCTCTGGCTTTATGAAATTTGTAAAACATTTACAATATTGGTGTGTTGGTTGTTGGAAAAATGTTTGTATTTCATATAGTTTAGCGGCAGGGAACGGGGAGGAAATTCCGGGAGGGTCGGGGTAACGTCGAAGACGGGGACGGTTAGTGGGATGGGGGGACATGGGAGGGGAGAAGGTGGGGGTGTTGGAATGAAACGCGGGATGGGAAGGGGACATGGGACGGGAATGGGGCTTGGGGTTAAATCCATGCTTCCCGTCGTCGCTCACGCGTCGGAAAACCTTCTGACTTATCCGTGTAAGCACCAGTCAGAAAAAACATTAAGTATTCTGTATCCAAAAGAATAATAATTATTATTTTTATTTAGTAACTATGCATTTATTATTTTTTACATTTTTATATGAAACATGTTAGGTATATATATAAAATAGAAAATATATTCGTAGTCCTCCTCACTAGGAGATCCTGTGCTGAGGGGGACTATGCTTTGGATAAATTTTCAGCGACTTCTATGATTTAACTTCATTGTTTGGAAAAGGTTTTCCAGAAACTTCTATGACGATGTTTTAAGTATACAAGTAAGTTCATTTTCCGATAGTTCCTTCAGCCAACATTTAATGTCCTTAATGTGCTTTTTTTGTTTTAATTTGTTTGGTACTAAGTGGGAGTTTGTTATATAACTTTACTGCTAAAAATTCTGAACTTTTTTTTCCAAATGAAGAGTTACATTTTGGTATATTAAGTATGTCTGTTTGTTTGGCTCTGGTTTTAAGGGCATGTGAGGTGTCTGTCTGCCTCTGAAAAAATTTTGTACTGGAATGTTTTTGGCGTGGATTTTCTGTATGCTTGGAACTTCAAACTGTTTAAAAATTTCTGTTGTTGACGTCCTTATGGGGACCTTCAGTATGGTCTTTATGATGCAATTCCAAAAGTTACCTTAAGTTGTTTTATGTGAATAGATGCTGCTGCGCACCATCCTATTACTCCATATTCTAGTCGAGAGTGGCATAAAGCATAATATATTAACTAAAGCATATATATTAAGTATATTTTACTAGTAATATATAAATGAATAAAAATATGTGAACACCTCAGCCCTCGGTTCTCCTAATGAGGTGTTTCCGATACACACATCATAGTGTATCGGAAACACTTCATTAGCTTACCATTAACTTATTATCATTCCAACTTGACACGATATAATATTATGCACATCCTTTATACATAATGTTTAAGCCCGCCATCATGAAACAAGTAAAATTTTCAGCTTGCCATTTATATATGTCATAGTCAAAGCCTTTGACTATGACGTAAATATATAAACTGCATATCGACCTTTGACTCAAAGGTCGATATGCAGTCTATCCTTTGACTCTAAGGTCGATATGCAGTCTCTTCGCGGAATTACTGGTTTATCCTACATATTATAAATTAAGTCCCCCGCGTCGTCTGTCTGTCTGTCTGTCTGTTCGCGATAAACTCGAAAACGACTGATCGGATTTTCATGCGGTTTTCACCAATAGATAGAGTGTTTTGTGAGGAAGGTTTAGGTATGTAATTTGTCAAAGATTTGTGTAAATTGGTTGAAACATAACGATAATTCTTAGAAGTGTCGGAAAAAGTCAGAGCGCCAATAGCTTTCATTGAAAACGCTACCTAATCCTTTTGGGATATAACAAAACAATGCATGGTGGGATATTTCTCTTTTATAGATCTACAAAAAAGTCCGCGAAGGCATACATCTATCTTTTACGGATAGCTTACTATACCCATTCTATCTTCTACCACGTACATTGCGATAATTGAAAAGTTATTTAGACGGATACAGTATTAATCCTTATTAACTTAAATACGTTAGTTACCCCAAGTATTTCATGCACATGATTATAATCTTTCACACCATCTCTACGTATTATAAATTAAAGGCCTCCGCGGCATCTGTCTATCTCTTTGCGATAAACTCAAAGACGGCGGTGGTTATAAAGGTTGGATAACCATCCAGTAGATGACGTTGTCTTTTATTAGCCGCAGCAAAGCATGGCCAGGTCAGCTAGTAACTTATATATACGCTTGCTATTTACGAGATAATTTATTAGTTATATTTTTTATTAAAAAAAATTGAATTGTTCGGATCAAATTCGATTTCGAAAAGGTGTGTTAAAAGTCGGTGAAGTGGTGTTGTAGTAAAACTAAAAAACTGAGGAATAAAATAAATAGGTACATTATTAAAACTATGTGGTACCTACCAAGAAAGTAAAAATATAAATTTTATTTTATCAATTTTGGATGTAATGTTCGAAAATTATTTATTTTGTCCATGATTGAATCTGTTACTCTAGCCCTAGCCATTTGTTAGTTCAACGGAATGACATAATTCTACTCTTCTCTTATTACGGAACCCTGAATAATTAATGGTCGATTACTGCATCGTGTCACCGGAAAACATTGGTCGAAATTACAAGACAAATACGATCCTCGAAACTGCTCTCGGGTAAATCACGCAATAATTGGCCGCAATTCCGACCTTTGAACCCGGGACCAATGGACCAAGGGTTGGGTTTGGTTGGGATTACCAAAATTTGGTAATGTTTATCTATCAGACCCTTTTTTCATGTAAATGTTTTGATTTTACAAGTGTAAGGTTCGCTCATTGAGGGCGAGTAGAGGTTCGATGGTGGTTTTCAATAGTTTTGATATTATTATTGAAAAGTTTGTTAATTTCTCAGTTTACATGGCGAAATTTATATTAGTTATCCGAATTAATACAAAGTCAGTGTAAATAATTTTTTTTTTTTTGTTCATATGAAGCGGATACTTTGTGATGTGACATTATTAATTTAAAATAAAACAATAACTTTGTAAACACCACTTTTATTTTTATACTTTATGCCGACCGGGTTTCGCTATAACCGTAGCTTCATCAGGGCAGTATAATACTCTACTAACACTAAGTATTATACTGCCCTGATGAAGCTACGGTTGTAGCGAAACCCGGTCGGCATAAAGTATAAAAATAAAAGTGGTGTTTACAAAGTTATTGTTTTATTTTAAATTAATAAATAATTTTGTTTGGCATCGAAAAGTATAAATGTCGTAGCAATATATTGATATAGTCAGTTTACTATTACATAACTCTACATATTATAAATTAAAGTCCTCCGCTGGGTCTGTCTGTCTGTTCGCAATAAACTCACAAACTACTGAACGGATTTTCAAGCGGTTTTCACTAATAGATAGAGTGATTAAAACCCTTCAATCCACAAAATGAAAACTTTACAGGAAACGATAAAACGAATATTTACAAATTCGTAAACCTAAATAAAAATCTCTTTATACGATTTTTTTATTCAAAATTTTGATGTAAAATATTACAACACTATTTGGAATTAGGAAAGATTGGAAGGTTGAGTAATTTTATCTATGCTTTTTCGAAATAACCTATAAAAATTACGCATAAATTTATTTTTTAGTCTAAAAAATGCCTTATTCAGCAAAAATTATTTTACCATGTACTTAGAAGATTATCCTATATAAAAACCACTGAAAAATAACATTCCCGAAAAATATGGCTTGAAGGGTTTTACGGAAACACAGTTGATATGTATAGGGTGTTAAGAGACGCATTTGATTTAATCAGTGATTCCTGTCATTATTTGGAGAAAAAAAGACATTTTCTTCAAATAAGGTAAGAATCACAGGTTAAAAAGTAAGTCAAGATAATCATATTTTGTGCACGGTAAAGATAAACATACGTAAAATTGACGGATGAGTTTAAGTAGCCGTAATATTTTATTTTGTTAATCGATTTAAATAAACCAATCGATATTATATTTTTACAAACAAATGACATAAGAAATACAACAATTTGTGAATATGTATTTATTTTTTATGTGAAAAAAAAAACGAAACGTGAAACTTCTTCAATAATCAACAAAACAGGAATAATTTTTCTTTTATCTCAAATCACTTACTAATAATCAGCCATTATTAATAATGTACTAAATAATTAAGATGAACTATATTTAATAATAACATAAAGTTAATAAAAATTAATCAAATACAGCTTGGGAACGTATAAAAATTATGCTTTTTGACTCATGCGGTTGTCAATGGTGACACCTACCTCAGCGACGCGCGCGCCCCACGGAAGGTCCAAGCAGCGAGTGGGATGTCTGAAAAGCACAGCGACGGATTTGCACTAATCATAACGAAAGAGCAATAATTTTAACATGCATGCGTAAATTTTACGTAGACCATCTTTCCAGGGTTAATACCCTGTAAATATTTACTACAGAAAATATATCAGAATTCAAATTATATCAATAAAGAATATTAAATTATTTTTTTCTTATTGTTCTACTCTCCATAAATTGAGGACCATGGCTCGTGGTACCGGGAGATGTATTATAAACCTAAAATACTTAAATCATTATAATTTAACACAGTATTTATCCCTGACAAACGAACACAACTAGAAATTAAGAGAGGTTGCCTAGAAAAAAGGAATGTGATTTTATAGTTTAATTGCGATTACTTGAAATGATTTTGTCCGTGAGTGGTATATTTGAATATATTATTATGCCATTAGAGTTTCGTTGAAATGGTTCTAAAAATGTAACATCCGCAATAATTTCCCTTTAATCTGCAGGTGAATATCAGCAATACCTGGATCCTGCCTGAGGAAGGCTTTCCGGTGTTTTACCGCTATTTCCGGGACCGGATTTCCTGGTACGAGGCTGATGCCGTCTGTCAGTTTCACCACGCTAATCTCGTCACAGGTAAGGTTAATCATTTTAGCTAATGCATATACAATAATATTTTACACAGGTGAATTTGTTTAAGTTTTGAATACAGATTTTTGACACTACAATACACAATATTTTTTTTACATTAGCTCCACACAGGTGGTCTTGAGGAAAAAAATCCTCAGGGTCTCTGTCATCTTTTGGGATGTTGCGTGGAGGGTATTTTTAGGGAAAGGAATGAGAGGAAGTTCTGCGTACGAAAAAGGTATGAGGGCTGGAAAGGATCTGGGGGTCAATCTGTCCAGGAGTGACGGACATATGAATCCATCCATTCCACTTCGTTTCAAGGCAATGGGACGAGAGAGTTCTCATGGAGAGGTCAAAGTTTCCCTAAACCAGTCTCTCCCGATCCGGCATACTACGCAGTACGTGGGCAAATGAATCCGCCGCCAAGACAAAACTCACCCCATGCACCCGAAATGCTAAGTCACCAAACGTAGCGAATCACTTGAGGTGACCTATGGCAGGTGTGTTGGTTGGTTATCTAATAAATTATTCCCGGAGAAGCGGTACCCGCTCATACCCGCCTTCTAAATTGAATCTCTTTTCTATAATTTAAGCTGCCTCCTCTATAATTTCTGATGATAATCAGATTCATGTTTCAGTTATTATGCCTTGTTGCACTTCATCCTTCTTTAGCCAACGTTTCGGACGGAGTTACAGTGTCCACCATCAGAGAAGATGTTCAAGTTGTGGTGACGAGTGTGTTTATGTGTTTGAAACCTAATAATAAGACATACCTAGAAAAATAACTGAAAGATTAAATTTTTTGTTGTTTTTCTAATAGTACTGGAACATGATTTTTTAATGTTAATACCACGCGACAGTCCCAACTGTTCCCCTGAAGCCAGTGGGGCTATTGCATCCCAATTGGGGTACGTTTTAAAATTGAAGGTAGTGTTCGCGCCTTTATTGTTACATGTGGTTCTTTGGAAATACTTCTTGTGTGCCCTCCGCCTCAACAGTTCAGTTGATTTCACCTAGCCGCGAAGGACACATGTCCTAAAAACCGCACCGCTTTTCCAGTTGTAATAATCAAACCGCAAACAGAACTTCAAATCTCACAGCTATTATTATTATAGCTATATTCGCAAGTACCATTACCTCGCTTATTATTTCGCAATCAAACGTTCATTCCCAATCGCCATTCCCTTCCAAAATCTCTCCCAAACTAACATACCAACCTTTCCAGTAAACACTGAACGAATAGGGAAGCAGTCTGGGTAAGTGCGATTAAAATATAATAAAATAGGTAAATAAGAACCGCATACAGTATACAGTCCACAACATACCGCAGCATTTGATCCCTCGATCCATTGAGAGGTAACATTTGCTACCCGCCGCAACAGGTAGTGAGGAATTAAAGGAAATGGAAAAGGAAGGTGGGAAAGTACCTGGCTATTCAGATTTGGCCGCCAAACATGGATAAATCAATTTCAAACAATGATTTGATTTTGAATGATGGTCTTTCACCAGGGCGATACTGAAAGTATCTACTCTTTTCACAAAATTTCGGTAGAGAGAATATAAATCCACCTGTGGACAACAATAAAATATATGTATATATGTAGACACCCATTTAAAAAAAATAATGAAGCCATTAGATATTTTTATACAAGTAATTAGACTTAAAAAGGCGTTGTAATTAGGGATGCAACGATATATCGGAAAACCGATAAATATCGATATATCGACCCCTAAAATATCGATATTCGTATCGACGATACGCCGATATCGATATATCAATATCGAAAAACTCAATATATCGTATCGAAATATCGAAAAACCCGCCCAAATTAAAATATCCACAAAATTGGGTAAAATGCTATTACTGGCAACACTGACTGTTGACCACTATAACTCAAAGCATAAACCGGCTAAAAGGTAGCAGACTATCAAAGTTACCATCTTTAAGTTCGACAGCTGTTACAAAATACTGGATTATTTTTTTAAGTA
Organism: Limnephilus rhombicus; assembly: GCA_929108145.2. Classification (NCBI taxonomy): domain Eukaryota; kingdom Metazoa; phylum Arthropoda; class Insecta; order Trichoptera; family Limnephilidae; genus Limnephilus; species Limnephilus rhombicus. The sequence continues at coordinate 12,024,840 of OV815272.1, read as the reverse complement.
AATTTATTAAAAAAAAAAACAATTTAAATATCTATCCAAATTTTGTGATTATTCGCAAAGGTAAATATAAAAAAAATATATACATACATAATCGATAAACTTTTGATATAACTAAAACTACATTGGTTTTCTATAAGCTTTTAAAAAATAAGAAATATCGACTTAATTCGATATATATCGATATCGGTATATCGATATTTTTAAAAACCTTGCATCCCTATAGTTGTAATGTAATAATATTATGGACCAATTATAGCCCATTTTACAAATTGAAAAATGTATAAAATAAAATAGGTAGACAGTGTAGACACTTCACCAATTTAAATAAAAAGTTCTTGTATTTTTGTTTTAAAGTGCTCATGAGTTAAGTAAGAATAAGTTTTTTCGTCAAGCTCCGATGGAATCGAATTCATTCATCCAATATAATTTGATTTTATGACTTCAATGATTTTATTCAAACCCGACGCGAGGGTATACTTTTATTTGCAACTGCAAGGTTTTCCTAGAAACCGTTTCAATTTTTCATATTGGAAATTATTTTCAGTTTTTCAGTAAAAAAAACTTTATTATGTGCATCGTTTAGAATCATGGAGGAAACACATATTATTCCTGTAAGTTCACAAAATACGCTTTTTCCAGGTTTAAAATTTGTTCGTTTATATGATATGACCAAAGAAAACTTGCGAATATTTTTTTCTGGTGCCGGTAATGTACTTTCGGAGTGAATTCAATATCAAGATCTTCCTTCTAAATCGTTGCTTCCTGGCACATACTCCTTTATCTTATATCTAGAATCTTATGAAAAAAAGAGTTGAAGTCATCGTGGAGACGAAATTAAATTAATTGAATAAATTATACTTGTAAACAACCTCACTTAACTCAGACAATCCAATTGTTTTTTGTTTGTGCGAAATTAATTATTAGCACACAATTAAACACTTGTACGTGAAATTCACGTCTGTGGGATTTCGTCCTAACATCGTTTTTAACGTTTGGTGATTAACCAAACGTTAAAAACGTAGGAAAGTAATGAAGGTAAGGAGAATATATGACGCAAATGTGAATGGAAGAAGAAGTCGGGGACACAGCACGACCAAGTGAATCAGATACTTGAATCGGGCCATGTGAAGAGTCGGAATAATAGAAGAGCATGTATGAGACGATGTATGAAAGTAAACGAGGCAAGGAGTGTGTGCCAATATCGAGTTGTTTGGCGGTCCATCCTCTCTGCCTACCCCTGCGGGGAAACGGCGTGAGGGTTAGTTAGTTAGTTAGTTAGTGATAAACCAGGGTTGTCAGGATTCATGGGGTGAGGTTTGTCTAGATCTTGGCGGCAAATACCTTTGTACTACACTGGTGGACCGGATCGGGAGAGACTGATTGAAGGAGACCTAACCTAGACTTCTCCAGCCGGACTCTCAAGACCCATCGGCTTGCACCGCAGTGGGATGGATGGATTGTCTGTCACTACTGGACACTAGTTTCCTAACCACCCCTTATACCCTTTGCCTTCATAAGATACTCCACACAGCGTCCCCAAAGATGATACAGGCCCTGAGGGATTTTTTCCTCAGTACCTCCTGTATGGATCAAATGTTAAAAAAATCCTCATTTTTGTCACAAACGACGCATAACAAATGCAACCGCGTACAGCGCTTAACAAAATTTGCGTTTTTTAAATAATCTATGATACATTAACAAAATTCTTCATACCGTGAGTCTTTCTGGAGTGATGATAAATTTGGTAATTATAGATCTACATTTCAACAGCGAGATAAATATAAAAAAATTTGTGCGAAAGTTTCCTTTGAATATTACCGTCCGTACATCATTCAGATAGGTCTAATAAAAAAAATCCTTAAGGCTTCATAAGTGAAGTTTATATAAAACTCAGTCATAATTTTAACTACTCGGACCCATAAGCTCGTTTTCATGAAAATATAACATTACCAGATATGTAGATGACGTATGAGGCGTACCTGACTCATTTAAAACTAAATATTGATTTTTGTCAGTCGTTAACGTTGTTGAAAATTGACAGGCTACCGGCATCTATGGGTTGCTTGAGCAAACTCCTATGTTTTACCATCTCAACCAAATGGTGCGAGCCTTGGCTAGGGGCTGAGTTCGGTAGGTCGGTAGCAAACTGTTTTAACTACTAGCTACTAGTCATGTTTACAAACACTTGCAAGTGTCAAATGATGGTGGTGGAGTTTTTACTTTATAAAAAGGCCCGCTTCTGGGTATCATGGCTTTTTTTCTACGCAAAGTTTAAATAATAAACAACTGCCATAAAAACCTTGCACCGACTCAGGTGTTTGTTGAAATTTTTCTTCTATCTGTAATTTTGTTTTAACTGTAATTTCTATTTTTTTTTACCATTTCGTGCAATGAAATTAATGGACAATAGGCCGTAAAATAATTTTTTTAAAACAATGTGTTTTTCCCCAATGTGTTCCGAATGTGTGAAATTTCAATCAATATGACTATTTTTTCGCACTATGCGAAACCAATACGGTATTATTGACATGGTTAATGTTGTAATTTTGTAAACCACTGGTCGTAAATTTTTGTTGCTTATATTTTTATTTCATTTATGTACTTTTTATTTCTATTGTAACTGTATTTATATTATTTCTTTGTCATGTTAAAATTGTACTGCATTTATTTATTTATTTAAAAGACGTCTCGGCATAAAACAAAATAAATAAATAAATATAATATAGTATCTCCTGAAAAGTGGCATTTTTTTTTTTAATGAATACTAGCGTCCATTAATTTTCATTCATCCAGGAGAAGTCTTAAATCCTTTTTCCTTTGAATCAAACAAAGCCAAAAAAAGTGTCTGTGAAGCTAAGCCGTTGAACACGTGATATCCTGAGCAAATAATGAAATTCCCCACGTGAGGCCGGGGAATCCCATCATCTCCCGCTGCCTACCTCCACGTCCAGCACTGCCCACAAAATGCCCGCAAATTGCCCAAATCTTGTTACTTGAGCGAGATTGGGCGGCTATCCAGCATGTCCAAAGGAAGGTTTGTGTGGATTTGAAATCCTAGATGTCGTTACGTTCCCGCCTCATTACGCTCGACGGATGCGGGGACACTTTCTGAAATAAGACGATCTTTATGGTCGATTTTTACAGATAGAAAAAGCTATGATTTTTACGAGAGTAGGATTATTGCGGGACAAAATTACTCATTCACAATACGAAAGGGGAAGAGTTATCTAACAGTGGTGATAATATTTTTTTTTTAAATCGCCCAGTAAAATACTACCTTTTTATTTTTTTTAATTTCTTTTATATCTTCAGACTTTATGTTCGGGTTAAATCTTCCCCACAGGAAAAACTAAACCCTTTCACATTTTTTTCCACAAATGATCATCTAGTCAATTCACGCTATGCAATTGCACTACATAAGTATAATAAATACAAAACAATACAAGAATAACAAGTCAACCTACCAGAGACCTAATGGGAAAATAATTCACTGACTACAGATATTTTCATAGCAGAGAGTTCGGCTCGGTAAAACTCCTAATTGGACCTGTAAATCCTACTGTTCCCTCAATATAAATATTTAAAATATCTTTTGTAATCCTACATGTATTTAAAATGACTGATTTTTGCATTTTTATATATACATTCTTTGACAAATCTAAAATACTTAAATTTTTGAATGAGAGAGCTAGGTATAATGCCAATTGCCGAAATAACAAATGGTAATATTTTTATAGTCTGAGAATGACAAATTCTTTTTATCTCATTTCCTAAATCTGTATATTTTCTTATTTTTTCAGAAACAGATTTTTGAATATTACAGGAATTTGGAATAGCGACATCAATGGTATATATATTTTTTAAATTTTGTCATGTAAAACTATATCAGGGGTCCTAGTATGGTCGATCGATATAGATTTTATCGAAAATGTCGGCAACTTATCATAGCTCCCGAGCACGACTGCAGGCCGCTAACGAACAAACAACAGTTCACAACCACTAAGGGTTCCTAATTTATTTAACATGAACTATTGTTGTTAGCGGCCTGCAGTCGTGCTCAGGAGCGATGACAAGTTACCGACATTTTCGATAAAATCTATATCGATCGACCATGCTAGGGGGGCAGGTCTATTATGATTAATAGTTCTGTCTGTTAGTATAGTTTTATCATAATATAATTTATAAAATTCATTTTCTAAAAATGAATTTGGTTCATATTCATAATATCGTACTATGTACGATAATTACGGCAGTCAATCAAGTTATGTTTAATTACCAAAATTTGGTGAATTATTTTAAAAACCTTATTGTACCTAAATGTATACTCGGACGGCGCTAATACAGAACATCCCGATATAATATGTTCTATAGTTTCCGGAAAAACCAAAAATTTTCTACATATACATATCATCAATTTAATTTGCAAGGCAGATCAGAAGACGAAACAGCTGTTCATAAATTAACTGTTTTTTATTAATGGAATAATAATATTATTGAACACATAAAAGAGATAAAAATAAAAATTATTATAAGCAATAATTATCAGCCTGAAACACTCATCCACATTGAAAAATATTCCTAGAAAAGATACATGACGCCAACGGGACTTGAACCCGTGCCCTTCTGATTGCCGGTCAGCTGCTCTCCCAATTGAGCTATGGCGGCTTATCTTATACCCGCCAAATGATTCAATATGTACTAGTGTTTCATTTAACAATTACTGCTTATTATATTTTTTCCACCTGAAAACAACCAACTTTATTTTTGCGAGAGAGACACTGTTAGTGTTAAATCCCTCACTGTTAGTGTTAAATACAAAGTCATATGAAGGATATAGAAGATATGGAACGTCAAAGAAGAGCAATCAATTTACGGGAAGGAATCCTCTCAAGGCTCGGAAGCAACGATGTCAGAAAATTACTCTTTAAGACATGCTGCACTGCCCCATACACGTCTTAGCTGTGGACACAATATTCGGCAGCGCAATGGGACGAACTAAGTGCTACAATAATTCATACAGGCAACTTATGCAACTACCAAGGTTCTGCAGTGCCTCCACGAAGTTCGTGAAGGGAGAGTGCAGCCTTACTTCGCCACCGATTAGGACACGATCAATCAACAAACATCATTGTCGTGGTTCTATGTTGCTCAGCTTCCCCTATGAGCGACGGTTGCAAATGATTAGGTGACCTCCCTATTTAATGATTCTATAACTTAATTTAATTTATTTGAGTTAATTTAATTCTTAAAATACTTATTTATATACGGCGAAATGAGGTACTTGAGAGGAGTGGTAGGAGTTACGAAATGGGATCATAAACTCGACGATCCGAGATGATTTTTTGAACATTGAACCACTGCTACTCTTCATAGAAAAATCGCAATTGAGGTGGCTTGGGCACGTACTAAGAATGTCTGAAGACCGAATTCCGAGGAAGATACTGGGTACGATTCCAGATGGTAGACGTCCAGTGGTCCGTCCCAGACACTGTATGAGGAGAGAATGGGACTGCCACGGACGGAGGTCGAACAATCAGCACAAAACAGTGACGTACGGAGATGCCTTGTCGATGCACTGGGTCCCCGACTGGAATAGGATAAGGGGAACACGATGATGATGATGATGACTTATTCATATGATGAATTTATTTTTTTATTTCATGTAATGTTATCATTAGGTACCTACCTAGTACGTTATCTCGTTTTATTTCTTTTTTGAATATTTTTTTATTTTACCCTTTGTAATAGTTATAAATATAATATGTCATACTGGGATTACACTATCCTCCCAGTCATGCTGGAATAAAAACTTAAATAAATAAAAAACAAAAATATCAATGGCTCCTAAGTGGTTTCCCATAATATGAAAATATGTGAAACAATTGCACGTGTTTTATACTCACCGATGTGGGGTATATTTTATTTTATTTTATATTTATTATAGCAAGAACAGAATTTAAAAAATTACAAGTTCACACGTGGTAGAAGTGAAACCTTCAAAAAACTAAAGTAGATAAGAGTGAGGAGGCTACGAAGCAACGCACAAAAAGGAGACCGATTTTTCTATCTCATTCTCTCATAGGCTAAATGCTTTAGATGTGTGTATTTGTCTCTTTTTCGTTTCATCGAGTTTCAAATCACAACGGTGCTAAAGAAGTTTTCACTTCAATAAGTTTAAACTTGTGCCATCTTAAGTTGCATGGAGCATATGCGAATTTTCCATAGTGTCGCCCTTCACTTATTCAAATCAATGATTGCTTTCACGCGGCTCTTATCTATTTATATCAATTTATTCTACTCAGAATAAGACCTTGATCCAAATTCGATTTTTAAACCGTGCGCTATTTTAACCGAATGGTATTTACATATTCCTATATCATAATACATGAATTTCAAAGTTACCTTGCTAACAGTACCCACACAAATGGGTAGAAACCGCAGCGGTTTTAAAACCGTAACCAGCTACCGCAACTGGCACGTTTCGTACATCTGGCTCTGCTTTTCTCTACGTATTGGGTTGGAGCTATTTTACAATTTTATTTGGTAACATACATTAAAGCGAAACAAAATTTTGTATAGAATCTGGAAATTTCATGAAAAACTGCAAATTGTTTTTTAAACTGCTCTGTGAAAGACTTAATTAATTTGATAAAATATAATGCTTCATAGAAGATTGTTCTTCCTAAGTATTAAATACGTATCTTTAAGTATCTTTATCTCACGAAGACTTTTATTGGGAGGTATAAACAAGCCAAATAAGTGAATATTTTTGGTATGCATTTATCGCCACCAATATTGGAAATAGGCGTAAAAATCGCTTCGTAAACGGAGTCCAGACACGGTCGACTTTAATGCAAACTATCATAGATAAACTTGGCCATAACACTGTATTTTATAAAGTTATTTCTAATATGATTTCGTTCATTTCTAATGAAAAAAAATATTTTTTTAGTAGTTTATGTTTATAATTTTTACAATATAATTAACAACTTTGTTTTTATTACATTCAAGCCAAACGATGGGGAAAGCTTCAATTTATCTAAAACATATTTTTAGATATTCATTATATAAACAATTTAGTAATAAATATTAATCGAAATAATTTGCGGCCCGCACAAATATCTACCGATTTTAATTGATTGACAATTGATTTTAAAACGACCAGCGAGTTTTTGAACACATAGCGAATGTCGATTTTGAACGCGCGCATAGCGAATGTCATAGGTTCTCAACGTGGACGATAACGCCCCCTTGTGGTTGTTTGAGACTTTCAGGGGGGCAGTAGAAGGCCCAGAGAAAATTAGAGGGCGTTGACATGGCACAGTGAGGGCTCGTGCAGGAAAAAAAATAAAAAGATCTTAAAAATACACAAAAATACGCTAATCGCTCACTAATAGCAAAGTAAACTTTAATATTGGTTTATTTTTGTTGTTGTATTTTTTTTAAATTGGTTTTCAAGGTACAATCCCGTTAAACCGCAATAAAGCAGTTTGTCAACAGGATGTTAATGTTCAGTTACAATTTAAATATTACATAATATTATTACTATAACCATACAGATTATAACAATTAACACATATGAATTAATATAAACTATCTCTATTTAGCAGCCATTGTTTCAGCATATATCTGAATTTATTTGTAGAATCGCAATTTTTTTATATTAATTGGTAACATGTTAAATATTTTTGGCACGTTTTATTCCAGGGTTCGCCGTCCGTAGTTATTATTATATTTTGGAACAATCATTCCTTCATTCTTCGTGAACCTTGTATTATAATCATGTTCTACTTTCCTCTTATAATTAGACTCAGACATATGCTGAATCAATATTTTGTACCATAATAAGGCCTGCACCGGTAATATTGTTAAATTCCCATACAACAATGATATGTTTCGTCTCTGTGAAAAAAATATGTTTTTGAACTAATAAATTAACCATAGAATTTTGTAAAATGAAACAATGCAACTTTGTATAAACCACTTATAAAATGTGCAAATCCGACCGGTTTCGGAACAAACGTTCCTTCGTCAGGGAAAGCTTATACTAATTTGACAGTTTAGAACAATGTTTTATTAGGGTAGGGGTGGAGCCGTTGTTAGTTAATAATGTAGATTGGGTGGGTAGGTATTAGTGTAGAGTGGGTGGGTAGGGGAACAAATCCATGATTGGGCTATATGACAATATTTTTTGTTTGTTGATAATAGATTCATTATTTTTAAGGGATTTTTTAATTTCCAAAGCTTCTAAGTTATCTAAACGTTTTCCTTTATGATTAATATGAAGAATATTTATCCCTGTGTTTTTTTCAAAACTATGGTTATTTTCGATGATATGGTTAGCGAACTCAGAAAAATTATTATTATTAAGACACCTTAAATGTTCTTTGATTCTGATTTCAAAATTACGAGTTGTTTTTCCAATATAAAATGAGGGGCAATCATTGCATTTGAGTTTATATATTCCGGAATTAGTCAATCTACATTATTAACTAACAACGGCTCCACCCCTACCCTAATAAAACATTGTTCTAAACTGTCAAATTAGTATAAGCTTTCCCTGACGAAGGAACGTTTGTTCCGAAACCGGTCGGATTTGCACATTTTATAAGTGGTTTATACAAATTTGCATTGTTTCATTTTATTATAATGGATAACCACAAAGTAATAGCTACATTCAAAAATATAGAATTTTGTACTGATTGTATGTATTGAACTGAAAGATTCCATTACAGATCTACATGTTATTTTTACGATCCATTATCAGTAAATTTCAAAATTTTCACCAAGTTCGTTCGCTCGTGCTACTTTAACTGCAAATCGCATCTGCACCCAGTGTGCAGCGGTGCCCCGACATTTTTTCTACCTCCCGCAAAACGCATAACTTTTATTGGCTCCGTCGGGCCCTTGCCGCTTTCATAATCCGTGCATTTTATAAGGCGATCCGGCACGCTTTCATGTAACTTCTCCCTTTGTTTCTATTTTATTTAAACTGGACCAAGCACAAATATTCACCAAAGACCAATTGAGCTAATTGATGTGTTTTTAAAAGCGGTCTCCAAGCGAGTTAACCGCTCGCATAATAAACTAGGCAAGATAAACTACCTGTTCATCCGGCTCAAGTGAGTCTGTAGAATGATGCGATTCATCTCCACACACAAGAAACATTCTTATATCGTGACGACAAGAAAAACCACTCAGATTTCACGCGTAAAGTGGCTGGGTTAACCAATATACAGAGGGAAAGAACCCTTTTTGCCGCCATTTTGTAACGTTTCACTTCCTGTCATATATGCGTTTGCTCTCTGAATCGTAAATTGAGATTTTTAATTCATTCCGATTAATCCGTGTTACTGAAGGGTGGATTAATACCACATTCGATTATGGAAAGGGTTATCTACTCGCACTTACTTACTTCATACCCCTTTGTGGATTTTGTTTGTTTTCATATAATTAATAAACATTTCCATTTTATGTGAAAGTGGGTGGGTTTACTGCTTCGGTTTCATTTTACTGGCAAAATACAGAGATAAAGTATTATGTGCCTATCTGTACAAAGATATATTTTACAAAAAAAGTAATTATAAAAATGGTTAAGACTAAAATTTCACATACCTACTGCAACAAAATCGTTTTTAATAGGAGTAGATTTTTGAATGATAAATAAATTTCGTTTTGTAAAAAAAACTCAATTTTGGTTTGACTTAATATCGGCCAATTTTGTACTTTGCGCATATTGAAAACATTTTCAAGTTAAGTACCTTACGCACTTTTGTGGTATTATTTTTAAAAGATTTTTTTTATAAATTTTAGACAAAGCATGTTGTGGTCATATATGCGTACACGGTAAAGAAAATATTGATAAATTGTGTAAATAAAGAATTCCCTTCAGGGTAATAATTCCCCTATGTCATCTTTGCGGATGCTGAATGGAGGGTCTTTTTAGAGAAATAATAGAGAGGAAGTTCTGGGAAGAAAAAATGTGTAGAAATCGGTAATCAGTGAGTCCAGGAGTGAAGAACGTATGAATCCAGCCCTCCCACTGCGGTACAAGGCGATGGGACGAAAAATTCCGGCTGGAGAGGTCAAAAGGTCTTTCTCAACCAAAGACCAGTTGAGCCCGAACCGGCCCGCCACGCAGTAGGCGGGCAAAAGCATTCACCGCTAAGACCCGGACAAACCACACCTCAGGAACCCGGGCTCCACTGCTAAGTCACCAAACTTTCACAGAACTTAACTTCGAAATTGAATGAATTCTTCAAATTCTTTACAACCCTTCCTTAATTTCATATTATGTAAAACATAAATGAATGTCGGTAAAAAAAGCTCGTTTTTTTACAAAAAAATTATTTGGCACTATCTAAGCACTGTATAATCAGAATCTATTAAAAATAGTCTTTTTGACGTGTGTAATTTCAGTAGGTTTAGATTTAGCAGAAGAAATTCTCTCCAGGTACAGTTTCGTTATTCTGGCAGTGTAATATTGGTTCACGCCCGTATAATTTCGTCATGTAACCATAATAAAAGTGGATTCTTTATACTTTATAGGAACGAAAGTGGTGTTATTTCCCTTTGCTATTACCATATTTATTAGCATGCGAGGAAATGTATTTATATAATGTCCAATGTATTTACGACTATATTAAAAGGGGAGGCGGAATAATATCGGCGAATGCGTTTGCCTACCTACTTACTGTGCGGTGGGCCGAATCGTGAGAGACTGGTTGAGAGAGACCTAATCTAGACCTCTCCAGCCGGACTATCGCCTTGCACCGCAGTGGAAGGGATAGATTCATATATCCGTCTCTCCTAGACCCATTAACTTCCAGATTCTTACCCTCCTCTCATACTTTTTTTTGCAGAACTTCCCCTCTTTCCTTTTCCATAAAATTTCGATTTTCAATCATTACGATTCGCGGTAACGGTATTGTGACGGCATAAAAAGGCAATAAACATACGTTCCTTATCACAATACTGCTGCAGCTCTTTCAAAACACGAGATACACAAAATGTACGTAGGTCTGTTCCTTTTAAAGGAAAGAGTCATCATTTTCTAGCATCTCTCTCACACACCGCACCGTGACTTCTCCGTAGACCCCTACCAATACTACTTGCTGTAATGATAATTTTGGAAGTATAGAATTTAGTAACAAGGATAATATTAAAGTGTGAGTGAATTAAAAAATTAAAATAAAAAACGTCAAATGCCGATGCACTGGTGGTTTTGCCTTTGCTCTTAAACAAATAACGCTGCCGTTCTTTCTTTCACACTAAATGATGACAGTTGAAAATGAGACAAACGATGAACGTATGTCTGCACCCCCCCAAAGGACACATGCAATCATCATCATAATTTTATTTGATTATATGTATTTATGTTTTAATATGTATCTATGTGTTCGATTATGTACACGTATGCGAATACCTGTGTGTATGTATGTGCGCATATGCGTGTATGTGTGTATGTACTTATATGTGTGTATGTATGTACATATATTTAAATGTATGTGTGTGTAAGTTTATGTATATATATATATATATATATATATATATAGATGTACCCGCCTCGGAACAGACTTAGTCTAGTGAGACGGGCTACTAACTTGTTTGTATAAGATATTATTATTACAATAAGCGCCCGGGTTGCCGGCATTGAATTAATTCTCCCTCAAACGCGTATAGAAAATGAAACCCAATTCCCGTCGCACAAAAGTAGTACTTTGGAGGAAACAGTCACTCGTATTTTGTGTGTTTCACCATTATTTAATGAATAAGAAAGTGCTGCAGCATTTTTGCGATTAGAAAATATTTTTATTGCCTTTTTGCCGTCACGGTACCGTTACCGTGAATCGTCACATTAAATATAAAACCATCTATTAATACAGTGTATTATCATGAGTACAAGGTGATGCAGAAAAGACATTAGACCATCTGCCCTACGCTTTTACAGTCCTTTCTCCTCGCTCGCTCATGCCGTATCTTTCATGTTTATAATATCAATTGATGGAGTGAAATATTTTCCGATTCGCATGCTTCTGTACATGATCAAACGTTCATATGAAACGTGTTCCGCGTTTCGGGTTCCATGTTCATCAGAGGCTTTATTTTCTACTGATCGATAAGGGAGGAAATAAGATAAACAGGGTAGAAACGTACCACGTATCACGTACTGAGTTGGATGACTCCCTGCGCTACGGAAGGACCAAAGGAAACCTTGGAGTATGTAACTTTTGTGTCTAATGGATGCAGGTAAGTAATGAAAACTACACACAAACCTCATTCCACTTTCAGATATATACCTAAATATATGTAAAGTTCAAATAATAGTAGAAAACATAGGAGGGCGCCACTGTTGTACTCATTCAGATCTAAAAGTAGTGTAACTAAACTCACCGTTAATGATTCTTCCTTTCTACCTGCTGTTAAATTCAAATTTATGTTAAATTAAATGAAAGCCAATCACTTTGTAAAACACAATTTATTCAAATTTATGCCATTTAGTAGGTAACTTAACAACAGTGCTTCTTCGATTTTTTTTTAAGAACAAAATAATGTATTTTCAATTTGTATACAGTGTTCTGTATTTTCAGTGTCTTTGAACTTTAAAAGAATATTTGACAGGTAAATTGGTGACAAATTTTGTAGTTCGTTTTGTATATTTTCTATTTTATTTGACAGACACTTTGTGGTTATCCATTATAAATAAATTAGAAATATTTTTTTATTGGAAACACTATATTTTATTATATTCGCCGACCGGTTTCAGAACGACCGTTCCTTCCTCAGGGCAAAAATATGCTTAATTGACATTATTACAAAACAATGGGTTAACATAATATTATATTACTAAGCGTTTAGGCGGGAGTTAGGGCGTGACTAGAGATTAGTAAAGAGCGGGGGAAGCAGATGGAACGGATGGTAAAAGGAAACATTACTAAGATGGGACCGTAAGAAATTATTTTTTGTTTATTGATAATATATCAAAATTATCTCTATTTGTAAAGTCCACCACTTTGCGGAGTTAATTAAATCGGATTTGTTCAAAAAAATATAATTTCAATGTATATATTTGAACTAGGTTATTCATCGCGCTTGTTCATTGTTTTGCAAGAAAAATATTTGTAAATTTAGATGTGTATTAGCTTATGAATTTATAAATAATTATTATTTGCATTTTACCACACGAATGTGATAATTTTATTACACCAAGCTGCACTGGGGAAGCATTTTTTTGCATAATCATCTAGTCACCTTTCACATTAATTATTTTCTATTTCCTATCATGGTGGCTCATCTGTTGGCCTTACTGTTAGTTAACATAACAATGTAATTCATTTTTGCATTGCAATGAAAAGTGATGATTAAATAGAAGATACCGACGATCCCGAAGAACAATGACGGGTCGTTTTGTTGGCTTTTGTTCATTCCCTTTTGAAGATTTTAAAGCTTGTATTAATGAAATAAAATTAAATTAAATATATCAAGTTAACAGTATTTAACTTTATCTCAAAATCAGAAAAAAAACGCAGAAACGAAACTTTAAAGGGCTCTACTACACAACTACAAAATCGCACATCCGACATTGTTCTTCGGGACCGTCAATACCGTGAGTATCGACAAGGTGAAATACCATTATCGAGAATTGAAAGGTGGCTTGAAATGGTTTTAGCGTTTGATCTGAATAGCCAGATACTTCTACATCTTCCCCTCCTCCATGTCCTCCCAACTGCCTTGAGCGCAGCCTCACAGCCTCACAGCCCCCAATTATATAATAACCAAAAAATAAAATTGAATACAGAGAAAATTGAAAAAATTGCACTAGGTCCAAAGGAAGATTCTGTCGACACCGTTTTGATAATTTTCTACATACGTAATATATATGCGAAAGAAAAAGAAAAATTATTATTTAAGGTGAGAGACAATCGTAGAAAATATATCAGATACACTGGACGATATAAAAAAGCACGAGAAAAAGTCAAGTCTACAAAAAACACTTTTTTAAAATAAAATTTAGATTATCCAATATAATTAACTGAAACAATATTATTGAAGAAGGAGATCACAATAATAATCTAAACGAAAATATGAAAGCGAACAAGACACAGAAAAACAGAAAAAGACAATGGTCTCAACTGGGACTCGAACCCAGACCTCTCGTCTAACCGGGATGTGCGCGTTAACCAATTTCGCTATTGCCACCTTCTGTCAAACCGTCATTTTTGTCAATCTCATACTTGAAATTTTAGAATTAACGATTTTATCTTCAACTAATTCTGGAAAAAAATAATCAAGTAATTCTTGTTATTTTTTAAATTTTCGTTTAGCTTATTATTGTTATCTTTTTCTTCAATGACAAATTACACTGAATAACCTTCAAAATTTATAAAAAAGAGAGTTTTTTTATGAAAAATTGAAACAATGTTACTTGCTTAAACCGCAATTTTTTTAACGCCGACCTGTTTCTGAACCATCATATCATTTAAATAGATTAATATTTATTCATTGAAAAATAATAATAATTACGTTTACATGTACAAAAAGGGGAATATTTTTGCTGACAAAGATATTGATGTCAAATTAAGTATGGTAAGCGTATGTTTTGCAATTAAAAAATTCCGTGCATTGGAAAACTACGAACATAAAATAGTTCAACAAAACTGTAAAAATCTAACAAAAAGTTTCTGGAACGCCGTCGCTACAGTATAGCTTTTTTGTCACCGATCAGGGACAAAGAAATGTTCTGGATTGGACCGAAGATACTAAATCTCTTCCCGGTCGCAAAAAGAACCATTGATGGAAGCGTGTGAATAGTCTGGACCCGTTCGTTTTGCAATTCTACGGAAAAAGTATTGGATATTTAAATACATGTGAGGCAGTTACGTTAGCTGGAACCTTTAAGGGTAGATTTAGGCCTACGAGGAGGCTGCTTTGTCGGTTCTTTAGATAAACCTACTTAAAGAAATCCTTTATGAAAGGAGATATATTTTTATTATGTACGTACAAAATAAATGAGACTGTTTATCGATGCCTTCATTTTTAACCCATGAATAGAATATTCCTTAGAGTCCCCGAGGTGTCAATATGTTTTTCTGATTTTTCTGTTTCCAGATTTTCGATTGAGTTTCGCTTATATTGTCTTCATTTATTTAAATATTACAATTTGAGGTTTTACTCATAAAGTTAAAAATTAAAAATAGAATATTCCTTCTTTACATAATATCTTAATTTTAAACTAGAACATATTTGTTTATTGTTGAAACTGTAACGTTTCTGTAGTTGTTTAGTATTCATAAGGAAACACAAAATTAATACGAGAGGCCTTTTAAAATTGGTTTTTTAATATTTCCTCATTTTTCAAATTTTCTAATAGATTGTTGAATCATGGGAGACTTGGAATAAATTGGTACTAACAGAAACTAGTATCAGAAGCACAATCGGCAAGACTCACAATTTGGAATGCGGGTATCGGTACCGCCACCCCGGGAACCATTTGTTGGATAACCAACACCTCTATCATGACTTGGTGACTTAACAGGGGTGCCCGGGATCATGGGGTCAGGTTTGTCCGGATCTTGGCGGCGGATGCGTCTGCCCACCAACTGCGTGGCAGGTCGGTTCGGGAGAGACTGGTTAAGGGAGATCTTTTGACCTCTCCAGCAGACTCTCAGCAGGTTTTGGACCACAGTAGAAGGGATGAATTCACTCGTCCGTCACTTCTGTAAACACTGGCCCCCAGATTCCTACCCAACCTCATACCTTTTTTCTTCCCAGAACTTCCTCTTCTTCCCTTCTCTAAGAAGACCCTCAACACAGTATCACCAAAGGTGACATTATAGATGGCTCAGGGCCTCTTGTGTGGAGCTAATGTAAAACAAAAAAAAAGAATCTGGGCTTACTGTACAGTCTATACTCTATACAGTCCCGCAGATATAATAGAACACATTTGCTTACCCAGTACAAATCGCAAGTGCGCCACATTGTTGAATTTGGCAACCACCTCTGATCTGGAGCCACAAAATACCTGAAAAAACCCTTTACTGTACCTGAAACTGGCAGTGCGTTTGATAAATTCCCCTATCTTGACAAGCGGGTTGCAATCTTTAGAGCACAGGCGCCAGGTAGGTGTGCTGTCCTTGTTCTTTCCCTTGAAGATTCTCAGAGAAACTAGCGTCATTGATTCCTTCAGTACCGGTTGGGGTTGGGGAAATACGCCAAACGCGCGCCCATCATATTATGTCACTTCAAGACCCATGTTTACTCCTTCCTCTCCCAAAAAAACCCTCCACTTCAAAGATGAAATTGGCCCCGGAATAGGAAAATTATTTTCCTCCGGTCCTCCTGTGTGGAGTTAAAGTAAAATAAAAGAGATATTTTTTATCGATATTTATATTTCAAAGAAACTCTGTTATTTTAAACTCTTGTTTTCAAAAACCATTTACTTTAACGAGTCCATTGCACTCTTAAAAGGATATTGATTAAAATGCAATCTCAGCAAAGGTGATTCATCACCCTAGAACCTAAGAAGTAACGTCTGGCTTGTCGCTTATCTACGTTATGCATCGCATCATTGCGATAAGTTGTTTTTTAGACAGTGAATTTGAAGCATATAAATCAAATAATAGCATATAAGCATATAACAACAAAAAAATGCCTTTCAAACCCCTTTCTTCATAAGACTTCATTAATATTTTTGCTTATTTTTCAACAAATGTAACCGGAAATTCGAATATTTTTAAAGAGCGATTTTATCATAAATTTTTGTAAAAATTGTCTAGTTAATCGTTATTTATTAAATCTGTGTATTAAAATTTGTTAATGTATTAGTTTTTAAAATATCAAAGTAGAATTGCCGAAACAGGTTTACACATTTGAAATACTGATGTTCGTATTATACACACGTAAACGAGATGGTAATAAATATATTATGCACTGATTTTTTTTAAAACAATGAAATCATTATCTGAATGCCTACGGTGGGGATTACATTAATTTCTGATTAAATAATGCTATTTTTAGTCTTCCTGTTCAGATTAAATAAAAAAAAAAATAAAAAATTGCCTCTCGGCTATAGGCTGTCGAGACTCGTTGATAAAATGGTTGGAAATAATTTTATTAAAACGATTTAAATACTTATGCTTCGGAATATCATTAAACACAATTGTTGCAATAATTCATGATAATCCGAAAAAATGTCTACCGCGCCCCTGCAAAAAACCAAGGCTTTTGTACTTTTAATTCCGCATTATAAAGGCTTATTCCCCTGTCGTTAGCGTCTGGATTCAAGTTTTGATTGCTGTTTTTGACAACGATTAGATTTATTACACTTTAATATAAAATGTTCCCGAAACGAAAGTCATCAGCGGTAGTTTGGCAGTCTGTAGATGCTTTAACAAATAATGGAATACGAAATAGCAGCGATTATTCGCCGCCATCAACTGTCAGCTAATTTCCCACAGGCTTTCGTGGATGAATAATTAATGAACTTTCCAAACATTAACTTGAAAATAAAGGGTTAAATTAATTTAAAATATTTATGTCTCATATTCCGGAACATTTTGAAAGCTAATATGA
This sequence comes from Limnephilus rhombicus, assembly GCA_929108145.2. Taxonomy (NCBI): domain Eukaryota; kingdom Metazoa; phylum Arthropoda; class Insecta; order Trichoptera; family Limnephilidae; genus Limnephilus; species Limnephilus rhombicus. Next base: position 12,007,269 of record OV815272.1, on the reverse strand, counting down.
ATAATGAAAAATCAACAAAGTTTGCAGGAGAAAGTTTGTTATAATTGTCACAAAGCTAGCGTTAAACACGCTCATGTGACGTAATTGAGTTGGTTGCAAGAAACTTTTGACTGATGAGTCAATTTTTCGGAAGTTTAAATCTCTAAAGGGTAGTTAATTCTTACCCTTCATTAAAATTAAACGAGGGCATAATTTTTTTCATACTTCTTATCTTTTTGGCCACAAAAAAATATTTAATTTAGTTAATAATTTTATGAGCAAAATCTCAAATTGTAATATTTAATTAAATGAAGATAATATTAGCGAAACTCAATCGAAAATCTGGAGACAGAAATATCAGAAAAACATATTGGCACCTCTGGCACTCGAACCCAGGACCTTCTGCTTACATGGCAACAGCTCTACCAACCGAACTAAGGTGTCTAATAGACACTGCCTATATCCAAATCGGTCATTTTTAACTGTACCATACTTCGACTAAGAACTACCAACATTATCTTCATTTTCTTAACGCACATATTGTTTGTTGGCTGTTATCTTTATATATGATTGCAAGATTCAAACCCGAACTAAATGCTATCTATATGTCGCATATTAAAAATAAAATAGATAAAAAATTATCCAGACACTATCTAGATAGCATTTAGTTCGACATAAAATTTTCCTTCATGTATAATGTGCGCTTTTATAACCACCGTGACGATTTACGGTTACTGTACCGTGACGGCATAAAAAGGTAATGAACATAATATGTTCCTTATCGGTACAATTTTTTTCTTATACATTAAATAATGGTGAGACACAGAAAATACGTGTGACTGTTTCCTCCGAAGTATTTGTTTTCTGCGACGGGAATTTTGTCTCATTTTCGACAAAAATCAAAACCATCAGCGCATTGGAATTCACTCACTCTTCTATGCTATATTCTATGCTTTCCAAATAATCGTCACGGCAAGTAGTATTGGTAGGGGTCTACGGAGACCGGAGACGTCACGGTGTGGTGTGTGAGAGAGATGCAAGAAAATGATGTTTTTTTTTCCTTTGGAGGAAACAGACCTACGTACATTGTGTATCTCATCTTTTGAAAGAGCTACAGCATTATAGCGATAAGGAACGTAAGCTTATTGCCCCTTTATGCCGTCACGATACTGTAACCGTTGATCGTCGCGGTAATTATAAAAAGCCTCAAATAAATGTTACTTACGGTAAGCTCCATGACAAATAAAAATATTGTATGTATTTGCGGCTGGTTTCAGGGTGGGGTATATTTTCAGCACCCTAGTTTTATTCAAAATGAAAAATTGTTTTTTTTTTTTTTTTTAATTGAATTGCTCAATTAACAGATTTGAATAGTCTTTCCATACTCATTTTCTCTTTTACCTCCCCGTTTGCTCCAAGTCTCACAAAATGTCGAGCGCCCTTGAAGTGATTTTTTTTTAAAACGGCGCACTACAACATGTCCAATGATTATTACATAGACATATGAATATTACTAGACCATAAAATAAAGGTGAGGGGTAGACAACAACTACAGCGGGGCGCAGAGCGGGAAGATGACTTTAGAGATGTGTGATTCGTCAATAACGCAATATGACAGTATATAGGCATCTCGCATTATAATACCACCATTCAGTTCTTAAAAGTAAACTCTGCTTTTGAATGAATAGGCCTTTTTACACGGGAGCGCGAATTGTAATGAACAAATTTGCGAAGTCTAAATACGGTAAAGTAAAGTTCGCCTATTTGTAGACTCAAATATTTTGTTTCCGTATTTAGTTAGGACACTTTTACAAATGTTTCATAATTTACTTACCCCAATATACTTCGACGAGCACACGCCGTGTATCTCGAGTGATAGTATATATTTACACGTTTTCAAAATACAAACCATGTTTTTTGCGATGTTATTTCGACACTGGCTCGCAGAAGAATGATGACGTCACATTTTTTAGATTCACGCGATGCCATGCTCAACCCCAGCCGGTTCCAATGGAACCGGTATGGGGAGGGGGAAATAATACGCTTTTATCACTTAGGGCAGGTCTACTAATATTCATATGTCTATGGATTATTATTACTATTATATTCCAATTTATGATATTATGATATTAGTCCCACTGTCGTTGCGTAGATGCGAGTCCTCAGAGAATTTGACGCTACGATAGATACGAGGATATATTATACCAACTCGCACTTAATGGGTATAAAATTCACTACAATCAGTTCATTATTGTTACTGCCTGCATACAGTTCAATACAACAACACAATACAGTACACTAAGTACAAAACAATACAACACAATCTCACACCTGTCGTGTGAGAAAACATGGAATTTCCAAAATTACCCTCTGCTATCCCCTACCGTTATTATGCATTCTGTGCAATCCCTCTTTCTGTCCCTCCCTCACCCCCCACTCCTCCGTCGCCCCTCCCCAGCGTGTGCTTTCGCATGCGTCCCCGTTCCGCCCCCGTTCCCCTACCGCTTTTCCCGACTCCCTCTCCCCTCCTGATGAGTTCCTCTCCCCCTTCCGCATTCTCCTTCCACCTTTCCCGATTTCCCCTTCCCTCATCACAGTCCCTCATTCTCCTTCGTTCCCCTCCCCCTTCCGGATTCCCCTTTGCCTCCCGTCTTCCCTCTCAGCAAATAAATTAGGTGAAATACAAAAAATTTTCAAACAAGTCGCGCGCACCTATTGTAATTTGTTTCTATAAATTTCATAACGCCAGAGCTCACCAGCTCATAAACAGAAACCTTCGCGGGCGTGCGCTGAACAACTCACCAAAAGTTTCATAGCAATTGGATGAATGGTTTAGGAAATAATTTCAAACGCCAGAGCTCATCATTATGTACAGAAACCTTCGCGGGCATGCGAACAACAAATCACAATCAGATAAATGGTTAAGGAATGCATAAGGGACAAACAAATAAATTTTCATTTTTATGTATTAAAAATAATTACAAAGATAATTACGAGGTTATACAAAACTAAGCCAAACACATTTATCATGCTAATCTTATTAAAAAGGTTAGAGGTAGAAGTTTTATTTTGCCTTAAAACTAAAAAGGTTAACGGAAGAGAAAGTGGAGTATAGGATAAGGATGGAAGATGCTCACTGTACATTCTACGTTCTGCGTTAATTTGTGATTGCACGCTTTACTGCTGTCCAATATTACTGAAGGATATTGTTAAGAATGACCATACATATTATGAAATTGTCTGATATATTGCACACATGTAAGCACATATATAATGTATTTACAACTCAAAATTTGCGAAGTACACGCGCCCACTTCATGTGGGAATTCTCGTGCGGTAACATAAAAATAAATAATAAAAAATGTACGTTTAGCAGTATAAAATTTGGGGGAGGAAACGTAACATTTAATATCTGGTGGCAACGTTTTTACATTGAAAAATTGCAAATCTGTTATGAAGTTCCTGGAAAGTCGAGAGAAATGAGAGAAAATGAAGGTTGTTTACTTACAAAAGGAACCCCCGTTTGCGTCAAATAAATCATGCGCTTTAAGCTTGTCTATCCTTTGTGTTTATGACACCTCCTCCTAAACCGCAAGGGCCGGAAAGATTATACTTCCTTATCACATCGTCTAACCGCTGCGAAAAATATCTAGCATTGGTATTTTTTATGCGGGTTGCTTCTTTTGTGGGTTTTTTTTAAACACTTTTTTTTTCCAAATATCTGCTTCAATACCTGAAATGAAAAAAAGTTTGTAATATAAAGAGTATGAGTAGTTATATACCTACCTTATTTATTACATTCATTAGCTCCACATAGGAGGCCCATTTTCCCTTGGGTCATATTTATGTCATCTGCGGTTTTGTGACGATGATGTGTGAAGGTTTTTTTGAAGGAAAAGCAGAAGGGAAAGATCTGAGAAGGATAAGGTATGCGGGGTGAGTGGGAATGTAAGGGTCAATGTCCAGGAGTGACGAATGCATCCCTCACACTGCGGTGCAAGGCGATAGGACGGGAGAGTCCTACTGGAGAGGTAAAAAGATCTCACTCAACCATGCAGTGTCTCCAAATCTGGACCCCCACACAGTAGATGTGCAAACGCGTCCACCGCCAAGATATTAGACAAACCTCGCCCAATAAACCCGAGCACCCCTGTTAAGTCACCAGTCGTGTCAGCAGGGGTGTTGTTTATCCAATAAATGGTTCCCGGGGCGGCAGTAACCATATCCGCCTCCCAAATTGAGAGGCGGTATACTTGTTTTAACAGTTTTTACTTACTTTACATTTAATAAATGGTTTTGTTTTACTTTAACGGAATATTACATGGTGCAAGAATTCCTTCTAACAGCCCCAAGCCAGTGGATTGTTAAGTTATATTAGCTGTAGAAAACTTAAAATACAACGATTAATTTTTATCTACTGTGTTTAAATTTTTGTTGTCTTTTGATAAAAAAAACAAAAATAAAATTAAGTTTTTCTTTATAATTGAAGACAATAAATTAAAATTTGAACCACTCTCAAAAGAAAAAATGTGAAAAAATCGGCATAAAAAGATTCTGTCGCATCTGGGAATTGAACTCAAAACCTCCGTCGTGCCATCAACTTCCGTCATTTTTAATACAATAATGAAATTATTAAAAAAAAAAATACCTTCACCATTTTTATATTTACTCACCCCGGGATACAAATAAGAGCCAAGTTTATTTCCATTCTATCGCGCTCATATATTTTTCAAGAAGAATATTTATAAAAAACTAATATTTTTAATGCTCCCTTTATATAAAATGTGAAGATAATTATTTGACCAAATTTTTGTCATAAATTAAAAATTTAAGTTTTCTTATGTTCAAAATTTCATGAAAAAAATATCGGTAGTCAGACATAAATGATTCTAGCTGCTGGCTGAATACAATAATTCATTTTAATTATTGAATCATTGCATTGAATAAAGGTTGGAAGCTCCGCAGACAATACAAAAGCTCTCATTTAAAATCGGTATAATAAGACTTCCTGAAATATATCTCGCGTGACCCGAGCCATTGTTCCGAATGCCATAACAAAGCTTTCGCGGTAATTTATCTTCTCGGGGGATATTTAATTCAATGGCCCGCAGCATCCTGAGTTTTGGACCAAGTTTTTTGCGAGATACAAAAAGGTTTTCATCAAAGTTGATCCGGTAGGGGCGCTTTTTGCATAGTTACCTGAATGAAGAACTATCTGGATCTATCAGAAGTTAATTAACCTGCATTATATTTCTGTTTATTTTACTTTTTAATAGGGCTACCAATTAAGGTGGAGTAATAAACATGAGTTGCAACCAATAATTACTTACATTAGGTACGATGATTTATAAGTTGATTAAAGAAATATAAAGTGGTTCGCTACGTTTGGTGACTTAGCAGGGGTGACCAGGCGCATGGGGTGAGGTTTTTCCGGGTCTTGTGGGGCGGACAACAGTCGAGCTTCGATTTGTTGATCCTCTATTTGGGCGCCATTATGTCAAAATATTTATTTTATAATTTGAATAAGAATATTGTACGAGTATGCCGTCATTTGTAATTTGATGGGGTGACATAACCTATCTTGGTGGATGGGCAATATGGTTACGTACAAAAAACATGATGTTTTTTAAATCAGAGCTATGAAAGAAAAGTAATCTTCTTATATATAAAAATCTCGTGTCACGGTATTTGCGGTCGCACTCCTCAGAAACGGCTTGACCGATTTTTACGAAAATTTTTATGAATATTTGATAGGTATTAGAAAAGGTTTTAAATTAAATATTTAATATAGCTATTTAGGTGATTAGAGTGTCCCTATCCAGAAAAAAAAATCTATTTTTTTCACAATATTTTTCTTATTTTTTTTTGGATATTTTTTATTTGGCATAAAAAAATACCTATAACCCAAAATTTTAACCTTCCTACCCCCACCCTCCCATTTTTTAATCGCGATTTTTGTGTGAACAATTTTAACAGTCTTTCGTATTTCATACAGAACGAAATTATTAATGTTGTTGAATAATAGATGGCGCTAAGTCCACCTCATCGAACTTTTATCCACACACGCGCAAGACATTCATGAGAAGCGTCGCGTCATTTTGATATTTCATTCGGCATCACGTTCTCACGTCGGCAAACCATCGAGCTTATTTGTGTTGGCTAAAGACGGACACGCAAATAAAAATATCGTACACTCAATTGCTCTTCGAACTTCGATTTTCTTTATTTCATTTTCCTACTTTAATTCATGTTTTTTGTTTTAATCGGCGGTCATCGAAATACAGCGCTCCATTCCTCTTTCTGTCATAGATCCCATCCCCACTTACAATAATTTGCGGCCAAAACACTTAACTTGAGTTCGCCGATTTACATCAGTGAAGTGCTTTCACCTTACTTTAAGGAACTATTGTGGAAAACCAAACAAACTGCCAAAGAAACTCTTTTCAAATTCGTGTGGTTTAAAGCGAGCAGACTACTTGTACGTAAAGGACCCGGGGAAAAAACCATCCAGATAAAACACGAAAGTGTTCTTAAAAAAATGGGGACTCATCCATAAATCATTAACCATCAAATTTACATTTTCTAATTTACTTAATATTATCATGGCTGATCTACTGAAAATGAATCTTAATAACTTGCACCGCCATTACACTACTGCAGATCAGAAATTATGTGATACAATCCTCACTAGCCCACCTTCACTAACTATACTAAATCAAAACATACGTTCTCTCAACAAAAATTACGATGAACTCGACATCCTAACCAACACTTTTACTACAGATTTTAATATCATTATTCTTACAGAATGTTGGATTACAAACGCCTTCACCCAGAAACACAAACAAAATTACATCCAGTACCACACATCAAATAATAAAAAACAAAACGACGGTGTTGTGGTCTATCTTCATAACAACCTTAGTAGCTTAGTTTCTGAAATTTTCATTGATAACTCAAACTGTTTACAAATAATCGTCAACCAAGAAACATGTATACTTGCACTATACAGATCACCATCCACCCATGATTTCGCACCATTCATATCTTCCCTTAATAGTCATCTTAATAAGCTAAATTCCTTTAAAAACATCATAGTAGCCGGTGACCTTAATATTAATCTACTGCCTAATGGTCACCCACAAAACCACGATTACCTTTTGATGCTGATGCAACATGGTATCTTCAGTACTATTAATACCCCCACTAGGGTAACCAATAACACTGAGTCTTGTATAGACCACATTATGGTTAAATCAAAACATTATATTAAAAGTATAGTCTACGAATCTTCCATTATGGACCACTTCACAACTTTACTAGGCCTGACTACACCAACTCCAAATTTGCCTACTCAACGCTATTTCACAATTAAGAATATTGCCTATGACAACATAAAATCATGTTTAGATAAATAATCGTGGAAGCATTTAAGGAGTATAACGTCAACCGATAAGGCTTGGCACTACTTCATTACATACTTACAAACTATCATCACACAAAATACTAAGACATCAACAAAAATTATTCCCCACCGCAAAAAAAAACTAAAAACTTGGATAACCCAAAGCATCTTAAACTGTATTAAAAAAGAGATAAGTTACACAAACAAGTCAAACTCAACCCTTCTGATACTATTCTCTACTCATTCTACAAAAGATATAGAAATCTATGCACCCAAATTATACGAAAAGCTAAAGAGCTACATTTCAAAAATAAACTGATAGAATCCTATTACGATCCCAAAAGTGTATGGTCAATACTAAAGGAAAGTACTTGCACTCATAATTGCGATGATGATAATATCAAAAATATTGTCATTAACAATGAAGAAATCCTCTTCCACAACAATCCTACACTAGTTTTAAATTACATTAACAATCATTACACAAATATTGGAGGCATTCTGGTAGAAAACATTACAAGTACTGTGGCAGAGAATCTACATTCATCTAACCATCAAGATACTCCTAACTCCAATAAAGATATACAATTTAAACTCCAAACCATCTCATGTGATAAGACGATTAAAATAATACAATCATTAAAGAATAGCTCAGCTGCAGGTACTGACAACATAGATGCTAAAACCATTAAAACTCTAAGTGACCAACTCCACAATCCACTTACATACCTGATAAATCGTAGGCTAAAAGAAGGTATTTTTCCTAGCTGCTTAAAAAATGGACTAGTAATTCCTATCTATAAGTCAGGACCTAAAAATGACATCAACAACTACAGACCTATCACTCTTCTAAATACTATGTCCAAAATTCTGGAAAAAGCCATCAAAGAACAGCTCTACCACTACCTAGAAACAAACCATCTACTCTCGAAGAACCAGCATGGCTTTAGAAAGAACAGAAGTACACAACACGCTTTAACCTCAGTAACAGACTTTATTAACTCTAACCTTGACTCAAAGAAAAAAGTAATTTCAATATATCTAGACTTATGTAAAGCCTTCGATACAATATCTCACAATATACTTTTTAAGAAACTTAATAAACTCGGCATAACTGGAAATGAACTTAACTTACTGAAAAGTTTTATGTCAGAGAGAACTCAACAAGTCATTATCAACAAAGTGAAAAGTGAACCCCTTCCGATCAGTTACGGTGTGCCCCAGGGTAGTGTTCTAGGTCCCATAATGTTTCTTATCTACATCAATGATATCTGTGAACTAATTACAGAAGGCAACATTGTGACATTCGCTGATGACACCGTAATACTTTGTCAAGCTGACTCATGGATCAAGGCATTCCTTAAAGCTGAGAAAAGTCTTGCTGTCATCAAACAATGGCTCAATGAAAACAAACTTACTCTTAATACAAAAAAAACTAAATTCATAACACATAGTATAACTCAAAGAGGTCAACCTCCTCCAACCTTCGCTCTGAAAATACACGACTGCTCCCAACCCTTCTCATCGTGCAATTGCGAAATCATACAAAATGTCAAACAAATAAAATATCTAGGCGTGATAATTGACGAAAACGTACGCTGGAATGACCACATTAACTTAATTACATCCAAGCTTAAAAAAATCATGTATCTTTTAAATAATATAAAAAATATCTTCCCACGCACAATACTAAGATCTATCTACTTTGCTCCTTCCCAATCTTTAATCATGTATGGTCTTCTGTCTTGGGAAAGTGCAAGTAATATTTCTCTAGATCCACTAGAAAAGGCACAAAAGGCAACAATCAAACTAATACTTCAAGTAGCATATGATACAGACTCTGAAAAAATTTACAAGATGCTCGACGTTTTGTCAATCAGACAACTCTACGCTAAATCGTCTATTCTTCACCTCTTCAAATTCAAACTTCATATCCCTTTACTTTCTCAGTCCTCATTAACAAGCCGATCTTCAACAAACCAAACACTCAACATCCCGCTAAAGCACACGACCCACGGACAAAGATCCTTTAACTATTATTCTATCAAACTATATAACAGCATGCCACCTTCTTTGAAACAATCTGCTGATTATTCACCAACAAATAAACTAAAAAAACAAATCACAGTCTGGATAAAAGCGAAAGGAACACTATTTTTCCAAAACCTATTTACTCCAAACCAAACTTAAAAATTAACTTCTTAATAACCAATGTACAATAACCATTAAATAAAATAAATATAAAACTTTCTTCTACAACACATTAATACTTGTCACACATAAGCATAAATAAACACGTAAACACCTCAGCTCAGGTTCTCCTAGTGAGGTGTTCACGAAACATACAATACCAATCCACAGTTTCACCTTCGCAAATAATAATAATAATAATAATAACGTAGTATTTATATAGCGCAGTTTTGTGATGTTTCACTTCAAGTGCGCTTAATTATAATAAACTTAAAATTAACCTACAGTGTTCCTTACGAGTCCTTAAAAAATTAATTAAATAATGTGAAATAACGAATATACAAAAATATACAAAGCAATTCCTAAAGAACAATATTAACAACAATAGTGAGTGCTGTTTTGGCACAGGACAATATATAATGATAAACCATCACGGTGCCATTTAACAAGAATCATTTAAACTAAATTATATAGAACAGGAGGCAGTTAACATTTAGAAATAATACAAATTCAGAGTGCACATAAAACTATAGTAAGGAGGTAATCGAAACCAAACAATTACCAGAAACTTGAGGAACATGGCTTATTAAAGTATATTGAAAAGGAGTTAAAATTCATGAAAGGTATGATTTTTTAAATAAGTTTGTTTTTAAAGCTCTTTTGAATTCAGCCAAGTTCTGGATATTAGTAAGAGCTGAGGGAAGTTTGTTCCAAATGAGCGGGCCAGTTACACGAAAAGATCGATCATAGTAAACGGCTCGATTTGACCTAGAAAGTTCGATTAAACGATTAGTAACATCTCGATCTGCTGACCTTAGAGTAAGCTGCCTATCGCTTAAGTTTTGTCGGACACATAGTTCCGATATATAGGCTGGCGCCATTCCTTGCAATGCTTTGAAGGTCATTAAGCAGATCTTGAACTCTATTCTTTCAGGGCATCGAAGCCAATGAAGATCCTTTAGAAGCGGGGTTATACGGCAATACTTAGATTCACCAAAAATCATTCTCGCCGCAGCATTAAAAACGGACTGGATTCTATTGAATTGTTTTTTAGGCAAGCCAGCATACGCACTATTACAATAGTCCATACGTGAGACAACGAACGAATTTATGAGTGACTTTGCTCCATCAGAGGGAAGGCAACGCCCGATTGATTTTATCTGCCTTAGATGGAAAAAGCCTGAACTTACAGATTTTGAAATTTGTGATTCTAGAGAAAGACTATTGTCTATAGTGAAACCTAGAAACTTTATTTCTGTAGAAGGAATTATATCTGTGCCCTGAATATGGATTGGATTAGAGTCGATGAGGGCTTGCCTTCCAGGAGAAGCTATCCAAATAAATTCCGTCTTGGTCGGATTAAGTTTGAGTTTATTGACAGACATCCAACTTGAGACTGTGTTAATGAAACTAACCACCTCGTTTTTAAGGACGTCTTTTTCATCCGGGGAACAAAACTTGAAAATGAAACGATCGTCTGCATAGCCTTGTGATTCAAAGCCAGCTGATTGAATTAGTTTCTCGAAGCGATTCGTATAGAGAATGAAAAGAATGGGACCCAAGACAGAACCCTGGGGAACTCCACATTCTATGGAAGTTTCAGGTGAAGTACAATTATTGAAAATTACTGAGGCTACTCGTCCAGACAGGTATGATTTCATCCATTGGAGAACATCACCTCGAACGCCAAATTCGGTTTCAAGCACATTTAATAAAATACTATGATCTACCGTGTCAAATGCCGCACTCATGTCAAGAACAGATACCAAACCCAACTTACCTGCTTCCATCCCGATGATCAAGTCTGAAATTAACCGCAGAAGAACAGTTTCCGTTGAATGAAACTGTCGATAAGCGGATTGATTTTTGGCAAATAGACCGGCGGAGTTCATGTACCCCACCAATTGTTTGGCAACGATTTTCTCAAGCAGTTTGGAAAGGAATGGTAGATTGGATATTGGCCTGTAATTATCCGTATTGTCAGTATCAAGATTTTGTTTTTTTAGAATCGGAGTTATTATTGATTTCTTGAGTGTTCCCGGTACAAGTGAATTTACTAATGACTTCTGGATAATTGCGGTAATTACAGGCGCTATATCCGGAAGACATTGTTTTAAGAGCCAGGTAGGTATGGGGTCTTGAGTACATTGCTTGTTAGGGCAAGACTTTATAGCACGCGTGACATCTTCTTCCGTTACTGCTGCAAAAGTAGAGAAGTCACCGGAGAGCGGACTTGATGCTGCGATAGAAGGCGATCCTACCACACTGAGGGCCTGAATTTGTTCAACCTTACTTCTGAAGTATGTTGCGAGGCTGTTTGCTTCAAGAGAGGAATCAACCTTATTGTTGCTCTCTCCAGACAGAGTCCTTATGTTTTGCCAAAGTTTTCGAGGGTCCTTTTCTGTCTCAATTTGCTCACACCAAAAGTTAGATTTCTTCTGTGTGACTTCTTCCTTGTAAACTTTTTGCTTGGTAATCCAAAGCTGCCGATTGCTGAAAGTTGGGTTTCGTCTGTAAATCCTCTCAAATTTCCGCATTTCCCTCTTCTTTTGAAGACATTCATCATCGAACCATTTGCTGCAATTCCTAATGCGGCAGACCTTCTCTGTGAAAGGAGCATTTTTATCGAGTAATGCCCGTAGCGTAGAATTATATAGAGTTACTAACTCTTCTGCTTGGCTCTCGTTATACTTTTCCTTATCACAGAGAGGCGACGCTTTCAAATCACTACAAAATGCCTCGAAGTCGAATTCTCTCCAATTTCTGGAGACAACGGATTTGAACTCTAATTTTGGAGGATCGAAGGCAAACTCGGATGTGACGAGACGATGATCCGATAGTCCAATGTCAGTAACATTTAGGCTATTTGGGGGAAACCCTACCCGGGAAATGATTACATCAAGTGTACCCCCCGCGTCATGAGTAGGTGAGTTCACCCACTGGTCGCAGCCGAAGTCACGTAGAATTTTTGTGAATTTTAGGGCCAAGGGATTGGTTTTCTTTTCCAAGTGAATATTTACGTCTCCCAGAATAATAACGTCGCAATTATAGTTAGAGGTGCACTCTAGGAGAGATCTAAATTCATTGAAAAAAATTGCGGTGGCTGCACATGACCCGGGACGGTAGATGGAAATTATCACGAGGGATGCGCCATTAGCAGAAGCCTTGCAGCCGACAAACTCAAAAGTGGTTTATACCTGACGTATCCCAATACTGTCTCCCCCGTGATTCGTAAAATTAATATTACTTGTGTCGGATTTTATCGGCCTTGCAGCTTCATACACCGAGAACCCACTTGACCGAAGGGTTTTGATGGAGTAGGAGTCAGCATTTTCATGCCAAGTCTCCTCGCAAACCTACCATACACCCAACATAATAAAATTGTAAAATATATTATGTAAAAATGTTTTCAAAATTTATCTATTATGTAATAATGTTAATTAATAGGTAAATACTGTAATACATAGAAATAAAAAAAAATAAAATAAAAATAAAAATAAAAATAAAAAAAATAAAAAAAATACATTCGTTTTTTTTTTTATTTAACAACCAAAATATTCACTAGAAATAATTTAATTGACAAAATAACGTTTGTCGGGTCAACTAGTAGTTTATATAAATTTTTAAATGTCTTCTTCCTTAATGAATAATTCATTCCTTAATAAGCAATTGGTATTTCTCTACATCAGAAGGAGGCAACGTAAATAAAGTTTGATCAAACTTGAAACAATGTTAATAATTACAAAAAACACACTTCTTCAAGAAATAAGGCAGGCATGAGGGTTGATAAGATTGCGTTGTGGTTATATAATATTGAGTAGACGAAGGTATCGAATTCAAATACAAATCGCCACAATAACCTTTTTCATTGTGCATTTTTATGGCGTATTAATGTTGTATCCATCAATATTTCCCCTCAGACTAATTTGTTCGCTTTAGGGAATAACTCATATAGGTCTCTTAGAAATCGTTGTGTCTCCCTTACTATCATAATAAAAAAATATGATCTTAACTGTGATAAAAAGCGAAAACACCATGCTTTTCATTCAAATCTGAAGTAAATTCAATTTAAATACAAAATAATGAACTTTATGAAACCTTGTGAAATTTTTATTAATTATCTTTACATGATATGACAAAAAAAGAGGTGAGTATAACGTTTATAATACATTTGTCTAATAAAATGTGGATGTGATTTTTTTTTCGCATCAGTTATTTTAATTAGAAAAAACGTTAGGTGAGCCATTTATAAAACTTTTTCGTGTTTACATTAAAAATGTTTATATTTCGAAAAGTATTTTTTTTTGTTGATTATAAAATTAAAACGCGTATTAAGACATTTTTTAGTTTTCATATACGTTCAGAAATACTCAATTTATTTGAATTGTATTTCAACACGGAAATATTTTGATCTTCTGAAAAAGTTGCCCTCTATCTGAGGGCTCCATAAAGAATAAAACAGTTTGTTAACTGAAATTCGAGCTTTTCTACAAAATTTGATTTAGACGATATGTTGAATATATCGTAGTTCCTGGAATGCTGTGAGAATTTAAACCTCGCCAGACCTAGAGCAACATGAGCAAATAATTCCTTTTAAGAAAATTACCATTTCACGTAGACGTCTGTAGTTCTGGGAATGATGATTAGTTCATACGGGGAATATTGACTGTTTATTTGTATCTGCGAACTTCAATCAGAAGCTCCCTGAAAGCTTTCATTGCTTTGAGTGAGCCAGTGATTTTGTAAGCGCTTCATTATCGCTGATTGCCGCAACGGGGAAGATATTGATTAGTATGTAGTCCGCATTTTATTTCTGCCAAGGAAATATTGATTAAATATAACTGACTTGTATTCAATTTTATTTATATTTACGTTTTACAGATCAAATGACCTAGTTATGTGTGTTGTGTTTAGAATCATTCACTGGAACTTCATTGTTAAAAGTAATACGCTTTGCTGAAATTATACACATGTAAAATACATTCGGAAATTACATGCATTTTTTTAACGTATTTTTCCAGATCTTGACAGAAATAATTTCCCTCAGGGCCTATGATGTGTTTGGGGACGCAGTGTGGAGGGTATTTTTAAGGAAAGATGGGAGTGGAAGTTCTGGGAAGGAAAAGGACATGAGGGGAGGGTAAGAATCCGATGGTCAGTATACGAAGGAGTAGCGGTAAAGAGAGTCCGACTGAAGAAGTCAAAGGGTCTCTCTCATCCAGTTTCTGCCAATTCCGATTTGGTTTTTTAAAATGATGAAATATAAAATTACACTGTGAAAATGCGTTGTTTTGGTCAAAATTTTAAAACTTATATTCGACAAATTTGTGTTCTTACATATTTAATATTTTATTTTTAGATACGGCAAAATTACGTTTTTCAAATAATTACCGTTAACTGACAATAATTTTCAAATTCGCCTCTAAAATCATCTTTAATTTCTTTTATGGCCTACATATTTTGTATTTAAAAAAAAAAAAAACAAAGTAGCATATATAGATGTACTAGATATTTGCACTACCTTTTTATTGAAAAAAAGTTTTCAGTTTGATTCAATGTGTACTTTGCCCCTCAGAAAATCGCCAATATGCACTTTTAATGTCTTTAACGAAATGACATTTTACGAAAACTTTGTATTATTACCGCTTCACAATTAAAGCTCTATAAATGAAATATTTCTGAACGTAGCCGAATAGTAAAAACTGTTTTAGACAGGTTACAAAATAAGCTTTCGAATTATTATATTACAAATAAATATTAACATTTGTAAATATTAAAATTTAGAATGCAAACATTAAAAAAATGTGAAAATGACTCACGTGATGTTTTTATGTGAAAACGGTACTAAAATCACAGATTATGTAAACAACAATACTTATTCTATTGTATAAATGTGTAATAAACACTTTTGTCACCTCACTTTTTTATCATTTCATATAAAAATATTTAATAGAAATTAACAATGTCGGGCGCCCGTAGGAAATTTGGCGGGATAAATTATGTGTCAGACTGCGCGTCTGACAGAATGTATTTCTATAGACAACTTGAATAGAGATGTGCTGCATGATTCACTATCGACCTTTCACTTTTTATTTTACGGATGTAACTAAAATAATAACGGAGTTATAACGGTTTCTATGGAGACACACGCGCTGACGTGTAAACACGCTTATTGTACTTGACTGCTGTCGTATTTTTAACGAATATATCTGCTTACGTTGCGGAGGGGTTTAAATGTAAATGTAAATTTGAAAAAGACCGCGCATCCGTTCCTCTTAAACTTTCCAGTGTACCAATTTTATTGTCTAGCATCCCCAAAGATTCTGTAGAGATTCCCTGGAGATAGTCTTCTGCAGTAAGACAGAAAATAATAGAAGGTTAAATTAGTTTATACGCTGCACTCCAAAACGTTTGCTTTCCATTTACAGCCAGGTCACGTTTGTTATTGTATGTGATGGCAATTTCAAGGGACCGTTGTTCGTGGTTGATACTGCAGTGCTATAACTTCAAGTCTGTTGTAATTAAATGCAGATATTGGATTCAGTTCAGCAGAGCAGAGTTATAGCATTCATGGCACTGCTTTATTTATTAAAAAAAATATATCTATAACGAAACATTGAAAATTGGTAAAACCGTGTTTTCTGCTGAAAATGTGTTGCAATTGCTTTCATATGAGTTTGAACGATATCGACCACCACAACACCGGCATGGTGGTCGAAAAATCCCCAATTTATGTAAACAAAAAAAAATATTATTAAATAAAACTTTCAAAAATATATATAATTAGGTATGGTAAATGCCAGTGTTACCGTAATATTTGAATTATTTATCATTTCTCGGAAGAAATGCTTAGAGCAGGCGGGGGTCGGTTCCGTGCAGGCGCAATTGAAGCAGGCCAAGGCGCCAAAAAGGTAAAGATACAATGAGCCATGGCGCTTATAATACATGTAACACTCTTGAGGTTTTTACTAGTGCAAGCCGTCGCATCGTTTTGAAGTGAAAACTTCTTTAGTACCGTTGTGATTTGAAACTCGATGAAACGAAAAATAGAGACACTAAAAATAAACAAACACATGCATCTGTAGTATTTAGCAAGCGAGAGAATGAGATAATATAATCGTTCTCCTCTTTGTGCGGTGCTTTGTAGCCTCCCCACTCTTGTCTACTTTAGTATTCTAAAGGTTTCACTTCTACCGCGTGTGAATTGCACACTCTGTTTTTTTTTATGATTACTTTCTTTTATTGAATTACTTACTGAAATTAATTAAATTACATAAATTTTAGTAGTTCACGAAAATAACATTTTTTAACAGAAAAATACGTATCAATATTTGAGTTACAGCCACATCATAAACCTCTTAATAATTTTGAAGAGGAACTTCTTTAGCACCGTTGTGATTTAAAACTCCGATGAAACGGAATGATACTAAAAAGAGACAAACACGAAATCTATAGGATTTAGCCTGCGAGAGAATGAGATTCCGCATTGGCCGCTTTGGTTATGAGCTCTATTTTCAAGGTTCCTATTGATTGAGATTGTGTGGGCGATAATTTCACTTCTACCGCGTGTGAACTGCACTCGATTTTTTTACGTTTTTTTATGAACCAGTGTAATCGAAAAAACGTGATTTAAACTTCACCACAGAACACAAAACTCAAAATCAGATGATTAATAATATATCGACTATATTTCAACCACTGTGAGAGAAGTTAAAAGTAAAGGGAGCACCTCTGGAGAGATAATCAAAGTAAACGGTACCATTTATTACAGTTTTAAGCTTATCTTTTACATAGTATAAAATGAAGTCGCTCCCGCTGGTTGTGCGCTTAGATCTTTTAAACTACGTAACGGGTTTTCATGGGGTTTTCACAAATAGATGGAGTGATTCATGAGGAAGGTTTATAGGTATTTAATTTGTTAAGGTTTTGTGTAAATTGGTTGAAATATAAAAATAAAGGGAGCGTGCTGGCAAGCGAGCAGAGGGCAGCGGCATGGCATACGGGTGGTATGGATTTGATTTAACATTTGGCGTTGGTTGTAAAAGTTAGGTAATGGCGTGGCGTTGCGTTTCGTTAGCCACAAGAACGTGTGTCCGAGTATGCTAGTATCATATATAACATACAGGGTGTCCGGGAGTAAAGTACATCAACTTCGGGAGGTGATTCTATATGAAAGTACAAGTAAAAAAGATTTATAACTCTTTTCGAAATTCCAACTTTTAGTGGTAGTTTTAAGGTAAAAAGATAAAATTAGTCCGGCGTGTGTGGTCAGATTTATTATTTTCCGCCGTTACAATACGGGCCAATCACAATCGAGTCGGGCGCCCGGCAGGCTCTCAGCAAGTAAGATCGTACCTCACACTAAGGATTTTTAGTAGGTACGTTATTTTGTATGGGAAAAAAATGTTGGAATTTCGGAAAAAGTTGTTAATATTTTTTACTCCTACCATCATGTAGAATCATCTCCCGAAGTTAATGCACTTTACCCCTGGACACCCTGTATATGTAGAACGCGAGACGAAAGTTCACTCAATTTTGGTATATAAATTTAATGTTATTATTTTCATCATTCCTTTTGGTTTCGAGCTATAAACATTGTACCTTTAAAAATTATTCTTCTACTTATATAGAAGGTACAGATAAAGATACAGTTAATTGTTGTTTGCCATTCTGCATAAATTATGAGAGGTACACAGGCGAAGTGTTGTGTTTGCGTTATGTTCGCCCCGGGGGTGTTGGGGCGAGCCTTGCGCTCGGGGTGCGGTGTCCCGGTACACGGCAGGTGGGGTTGGGGGGGTGGAAACTCATTTTTCTTAGTCAATATTAGTTAACCTGCTTGTCAGGAAGGGGTGAAAGAGAATTATTAATGTTTGCTTTGTTGATCAGGACCAAATACGCAGAGCGCCACTGGGTTTATTGCTACACTAAAAGACTGTACCATTATTATCAAAGTTGTTCTATTTTCGTCTATTTTTAATGATATTCAGCTGTCAACCTTCTAGAACACTCTTTACTATCGAGTCTAGGACGGCAGAACCTATTCGATAATTTATATTTTCGGGTTGTTTCTTTGAAAGTAGGTATACTTAATTATATGTGAAGAAAACCATGTATGACGCTTAGGTGGTTTAACAAGTAGAGTGGCGTATAATGTTTAGTTTAAGTAAATACTTTTTTAAAGTGAAACTTCCTTAGCCCCGTTAGAGTGATTTTAAATTCGAATTCAACGGAAATGACGCAAAACGGCACCTGCGAAGAATCAAACTGCGCTCAAGGCTCCTATTGGTTGAGATATGGAAACGACGATAGGTGTGCGCTCATGACCCGCTTTGTTTTTTACGGGTCGTCGGAATATAATGCATAAGATCGTGCCTCACCGAGCGCATCCCATAGCGCAGCGGTATAGTGCGTCGCAAATCTAGCGGCCAGAGAAATCCAGCGGAAGTAAGTTCGAATCCTACGAAATCCAAAAAAATAAAAAAATTTGTTGTAAATCATTATCCAATCTTCAAACCACTTTAAAATAAACAGACTTTCTAGTTTTACTTCTATCGCGTGTGAATTACACACTCTATTATTTTTTAAATCGTGAATGGCATTGAGACTTATTTAACTTCTTCGGGAAAACCATTTGAACTAAATAAATGTTTTCGTTTTAAAATATAAAGTATTGGTATTAAACAAACTTAACTGTAGTGAAAAAAATTATTGCGAACTATGCTGAGATTCGTAATAAAATTTCGTATATATATAATTACTTACGTATATTCTTATATGTTCTAGATTTCTAGAAAAAAACGAACAGCACACTCGTAAAAAACTTCCAGCGAAATCAAATCATCGTAAACTATAGTTTGCCAGTAAAAGTCTTCAGAGACATGTGATAAATTTCTCACTGTGTTAATCCGGCACAATTCTTTGAGTACCATGCTACGTAGTATTATTTTTATGTACAAAGTCACTTATTTGGTCATCTACAATGTAGCAGAATTTATACACCGGAGTAAAATCCTGCGTGAGTATGCGAGAATATGTCGCCCATCGCGTGTCGTGATATTTACGTTTCTCGATATTTTTTCGGATCACCCTTATTTTACGACTAAAATCTGAATATAAAGCTTGTATCCTTAAGCATTTTGTCGTGAAGAGTGATTTTGAATTGGTAACATATCAAGCAGATAGATTGATATGACAAATATTTTAACAGCTTGTATAGATTGGTGAAATGCTTTTAAAATGAACTATTCGGAATTTAAAGTGCGAGAATACATCGGCAAAAATATTGTCCGTCCGTGTACAGAATCAAAGTAAGACATAACGAGGAAGCGTACCGAGATACGACATAAAATAAATAGATAAATACTCATTCATATCTGAAAATCGTACTAGACTTAAACATGTATTTGTATGCGCCAAACTAAACACTTATTTTGCCCAACACCATTATACACACCAAGGAAAATACTTTAATCAACTATCTAATGAAATCAGAAGCATTATTGGTGAAGTACAATTGTTGAACTCTATCATCAACGGGAAGACTACTCCCCCCTTTCGCGTGAAAGCCACACTAATAATTATATTTGTTTTTCTTCCTACTGATTACATGGATGTTTGTGACTTGTAGTTACTGGTTCATGATTGCGAAGTGATAGTATTAACTGTACATATGTGAAACATGTGACTGTACATATGTGAAATGTATACTCTTCTTCCATCCACAAGCAAATTCTTTTAATGGAAGGTCAGTATAAATTACAAGTTACAAAGTTGTAAATTGTAATATTGTGCACCATTTTTAAGAAAAATAAAAGTAAAATCAAGGCAGTGCCAGGGATACCATTGAACGTTACATGTTTGCTGTTGCTTGTTTACATCACCTGTGGAAGTATCTGAACTTATAACAAACTTAAAGTGAGCTCTTTACAGACGATACAATGAGAAGCAGCTGGAAAATTTCAGGTTGTCCGATATCAATCATTCCTCCTTTATAATATTTATCAAAAACATGTCGCATGTAAAAACATTGAGACATTGGGCAAAAGGACAATTCCCATTAAACTAATCACTTTATAAACATTGCTATAGCTGTTCGTTCAATTCGGAATAAAGATTCCTCCATCGAACTACGGATAGGAGGTTCACCAAACGAGGAAGCAGTGCTATTCAACCGCCCTCAGTGTTGCGGACAAGAATAAACTAGCTGAACTTCCCTGCGTCGCCCAGCTTCATGCAGAGTTTTTAGAAATCAGATGTAAACAGCGACCTTTCTATTATTTTGAAGATTAAGGTTGCAAAATTGCGCAAATCTCGGATTAAAATTCCAGATGTATTGTTGATTATATCTGCATAAACGAGTGTTTACAAAACAACAATTTCTCTGCATTTATTATAAAATTGGGTTATTAGTTATCTTGATTGTAAAAGCTCCGATCCGTTGATATAGTTATTAGTGTAGAATATTTGTAGATTATACAAGACAGGAAGTAAAAAATATTGACAGAAGTCAATTGGTTACATAATAAAATGGTTCCCGGAAACAATTATCCAATATAACGATCGTGGGTACATAAATGCCAAGTGTCATCAATCACTTACATCTATTTTCTGCCTTTCCATATACCTCTCGTAAGAGGATTATATTTCGATTCAATATTGAATGTGGAATATTATATTGGATGAAAGTAATATTGCTATTAAGGGTGTTTTCTAAAAATAAAGTGCGGCAACGATATTGAAGTTAATATACAATTATTCTCAAAATAATGATGCAATTCTTAATAATTCGGAAACTAAATATTTTATATATTTTGACGAGAATGGTACTGAAACATTTTCCAAGGAATTATTAAATGTCATCTTTTGTGACAGTATTAATTATCATTTCTCAAAATTACATTTTTTAATATGTTTCGCATATATATATGAATTTTCTTGGTGGCATCGTCTGTACGAGATAAAAAAGATACTTTTTTCATGTTTTTTTTAACGATTTCGAAATCTGGCCTCGGGCGTTAAACTTTTAACGTGAAATGCCTTTAAAGGCTTTTATGCCACCGTTTTAAAAATTGCCTCTGGGGTACTTCTTAACAAAGAAAAACTTTTATTTTATGCCTCGTGAAATGTTTAGCACAGTTTTGGTTTTAAAAAAGTATTTTAATTTTACCTCGAACTATTTGAAGTTATTTAAGAGATCTTTGTGTTTGGAGTACTTTAGCAAAGTTATCCAATTTACATCGAATTAGTAAATTCTGTCGTTGTGAATGCCGCTCCACTAAATAAATCCTTTCTTTCTCAAATGTCCGCTTCAGTTCTTGGAAACTTTAAATGGGAGCAGATTTTTTATACAAAAATTTTAAAACTTATTTGTAGGATCAGCGGACGACTTAATTGAAAAAAAAAACTTGATTTATCTTGGGGGAAAAGCTTGGGTAATTATTTTCGCATGAACGCATAAATCATGTTTATGTTTAAAATGAAACAATCACATCCACAGTGAAAACGGAAATAAAGACCTGGGATTAAAAGCTTTCAAAAAAGCCGGATGATGTATGACCCATTAAATGGGACGTTGCGTAATATTTAGCCAAAAATTACAACCGTCGTCGGCCTTTGTTGACTGCAACCAAACAAATTATTTGCCGCTGGGGGGAAGCGAACAAGGCCACTTGACGAACCCTTAATGACGTCTTCTGTCTTGAGACTGTGAGTTGTGGCTTGTGACGCAGGTGAAGGTCAACAGACATAATGACTCTTGTGGTACACCCACCACTCAAATGTTTACCAAATAATTTAATGTCTAATCAAATAAGAGAGCGTTGTTTGCTTTTCTTCTTAGCCTTACAGACAAATAGAATCCCATGAGAAATAAATGTTGAATTTACAGTAAGCAATTTGTTTATCTTTAAAGCGCGGATCCTCAAAGTTAAATAAATGACACGGCATAAAATAAAGTTTCGTAATTTTAATCAACAATAACAGACGCAGGAATATTTGAGCATTTTAAAAGCGAAGGCAGCGTTATCTAATTAGTAGTGGTGAAACTTTAAAGGCCTAAACTGATAAAGTCAGGCGTAAAAGTTATCACATTTTATTAATTACCAGCGCCGACCCGTGAAAAACTATGGGATATCATAACTGTAAGTTTTGTGAAGCTGATAGTAAGTTTTTCGTTATTGTTTTTTGGGGTTTTATGCCATGTCGCGCTACCTCCTTCTTCAGCATAAAAAAAACGTATCTGATAAAGTAAAGGTTTATAAAAGATTTGCCTCGGAATCACTGCCTTTCAAAAACATGTACTGTTAGTTTTCTATATAATCCCACAGCCTTAATTATTGTATAAACTAGCAAAAATAGCAAATCGTCACCTTAGTTGGACAAGGTTCTAACTGATTTTTTTAATGACCTTTGAATGCAATACCATTTCTTTTGCTCACCCCCATAACCAAAATAATTTTCAGAGCCATTTTCAGTATTGTATTTCCGTGGATACTCGTGTGTGTTTTCAAAGCTTTCATTTATACAATTACAAGGTTCTAACATTACTTCGAACCTTTTGCAATTGCTATTTTGTTTGTAACTGACAGTTGATCGCTTTTACGAGACGCAGTCCAGTTCGTCACTTTATTTGGACATGGTTCTAGCTTCGCTTTGCCATGTTCTCAGGTATCAAAGTTTGCAAAGACGAATTCTCGTAATCTATTCAACAATTTCTAATTTTGAAGTTCCATCTTGTATAAAGCCACTCGAATAAAGAAATAGTTTTCCCTGCCTGTCCTTTCCCATTCCCGTTTTCGCCTCCGCATCCCTCTCTCCTTTTACCTTCCTCTCCCCCTCCCGCGTTCACCCGTTCCATGAACTCGTCCCTCCTGCGTTCTTTTCGTTCAACACCCCCCTCCCGAATGCCCCTTCCCTTCCACTTCCCCTTCCCCATCGCACTCCCATCGTCGTCCTCCTTTACGCAACCCCCCCCCCCATCCCCTCCATCGTTTCCCCCCCCCCCCACCCAGATTCTCCTCCCCTCAAACTCGCGCGCCATCAATTGAAATTGTTTTATACAAATTTAATAATGCCAAAGCTCACCATTATATTTAGAAACCTTCGCGGGCACGTTTGCACAACAAACCACCAAAGTTTTATGGCAATCGAACGAATGCTGTAGGAACGCATACAGGACAAACAAAGAAACATTAATTTTTAAATTTAAATATTTTAGTTTAACATATAGGGTGTCACAAAAGAAAGTTCATATTAAGTGGATCGATTTTTAAAAAAGTAATGGTTCTATCCAAAAAAATTTCATTAAATACTAAAATACACAATTAAGAATTTATTTCTGAAAAATAATATTGTCCAAATGTAAACCCTCAAGTTCGTGGCATTCATTTAATCGAAGAGTTAAATTTCTTATAACGGCTCGCCAGGTAGGCTTCGTGATGGCTGCCATTTCGTGATGGATATTTTCTTTTAATTGCATCAGGGAAGTCGGATTTTTGGCGTACACTTTAGATTTGAGATAACCCCACAGGAAAAAGTCCATAGGGGTTAGGTTAGGACCACGAGGAGGCCAATTTATGTCACCTCTCTTGGAGATCAACTTATCAGGGAAAATTTCACGAACTCATGGCAGAGACGTATTGGACGTATGCAATGTTGCTCCGTCTTGCTGGAACCATGTTCTTCGTCAGAATCTAAAAGTTTGAATCGTCACGAAAATACTGATAAACACTCTCTACGTTTTGTAGCGTTCTCGATGACCTTGGTCGCCCGGATTTTGGTTTTACCAGCGTTGTACCGATCTCTTCAAACTTTTTGACCCATTTTCGAATGAGAGGAATGCTTGGCGCATCATTGAATTGACGAAAACCTCAAATATTGCAGAATCTTCTACGCGCTACAGTCGCCGAATCACCATTTTTGTAAAACTTACGCGCGGTCGCTCCCGAGAAATGCTTCACAGCTACTAAATCCCCAAGGGCCAGACTACTGATTGACATACCCTCCGCGCCCCTGGGAAGAGTTGCGTTCACACAGAAAGCAAAACAAATATCATCTTTCTTTCTTTATCTTGGAATGGCATTAGGAAAATGTAGTTAGAACCTTATGCAATGAAACATTATTTAGCCCAAGATGGTGCACGTCTAGATAGTTCAAAAATAGTAAGAATACGTTCTAATAATAATAATAATAACGTAGTATTTATATAGCGCAGTTTTGTGATGTTTCACTTCAAGTGCGCTTAATTATAATAAACTTAAAATTAACCTACAGTGTTCCTTACGAGTCCTTAAAAAATTAATTAAATAATGTGAAATAACGAATATACAAAAATATACAAAGCAATTCCTAAAGAACAATATTAACAACAAATAGTGAGTGCTGTTTTGGCACAGGACAATATATAATGATAAACCATCACGGTGCCATTCAACCAGAATCATTTAAACTAAATTATATAGAACAGGAGGCAGTTAACATTTAGAAATAATACAAATTCAGAGTGCACATAAAACTATAGTAAGGAGGTAATCGAAACCAAACAATTACCAGAAACTTGAGGAACATGGCCTATTAAAGTATATTGAAAAGGAGTTAAAATTCATGAAAGGTATGATTTTTTAAATAAGTTTGTTTTTAAAGCTCTTTTGAATTCAGCCAAGTTCTGGATATTAGTAAGAGCTGAGGGAAGTTTGTTCCAAATGAGCGGGCCAGCTACACGAAAAGATCGATCATAGTAAACGGCTCGATTTGACCTAGAAAGTTCGATTAAACGATTAGTAACATCTCGATCTGCTGACCTTAGAGTAAGCTGCCTATCGCTTAAGTTTTGTCGGACACATAGTTCCGATATATAGGCTGGCGCCATTCCTTGCAATGCTTTGAAGGTCATTAAGCAGATCTTGAACTCTATTCTTTCAGGGCATCGAAGCCAATGAAGATCCTTTAGAAGCGGGGTTATACGGCAATACTTAGATTCACCAAAAATCATTCTCGCCGCAGCATTAAAAACGGACTGGATTCTATTGAATTGTTT
Organism: Limnephilus rhombicus; assembly: GCA_929108145.2. Classification (NCBI taxonomy): domain Eukaryota; kingdom Metazoa; phylum Arthropoda; class Insecta; order Trichoptera; family Limnephilidae; genus Limnephilus; species Limnephilus rhombicus. Next base: position 11,981,662 of record OV815272.1, on the reverse strand, counting down.
TTTAGGCAAGCCAGCATACGCACTATTACAATAGTCCATACGTGAGACAACGAACGAATTTATGAGTGACTTTGCTACATCAGAGGGAAGGCAACGCCTGATTGATTTTATCTGCCTTAGATGGAAAAAGCCTGAACTTACAGATTTTGAAATTTGTGATTCTAGAGAAAGACTATTGTCTATAGTGAAACCTAGAAACTTTATTTCTGTAGAAGGAATTATATCTGTGCCCTGAATATGGATTGGATTAGAGTCGATGAGGGCTTGCCTTCCAGGAGAAGCTATCCAAATAAATTCCGTCTTGGTCGGATTAAGTTTGAGTTTATTGACAGACATCCAACTTGAGACTGTGTTAATGAAACTAACCACCTCGTTTTTAAGGACGTCTTTTTCATCCGGGGAACAAAACTTGAAAATGAAACGATCGTCTGCATAGCCTTGTGATTCAAAGCCAGCTGATTGAATTAGTTTCTCGAGGCGATTCGTATAGAGAATGAAAAGAATGGGACCCAAGACAGAACCCTGGGGAACTCCACATTCTATGGGAGTTTCAGGTGAAGTACAATTATTGAAAATTACTGAGGCTACTCGTCCAGACAGGTATGATTTCATCCATTGGAGAACATCACCTCGAACGCCAAATTCGGTTTCAAGCACATTTAATAAAATACTATGATCTACCGTGTCAAATGCCGCACTCATGTCAAGAACAGATACCAAACCCAACTTACCTGCTTCCATCCCGATGATCAAGTCTGAAATTAACCGCAGAAGAACAGTTTCCGTTGAATGAAACTGTCGATAAGCGGATTGATTTTTGGCAAATAGACCGGCGGAGTTCAAGTACCCCACCAATTGTTTGGCAACGATTTTCTCAAGCAGTTTAGAAAGGAATGGTAGATTGGATATTGGCCTGTAATTATCCGTATTGTCACTATCAAGATTTTGTTTTTTTAGAATCGGAGTTATTATTGATTTCTTGAGTGTTCCCGGTACAAGTGAATTTACTAATGACTTCTGGATAATTGCGGTAATTACAGGCGCTATATCCGGAAGACATTGTTTTAAGAGCCAGGTAGGTATGGGGTCTTGAGTACATTGCTTGTTAGGGCAAGACTTTATAGCACGCGTGACATCTTCTTCCGTTACTGCTGCAAAAGTAGAGAAGTCACCGGAGAGCGGACTTGATGCTGCGATAGAAGACGATCCTACCACACTGAGGGCCTGAATTTGTTCAACCTTACTTCTGAAGTATGTTGCGAGGCTGTTTGCTTCAAGTATGTTGTTCGTTCTATTGAAATATTTTCCGTTAAAATATGAAATACTAAAATACTTTACACAAAAATCTACCTAAAATCACAAATCGGTAAATAGATGAAGAGAAGTCTTATTATTAATTTATTGATTGTTGGAATTCCTAAAATATTCGTTAATATGTGACCACTCTCCTTCTCTCCTCTTCATCCAGAAAAAAATAACCGCGCAATTAACTCCATGCCCGCAACTGAATTCCAAATCACCCCCTACCCCGATGCTGGAAGTGGCATTTTCTCGTAGTTTTATTATAATACGCCATCCAGTTCCCTACATATTCATTGGAGAGTGCAAAGTTCCTACACAACATAACGAAGACATCCCGAGCCATGCCATCGCGGCGTTTCATGGCCCTAAGCCAAGAACTTGACGGTGTTTTTCCCGTTAGGAGGGAGCATTATTTTTAAAAACATTTTATCCGGTTTAAGAAATCTGTGTCATTTATGTTGCAGATATGAGATTTCGTAATAGCTTTTGCCAACTCTGATAATAAAATACACTTATCAAAATGGTCCCTGATTGTACTTTCTCAGCAGAAGTTAGTTTTGTAATTTTGTTGCTGAACGCTTTTGTAGAATTGTTTTTTTTTTATGGCATCTTGAATATTAATATTTTTATTTGTTACAACTTGTATGTGAAATTAGCGTAACGCATTTTAAAATATTTTAATTAAGATATTATTGGAAGTGGAAATTAACCCACTTCCAAACAAGCTGATACTCGACAGATAGATTCTTTGTCGATGGCAATTCATTATATCAATTTCAGCGGCACTCATGCACACACGCATTTCTCTGTAACCGACTGCAATTTCAAGAGATGGTGCCATGGTGCCCTTTAATGCATAGGACTACGGCGGAAAATCAAAATGGTTTCATACATAATAAAGATACATGTATTATAGTAAAAAGAAAAACTTTGTTTACACGGGTTGATTTTTTAACAATCTAGTTTAAATACCCGGCTTTGTCCGCGGTTCAACACAAATTTTCTCTTATTCAACCATTGAAAAATACATAAAATATCGTATAAACAAATTGACTTTGGTATTTTCTTAATCTTTACAGATTAAGGTTAATTGTGCCCATTAAATCATGACAGAAATGACATTAAAAATAACTGGCACAATAAATAGTGCAAACTACATTATGACAGAGCTCACCGTCCAACAGATTTTGTTGCTGCTAAGAAAATAGTAATAATTAATTTAGCGCCGATTTCTTTTTTTTCTATCGCTTTACTAATATAAACTTACAACAACATAAAATGCCACAAGTCTTATCGATTGCTTAGCCTTTAAAAATTCATTCGGAGCCCTGAACTTCTCGTTTATTTGAAAGGTGGTACAAAATAGGTCAAACATTATTGATTATTTTACAATTTTACTCTACTCGGCCGTCTTGGCTAGCTATGAGTGTTTATATACATTTGTTGGGCTATCACCGAAACATATAAAAATGAAACGATGAACATCTTTTGTGTCCAAAAGAGCTACATGGAAATAAGTGCGTATTCCTAATTCCCACTTGACGTTTCACGCAGTAGACATTTAGAAGCTATTTGCAAAGTTGTGCAGAAATAATCCACTTGAAAAGGAGTTCTCTGGACATGATATATTTATATTTATACTCAGGTTGATGATGCAGTTTTTTTACGCGAGCACCACACAGTAGTTCGAGAATAAAAAAAACATCCGTCAAGGCCTGTGTCATCTTAAGGGAATCTGTGTGAGGCCGTGGCGGTCCGTGAATTTTCATTCAGCTAGAGATTGAAAAATACGATGTTATCGATGTTGTTGCAGCTGAAAATCAATATTATTTTATTTTCAAAATTTCTGTATTTTGTATGAAGATTTTCAGGGTTTTTACAGTTTGGGAAAGCGCCGCATCCACATTTCAATACGTCAACATACATAAATTTTACTTGATTAATTTGTATTATTTCACAATTAATTCATTTAAAATAATATATAGTATATTTGCGGCATGTTCCAGAGTGGAAGATACTATAGTATCGCCCTGGTGTAAGACCACCATTCAGAATTTAAACGTTGCTTGAAAATGGCTTTAGCTGTGTTTGGTGACCAGATCTGAATAGCCAGGTACTTCCCAACCTTCCTCTTCCCCACCTCCTTCCCCTCCCCACTACCTTCAGCCTCACAACATACCCCAATTGGGGATGCCATAGTCTCACTGGCTCCAGACGGGAGCAGTTGAGATTCTTGTGCGGTATTCACTGTAAAAAAAAAAAAATTGAAATTAACAAAATAAATTAATATTCGTTTCCATCAATAAGGTCGTATTTTTAATCTTAGCACTCTAGCCCACTGAAACTCACGAACCGCTACTGGTGTGAGGATCTTTTAGGAAAAAGAAGGAGAGGAAGTTCTAGAAAGGAAAGGGGTATTTTATTTTATTTATTTTAGGGAAAGTTTACAGCAAATCTGAAATTACACAATAATACGATAATAAGATAATTAATTAAGCCAATTATGAACTTCCCACTGATGATGGTGAATGATAGAGTGTGACATTATAAGGGGGTTTTCTTAATTAATTATTTTTTAGTTACAATATATGAGGGGGGGAGTGGGGAGGAGGAACATAGGAATAGGATTTAGAGGGAAAGGACGGGAATATATAGGGATTGAACTTTCTAGTTTGAGGGGTGGTTAAGAATCTGAGGGGTCAATGTATCCAGAATTGATGTATGTATGGGATATTCCATCCCTCCCACTGCGGGGCAAGGCGAGAGAGGCAAGGCAAGTTAGGTCTCCCTCAATAAGTCTCTCCCGATCCGGTTTGCCATGCAGTAGGTGAGCAAACACATTCGCCGCCAAGACCCAGACAAACTCGCCCCATGAACCCGGGCACCTGCTAAATAACGTTCGAAAAGTAGTACGGAACAATATTTTTTTCTAAATGGTGACGTCTAGTGAAAATATTGCTTGCGATTTTATAGTAGTTAAATTTGCATATGATCTTGCTCTAAATATTTTGTACTTCTGACCCCATATTTCAGAAGAAATCTTGAAAATATTATTTATATTATATTGTACCTCTTTGACGTATCCGTATAACATTCAACACACTACACGGTGTAGACATTTTCAACTGCACGTTGAAAATATATAAAATATCAAATGATCTACATCTATCTCTTAACGCATACATTATACTCATTGAATTTAATGTTTCAAAGATCTAATCTTGTCTGATTACGTCTAAAAGGGATCGAAATGAAAATCTAGTCTCTTTCAACGGTAGCAATCTTCCGAACAGGCCCTCCATTGATATGCTTGGTATAACCCTAAGTGACCAGCTCGGGTATGGGGGCTCCATCGAAGTAAAGTTGGCCTCCCAAAAACTGGGCGTACTGTACAGGGCCCGCAGATACTTTAATAGTACACAACTGCTAACCCTGTATAAATCACAAGTGCGCCCGGCAGTTGAATTTGGCAGCCACCTCTGGTCTGGAGCTCCAAAATACCTGAAAAATACCCTCGACTCTGTGCAGAAACGGGCGGTCCGTTTGATAGATTCTCCCATCTTAACTGACGGATTGCAATCTTTAGAGCACAGGTGTCGGTTGGGAATGCTATCCTTGTTCTACCGGTATTACAATGGAAGATGCTCCGAGGAACTAGAGTCATTGATCCCTCCGGCACCGGTGCAGAGTCGGGAAATACTCCAAACGCGTGCCCAACATTTGCACACGGTTGACATTTGTCACATGAGTACGGGTCGTTTCTTCGACTCGTTCTTGTGTTCAACAGCTCGGCTGTGGAATGATTTGCCGGCCTCTGTGTTTACTCCTTCCTACAACATTGGTCTCTCCAAGACCAATGTTCATTCCTTCCTCTCCTCAAAAAGACCCTCCACACAGCATCCCAGATGACATAGGCCCTGAGGGAAATTATTTTCCTCAGGGTCTCCTGTGTGGAGTAAATGTAAAAAAAAGAAAAAATTATAATATACACATACTCATTTTTACAGCCTTACTAAAAAAACCACAGCACGCTCGATAACCCGTGTTATTGCAATAACATAAATAAACCCCGTGTACACTAAAACACGTTTTATTGCCAATAACCTTTCCTACGTGATCACGCTGTTAAAATGCATTGAAGATCTGACAACGTTGTATATGGTTTTAATTTACTAGGAAAGAATGTTGTTTTTAATTCTTCTCCGCCAGGGGCATTATTGGTGCGCTTGTGCATTAATTCTCAACGGCCCGCGATGAAAAGACAGCCCGGTGTCTTTATGGCGGAATGTCAAAAAAAAATGTTAGTACCTAAATGTTGTGATTTTACTTAATAATTTCTATTAAAGTGACGAATTTACTCTTCTATTCACATAATTGATATATTTACCATGTTATTTGTGTGGTTTACATCAGTTTAATCAAGTTATTGTACAAACGCCGTACTTTCAAAGTTGAACTGTCAGAATATTATTTTATACGTTACTTAAAAGATAAAATTTATATTTTAAGATCTTTATTTCAAGAGAACTTCTTAAAAGTGATATTTTTTAATAATATTAATATCTAATACAAGTGTTCGTAAACCTATCAAACAAAGTAACGTCTTTAGAGATGCAAGAAATCTGTTTGAAATGTCGTTATTATTTCTAAGATATTTTTTTGACAATAAAAAAACTTTGAAATTTTGAATTATTTTTTTATTGTATGCACGAGGAAAAAGTGAAGTGATAGTTTCCTTCCAAATTTATTACATAAAAGGACTGTTTTTCAAAATTTGATTTTTTTTTTATTTTCTCTACATTTTGATCAAAAATGTTTGGGTAAGAATTTTTTTCCATTTTTTTCCGAGGTTGGATCTTAAAATATGGCAGTTTTTGAAAACTAAAGTGTATTTTAAATAAACAAATCTAAAAGGTAATTTTATCTAGTTTTCATAAATGGTATTTGTTTTTACGACACCTTGAAAAATAAGAAATATATAGAACATTCAAAATACTTTCAAATTTCGTTGGACGTCATTAATAAAACAGAGATAAACTACCCTCTCAGGCCGTGTAAACCAAGTGTATTTTTTTCCATGAACAATTTTTTTTAATTAGTAATGTTTTCACATCCGCGGCCGTTTGTCAATTGAATAAAATTTTCTCTGCGGTTTTTAGTAAGGCTGTTAGTGTTTTCGCTGTTATTATTGTTTATTAGTTCTGTTTATTTTTTCGTTTGGTTTTTATTTACATTGTAGTATACATCATCATACATCAATCAAATGTCGACGATTACGTACATACCTCCAATTTTTTATATAGATAGATAATCAATGGAACTTAATGTATTTATCATACATTCTGTTACGGTGTAATTAACTTATGAATTGATGTGATCCTGGTTCTTAAATAAATAAAAAATTAAATTTATAAAACCCATTGACACGAAATTCTGAATAGTACGTACTTAAAGATAATTTTAAGATTCCGTTTATTGTGCCGGGATCTTGGAATCCATAAGTGCCGCGCGGCAGTCTCAAGTCCTTTCAAGTCGTCTGTCGCGGGCTTCCAGTACCAGAGTAGAGCTGGAACTGCTCGGTGTGAAATAGAAGACGAAGAAGATACTTAGAAAAGCGTTTAGTCTAAGCTTTAGGAGTGTGAAGGTCGTAGACAAAACTTTTGAAGCATCGTTTGATCTACGAGAAGGTGACATTATGCTTAAATATTTATTGCTGGTAGGTACTTGGAGATAGTTCAAATGAATTTAGATTTTTTTTGTTGTTTTTGTTGAAATAAATAAAGTCGATAAAAAAGGAAAATCGTCTTGGTTGCTTATTTTAACTTGCTTTTGATGATTGAAAAGTGTGTTTTTTCGGAATTTTCAATGAAATGAAATACGTGAACATATTTATTGGATGCTATATTTCTTAAATTCAAAAACAGTAAAATGCAGAAACGTAACTTTAAACAGCCCCATAAAAATAAAATACAGAATGTGCAATTCACATGCGATAGAAGTGAAACCTTCAAATAACTAAAATAGACCAGAGTTGGGAAGGCTACTAAGCCCCGCGCAAAGAGGAGACCGATAGGCTACGAAGCACCGCACAAAGAGGAGACTGATTACACGAAATCATTCTCTCGAAGGTTAAATCCTATAGATGTATACACGTGTTTGTCTCTTTTTAGTGAGTTCCTAATCACACGGTGCTAAAGAAGTTATCACTTCAACAACAAAATCGCACACCCGACATTGTTCTTCGGGACCGTCGAGATATTCCTGAATAATAATTATTATTATTCGTTAGAAAACATCATTTCTTAAACCTCTGATCACTGGAAGAAATGGTTCCCTACACCTTTCCTTCGAATTTTTAATGTGAATACCGCGTAAGAGTCCTATCTGCTCTCAATCATCTGGAGCCAGTGAGAACATGGCATCCCATGTTGGGGTATGTTGTAAAGTTGAACGTAGTGAGGAGGGGAGGGATACGAGGAAGTGGAAGGTGGGGAAGTACCTGGCTATTCAGATTTTGACGTTTGACAATCTTGGAAATCACTAGCAGATCAGATATGCTCCAGATCAACCAATTTGTTTTGTTTGAATCAACTCTGATCACGCAAGAACAATTACAATAATATTAATAATATACAATAATAATAATATACAAATAATAATATACAAATAATAATATACAAATATGCAGGAGGTGGTAGCCTACCCGCTCTCCATTATTATACATATATTCGAAGATGTGCGGACCAAACTACACAAAAATTACGCTTATTTGCCGCGAATACCTGTTACAAATTTAATTGACAAATATCATCTTCTTATATATAAAAATGAATCGCTGAATGTATTGCTAAGCGCAAATCTCGAGATCAGCTGAAACGATTTCGCTAATTCTTTTTTTAGAATATTCCTTGAAGTACGATGATGGTTCTAAAAAAATTAAGAAAATTGCGCAGAAAATTGGATAATTTCAGAAAACCTAACGACTATCGCACGTTTGACAGTTGGCGTGTTTGAGAATGATATTTTGCAAAACAATGATTATTAAATCAGGATTCTATTTTTGAAAGTCTTTAAGTTGATAAATTTATTTAAAGTAGGTACACCCCTAATAGTTTGAATCGAATCAAGAATTTATGATATTTTAAATAGGTACCTATGCTAGGTACCAAATTTAATATACATGAAAAATGGAAATTTAAATAAAAATTGTAAGCGCGGGCTGTTTAAAAACTGAATGTACTGGGATTGAATATATGGAACGCGCGAGGAGGGTTGGCGGGACAAGGGTGTGGGGCGGGAAAGGGAAGAGGGAAGGCGGGGAAGGTGGAAGGGGAACGCGGGAGGGGAAGGGGACGTGTGAGGGGTAGGGGAACTCGGGAAGGGGGTTCGCGGGATGGGGGAAGGGGGGGGAGTGGAGTGGAGAGAGGGAAGGTGGATGTGACGGAGTGGGAACGCGAGAGGGGAAGAGGAGCAGGAGAAAAAGTGGAGGTGGAAGGGGGACGGGACTAATGGGAAAGGACACTCAGGGAGAAACAATTTCTTTATTAAATGGCATAGCAACGCATGCCGGGACCAGCTAGTAGAATATAATTTTAGAATGTATTCACAAGATTTTAGAAACACAATAATTACTCAATATAAATAAAAAGGGAGTTAAAATACTTTTCATGGCTCTTTTCCAGGAAATATTATAAAATAGAGCTCACGTAAAATTCTCTTTGAGATACTTTTCTCCGCGTATGAATCAGTTATCTTTGAAGATTTAAACTACGAGGGTACGTAATATTACACACAAAACTTTCGCACATCATTTTTGTTTTTTTTTTATATAATTATAAAATACCCGGCTTTCCTCCAGAAATTTACTTAATTTTCTCGAAGAAAAATTTAGCTCAATGGAAATGGTTAAGTTGACAGTGAAAATTCCAGGTAAGGCCAATCAATAAATTTGCCATCTAACGCCTTTGAAGTTGAATCGGAAACCAACATGGGAAACTTTACCGTTGGGATTTTTTTATGCATGATAATAAAGAGGTTTATGTCTATTGACATTAAATAAAATTTTGATATCTATTGAGACATTTTTAACACTTTTTTAGGCGTACCCAGTTAGTACTTTTCATTAGGGGAAAAAAGTCTAAGGTTATGAAAAACAGTTTTCTGTTTTCTACGAAAAGATAAAAAGGCTTTCAATGTCTGGAAACAACTTTCAGCTTGTTAAAAAGATAAATTCTCGTTTCTGAAGAAATTTTTGAAAGAACGTTTTAAGAACATCTACACAAAAATTAGACACCCATCCAAAGGAAAAAAAGATACGGCTTAATCTTTCGACCACTTGAGTAGCGAGGAATGAGTAGGACAGAAGTTGGCAGTAGGTAGCAAAGTAGGAAGGCGCTCGCGTCAATGCCGGCGCGGCGTCGCGAGCAAAGCCAGGCGTCCCGGCGCTTGTCACCAGAAAGGTTACGTGTCGCTCTCGAGTCTTTCCCCTACTTCAACGTTCTAGTTTTTCAAAACATTTGCCCTGAATACTGAAAACACTTTGTCAGCATCTTCAAAGTTTAAAAAGTGTCTTCCATTACAGGAATTTCTGTCAAAGCTAATTATTGTTTGTGAATTTTTCGTTTTAAAATGAAGAAAACATTTTAAATTAAATATTTTTGTGTTTTCTTTTCTAGAATTAGAAAATGCTCGTACTAGCATAGACTCGTGAAAAATCACGGATTATTATAATTGTAGGCTTTATGAATCTCATTCGCTTTCATAAACAAATATTAACCAATTGGAGAGACCTCAAAAATGGCATAATATCAGTAGTAATGGAGGATAAAACAGGAGATGTAAATGAATGACCTGCCAAGTAAATCTGTTATAAATTTAAACAAAATATATGCACATCTAATATGAAAAAAATTATTATTAAAATAATGTTGGTATCTGGTTTATCGCTTGTATGATATTATTTATATTTATCAGTTCCAATTTTGAATATTACAAGTCTTAATTGTTCTTAAAAACATTTACGCATTACTCAAGAATAAAATTTTAAATCATTGATGTACCCTTGCACCGACAACTGAAATCAGTACGGTAAATTATTGATTATAATCTTGTTTGGTGCTTGTAAAAATGCATAGAAGTTATTTTTTTATATACCTACATCTATTTAAATAATGCACATTCCGACTTCCCGACATCCGATCGTGTTGAAACTCGACAGATAATTGTCGATGACAATTCATGTTATCAATATTCACTGCTCATGTACACATAAACGCACACACTTTTCATACGCAAAAACTTTGTTTTTATTACGAGTAAATATTTTGCACACTTACCGCAACTGTTAACCCATGATAAATAAAAGTGGTAATAAAAAAAATCTAATATAATGTGAGACTCTACTATTATTTGGAAGACGGGTATGGGTACCAACGCCCCGGGAACCATTTATTGGGTAACCAACGCCTCTGCCATAGGTCATCCCTAATGACATAGCATGGGTGCCCAGGTTCATGGGTTGAGTTTTACCCGGGTCTTGGCGGCGGATGCGTCTGGCAGGACGCATCGAGAGAGAATTGTTGAGGGAGACTTAGCAGGGGTGCCCAGGTTTATGGGGTGAGGTTTGTCGGGGTCTTGGTGGCGGATGCGTCTGCCCACCAACTGCATGGCAAGCAGGGAGTCCCTTTGAATTGTCCAGCCGTACTCTCTCGAAACATTGCCTTGCATCGCAGTGGGAGAGATGAATTCATACGTGCGTCACTCCTGGACACACTGACCCCCAGATTCTACCCACCCCTAACATCCTTTTCCTTCCCAGAACTTTCTCTCATTCCTTTCATTCATTCCTAAAAAGACCTTCCACATGGCATCCCCAAAGATGACATAGGCTGAGGGGGATTATTTTCCTCGTGGCCTCCTATGTGGACGTGGAGCTAATATTAAAAAAATTAAACCAGGGAGTTTTTTACTTATAAAAAAATGTTAAAAACAATATTAGTATATAAGTAGCTACATTAATTAAAAATTCACAGTACATTATTGATTTGTGTTTTGATACAAATTTAATGATTTTTTTTTAACAGAACTTTTTCACAATTTATTGAAAACTGTGCATAAAAATAATTGTTCTCTGAAATAACGAGGACTGATTCTCTGAACAGGTGACCTCCTACACAATTATTGTTCCTACAGAACCTTCGTGATAATACAGTTCAGTGCCAGCCATGCCATTCATATCATTCTTTAGAAATGTGAATGAAAGGGTATCATCCAAATTCGTATAATATGACCTTGTGTTGAGGATAAAGCATGTCACGTCGCTTCATCGTGAATAGAATTCATAAATATTGTGAACTTTATTGTTAGATTTTATCTCATAGAAAATTGTTCTGTCAGAAATTAAGTCACTTATTGGAAAAGTTTTATGTGCTTTAGAGGGGAATTTGAGATATCAAAGGCAGAGAATTTTATTATTTTTTATAAAGAAGACTTAGAAGAAAAAAATCCTTTTACTTACTGGAAGCAGATGCCATTGTGCCTGTAAGCTGTAAGGGTCTGCTAGGGTCGAAAATATTTAGCAAAAGAACCAAAATGATCAGTTAAAAAACGAAAATCAGACCATTTTACGATTGTGAGACGTAAAGCAGTAAAATCCTATAAATATAATCCTTTGGACCAATGCTAAAAACTTATCTTACAAGATTTAGTTGAATCATGAACTTGAAAACCTCATATTATATATATGTTATTGTGAGGTTCTGTAAATCCCAAGGTCTGCGATGGGCTGAAAATGGGGAAAAATTCCGGATGATAGTTCGCTAAATGTCTTGACCGTGTGGGTGCGCCAGTAGAAATGAACCCGAGGCGGACTGAGGAAGAGGTGGCTTAACTGTATGGAGGGAGATTAGAGCAGGGCGAGAAGGACTGAAGACTGGAAGCGAATGGATAGGGACCGCAGCCAGTGGAAAATAGTTTTGGAGGAGGCCAATCCCACCCTGGGTTGTAGTGCCATAAAGAATATGATAGAAAACTATCTACCATGTTGTATTTTATTAGGAATGTAATTTATTAAACGTCTCTGCGTATGGTGCATACATTCTGAAATAAATTCTTAATAATGATACATTATTTGATAACGACAAATATCTATGTAGATATACGTTTACCGATTCAACACAAAATGATATGATTTTAGATTTTCAGGGCCACAAGTATTTTTGTTATTTGTTTTTGTGGTGTTACGCCGTGTTGCGCTACCTCCTTCTTTAGCCAATATTTCGGACAGCGTTACAGTGTCCATCATCGGGGCAGATGTGCCTCCTCACATCTGCCCTGATTATGGACTGAAGGAGGTTGGCTAAAAGAGGAGGTAGCGCAACACGGCTTAATATTAATAATAAGCCGTGTTGCGCTACCTCCTCTTTTAGCCAACCTCCTTCAGTCCATAATCAGGGCAGATGTGAGGAGGCACATCTGCCCCGATGATGGACACTGTAACGCTGTCCGAAATTGGCAACATTACAAATAAAAAAGTACATGCTCATGTAGATTACAATTAGGTTACATCAGTACAAAAAAATTAACAAATAGTAAGTAATGTAAGAACGGTTACACGGAGGTAGTATACTTATACGATATTTTTAGTTGTGCAAAGCCTGCCTCACTAGGTGAACCTGTATTGAGGCAGAATTTTTTGTAAATTGTTTCTCACAATTTTATCTTTGGTTTTTTATAAATGTATAACGTAGGTTTCTATACAGCAAAAACTTAATTTTAGTTTACATCATTTTTTGCATATACACAATACAAAAACTGCAAGGTTATTTTTACAATAACAACTGTCAATGACAGGGCGTTTGGATGAGGGTATAGGCTCGGTCATTAAAATTTATCCATATTTTAACATATTTTTTAAACTCTTCCTGTGTTTGACTCTGTTTGATGTTTTCTGGGAGAATGTTGAATATTTTCGTGGCAAAGTATCTAAACAATATAAAACCCCAAAAACAAATAACAAAAAAAAACTACCTTAAATATATAAAATTTCATACAAACATGACATGAAGTGACGACCGTGTGGCTGTCTCGTAGTCTGAAGGAGACGCCATAATAGAATTAGAAGGAATAACTACATATTTTTATTTTTTTACATGAGCTCCACACAGGACCTATGTCACCTTTAGGGTTGCTGTGTGGAGGGTTTTTTAAGAAAAGGAAGGAAGAGGGTTTAAGGGGTGGGAGGGAATTTGGGGTTCAGTGTGTCCTGGTCATCCGCCTCCAAGACCTAGACAAACCTCACCCCGTGAACCCGGGCACCCCTGCTAAATCACCAAACGTAGTGAACCACTTGGGGTGACCTATGGCAGAGGTGTTGGTTTTCTAATAAAGGTTCCCGGGGCGACGGTACCCATTCCCGCCTCCCAACTATGAAATTATTAGTGTCCGACCGAAACAGGACTTTCCACCGAAACCGAAACCGAATCTTCGGTGTCTGTCTCAGTTTCGACCGAAACCGAAACCGAAACTTTTTTAGAAATGTGAAAAATCGATTTTTTACTGTTATTTGGCTTATCTTTAACCCTTATTCAGACAAATAACACGTGTTAAAATAAATAAATTTAAAAAAAAAAACAATAATTGAAATATGTGAAAAAATATTTTTTTTAAATAACTTCTATAAAACAAACAAAACTTATAAAAAATAACAAAACATGTTAACAATTTCTTGGAACAAAATTTGTCAATATTTATTAATCAACACTTCATTATAAAGAAAGGACCTCATTAATTGAGTATTTTAATTTTTATTGCGTTTACAATCACAAAATTCTTTTCATACGTGTTAAATGAAATAAAAAACAAGAATTGACGTGATTAATTGAATATTTTGCTGATGATGGCGGGTGATATACGAGCCACGAACTCACCCGAAGTCAGCCGAACGAGAAGTTCCAAGAAGTAGTTAACATGGTTTGTTATTTTTATAAATTTTGTTTGTTTTATAGAAGTAATATAAAAAAATATTATTTTTTCACGTACTTCAATTATTGTTTTTTTTTTATTTTTATTTATTTAATTTAATACGTGTTTACTGTTTGAATAATTGTAAAAAATAAACCTAATAACAGTAAATAATCGATTTTTAACACGTCTGAATAGTTTCTGTTTCTCCTTCGGCCGGTCACTAGAAATTATATAAATATTTTTGTTTTATTTTACGTATATATTGTTATTTACTTTTACTTATCATTTGTCTAATTTCTTTTGGTTATTTCGCAACACGGATATATAGAGAAGTTTAATGTGTGTTGTGTTTAATACGTTGTGTTGTGTTAAATACTACAGTCTACTGACTATTTTTACGCCATCCCCACGTGCAGTATAAAAATATAACTTTATAAAGGAATTAAACGAATATTACACGTAAAATATTTTCTATATACTTCACAATTTATTAATTAAGTTATCACTTGGCGAGAATCGTTTACTCAGAAACATAAAAATCCATAATAAATCAGATTTTTTTAACTTTTCGTAATCAACATTGTGTTATTATTTTGATAGTCACCTTGTATCAATCAAAAATTGTTATTCTTACTTATTAAAACATTACGTCCGTCCAGTGTATTTTCGGTAAACTATTCTGCCATCTCATCTCCTTGATCGAGTTTGGGAACAAAGGGTTGATTTTTTATTGATAATGTTCAGATTACATTATCGTTTATTTTTTGCCCTGCTACGGATATCCCTTAGAAATGTGCCTTTTTATTCAGTTTTTATGATGCCGAAAATATATCAAAACGTGATATCTTAATTTTTCACTCTTCTTGCAATAAAATCTAAGTAATGTATCTAAGTAAATAAATAAATATTAAGTATACTCTTATTTAAAATTCGTTTTTTATTGTAAGCTTTCACCAAAGTTGTACTTAGTGCAGGGGGTAAATAGTTATAGAGGATCAAAATTTTTTTTTTCATAAATCGATAGTAGAACAACTATTAACTATTCAAAAATATATTCTGAAAATTTAAAACTTAAATTCCACGCAGTTTAAAAGTCATAAGCGTTTAAGTGAGTGACCCTCGGTCACTCGGTGAACTGCTACCCTCATTTTCAAACGCGTTTTTCTCGAAACTCCTTTTTTCAAAATTGTGTAACCTATAGGTTCTACAGTTTTTGATCAATCGTTATCACATAGTATATTTTTATAAATACGCTCTATTTGAATCCTAAACAAAATCATTATTTTAACTATGTTTTATTGAAAAAACGTTAAAAAGAATGTTAAAAAATCATGATATATATTCACATTCCTCAAAAAATATTATTTTTCGATTTTTTTGTGAGGAGAATAGAAGAAAAATTTACAAAAGTAAATCTTTTTGAAAAATTCCTTTCATTTGAAAATTGTGACCTCCAGGAGTTACACAAATTGCAAACCCGGATGGCGACTTACAATGCGCGGCAGCTGAAATCTCCGTATACTCTTGAATATAAGCGTAAAATGACCCCAAGATATAAATATATATATATATATATATTCCTTATGTGTTAAAAAAATTCATGAAAATCACTAAAAATACGCCACCTACACCTATTTCCTCCTTTAATCCTGAGGCCTTGCGTTCGGTCTGTGTATGGTAGAATTCTAGTATAGTCTATTGATCGTTTGTTCTGGTCCCGTGAACACAATCACTAGGGACGTAATATTTTCCCAATTTTCACAATCATCATTTTGAAAATCACTCGCTTGCCAACTGGTCGCGTCTGGATACCGTACTTAATTGTAAATTTATTATGTTCTCCCCATTTCTCTATCACATTTCTTTGTCCCAGAACCTAGCAATCCTACGATTCCATGACAGTTGATCGCCCAACAATCCCCCCCCCACCCCTCCCCGGCATGCTTATATACAATATGCAGTCGGGAAAATATAGTATACCTACTTGCACTAAATATAATGAAGAGTCCCCAAATGGGTGCGCAGAAAGAGTTCCCGCCGAAGTACAAAATTTAAAACATTTTTTATCTGCATTTAGGATGAAAATACTTGCAAACATTCCCGGGTTGCGAATAATATAATCTTTTTCGTGTTTGAAAATCTTTTTCTATCACCATAGTAAACGGAAAATGTTGCTTGTGTCGTGATAGAGGATTCAGCCAACTGAGGAATTGAACACACGACGCCTGGATGGGACCCAAACCCGATGCCAACTCGGCGACTTATCGGAATTATTTATAAGTAGTACAAACTAGTCAGCGTATAAATAAATAAAAATCGACGCTGTAAATAAATTCGTTTTATATCCTTACCGACTTGTCATTAGGTATTTTTAAAGTCTATTTTAGGTTTTCAATTGGTAAATAATGCACACAAAATTATAAATTTATAAAAATTGTAGTTTCGGGAGGCTAACTGTCGGATCACCAAATCCTACGTATTACCTGTTCAAATGCACACTCTTACAAGACTTTCCAGGAACTTGTAATTGTTATTCAATCCTCGTTCTCAAAAAACTCTTTCAGTCTTTCTAATCACTTGTCTTACTCTACACCCTCTGCAGAAAACGCCCCTGATGTGAAGCACTAAATACCATCAGACTAACTCATCGTGTTCTACTTCAGCCCAGGGGAGTTGAGGTCCTCTTTCTTCTGCTTTCTTCCTTTCTTATCCACCTGTCCTTAATCCATCAACTTCAAAACCAAATACCATCGGGACACACCTACTTATCAATCAACCTTTAAAAATTTTAATATTTTTATGAAAAAAATAAAACATCACTATCTCTAAGGAGATTTTTTTTAATGTGATGAATCAAACATTTAAACATCCTTATCTTTAACTCATTATACCTTACACGCCAAGGATAATCCAAAGAATAAGCAGCGTTGACGGGAAACCATCCATTCACGTCTCATTTTACTTTTTAACAAAATATAATACATCAACTTCATGCATTTGTATACACTCATTCCCCTGGAGGCGTGGAGTGTATAATACCACGGAATTTCACTATTTTCCATACATTTTTATGATTTTTGGTCGCCACTACCGAAATATTTCATCTCTTGCTCAGAATATAATATTCTAGATTATTTGAGGAATGATTTTATTTTTCAAACAAATAGCACACTTCTTTAAAAATTGATTATATTAAATCGTTAACTGTCTTGTTAATTCATCATAACTGTTATAAATTATTGCATTGTGTTGCCCCGAATACAACACACCAGATCGAACGACTTATTTATGTAAAGTACCACAGCCGCCACCACCCGAATTTCTACCGATTTCTTACATATCTCCCTTAAACAGTTGAATTTTTTAAGCTCTTACATGAAATTACCTCCGTATTACTGAAAATATGCTCCGAAAATTATTATAAACACGTTTGTTTCAGTTATTTTCCAAGTTATAGTATTAAACATTTTCATAATTTTCGCATCGATTTTATCGCTTTAAATATTAGCGCGCTCCTCTAACATTCGTAATTACATAACTCTCCATCTTCTTCTTTTTGGGCGCGGATTCGGCGCCTTAATGCGCACAAAAATCTTGAACAGGACATATGTGTAAAACTGACAATACTTTATGAGATGAAGACATTTTCAACTGTAACTTGCATACCTTTATTTTTATGAAAATTTACTGTCATTATCCATAGTTTATTTCATTGTTTTCAATAGTATAAAACTGAATGTCTTTATTTGTTTATAATAATATATTGGTATTCCTTTATAAGGTTAAAATTTTATTTTTAGTTTGTAATATATTACACAGGTACAAATACTAAACCATCAATTAAGTTGATGAACTGAATTGGTCTAGAAAAATAAATAACTAGCAAAAATTATGAGTTTTAAAATCGACAAAAGAACCAAAAACATGCTGTGCATTTTTGGTATCACTTTACAATAAACCAGCTGGTTCCCGGCATGCGTTGAAATACCATATTCAAAGAAATAAATTGTTTCCCCCTGCATGTTCTTTCCCGTGCGTCCCCTTCCCCTTCCGCGTTCCCCTTCCACCTTTCCCGCCCTCCCTCTCCCCTCTTCCGCTCCCCCGTCCCATTCCATATATTCAGTCGCAGTACATTCAGTTTTCAAACCTAATACAATTTTTTTATTCAAATTTTCATCTTTCATACATATATTACAAAAATTCGTTTTTGTACATTATAAGAACAATCAAAATCAAATTAGGTACCTAACATAACATTGATTCGATTCATAGTATTAGGCGAGTACTTCAAATAAAGTCATTAATTTAAAGAGTTTCTAACTTTGAATTCTGATTTAGCAATCATTGTTTTGCAAAATGTTTTTCTCAAATTGTTACACTTTTGGCAGTTTCGCCAGAGTTTTTTTGATAATTAAAATACTTTTAGATGTTTTGTCATGTGCTTGTAATAATCCAGAAACCTTCGCGGGGGTTTAAAGAAGGTATTTTGAAACATTCAAACATTCCTATGCTTAATATAGCAATACATAGACATTAGATATCTCATATACTCATATATACCCAAGCAAGCATATTTTGATTTTTATACATACAGATATTTAAAACGCAGTAAAGTTTGGAATACCATTGAATCAAATATTTCTGAGACCAATTTAACTTTTGCTTTGAAATGTTTATGCAATGAGCGTAGGGGCAGGGGCAAACACGATTCCTTTTCTCGCGATCGTATTTAATAAAGTTCTCGAAGCAGTCACTTTTTCATGGCCATACGTGCCGAAGCTTCCCAGTGTTTCTACGCGTATAAATGTAATACTGAAGCAGTAATGGTAGTGAAGTGACATTTGAATCCACAATTATTATTGACCTTGCCAACTGGCATTAAAGCGTGATAAATCCATTATATAGACTTGACCGTGAACGCTAAGTCTGTAGAATTTAGACTGTAGACTATTGACTATAGTGTACAGAAATATAATTGTGTATTATGTGAAGCTTCACCGAGTGTACTCAGTGCAGGCCGCCTGGCGCCTGCTTCGCCACAACATGCATAGCACTAACGGATTCGCATTTCACGTGGGAAATTCATGGAATTTTCGTTTATTCTTTTTCCGCGTTTGTTTTACACGGCTGTACTGGATTTATTACCCAGTTCTATATCCGCCTTTTATGTAAGGTAGGCGTTATTGTACTGCGCGTTAGTTCAACATACTCTGCACGTACAATATATCTTATTTATTTAGAAAATTAGAGTATTTTGTCAGAAAACACAGAAAACAGAGTTTTCAAAGAGTCAATTGTCATTTATTTATTTATAAACATAAACAAACAGTACATTAGTTACATAGGTGAAAAAAATTACAATTAATAATATATGTCATGGTGGTAACTATTATATGTTTCATTGTAGTGTCTTATTTATGGTATGCATAATAAGTAATTAGCGTTAAGTGATGTGTGTAGTGGGAAGGTGTATGTGTGTGAGTGTGCAAGTATGTGTGTATGATTGTATGTATATATGTATGCGAATTGAACAATTTATATTATTGACATGATGCTCTTTTTAAATTTGGACAATGAATCTGAGAAAATGTCGACATTAGAATTTAAACCAATGTTATTGAACATATGAAGAGTACGATTGATTGGCGAATTAGTTGCTGCATTTGTCTTGTAATTAAGCATGTGGCATCGTTCTGTATGGCGTGTACGTTCGAAATTTGTAGCATAGCTAACGAATGACAGGCAAAACTTAGAATAAAAAGCGTTCTTTATTGAGCAAAAGAATCAAAGTTTACCGACAAATTAGATAGACTTCAACCATGGACATATGAATATATCTGGACCTGCCCTAAGTGAGAAAAACGTATTATTTCCCCCTCCCCATCTAGCCGGCTATAGCTCCGCCTTGGAGCCAGCTGGGCTTACGATAGCGTTGCTTGAATCTAAAAAATGTGACGTCATCATTCTTGTCCTGACCAGCGCGCTGGTCACATCGCACATTTTACGAACAAAAGTGAGAGCTTGTGCTATACATTATACCCTAATATATGTGAACGTAGCGAATGTGGGCGTTTCTCAAGTGAGCTTGTCGATGGTTACAGGGGTAAGTAAATTATGAAACATTTGTAAAAGTGTCTCAACTAAACACGGCAACAAAATATTCCCGTGTGAAAAAGGGCGAACTTTCCTTTGCCGATTTCGACTACGCAAATATGATAATAACGTGGCGGGCAATTCGCGCTCCCATGTAAACAGGTCTATTCACTAAAAAGCAGTCTTGCTTTTGAACTAAATGGTGATATTATAATGCGAGATGCCTATATACTGTCAGATTGATTTTTCAACGAATCACAGTCATCTTCCCCTCTTCACACTCCATAGTTTGGTTTTTCCCCACACCTGTATCTTCTGGTCTATTAAATTTGGATGTCTATGACTTCTACCAAAATTATTTATAAATTTTTAATCATTTAAAAATTGCTCGCCAAAATTTTATGTAGAAGAGGAAGTATCATTTTTATCTTTAATAAAAGTAAAAATTTCCTTTTAATAATTAGGCCTAAAAATACTGTGTATTTTTGGTCACTTATTTTTTGTCTTCATTAAATTATTCAAAAAATATTGATTTCTGGGTGTTTAAAACGTAATTGTGTTATAATCTAACTACTTGCGTGCCTGACTAACAATGCATCTGAACATTTAAATGTTTCGTGAATTCCTTGATTCGTAATTTGAAATCGAGTCGCACAGAATACCACAGCAAATCCAAATATCGTTTTACTCTAATTATAGCATGTAGTCATTCGTGCGTAGACATGTTATGCACGAACTCAAATACGTATTTTGTTGCTCTACATCATAATTTATTAATGCGTCATTTCTCCATAAATCACGAGTCATTTTAGTATCGGTACATCATGTGTATACACTTCACATGTTCATAATACATCACGTCTGGTGTTTCCATTATAAAATAATATCTGAGGCTTTGAATTATTTATGGGTTCTACGCGCTGAGTGCAATAGGCGAGCTTTGGATTTACGGAGCTTTTAAAAGCTCATGTACAGCGGAGCCTGTAGCCAGGTAGCAGGAAGCTTTCCAGGAAAATAAGAGATTTAATAATAAAATGAAAACCACCTTTACAGATAGACACATATCTTTCGCAGGGCGAGATTTTAAACTTTAGAACAAATTCTATTGGAGTACCTATTTTTTTTTTTTAGTTGGGGTGGTCTTTTATCTTTCTGTGATGTTTTTTGCTTTGTACATCAGCTTATGATAGTTGGAAGACATTATTTTGTTATTTATTTATTTAATGATAATATATTACAAAACATTTGTAAAAATTCCAATGAGTTTAATAAATTTAATTTTGGGAATGGCAACATTGTGCAAATAAACGAAAATTATTTTTACACGAGAATACGAATTTAAAGGGGAGTGGAGTTGAATATATAAAAACCGCGCATCAAATGTGAGGTATTTCGGAGAGCACCGGTACATATTTTTAAATAATTTGGACGAGACACTATACACGGTGTTCGGAATCTCGTAGTACAAACTGGAAACTGGTGTATCTGCCTATCTACATCATGAAGTTGATTTTGGGGTATAACTTTGTTTTTAACTTGAGTCTTCTTTTTTGAGTAAATCGTGTTTGAAGTTAGAATTTTATTGATCAAATTTGAAAAAATCGGCCACTATTGTGTAAATATTAATGTATTTTAAAATGCGTCGAAGTTTAGGCCCGGCAGCAAAGATATTTACTGAAGAAGATGGAAAATAGTTTAAAAATTATAATAATTATATATTAAATGAAAAAACACACTTTGTAAAACACCACTTTTTATTCGAAATAATTTAACAGCCAACCAGGTTTCGCTTAGCTCAAGCTTCAGGGCTTATTATATCAACTAACGAAACCTGGTTAGCTGTTAAATATTAATTTGAATAAGAAGTGGTGTTTTACAAAGTGAGTTTTTTCATTTATGTAATATGTAATGTCACACCACAAAGTATTTGCTTCCTTCGATAAAAATATAATAATTATATTCAGATACAAAAAAAAATCTTAAGTTCTCTATGTGATGTATATTTACCACTTTCCAGCTTATATTACGTTAAAATAACTTAATGGACAAGCACGGGTAAGCCACTCAGTGAGGCCAAAATTATTAAATTATACTTTGAAATGTAAAATATAGTATTAAAGAGAAGCGCTCAGAGTCTAACAAATTCATTCTCCACGTAAAATGACTATAATAAGATTATCATTGTAGAACTCCATTATTGAATCCAGATGTAAGACATTTAATTGGAAGCTTCAAAAAGGTAAAATCAAGTGCAGCAACTCTGCAAGAGAATCCGAACCTGAAAAACCATCGAAAATATTGAAATCACCTAAGATAGAAACAACACGAATGGCGTCCGATTGTTTCTCATTAAGAAAAGGTGAGAAAAAAATTGTCACGATGAATCGTTGATTGCTAACATTTTGAAAGAGAATTTTGAAAAGACTATTAAAAACATTCATTAAAACGGGCCTATAAATATTTGACACGAAGGCCATCATTTGGTTAGTAATGGTTGGGAGCGTTGCCGCTTTAATCAGAAATTTAAATACCCGTCGATGACAAAATATTTGCCGACAAAGACTTTTTGGGGTGAAATTGCAAAATAAATTCATATTTGAATAAATAATCTTAATTTCGTCTGAAAACGAATTTTGCTGAAATTGCTCTAACGATGAATAATTATTAATTATTGCCAAGAAAGGATTTTCACTCTCTTTTATATTTTTTAGGTGATTACGAACACCAAAAGAAGCAGTTAGATATTTTTGTCATTCTTTTTTCATTTTTATTCACAAATTAGAATTGTTCTTGTTGGTCGTTGGTGTTTGATGTTATAATTAGCAGCCTCCGTGATTATAGCGCTACTGAGGTGATTTTTCACAAAAACGGCGCCATATAAATTATCCAATTATTATTATTGAGTGGTTTCGTCTTTTAGCTACGGGTCGCATGTTTATTTTATTTGATTAATTTGCGCTATTTCACAATTCGTTCATTAGAATAAAACCTAGTTCCTGAGACTCTGACACGTTCCAGAGACGTACGTCAGTATCGCCCTGGTAAAAGACCGTAATTCAAAATCGAAACGTTGCTTGAAATGGCTTTAGGTGTGTTCGGTGGCCAGAACTGAATAGCCAGGTACTTCTCCGCCTTCCTCTTCCCATAAAGATCGATTTCCATAAGTTACTACACGATTAGGCAGAAATTTCGAATCACGTCTTTTTTTGTTGTATTTTTATGGATATTCGGCGGGGAAATGGCATTAGAATCTAAAAATAATTTCGCTTGTCTTAAAAACCCAAAAACAGAATAGCTATTTAAATTTCATTACGCCAGAGCTCACAAGTTCGAGAGTTTCTGCGTTTTCAAAAAATAGATTTTCTATTCTTTAGTTAACTAATTTAGATTTTCTGTTCTATTAAATCCAAGACTGATGTAAGCGGAATGAAGAAATAAGTAAAATTATGAAAGGGACACTTGTCACTTAGATGGTTTGTGAACGAAAATGAGTGTGTAAGGAGGGGTACATCTGAGGAAGACATCGCACGATCAATTGACATTAGCGCTACACAGGAGGCCCTAAGGAAAGTAATTCTCCTCGGGCCTATGACGAAAGGAAGGTTAAAAAGTTCTAGAAAGGAAAACGAATGAGGGGTTTAGTAGGAATCTGGGTGTCAGTGTGTCCAGGAGTGACGGATTTATGAATCTATCCCTCCAATTGCAGCGCGAGACGATATTCCGAAAGGGTTCCGCTGGATATGTCTCACTCATCCAGCCTCTCTCGCTCCGGCCTGCCATGCAATTCCAGATAAACCTCACCCCATAAATCTGGGCACCCCTGCTAAGTCATCAAACGTAGCAAATTGGGTGACCTACGGTAGCAATGCAGTGATTGAAGCAAGGAGTGTGTGACAAGACAGAGTTGTGAGACGGTCTATGCTCTCTGCTTACAACGTTGTAGGGAACCGGCGTTATGGTTAGCTGGTTTACTCAGTGAACTGTAGACTGTTGTGCTCCAGTTACCGGCCGTGCCCTTACCAAGGTAACGACCAGTAGCCTGACATTTGGCTTTGTTTGAGGCATTCAGCGCCAAATGGTATTCAGTCCTCTAGGCGCTAGATGACTCTATAAAAATATTATAATTACCAATAATGACACCAACAACGCTGCTAACTGCGACTCTTTCCTGGAAAATATAATTATTGTTATACTTATTTTAATACATTTGAGAGGCGTGTTGCATGAAAACTAACAAGACATTACAGTATTATTGCACGAGAGAATTTTCAACAACACGTGAAACAAGTGATGAAAATAAACTCGTTAATAAACGAATACTGGAAATGTAATAAAGGAAATATTTTCGTATTATTTCTTCAGTAAATTAAATAGGTTTTATTATTACTTAACGTATCTGTGAAGCTTTTTCTTTTATTCCCAGGATATGCTTAAAAATGTTATGCTGCACAATCGACAGGGGATCAAAATTCGACCATTAATAAAAAGTAAAATACTTTAAGCAAATGTTTAATGTTACTTTCCATGATTTGCAACATGATGAGGTAATATTTTAGGAATGTTACTTTCAGTGATTTACAACATGGTGAAGTATTTTTTTAATAATGTTACTTTCCGTGATATATTATAATAAAACGAATATAAAACTTTATTCCACTTAATTTTATTCGACCATAAATGGTCAAAGATGGCTTTGACGAGCTGAAACCGGTTACGGTCGAATAAAATTAAGTGGAATAAAGTTTTATATTCGTTTTATTATAATATATTATAATGGAATTCCAAGATGAAATATCACTCTCAAAAATAGAAATATCACTTTCCGTGATTTAAAACATGGTGAGGTAATTTTTTAGGAATGTTATTTTCCGTGATTTACAACATGGTGAAGTATTTTTTTATTCATTTTACTTTCCGTGTTTTAGAACACGGTGAAGTATTTTTTTAGGAATGTTACTTTCCGTGATTTAAAACATGGTGAAGTATTTTTTTAGGAATGTTACTCTCCGTAATTTATAACATTGTGAAGTAATTTTTAGTAATATTTTTTGGAATGTTATTTTCCGTGATTTACAACATGGTGAATTATTTTTTTATTAATTTTTCTTTCCGTGTTTTACAACACGGTGAAGTATTTTTTTTAGGAATGTTACTTTCCGTGATTTAAAACATGGTGAAGTATTTTTTTAGGAATGTTACTCTCTGTGATTTACAAAATAGTGAAGTAATTTTTTTAGGACTGTTACTCTCCGTGATTTACAACATGGTGAAGTATTTTTTTAGGAATGTTTCTTTCTGTCATTTACAAAATGGTGAAGTAATTGTGGGTACAATTTGCTTTAGGCGATTTCAAGAAAGCATTCACCGATAAATTATTTGTCCAACTCTCAAATCTCTCATAATCATAAATAGGTTTTCAATATTTTACTTCAAAGTTTTGAAAAACAAATAATCACTACCATCTAAACATCAAGACTATTTATTAATTTTATACAGATCCTTAAAAATATTCATATTTATCGTCACCTGCGAAGTTTTTAAATTTGACTCGAAACGTTTTAGCTAATAATTACAATCGTATTCAATCTGATATTTAATGTAACTAACTAACTAATGTATAATTCGTACGTGGAAAAGTGTTATCATTGACATTAATAGTTTGATTTGTCTATTATTTATGCGCCCTTGAGGTGATTTTTCAAAAACGGGCCTATTAACTGCCGAGAGTCAGGGGAACTATTGAACTCTGTAATGAATACTCTAACAGAAATACCAATATTGAAATATGCTTTTTTGTTTTTGTTTCAGGTAAGAATATTAAAACATCCTGGAGCAGTTATGAATCATGCCGTCACGTCGGTAAGTATTTTTTTCGTTTTTAATCCAAGCTTCTGTGCACTTAAAAATTATATCGACACTCTTTTGGGTTCGTTTTTAGTCTAGACCAGTGTTCGTTAACCTGTGGTCCGTGGACCCCTGGGGGTTCGCGGAAACATGTATGGGGGTCTGCAGCCTCATCGTTGGACCATTTAACAAAAATAAATAAATGCTACGAAAAGTTTCGTAATAGCTACGCGTCTTCGTTTCGGATTGTTTTCCAGTACTCGTCAAAAATAAAAGTTGTATACTAGACCCTTTCAATACAGATATTATTTATATTACTGACTTGACAACGGCCCAGGAAACCAATTAATAGAATATCTTGTGATTCAGCTTTGAAACGTCATTTCAAAGAAGCCTCTCTGTCAAGTTTTTGGGTGAATGTAAATAAAAATTGTAAGGAAATACCCGAAGAAATACTGAAACATTTACTGCTTTTCCCAGCCACATACCTCTGTGAAAAGGCATTCTCTGCTCTTTTATATTCTAAAAACAAACACAGACTCAGATTACAAGTGGAATCCGATTTGGGATTTTTTTTTTTACATGAGCTCCACACAGGAGGCCCTGAGGAAAATAATTTCCCTGAGGGCCTATGTCATCTTTGGGGATGCTGTGTGGAGGGTTTTTTAGGAAAAGGAAGGAGAGGAAGGTTCTGGGAAAGAAAAGGGTTTAAGGGGTGGGTAGGAATCTGGGGTTCAGTGTGTCCTGGTCATCAGACCTAAACACACCTCATCCCATGAACCCGGGCACCGCTTCTAAATCACCAAACGTAGCGAACCACTTGGGTTACAACTTAGTAGCAATATCAACCCAAATATCACTAATTTAGTTGTAAAAAAATCCAACCTTCGCATTAATTAACCGTTAATTAATGTGAATGTTGGTTTTGCTGTTGTTTGTTAATTATTAACGTTTTTTTAATAAAAAAGTACTTTTTTGTATTTGTAGTAAGTACTTACTAAAAATATGTATCAGAGTGTGCAATTCACATATACTATCTCATTCTCTCACAGGCTAATTCCTATGGATGTATGTGTTTGTCACTTTTTTGTTCGCTATTTTTCGTTACATCGAGTTTCAAATCTAAAAGCTAAAGAAGTTTTCACATCAAAAATAGTTCGAAACTTATTGTTGGTTTTTTTTAATTAAGGGGTCCTTGAAAATTTTGATTGATTTCTTAGAAAAATGTTAAGAAACGCTGGTCTTGACTATCTGACATACTAATTTAAAACGTCGTGTTCAGTAAACAAATCAAACCCTTTTTTTTTTAATAATCGGAGACGGTTTACATGTATATAGTTCCCGTGAGCACTTAGGCCATAGACCCATTGTACTATCTCCCATTTTACCTCATTCCTTTGACAGTAACCCAGTCCCTTTTATAAAGTTCGCCAGGATTGTCATTCGAAATGAAGCTATATCTTCTGGTCCGACAATGTGTCTTCCCAGGTTTCATTTCCCCTCTTCACTCCTCCTTGGTTCCCTGAAGGCCCCACGACGGAAGAGGGCTTCATCTCTCCTGTCCACTCCTTAGTTCCCCGAAGGCTCCACGATGGAGAGTCCATCTCCCCTTGGTTCCCTAAAAGCCCCACGAGGGAAGAGTTCACTCCACCTTGGTTCCCTGAAGGCCCCAGGAGGGAAGAGAACTTCATCTCTCCTCCTTGGTTCCTTAAAGGCCCCACAGAGGAAGAGTTCACCAAGATGGCCTCATTTCTCCTCTTCACGCCTACATTGTTCCTCGAAGGCCCCACACGGGAAGAGGACATCATCTCTCCACTTCACTCCTCCTTGGTTCCACAGAGGCCCCGCGCTGGAAGGGTGCCCTTCCCCTTGGTTCCTTGAAGGCCCCACAAGGGAAGAGTTCATGGAGGTGGCCTCAGCTCACCTCTCCATGGTTTTTCCTCTTGGTTCCTCCTACGGCCCCAGGAAGGAAATCCACAGAGGTGGCCTCAGCACTCCTAGGTTCCCAAAAGGCCCCTAGTTTTCGAATGGTCCAATTTTTTTGTCCCACGAGTTACCAGGGAAATATAAGGTCCACTCCAGCAGAGCCCTGAGTGCTGGAGTGAGGTCTAAATACTCCGAGATGCAACCTTGTTTCTCGGAGGCATCGTTTGTGACGCTGTTCCCCAGGACATTCAGCCTGAGCACGGTAGCTCACACCTTGGCTTGGGATGGCTATTGCAGGTTTGTGTTTTTCACTCCCTGAGCGATGGGTTCGTCACACTCCCTACGCTATAAAATAATACATAATTAATCGACTTATATCCCAAACCTTGAACCAAATTCGAGCCGAAATATAAGAATTAATATCGTTTAAATCTTAGGTTCTAGGAAGCATTCTGACCATCATTATTAAAGATGTGTTGGGTGGGAACAAGGTAACCGCACTTAGAGAAGTTAATTAAAATCTGAAACTTAATATCAAAGTTTACCAGAGCAAGATAGCTCACTGGACTTTCTCCCATCTAGTTATACTTCGCCTCCTTTCTTTGTGCCCCTAGAACGAATAATTTTACCTGCTTCTAGTATTTGATGGAAAGTGGTTCATAACAAGCAACGTGTATCTTCACAGAAGAATAAAACAGGATAGAAAACTTTTTACTCAAGAAATTAAAGTTTTCTGAGTTGTTGGATTTATATTAGATTTGAACGCTTCTGCTAAGTTTTTGATATACAAATAAAATGTTCGGTCGTCTCGTTATAAGCGTGTTATGAAAGCATCTTGTTTTTGAAAATGTTTTGAGTTTCTATAGAAACTTTCATATTCTTATTAAAGTCGTTATAAATCAGTGCAATGTGATAATCGATTCCGCAAAAGACTATTAAATGGAAGGTGTAATGTAAAAACAAATTAGAAATAATTGTTTCAAAACCAGATACTCTGGAATCGGCCATTCCGTTCAATTAATATCAATACATCAAAATAGTAATACGGAAACTGCTAACTGCGATTTAAAGCCAATGAATCCTAGATTTCATCGTATGTCCCATATTTTTAGGTTTTATTAAAAAAATTAAAAATTGTTAAATTTTTAAATAAAAAACACCTACCTGAATTTCAGTGGCTATCGCTCGATTGGATTTGAATTTATTTGCGAATCAACACTAAAGTTAATGAAATAGACGTTTACTAAGCCACTTATTTGCTACTTAATAATAATACTTATATTTTGGTCTACATGCAGGTGTTGTGTAATGCACTGTAATCCATATTGGCATCACACAGTAACATAATACCTATATTAAATAGAAAGAAAGAAGGCAAAATGAGAAGAAAAAAGTGTAGAATATTAAAATGGCAAAAGAGTTTTGTATGACGAATAAGCAACTTCCTCTTACGGAAGTTATTGGCGCATCCATTATTTTCATTGGGGCATTCGACCAATCGATTGCGACTTTTATAAGAGCAATTCGGGAGTTTAATAGCATGCATCGGGAGTCCGCCACTTTATCCCTCATTTTAGCATTTTACGGAATAAAATATTAGGGCCCAAGAGGGTTGTTAGAAGGTTTAAGTATATAGCAATTTATTTTTAAAGCAGAGTACTTAGGTCTTATACGGTTAGGTTGGGTTAGGTTCATTTCTTTAATCGAACTGCCTTCCAGATCTTTGGGTGCTGTAAATGTTTAAGTTTAGGTGCAATCCGCCCATACCTACCAGGTTGGATAGCTGCTATGCACATTACACACGGTGAAAGTTGGATCCGAACAACATCGAACATTCTGCACACGAGTGATTTGAATTGGTAATCGGCTTCTCGTCCGGAGAACTTTCCAGATATTTCATAAGTCCTTTCGTGTAAC
Source organism: Limnephilus rhombicus (assembly GCA_929108145.2). NCBI lineage: Eukaryota > Metazoa > Arthropoda > Insecta > Trichoptera > Limnephilidae > Limnephilus > Limnephilus rhombicus. Next base: position 11,951,617 of record OV815272.1, on the reverse strand, counting down.
TGAATCACAAAGTTCAAAATGTTTCTCTAGCGGATTGTTTAAGTGAAGAGAATGCTGCATCAGGGTGAACGTGATGATAGCCTAAAATAATAACATTTTTAAAGATTTGAGACACATACGATTAATGAGTACCATGAAAATGATAAAATTAAAAGTCGGGATTTTAGGTAATTTACGAGTCCCATCGAAACTCGTGGTCACTGGCAAAGCGGAAGAGAGGAGAAGCAGGGGAAGATCGGTCATGCGTTGGAGTGACGAAGGGTCGAGTATCAGGTAAGTCAGTGTCCTTGCTTCTCCAAGTAACGCAGGACCGCGTGGAGTGGAAGATCCTTGATAATCAGGGAAATTATGAGTGTGGGTCACGATCTTCAGCAATGAAAAACCGACCAAAGAAGATGACTCTTCCGAAAATCCACATTTCGTCGAAAGATGTTCTTACGATCGTACAGGGCGGTTCCAATGAGAAATATTAATTATTCTCCGTACTAGCTTTTTAAAACTATAATATCGATTTTATGCCATTCCAAATTTGTATTAATTTATACCTACATTCAAATATGCTGAAAGGTGTGATGATAAAAGTATTGAAATTATGTATTTGTTAAATTATTTTTTGATAATAACTATTTATCATTTTCAATAATGTCTTAGCAAAATAAGAATGTAAAAAAGACTTAAATATATTAATTTGTAAGACCGTAAATAGATAGACATAATAGACAAATTTTCGTTATAAATAAGTGTTCGGATATTTTTTTTAATGGTTTTATTTGAACTAAAATTAAAATTTTGAAACATGTCTTTACTAGATAACGTATTGATTTTCAATAATGTATGATTACATGGTATGAAATATGTCTTGTAAAATAAGATTTTTCGTTTGAAAATTTAAATAGTCTGCCAACGACCTACGGCATAACCTTATTATACTAAAAATGTTTTTTTTTTTCTCAAAATTTAAAACATGCGTTTACTAGATAAAAGAACTATATTTGTAAATCAATTTTTAAAAAATTGTGGAAAAGAGTCAATACGTCTAAAATTTGATTTAAAATTGACATATTTCCGGTTTTCTCTGGTTATACCCTCTTTATGGTTATACCTCTCGGTTCATTAAAATAATATCGTGAATTTTACAAAATCTGTCTGATTCGAGATTTATTTTTAAATATTCCTGCTTTACGTTAATCTTTTATAACTTGAAAGTGCCCGTAAATGGAAAACTTTTAAATACGAAGAGAAAGCTTGGTGTTTTCGAAATTGACTTACCTAAAACTTACCCTGCCTGAAACTACCACTAGCGGAAAATGTTGCTTGAGTCGTGATGGAGGACTTAGCTAACTGAGCAATCGAACACGCCACTGACCCGTTTTTTGAAAAGTGAACTTTCGTATCATGACGTTTACTCAGCTTTTTCTATCCGGAAGATCTTGGACGACACAACATGTTTTAAGCTAAACACTTAACTTCTATAAAAAAATATGTATGGAGGATTGAAATATCCATTCGTCAAAATATGACAACACATGATCACGTTTGTCCGCATTATTCATAAGCAGAAAGATTTAAAAAAAAAAAAAACAATGTAAAAATTTGCAACAAAGCCGGGAGAAAAACATTTTTTTAGACAACTATATATTGTGTTCGTTGCTTTAAATAATAATAATTTTTGCCAACTGTGCTCTTGTGAATGTTTGGAATCCTTAAATAATACTCTTTTTCATAAAAAAATATTTATTTTCCTTGAAACTAATGCTTGACGGACAAGCTTGAAAACATCGCGAAACCGTTCAGTAAATGTTAACTGGAAAATATAGCAAAACAGTTTCCCAAATGACCACTGAAAACCCATAAAACATTTTCTCCAAGAAAACATCCCTTATGGTTTTTTTCATCATTTGTTCTCTGCACATTCTCCTGGCTCCGCTGTTACAAACTTTGTGTTGATACGTGGCAACTTCTGTCGTGAACAAAAAGTAGGTTTATGTATTTACCGAGGTTATTACGACTTAATGTTTTGTAATGTAATGTTAAATGTTTACTAATGCTAAGTACACACATTCGCCGGGCGTTGTTTACTTAGTAATTCAACATTAAACGAATATTATTAACGTAGGTAAAAACGTTGTAGATTCGTTAGAGTTACGTTCCAGTTGTTAAATAAAATAAATCTTCTGTTTGAGCGTATTATGCGATATGGCCAAGTAAGAACAGCTTAGCTTACTTATTAGACCACCAGACCACACAGTGAAGTAGACAATGTCTATGGAGCTTCATCGATAGTCATCCAGAGGAAGACCAATGAACTCCTGGATGACTCAATGCTACAAAACGCTACAGAGAAACGGCCTGATGAAAGCGATACCCAGAACCGAAGAAGATATAGCCTGGAGAATGGGAAGAGCCGACCCTAACATCCTAACTAGGCAATGAGCTGGGACAGTGCAAGGAAGAAGGAGAAGAAGGTCCAAGTTAGAATAGTATTCAGCCAAGTACGATTTCACTACACAAATACTTGTAGATCATTACTTGAGCTCCCGAGTAACTGCAGCGTTCCGACGATATTTTCCAAAGAGGTATCCAGATCCCCCTCCTGAGGTCGCGAAGAAAGAAATACTAACGTCCGTACAGGCCAAGTTCGATACTCTCAAAGGGGAACCGACTTATATTCTTCACATTCGGGACATATACGTTTCTACATTTTACCAATTAAATAGTTCGCCTATTGAATATTGGGACAAGGAAAAAAATATCAATTAATATTAATCATGCAGACATCTTATGTAATATCATTCTCGGTATTTGTTTATAACGATGTATGTTTGTTTCGTTATTATCTCGACACTAATTATATCGGATCGAATTAATGTAGATATAAAGTAGTTTTTTTGAAAAGTGACAATGTGGTGTACGGTAGTGAATGGTAGGAAAAGGCGGGGACGGCCAAGGAAGACTAGAATCAAATAAGTATTTGTTGTAAAATAAGGCGTACGTAATGAGTGCACAAAGGGTCTAAGAATAATGTATGACACGAAAGCGAATGGTTGAAGTCGTGGACGCCCGAGGAAGACATGGCACGACCAAATGAAACAAATACCTAAAAAATCTTTACAATAATATTATTTCTACCTTAAAACTACTCCCGGTTTTCAGGTACACTGGGATTCACAATCTCAAAACTTTACTCCAAACCAATAATAACCCCAAGTCATATTTAATTTTGTCGGCAGTGAAAAAATATCAGGCTTTATACGAGGTTACCCAGTGCGCCCCACGGTTGAATTTGGCAGCGACCGCTGGTCTGGAGTTGCAAAATACCTGAAAAATAACCCTCGAATCTGTACAGAAGCTGGTGGTCCGTTTGATACATTCTCCCATCTTAACAAACGGATTGCAATCTTTAGAGCATAGGCTTCGGTCGGTGGGAATATCATTGTTCTACCGATATTTCAATGGAAGATACTCCGAGGAACTAGCGTCACTGATTTTCTCGCCACCGGTGCATAGAAACACGCCAAACGAGCGCCCAACATACGTATATGGTTGACATTTTTCACATAAGAACGGGTCGCTCCTTCGACTCGTTCTTCAGTTCAACAGCTCGGCTGTGGAACGATTTGTCAGCCTCTGTGTTTCCTCGTTCCTACATAATGGGTCTCTTCAAGACCAATGTTCACTCCTTCCTCTCCTCAAGAAGATCCTCCACACAGTATCTCAGATGACAAAGGCCCTGAGGGAAATTATTTTCCTCAGAGCCTCCGTTGTGGAGTTAATGTACAAAAAAGGTTAGGTTAGGTTAGCGGTTGACATTATTTGCTAATCATTCTACTCGCTGACCAAAAGCGTCTGCTCAACTGTCTATATTTGCCGGTAGAAAACTTTTAAGTGCTGACCAAAACCATAATAAGTATTATTTATTATATTTTTGAATGTAGCTATTACTTTGTGGTTATACAAAGTTATATTGTTTCATTTTTCTATTATTTATTAATTTACGGACAATGGTCCAAAACATAATAATAACACGAATGAAAAAAACAGGGATTATACTGTATATTTTGATTTTAGAAGATATCCCTGTATTAATTATTATTTTTAACTGTTAAACTAACGTTTAAGACAAGATGCAAAGCACAAAGGGAAACAATTATTATAAGCAATAATTATCAGCCTGAAACACTCATCCACATTGAAAAATCTTCCGAGAAAAGATACATGACGCCAACGGGACTTGAACCCGTGCCCTTCTGATTGCTGGTCAGCTGCTCTCCCAATTGAGCTATGGCGGCTTATTTTATACCCGCCAAATGATTCAATATATACTAGTGTTTCATTCAACAATTACTGCTTATTATATTTTTTTCCACCTGAAAACAACCAACTTTATTTTTGCGAGAGAGACACTGTTAGTGTTAAATCCGTCGCTAGGTGGCGTCGAGACAAATTATGTCTTCATTTATTGGGGAAATACTTAAACTTGTCAAATATTAATTATTATTTTTAATTGTTAAACTAACGTTAAAGACAAGATTTTTATGCATAGCACAAAGGGTAACAATTATTATAAGCAATAATTATCAGCCTGAAACACTCATCCACATTGAAAAATCTTCCGAGAAAAGATACATGACGCCAACGGGACTTGAACCCGTGCCCTTCTGATTGATTAAAGTTGGTTGTTTTCAGGTGGAAAAAATATAATAAGCACTAATTGTTGAATGAAACACTAGTATATATTGAATCATTTGGCGGGTATAAGATAAGCCGCCATAGCTCAATTGGGAGAGCAGCTGACCGGCAATCAGAAGGGCACGGGATCAAGTCCCGTTGGCGTCATGTATCTTTTCTCGGAAGATTTTTCAATGTCGATGAGTGTTTCAGGCTGATAATTATTGCTTATAATAATATCCCTTTATTACAACAATGGGGTGTTTGTTGCACGTCCCGCACAAATATATAAGACGTAACTTTTCCTTTATTACCAGAGTGTCAGTACTACATGAAATACATGTCTTGTATTCGAGAATACGCAAAATCTATTTCGTGCAACCTATAAATCAACATTTTTAATTAACACCACAAACAATTTTCACGTTCCAATTCCTGCCTAAAAATATTTTCTCTCAATTTTTACAAGTCCCCTCGAGTTTTTTTAGAGACGGTTCAACATTAATGTATCGGGTGGATCTCTTTTTCACTGTAAATTACTTTTTTTAATCAACATGAAATGTAAATTTACCCGTTTTTGGAATCCATCGAACACGAGGTACAATGGATTCTCCAGCTTTCAAGAGCGGGGTAGTTTATCTAGGCTGGTATTGACTTTTAATTTGTACACTGTGCTTCGTTTAAACCTTTCGATCAAGAAATAATTAACTACTTAAATTATTAAAAAATTAAATGGAAAGTTGAATTAATCACTGTTTTCCAAAAAATATATTTAAGTACATACTCGTAGCTTACTTACAAACGTTTTTTAACGTATTTCTAAATTTCGTTTTTTTTATGAAAACAGCTGCCTTCGACCTCTCTCTTTCAGGAAAGAGTTTTTTAAATATAATTATCGTTAAATAATCTATTTTTTGTGTGAATTCTGCACTATATTAAACTTAAACACAAACAGCGCTAAAAGTAATAGCTATTAGAACACTTTAGTAATTCGACCAAATAAAAAAAATTAATATGGCATATCACGTGATGTTCAAGCAAGGGTTCGATTTCACAAAAAATCACAATCAAGCCATCAAAATATTTACTTTTAAGGGGTTATTCTAGTCTAGAAACATGAATTGTAGGTATTTTTGCAGGTACAATAAAAAACAAATAAATTTTTAGTAGCCATTATTTTACAAAATATTTATGAAAACATTAAAGAATACATTAAAAAAAATAAAAACGAAAAAATTCAAACTTCAAAAATTTACAGTGCAAAAAAATGGTGAGCCCTGGTTTACACGATTGCAACCCTCCTGGTAATTAGAATAAAAAAATTTAATTCAAACAAATGCTGCTATGGTCCGAAGCTCGGAAAAGCCAAAAAAATGCTGTCTGAAATAAAAAGACATTTTTTTACCAGTTTTTTTTACTTTTCCGAATTTTTTTAAAATAGTAAAAATAGAAATCTTGTTGTAGTTTTGGTTAGTTCGATAGAATAATGCATAGAAAAGGCTCACATCAAATTTTAAGTAAATTGGTTCAGTAGAAGTTGAGATATCGTATCAACCGTCTCGAAAAAAGTAGTTTCGAGAAAAATGCGTTTAAAGTTTAGTTCCACTTAGATTCTAGTTAGATTCCGTCTAAACCGCGACACTAAAATGGTTGTAACTTTTAAAATTATTGGAATTTCGAAAAACCCGTTTAAGGAGATATTTTAGAATATCTAAACTACGGAAATATGAAAAAAAAATCTAGACTAAAATACCCCCTTAAAAAATTTTACGCCACTCAAACCATTTGACACCTTCTGTTACTGGTACTAGTACCTGCTATTACACAGTTAAGACATATAGATAGATATATTTACGTTCACCAAGTATAATAAACCAAGTAGGTAGGTACATGTAGGTATATATTATGTTTATACTAATCTTTACTCCAAAACATTCAAAGCATTTACTAACTTTGACGGCTTCCGAGGGGTAAGGCTCTCGACTAGCAATCCGAATTTCATTTGATTGATTTGCATTAATTCACTATTCATACAAATTATATTATTCATTATTTAAGATAATAATCAGCATATTTTTGTGGCATGTTCCTGGAAGATACTCCCAGTAGAGTATTGCCCTGATGTAAGACCACCATTCGTAAGTTGCTTGAAATGGCTTTGGCGGTGTTTGGTGACTATGTCTGAATAGCCTGGTATTTCTCTACCTCCCGCTTCTCCATCTTCTTCCCCTTCCCACTCAGGGAGGGTTCCCCCCCCCCCTCTCCCCCAATTGGGGATGCCATAGTATCACTGGCTCCCGACGGGAGGAGTTGGGATTCTTCTGACGTTTTCCAATTTTTTTTTTTAAACCCGCCCATTAAAATGCACGATCAATACTAACTTCATAGAGACAAGATGTCATTGGTACCGATCTTTGTAATAATTTATAAAACCTTTTAAACTAAATACCGCTCATTTTGTTTTGAAGAATTTTATTTCATGTGTACATTTATTCTTTTTTAGTAATACGACACGGATGTGAAACCGGTAACAGATAAAAAAAATTAATTAACAAATGTGCATGTGAAATAAAACTCAAAACAAAATGTCAAGAAATTGTTACATAGTTAATGCCCAAGAAATTTAAAAAAAACTTTTTTTAATTTTGAACGGTTTGTTTCTAAAAAAATAAAAATTGATATTAAATAAAATATGGCCTTATTTTTATGGTCTCAAAAACATTATGAGGTTGACTTCGGTGTAGAATTTGGGGTCCCACCATTATTAACATGTTTTGAGTGTTAGGCAGTGTCTGGCCGTCTCACTTGACCCGTAATATATTTTCGCCTCATAATAAATTATTCTTGAAAGCCGGACCATCTTGGCTTATTACTGGTGAAAGCAGAGCCGAACAGAATATCGATTTAACGGGATAATTTCATTCCTGAGTGCAAAATATCGTCTCTGTATCAATTTTATCATGTGTCTTTAGCGTCACAGGTAAGATCTTCAACCAATACGTGGATACTTATTAGTTTTTTTAAGAACTCCACACTTGAGGCTCTGAGGAAAATAATTTCCATCAGGGTCCAATCACCTTGGAGGATGTTGTTTGGAGGGTCTTACATGGGTCTTGAAGAGACCTATAAAAAGCTATTGAACTCAAGAACGAGTCGCAGAAACCAAAAGTTTTCTTGCGATACAAGTCAACCTAATTAAAATGTTGTGCGCGCATTTGGCGTGTTTCCCGACGATGCACTTGTGCCGAAGGGATCAAAGGCGCTAGTTCCTCTGAGCATCTCTCATTTAAATATCGATAAAACCAAGACAGCATTTCCACCTGACACCTGAGTTCTAAAGATTGCCATCCGTTTGTCAAGGTGAGGATATCCATTTTTGAACAGATAAAGGGTTTTTGCCAAGTATGGTGGGGCTCCAGAATAGAGGTGGCTGCCAATTTTAACAGAGGGGCACACTTGCAACTTGTTCAAGGTCACCAGTTGTGAACTATTAACATGCACCAGCTGATTTAATTTATTTATTGTTGTGTGAGTACCTACGAGTCCTAACCGCCTGAAGGTGGTAAGACTATGGCATTCCCAATATACCCCATATTATGAGGCTAAAGGTAGTGGGGAGAGGAAGGAGATGGGGAGGGGGAAGGTGGGGCAATACCTGGCTTTTCAGATATCAACAAATATGGTTAAAGCTATCTCAAGCAACGCTTCGATTCTCAATGGCATGAGGTTTCACCAGTAGTAGATACTGAAGTATTTACCTCTCTAGATAAATAGGATCTATAAAATAAGAGGAGTACCCACTGCTTACTGATCATTCAAAGTTAAATTAAACATAAAACTCTTGAAGACACAGAATATCCTACCCGGGGGAACCTTTAAGAATGGTACAATTTCGATGTAATAAATTGTTTGGAAAAGCTGCCTGTACAATATCCATGCAGGTTAATAGAACAAGAATTTAAAACCATTGAATACATCAAGTCCTTCGGGAAAACCTTGGCTTCCGACCAGTGCGCCCCTAGCCGGGAGGGGCCGTAACGAGACACCAATCCATCAGTGGACCTAACGAGCCCCTCGGGTCGCCGGCTTAAGGGTGCGACCTGCCACCCTCTCCCACACACACCCCTTTCACATCCCTCCCAGTGTACGCCTTACCGTTTACACCGCGGCTCAACTATGGCAAACTAGAGGAAATTGAGTTTGTTCAAACATTAAATGAGTATTAAGTACACTCTACCGTAGTTCGATAAGTAGTTCTTCTAAGGCGAACAACCACTTCGAAGGTACTTCATCATTAGGTACATTGTAAGATCTTCTTTCAGTACAGTCTTGTACCTTTAGAATAATGTAATATTTACTTCGTAGCACAATGGCTCAAGATTAGTGTTGAGATGTGAGATTCATAGGTTTAATCCAGCATCAAAACATTTTTTTTTTAAATCATTACCTCCACACAGGAGGCCCTGAGCAAAATGATTTCCATCAGGGCCTATGTCATCATAGGGGATGCTGTGGTGATTCTTTTTATGAAAAGGAAGAAGATGAGGTTCTGGACAAGAAAAAAGATACGGGGCATGTGTAAGAATCAGGGGGTTAGTGTGTCCATGCAGGAGTGAGAGACTTGAAATCCAACCCTCCTAAGGCGATGGTTCTGTAGAGTCCGACTGGAGAAGTAAAAAATGTAGCATCACACTTATTAGAAAATAAAGATTCGTTTGATAAAGACAGATATGTTAAAGTTCTCCATATTTACAATAGAGGTCATAAACTGTATAGACTAGAATCTTTAGAAATTACCCGCTTAACTAAAAAAATAGAATCTAACAATGTAATGAATAAGCAATTAGAATCATTTGCTAAGTCTCCGCTTTTGTATCCATTGTAATTTTCATAATAATTTCGAAATTAAAATAGGTATTTAGTTTAGACCATTCCTACTCCAATGTAAACATGTACCCCTTCATAAAGTAACTTTGTAAAGATAAAGCAATTAGATTCATTTGTTAAGTCCCCGCTTTTGTATCCAGTCTAATTTTCATAATAATTTTCGATATTAAAATATGTAATTAGTTTAGACCATTCCAACTCCAATGTAAACATGTATCCCTTCAAAAAGCAATAAAAAATACCAAACTTCATAAATATAATAACGATTTGACAATAAAATTAGGTCATTAGTAACTCATATTACTTGTAAGGTTTTTCCCTAATCATCATTGAAGTGAGCTACAAACCCAATGTAATTAGCTTACTGGAATAACCAAAATATTTAGAAATTCGATAGTCTAAAATGACTTAGCAACAAATATAATTATTTTAATTGATTAAAATCCTTGTAGACCACACCTCTCCCCCTCCCCAATATGTTGTGTATAAAAACCGTAGACTAGGAAATATTTGTACCAGTCTGAAGATGGCTTTGACAAGCTGAAACCGGTTACGGTCGAATAAAATTAAGTGGAATAAAGTTTTATATTCGTTTTATTATAATATAAGATATATAATATTGTTTGCTATTTTTTTTTGTTTGTTTTTTATATTTTTAAATTGCACTTGTAACATCTATTCTTACAAAACTTACAAATATGATAATAACAGTGCAGCCTGTTATTTTTTTGTGGTTTTTAAATGCATTTATTCAGTTACTTTTTTTAAATGTCTAATTCATGTACACTTAAAACATTCATTATAACCATAGAAATAAAAATAAAAGTAAAACATCAATATTATACCCACGCACTGGCATTGCCTTTGTGGGATTTTTTTGTTCATACATCTATTATATTAAGCTTTTTTATATACTTTTCATTATTTCATGTATCTATTTTATGTATTGTATCAAAAATTTTCAATAAAAAATAAAATAAATTTTAAAAAATACTGGAAAAAATAAGGTATATTTTTTTTTAATTTCAAGAGTTCAATAAAAATACTAAGAAAAAAGTGTGTTGAAATCTATAATCTAGTTGAGACTAAACTAATTAATAGGAGAAGTTCGACAGTTAAGTAATTTTAATATAAATTAGATATCTTTTGAACAAAAATAGTTCAAAATTCCTTCGCACCCACCCAGCAATGCTTTGTGTGAATAATAAGCACCTATTTAATATTAAAGTTAAACCTCTAACCGACCGACCGAAGTTTTGGTTTTGGTATGCCAATTCTCGAATGTCGGGCACGGTTTCGGGATGTATCGGATCACGTTCGGCTTTAACCGGGAACGTTTATTTTTTTGGTAAAGCATATCTATTTTTTTAGAATTAGTTTTTTAAGTAAAATTTCTTTACGCACGCTTGACTTGGGGAGTAAGCTGGTGAATGCGTGACGAAAGCGTTACTAAAAGCGAGGCGAACGGTAGTTGAGAGGGAGATATTTACTTCAACACAGGTTCGCCAAAATCACCAATTTATGTACTTAAACCGATGTAATAATCTGTTAAGTGTACGTTTGAGAAAAGAAATAAATAAAATAAATAAAAGACATAAGTTAGTAAAGATAGAAGGAGAGAGCGTTACGTTTCGTATATTACTGTAGGTGCAAGAGAGAGAGGTGCGAGCACACAGTTTCTTTCACTCTTTCTCTCATAGCCAGTTACGTTTCGAATATCTATAAGTGCAGGCCTATTGTCTGTATCGCATTGTAGGAGCAAGAGAGAGAGCAGTGCGCGCGCACATTTTATTTCTATCTTCCTATCATATAGATCGAGCTAAAAAAGTTTTACTTCAGTCGTGTGGTCTAAAGCACGCTCGTGGTAAAGCATATCTACGAGTATTTATTTAGAATTAGTTTTTTTTTTTTAATTTTTCTTTATTCATTGCTTTGATGGTTACATAAATTGGTGATTTTTGACCACAATGCAAGGCAAATGCCCGTCTTATATTGCTATTGTCTAACATAGTATATTATTAGTAGTTTCTTTAGTATTTTTGTAATTCCTTTAAAGTTTAGTTAAAGTGCCTATACCTGTAGCATACCGTAAAGTACTGTTTCATGAAGACGAATCGAAAGCGCTAAAATTAAACTAATTTACTCTTTGAATTTATGTATTTTAATTCATTGTGCATATTACCTAACACTAACTTTAATGAACTCTCCTACAGTTTAACTTTAAAAACGCCTAACATCGAGGTAAAAAGTGTTATAACATATAAATAATTTGTTTCGGTTTCGGCCGTAACTAGAACAGAAGCCGAAAATCGGTTTGGGTCTCGGCAAGAAATTTTATTTAGTCATTGGATTCGGCTGAAATCTAGATTCGGTCGGTCATTGGCTAGCGGACGAAACGGTTTTCTAAGGCTGGGATTAGACTCGTAAATTTTTCCTGTAAATCGCTCTTGTAAGCGATTATAAAATCAGTTTGATAAGCTAAGAGACTCACCGCAAGAAATAGTTCCGAAATGCGCCGCACACCGTTGCGAAATGTCAAAAATTAAAAGACAATTGTTTTCATAGGATTTTTTTTCTACTAAACTAGTATTTATTTCCACTTATTTAAGTTTTCTGGAAAATGAGCATCCTTCTATTCAATTATCGATCCAATCCTTTCCAATCTTAATGTTTTTGTTTTTAACATTTACGTATTTGATATTTTGAATTCGAAGTCGGTTGCTGTCAGTAGATGTCAGGTAGCTGTCATTCAGATAAAACGAAATTAATTGCCGCCTTTGACCAACTTTGAGAGCATAAAAACGCGTGGAGAATTGTTTAATTAAAGCCAAAATCTATTTCAACACTTTATTGGGACTCTTTCGTCTTTATTGACAAAATCGCGTAAATTTGACAGTAGCAGGTAGTTGTTAACATGAAGCCATCTTACCGCAAATAAATTTACAGATGTAAACGGTCGCATGAGCATTTACACAGGTCAAACTTCCGAACAACTTCCGCGATCATTAATTACCACAAGTTGGATGCATATGTAAACGCTCCTGTGAGTGACCTGTCAAAATCTTATGTAATCCGTAAATTTTAATTACGTGTCTAACCCCAACCTAATAAATCATCCATAATGTGGATTGGCTATTCACGGCTATGTACTTCGTACTGTTTACTAAAAAGGTTATTGGTTTAGTCAATTCCCCGGTTTGAAAATGGTTCCGGAGTTCAAATTCTGATTGTTATGATAATGCGCAGCTTTTAATTTGTTTTTCAAATATTTTACAATAACAAAACAAATTTTTACAGAGACAGTAAAAATGTCTACAATTTTTTCCAGTAGTATGAATGTTAATTTGATGAAGAAAAATAATAATACTTATATAAACATATTATTATTGTTTTCGAATGGAAAAGGTTTCAATTTGGGAGGCGGGTATGGGTAACCATTTTTTGGATAACCAACACCTCTGCCGTAGGTCACCCCAAGTGATTCATTACGTTTGGTGACTTAGCAGGGGTGCCCAGGTTCATGGGGTGAGCTGCCCACCAACTGCATGGCAAGCAGAGAGTCCCTTTGACTTGTCCAGCCGTACTCTCTCGGAACATCGCCTTGCACCGCAGTGGGAGGGATGGATTCATATGTCGTTCACTCCTGGACTTACTGTCCCCAGATTCCTACCCAGGACTAATACCGTTTTCCTTCCAAGAACTTCCTCTCCTTCCTTTCCTAAAAATACCCTTCACACAGCATCCCCAAAGATGACAAAGGCCCTGAGGGGAATTATTTTCCTCAGGGCTTCCTGTGTGGAGCTAATTTAAAAAATATATATATACATGAAAAAAAAACAATTGTGGCAAGATCTGAAAAACAATATTTTTTCAGTAATATTTACGTAATAACCATTATTTATCAACCCTTTGAAGAGCTCAACTAGGTACTATGGGTGTGTTAATATTGATGGTCTAGTTTGATGGATGTTGCCAAGCAACGTCTATAAAGAAATACAATTAATTTCCGTCAGCAAGATGTTCGATGACGTAGAAATATTATGCAAATCACGCGATACTAGTTCCACAACTACGTATATTTTATCTCTATATATTTCGGTCTAATGATACCCTTTTAAATGTCGAGCTTAATAAATCACATTTAACAACAATAATGTATCTCGTGTGAAATAAGTAAATCATTGATATTATTCTATTTACCTTTTTTATAGTTATACCTCACAAGAGTCTCAGACTACGGCATCCCCAATTGGGGTATGTTGTGAGGCTGAATGTAGTAAGGAGGGGAAGGACCTGGCTCTTCAAATCTGGTCACCAAACACGGCTAATGCCATTTCAAGCAACGTTTCAATTCTGAATGGTGGTCTTACACCAGGGCGATACTATCTTCCACTCTGGAACGTGCCGCAAATATACTATTTATTATTTTAAATTAATACAATAACACAAATTAATCGAATAAAATTTATTTTCCACGCCGGGATTCGATCCCGCGTCCTTCGAATGCTTGTCAAGAGCCTTGCCGCTGGACTACGCTGTCTCAAAACAGACATCGTCTAGTGAAGCGAGTAACTTAATTACTTATTTAAGATTAGTTTATTTCAAGAAACGCCCGGGTTGCCAGAATTTATTTTTTTTTGTAAAGAGAACCATTGAAATTACACATCATTAAATTATTGTCCGGGTACTCACACATTAATATTGTGTAATTTTTTTAGAGCGCTTGTAACTGTCCATATTTAACCGATCGGGCCGTCGAAGTGCGTTTTATTCTAGCTGGCGTACCCGTCTTCGCTCAGGAAGTTGATATGAGATTGAACTGACGTTCGAACCTACGAAGGATCTTGTTTTATATAACCCCACCGAAGGCCATACCCATACAAAAAAGGCTTCGAATGGTCCGCAATGTTCGAAAACCACAATTTCCATAAGATTAGAGAGTGTTTCGAAATGTTCCAATGCTCTGGGATGTTCCGGGATGTTCCCGAACGTTCCAGACCATTCCTGAATATTCCGCAACATTCTAGAATGTTCCAAGATGTTCTGGAATGTTGTGGAATGCTCTCGAATACCATCGAATGTTCTTTTTTTACATTAACTCCACTCAGGAGGCCCTGAGGGAAATTATTTTCCTCATCATCTTTATGTCATCTGAGTACCGTGTGGAGGATCTTTCTGAGGAGGGGAAGAAATTAACATTGGTCTTGAAGAGATTCATGTTGTAGGAAGGAGGAAATACAAAGTCCAGCAAATCGTTCCACAGCCGAAATGTTGAAGACAAGAACGAGTCGAAGAAGCGACTCGTTCTCATGTGACAAATGTCAACCGTATACATATGTTGGGCACGCGTTTGGCGTGTTTCCCGAATATGCACCGGTGCCGAAGGGATCAATGACGCTAGTTCCTCCGAGCATCTTCCATTGAAATACTGGTAGAACAATGATAGCATTCCCACCCGACGCCTGTGCTCTAAAAATTGCAATCCGTTTGTTAAACTTGTGACATAAAATAAACAAACAAACTAGGAGAATCTACCAGACGGACCGCCCATTTGTGCACAGGTGATTTTTTTCAAACCAGAGGTGACTGCCAAATTCAACCATGGGGGGCACTTGTGATTTGTACAGGATTAGCAGTTGTGAGCATCTGCAGGCCCGTACAGTACGCCCAGTTTTTGAGAGGCTAACTTAACTCTGTTCTGGACTGTTCTACAAATTTCTAGAGGGCGAAACATCCAGCTTTAAAGCGGGAATCTTCTACATGGATGTGAGATATGTAGATGGCTACCATACCATATAACTGCCTTGATCTTACCGGGACTCGTTCCTGAGTTTTAGCGGCACGCATATAGTACACTTATAATATATATATATTGATTTTGTGGGGATCCTGTATTATATTATAATGTTGAATGTGGGGAATTCTTTAAGTAGACTTTACTGGTACACTTATTTAAAAAGCATCGCACTTTCAACCATGCGACATTAAATAATGAACCGTGACGCCATTGCATTGCGGTAAAAAGCCATTAAGCCCTTTTGGATACAAATAAATACGAACATAGGGATGTGTTAAGAGCGTTTAACCAGCCAGCGGACGAAAATCCACATTTCGTCGAAAGTTGTTCTTCCGATCGTGCAGGACGGTTACAATGAGAAAGATTAATTATTCTCCGTACCAGCTTTTTAAAATTATAACTCAATATCGAATTTATTTCAATCCAAATTAGCTTTAATTTATACCTTCATCCAAAAATGCTGAAAGGCGTGATGATAAAATTATTAAAATAGTGTACTTTTTGTAGTTATTTTTTGATTGTAAGTATTTATCATTTTTCAATAATGTCTAAATTTAATAATAATGTTAAAAAAATCTGAAATATATTAGTTTGTAAGTGCGCTAATAAATACACAAATGGACCAATTTTCGTCAAGAAAC
The DNA here is from genome assembly GCA_929108145.2 of Limnephilus rhombicus. NCBI lineage: Eukaryota > Metazoa > Arthropoda > Insecta > Trichoptera > Limnephilidae > Limnephilus > Limnephilus rhombicus. The sequence goes on along the minus strand of OV815272.1, from coordinate 11,935,624 downwards.
ACATGTACGTACATATTTTTTAATGATTTTATTGAAACTAAAATTAAAATTCTAATACATAACTTTGCTAGATAACGTATTGATTTATTTTACTGCATGATTACATTATTTGAAATGGGTGTGGTATAATACAAAAACTTTTTTGAAAATTTAACAAATCTGCCAACGACCTATGGAATAACCTTATTATACTAAAAATTAAAAAAAAAATCTAAAAATTTATTACATACGAATGCTAGATAAAAGAACAATGTTTCGAAATCCATTTATAATTGTTTGTGGAAAAGAGTCAATACGTCTAAAAACTTTTTTGAAAATGACGTATTTCAGGCTTTCTCTGGCAATGCCCTCTTAAATCACTTTAACCTAATGACCACAGAACCGTTAGCTATTGTCATGCCATAAATATATTATGTGCAAACTGCTAATGGATTTCACTAAAATCAATTACAGTAATTCGTGGGGTAATTACTACAACTACAATCCAAAATTATTTTTTTGACTTGAATATTATTGCTAAATCACTATTTTCGATTAATCTTTACTAGGATTTGGTTTATATTATAAATACGTAAAAATATGCTTTCGATAAATTGAAGCTTTTCCCACTGTTTCAATTGAGTAGAATTAAAATAAAATTGTTAACTATTTCATTAAAAAATATAAGCGTAAACCAGTAAAAAGTGTATTTTTCATTAGAAATGTATGAACGCACATGACAATTTTTAAAACCACAATTTTATTTATTTTTATTTTTAACTTTATGAGTAAAACCTCATTTTGTAATATTTAATTAAATGAACACAATATTTGCAAAACTCAATCGTAAATCTGAAAACAGAATTATCATAAAAAGATACGGTCTCATATGGGACTCGAACCCAGCACGAACGAACGCAACTCTACCATACGTAATAAAGTACCATCATACATAAAGCCAATAAAAATGTGCTTTTAGAAAATGAAAATAATGTTGGTAGTTCTCAGTCGAGGTATGATAGGGGCCATTCATTTATTACGTAAGACGATTTAGGGGGGAGGTGGGTCGACCATGTCTTATTTTTTCTTAAAAGGGGGTGGGAGGGAGTCTCGATAGTTCTTACGTAAGATCACAAAAATGAGCAAAGTTAAAATTATTAGTACCTTTGTAAGTACAAATAAACATTTCTTAAAATTGTTTCTTTAGATTCTTACTTAATAAATATTAAACAGGGGCGAGGGGGTCGGCCTATTCTTATTTTTTCTTATAATGGGGGGTTGGGGGTCGAAAACTAGCAAAATTCGTCTTACGTAATAAATGAATGGTCCCATACAGTTAAATATGACCGAATATGGATAAATGAATGGCCCCATACAGTTAAATATGACCGAATCGGATATGGACATATTAGCTCAGTTGGTAGAGTTGCTCCCCGGCCAACTCAGAATCAAGTCAACTCAACAATTGTTTTAAGATTAAAAGCTATGAAAAAAATAATTTTAACGTTAACTCTAACCTAACGTAACCATTTTTTTTTTCATTATCACTCTTAATGTCCTTTCTGAGGTGGTTCTGAGTTGGTCTCATTCCGAGTTGGCCGGTTACCATTGTCTTCATTTTATTAAATTCCACAATTTTTGACTAACATTATTTGTCAGTTTCCATTGATTAACTTTATTCTTTCTTATAAAATTATTCACAAAATAAATAAAAACCGCCTTCACGCTTGAAATTGCGACCATCGTCACACACACCGAGACACGCCAAGACACCGTTTGCCAAGCTTTTTTTATGCCTACGACCTGTATTCGTGATATAAGGCACACTAAGAATACATATATTTTTGGCTTGTTGTTTCCTCACAATATCCTCTCCTAAGTATGCCGCAATACATCATAACACGTGTTTGTGGCATACATGAATAACACAATAAATACGTGTGTGCATATGTACATTAGCAAGGAAATAAGGTATTTGTTAACTCGAAGCAGCTGAATTTGGAGTTACCATTGTATACCCATTAAGCGTCAAAATCAACGGCCTAAAATATTCACTGGTTTGTGAAATTCGCAAATTATGAATGCACCTGTCATTAAAATTCAATTTGTTTCGTATTCGTTGCCTACTATTAATACTTCCGCGTTTTGTTTTTTGATAATCAACAATCAACGCGTATTCAATACATCATTTGCAATTCATAGCCCTCTGTTTTATTCATCCTTCCAAAAATAATGTGACAAAACCGGACTTATTATTGAAGAGTGTATGATAAATTATCACCAGACGCGTGGGTGAATATAAATTTATTTTTAAATATTTAATAATTCTTAAAAGCTTACTTTTAAAACCAAATTATTCAATTTATAAATTTGTGTTTTTTCATCATTTAAAATTAATTAAATGAAAACCTGTGGTTTTCCAAACCCGTTAATTATCTGCCACTATGGTCGATCGATAAATGCTTAAAAACTTTTTGCATTAAAAGCGGTGTATTCTATGGAAAAAAAACCTTTTAAAAAATAAAAATAAATGCTGAAATTCTTATTAAAATAAACTTTTTTTTTACATTAACTCCACACAGGAGGCCTTGAGGAAAATAATTTCCCTCAGGGCCTATGTCATCTGGGATGCTGTGTGGAGGGTCTTTTTGAGGAGAGGAAGGAATGAACATTGGTCTTGAAGAGACCTATGTTGTAGGAAGGAGGAAACACAGAGGCCGGCAAACCATTCCACAGCCGAGCTGTTGAACATAAGAACAAGTCGAAGAAACGACCCGTTCTCATGTGACAAATGTCAACCTAGTACAAATGTTGGGCACGCGTTTGGCGTGTTTCCCGACTAAGCACCGGTGCCGAAGGGATCAATGATGCTAGTTCCTCGGAGCATCTTCCATTGTAATACCGGTAGAACAAGGATAGCATTCCCACCCGACGCCTGTGCTCTAAAGATTGCAATCCGTCTGTTAAGATGGGAGAATCTATCAAACGGACCGCCCGTTTCTGCACAGAGTCGAGGGTATTTTTCAGGTATTTTGGAGCTCCAGACCAGAGGTGGCTGCCAAATTCAACCGTGGGGCGCAATTGCGATTTGTACAGGGTTAGCAGTTGTGCACTATTAAAGTATCTGCGGGCCCTATACAGTACGCCCAGTTTCTGAAAACTTAAACATGATGGGAAGATTTTTCAGAGGAACCGATGCAAAAAAAAATTTAAAAAAAAAAACAAAAAAGTTTAATATGAACGAATAAAGAATTTATAAAAAACGGCTTTAATCGGTTTATATTTCAACCTTCACATAGATATGGCAATCAGTAGATAATTTACTGGATCAAAACCCATAGCATCACAAAGAAAATTAATATGGATTCATCGTTTTATGTAATCCCTACCAATCAAAACTCGTATGGATTATATAAAATATGTGTTTTGTCGTTATTGTTCGATAGGCTTTCCGTAAATAGTGTGGGCTGTCGTGAATAACAATAATGTTTATTGGGTGTACAAATAAAAAATACAAAAGGTGTAGCTTATTGGTAGACCCCATTTCTTCCAGCTAACCACACAAATGTTTTTCATAATTTTTATACAAAGAAGAATATTATAATGTTTATGCAAATAAGAAAATACAAATATACCAATAAAAATACAAAAATAGGTGTTTCATTTATGTGAGGTATTCACTTAAGGTGTAATGACATTTTTTTATAAGGAAAGTTTTTAGTGATGATTTGAATTTGCGTGTATCTTGTATTAGTTTAATGTTACGTGGAAGGTTGTTATATACTTTGATGGCCATGTAGTATGGTCCTTTTTGGAATATTTTTTTGTTTGCTTTTGGTATTAATAAGTTTTCTGTGAACCTTGTAGCGTATTTATGAATTGAAGTTGAATTGAATTTTTTTTTGTGGGAACTTTACTGTAGATGATCGCACTGACATGCATAACTCCTTTATGTATATGTCTGTGACTCTCAGAATTTTCAGATTTTTAAACATAGGTCTACATGAATCCAGATTAGCAGAGTTTGTAATTTTTCTTATGCATCTCTTTTGGATGATAAAAAACATCTTTGGCGTTTACTGAGTTTCCCCAAAAAATAATACCGCATTTTATTATTGAATATACATAACCACAAATAAATAAATAAAAAAAGTATGCGGCTATTACAGATTCGATGTTTAATATTTTTGTTAGTGTTCCTAGAACAAAAGAAAAGCTACTGATTTTGCTAGCTGATGATTTTCATCAACTCAAGGGCGCTTTAAAAACCCTCGCGCTTCCGGCATATTCGGTCAGAAGGTCCGAATGTTTGTAAAATTCAAATAAATTGAATATTTCGTATTGTTAATAAACGTATCCGAAATCAGAAAACTATTTTTGAAAGATTATTTATTGATAAAATACGCTTTTAAATTTTATTATTAGAACATAATTTTTGAAAAGTAACATTTTTAAATGCAAATATAAAAAGGTTTAAAAAATGGCTCAACTTACGTTTTTTTCTTATCTACTGATAAATGAAAACAAATAAAAACTCGCACAATTTTATTAGACAAAATTATTTTGAAGGTTTTTGTCTCCTTCTTTTTTTGTTGTTTCATGTAAAAATAATAAATAAAAAATTCTCAATTTTTTTATTTATTATTCAAATTGCAATCGAAAACTTTGGTTTCGTACAAGTGTACATTTTAATTCATCCGTGGTTAACATTTAAACTTGAATATAAAGCGTGGTGGTGTTGTTTTCTCTTTCTAACCATGATTGTTAAGGAGACAAGGATTTCTATGAGACATGTAAAAGCCCAAAAGCAAACAAATAAGCCCTAGGGGTTAAGAAGAGTGATGAAAAATTTTCTTGCAACGTGAACACTATGAACTGGTAACATCAATCAGGATTGATGAGCTAGCGTGAGTTTTGTTGTGCATCTATTTCCTAGAAGCCAAAACGTTCTGTGGGACTTTGGTGCAAAGCAAGTGGTCCATCACTTTGAACTATACCAACACTGCCAACACCAAACAAAATAAACAAGAACATTTAGAAATAAATAAAATTGTAGTGTTTTTCTGCTGGTGTAGAACTCTAAAATAGGTATTTCACACTCTCAAATGGAAAACATTACAGTGGACACTTCAGCCAATATCATTTATCTATAATATGTTTTGAGTTCTCATTGAACCACCAACGGGCTTACGAGTGGGAGGAATAAAATCCTGTTCCAATTGGGTCAATTGTGTTGGTGCAATGAAATGAGGAGCTACCTAATCCCCCTCTCATTTATTTCACACAGTTCTGGCAGAATTTTACACTTGATGACCATATATAGTGGATTGTATACATTATTATGTTATAGGGAAAATGGTAGTCTTAAAATTATTTAATAAAAGCATTTGTTCCAAATTAATAAAATATTGGTTTTAACCACTTTTACGGTTTAAAAACCCAAACTATTTATTACTTACTCAGGGTTTACTTAAAACTAATTACAACAATAGACTTAAAGATTAAAGATGCCAATGGACAGGTAGATGTGTGAAGGTGTGGGGGGAGGGGGGAGGGGGGAGGGGGGAGGGGGGAGGGGGGAGGGGGGAGGGGGGAGGGGGGAGGGGGGAGGGGGGAGGGGGGAGGGGGGAGGGGGGAGGGGGGAGGGGGGAGGGGGGAGGGGGGAGGGGGGAGGGGGAGGGCAGAGGGGGGTAATTAACAAGGGGAAGAAATTTAACAACTGTTCATTTAAAGATTTTTTTTGTTATTTGTGATATTTATACTCAACTCTACACTCTTTCTAATTTCCAAGATTTCAAGTTTGCTTAACTTTACGGTGTAGAAATTCCTTTCAATTATTAAAATCAACAGTATGATTCGTCTCCAATAAATGATAAGAAGGAAATACCGAAAAACCATTATTGTTTAAACACCTCACACGGTCCTATATCCAAATTTTAAAGTTCTTCGAAGTTCGAAGTTTTACTTTATAAATAATTCCACAATCCTTACTTTTATTTAATTTATTGACTATATATTTTTTTAAATTTTTAAGTCTCTATCCTGCTAATTTATTATGTGATTTTTAAATTTATTATTTTAATAAAATGCTGGCAGATTTGTTTTTTGTATATGCTTTGTTATAGAATTGAAAATTTGACTATTGATAAACATTGATTTCATCAATTTTTTCCGCTCCTCATATTTTTGTAAATGATGAATTTAGAATTTAAAACATTTATTCTTTTATTTTTTGTTAAGATTTTTTTTAATTAATTTAGTGTTACACTCGTTATTAATTGCAATTTTTTTCATTAGATTAAGTTCTATTAAAAATAATACTTGGGGATAGTGGAACATCAATTAATCTATTAAACCTCCCACCCCACCTTACTTCCTCACTCCCACCCATCGATCTTAATTAGTTTTAAGTAAATCCTTGCGTAAATTGCTTACGAAACATGTTGGATTTTTAAATAATAAAAGTGGTTGAAAGTATTTTATTAATTTGGATTTAAAATGGTGCCAAAAATTAAGTTTGCTGTGTTTGTAGAAAAAAATCATTTGGGTTTAAATCGTTGAGCAAAAATAATTTATAATAATATTACAAAAGACTCGCCTTTCTTCACCAGTTTATGATTTGTTATTTTTATTTTAAACGCTGCATTTTTCTCACCCTTAAGATGCTCATATCCGTGTACTGGAATATTCCTTTAAATCCGTCTCTCGAGCATTTCCATTGCATTCAGATTTCTCATCTCATTCTTCGAATATCGACTCGGTTTTATATTGCTCGAGCCATTTTTATCGATGGTTCCATAGTTGTACGAACATTTACGTTATTTATTTATTTATTTTCACGGAACATTTTGCGGAACAACGTGTGCACCAACATAAGTATAAAGTTACCAGAATAAAATGTTAAAAAGTATGATGTATAAAAAACTAATTAATATTTAAGAATTATTATAAGCAATAATTATCAGCCTGAAACACTCATCTACATTGAAAAAATCTTCCGAGAAAAGATACATGACGCCAACGGGACTTGAACCCGTGTCCTTCTGATTGATCAACTTTTGTATGAAGATCATTCAGTATGTGGATGCGGCGCATCCCTTGACTGAAAGAATCCTGAAAATCTTCATACAAAAAGTGGAAATTATGAAGAAAAAAAATCATTTTCAGATACAACAACGTTAATAACGTCATATTTTTCTATCTTAGCACTCTACCTCACTGAAAACTCACGGACCACCACTGATATTTGATTTGATATACGGCTATACTCGCTATTTGATTTGATTGTGTCAGTAGGGAAAATGTAGTAAATTTTGACAGTGATTATTACCTGGCCTAGCGTGTCTTTTTAATATATTTATTTTATTTTTATTTATTTAATACAGATAGATAGAAAAGAAAGTACAAATTACATATTAGGAAGCTTTGCATGTCCAACTAGAAAAGTTTTCCGTTCCAGGACAGACAAATTGACAAGTTTAGTTCATATTATGCCAAGAAATGTACATAATTACATAACAACAACAAAAAAAATAGAAAAAGTAATAGCAAAAGTAACCTGGTAGCATATATTCGGTTTTACAGTGTATGAGATAAGCAGGTAAGTTAGTAGTATTGAAAAGCATCAGCAACCAGGTACCTGACAACAAGTTGGAGGAATTACAATAAGATTTACAACATAAAGTAAAAAGAGTTAATACTATTACTATTATAATAATAAACAATATTATAAAGAGATGAAGTTATGTTTGGTTATGTGTTTAGAAGAGTGAACTTATAATAATAGTACACTTGTAAGAGAAACTACATTAAAATTTACAAAATTAGATATAATTTATTTATGTAATAATAGTTTTTATTATTATTTAAGCGATGTACCTACAATATGCAATAAATAATGTGCCAACATAATTATTCTCACTGATTGAAAACATGTTTTCAGTACAAATTATATTAAACGACAATACGAATATATACCGCGCTCATGTCTTGAACTACTCCTGCTAAAATATGAAAACAATAACTTTAAATGTAGATAGAAATATAAATAGAAACTATGAATATAAATAAATAGTAGGTACCTGATTTAGTGCTACTTTATGCGTATATGTATTTTGTTAAAATAAAAAAAATACCTTTTATTGTTGCGGGACCCTCATTGTAATTGTACTCAAATTTAATAAAAGGCTTGAACGTTATTATTGTTTCGAAGGATAGACAAAGTTTTACATAATATTTATTGAAAACTCTTCGAATTAATCTCAAAATATTCTTATTTTTCTCCAACTCTTAGGTGTCCCCAAGTCGCCTCTTTTCTGTAGAGCCTGTATTCATCTAATAATTAAGCATAAAACATCATCCCTTGTTTATTGTCAATATCAGTATATAACTAGATTTGTAAAAATTTAAAATTAATAAAATAGGTTGGTTATTATTATCGTGAAAAGTGCTAAATATGAAAAATACTTGTTGATTCTTACACAGTTTTGAAGATATCTCATTTCAGTGGAATTTCGCTAGAATATTTTAAAGCACGGTGGAATTTTTTTGTTTTGCTTTTCAGCTACTGGGTAACGTTTTGTGGAATTCCAGTCAAAAGCATTTGCTCGACAATTCAAAATAGGTACAAATTCCTGTAAAATAAAGGTTTCATAAAAAATCTTAGAATATCCTTACTAAAGAATGATAAATAAAGAAAATTTTCTTTTGTTATTCCCCTCCGAATTTTCGAGAATATTAGCTTTTGGTGTCTTAAACGAAATGACATTTTACGAAAACTTTTAGTTATAACCGCTTCACAATTAAAGCTCTATAAATGAAACATTTCTGAACGTAGCCGAATAGTAAAAACTGTTTTAGAAAGGTTACAAAATAGGCTTTCAAATTATTATATTACAAATAAATATTAGCATTTGTAAATATTAAAATTTAGAATGCAAACATTAAAAATAGGTAAAAATGACTCACGTGATGTTTTTATGTGAAAACGGTACTAAAATCACAGATTATGCAAACAACAATACTTATTCTATTGTATATATTTGTAATAAACACTTTTGTCACCTCACTTTTTTATCATTTCATATAAAAATATTTAATAAAAATTTAAAATGTGGAGCGCGGTGGAGCTGCTGGTAGCAAATTTGCGCGGGTAAATATTTTTGTCAACTACACGATTGACAGCTGATTCCTGTTATGTATTTCCATAGACAACTTGATAGAAATGTGCAGCTTGATCTACTATCGACCTTTGACTTTTTGTTTTAGGGATGTAACTAAATCAATAACGGAGTTGTAACGATTTCTATGGAAACACACGCGTTGACGTATAAACACGCTTATTGTACTTGACTGCTGTCCTATTTTTAACGCTTATATCTGCTTACGTTGCGGAGGGGTTGATATTCAATTAGAGAGAAAACTTTGGAAATTCCTTAAAATTAATGTCAAACTTTTGTAGGAATTTTATATGATAACAAAACGGCGAAATTCCTTTGCAGTATAAAAGGTAAGTTCAACGAAGTCCTCTAAATGGAACTTTCCAAACAATTCTACAGACAAGAGTGTCCTTTACTTAATATTATAAGCCTTCGTTGTTACCTTTGTTAGTGGAGGGAAGCTAGAGAGTTTTATTATTTATACTTCTATTGAAACATTATTCAAATTATGTAAAGTAGGCAATTATATCCTTTCATAGAAGGAGTATTTGGTTTAAATTAGAAAAATATTCACTTTTGAAGAGAAACTTCTATAGCACGGCTGTGGTTTGGATTTCGGATGAAATGGAAATGACGATTAGTGCACCTGCGACACGTCAACTGCGCTCATCGGCCGCTTTGATAATGATGTCACATTTAAAGGCTCCTATTGGTTGGGATATGAAACGGAAATTACGCGAGGTCTGCGCTCATTGGTCGCTTTGATTATGACCTCACTTTTCAAGTATTGTTTGAGATTGTTCTGGTAAAGTTTCGCTTCACCCACCCACACAGGAGGCCCTGAGAAAAATTATTTCCCTCAGGGTCTTTGTCATCTTAGCGCGTTTTTAAGGAAAGGAAGAAAAGGAGTTCTGGGAAGGAAATAGGTATGAAGGGTGGGTAACTAGAGGTCAGTGCGTCCAGGAGTGACGTTTGAATCGATCCCTCCAATAAGGAACACCAGTGAAAAATATTATGGCTTTAAAAAAATATGTTTCATATAGATATAGACCAATAAACGCTGATTCTGAATATATAAGTTTTATTTCGTAATATTAAACGCAGAGTTTTTAAAAAATTATTAAAAAGTTCATTTTTAAACCTCTCGTCACGTAAGACACGTACTCCATTCAACATTCGAGTTTTTGGTTTATTTTCATACTGTTAAAGAGATTATTATTTAGGCCCTCAACAATTAAAATGATGACGGAAAAGGGCTATATTATATATTTAACATTCGGTTTTCGATACATCGATCATATTTTGTTTCATATTTGACATTCGGTTTACGATACATTGATCGTATTTTCAAATTGTTTTTAGTATCAGGGCTTTTTATACAAGTTATTACACAATCGTCATGATGAGTGTATTATAAATACCAGTGTTTCTGCATGTGTTATACATAATACAATGTACAAAGTCACGCCTGAACACAAAATTCGATGGCTTACGATGTCATTTGTATTTGCAATGAAAAATATGATTTATTGTTTTTATATTGTACTTTGGAATAATACAATAACAGTAGCGATGAGATGTGGACATTTTACCAATGTTTTTTCTATATAAAAAGCAGTTAATCTTGAATAAAAAATGCCTCGACTTCTCACACAAAGTCATCCTATAGTCATTCCGCCATTAATTCTTCGTTCTTCCATTCAAATTCAAAATGACAATGAAAGTAAATAAAACTATCGGTGGGTGATGACGTCACACAATCCACCATAGATACGGTGGTTTTCAAGGGGTCTTGAAAAATTAAAACTTTGACAATTATTTTAACTATTAAAACCAACTATAAAAATAAAAATGCTGTTATTTAAGTTTGAAGGTCTTTATTCATTTAAAAAAAAAAATAAAAATAAATTGGACTGGAGTTCTCTATCGCGGTGCAAGGTGAGAATTGGGGGATTCCGTCTGGAGAGGACAAAAGACCTCCTCAACCAGAATCTCTCGATCCGGCTCGCAACGCAGCAGGTGGGCAGACACATCAGCCGCCAAGACCTTGCCAAACCTCATCCCATGAACCCGGGCACCCCTGCTAGGTCACCAAACGTATCGAACACTTGAGGTGACCTATGACAGATGTGTTGGTTATCCAATAAATGGTTCCTGGGGCGGCGGTACCCATACCCTCCTTCTAAAATCTTATGTCACAATGATTTATTGAAAACTGTTTCAATTTAACTTATATAAAGTAGAAGATTACTTTCTAAGCCAAATATTACAGTAGGAAGCTTACAAACGCTATACTCTTTTTTTTAATAATTCGAAGTAAGAATATTCCTCGAAGCTGGAAGAAGACGAGCTTACTAATATACAGAAAACCCTTTCTCATTATACTAAATGAAATAACTTGTTCGGTTTTATCTCATCCGACGAACAAAGACTTATCTCAGTTCTTTGAGAAAATGAAAAAGCACCTCTGGTTAAGTGAAAATGTTGACAGTAATATCTTAAGCGGAATAAAGCCAAGCAAACCAAATTGATTCATTTCTGCAAACTTTAAATTGGAAAATTAATGATTACCCTGATTCCGGGATTCAGAAAATCGTTTCGAAAAGAATGATTTTACTAATTTATCTACTTAAAATGTGACACCAGATATTTTATTTACAAATTTCAATTTACCTTTGAAGTCAGTCTTCGAATTAAAGGATTATACTTCGTAATTTCTTTATATCTCTCTTGTATTAAAATATCTACTACGGTACTGCGCGTTTTCATCCTGCGATTAAATGTCCCCGACAATATATCCTACGGACAAAACATCCCCCAACAAAAAATCTACTAAAACCTAACCTAACTTCACATGATGTCTGTATTGTTTTCGTCACATTTTACCATTATTGAACAAAAATTTATTGTCTTTACTGAATGTTTGTTTTATTTTTGAGCCATTTTACCATTTTACCATTTTTGAACAATAAATTTATTGTCTTTGCAGGATGTTTGTATTATTTGTTCCTATTTTTGTTAGGTTGTGTTGTCTTTACAGAATGTTTGAATTATTTTTGTCCCATTTTACTATTTTTGAACAATAATTTATTGTCTTTACAGGATGTCTGTTTTATTTTTGAGCCATTTTACCATTTTTGAACAATAAATTTATTGTCTTTACAGGATGTCTGTTTTATTTTTGAGCCATTTTACCATTTTTGAACAATAAATTTATTGTCTTTACAGGATGTCTGTATTATTTTTTCCTATTTTTTGTTAGGTTGTGTTTGTCCCATTGTCTTTACAGAATGTTTGAATTATTTTTGTCCCATTTTACTATTTTTGAACAATAATTTATTGTCTTTTCAGGATGTCTGTATTATTATTATCCTATTTTTTGTTAGGGTGTTTCTGTCCCATTGTCTTTATAGGATGTTTGTATTATTTTTGTTCCATTTTACTATTTATGAACAATTATTACAAGCAATAATTGTCAGCCTGAAACACTCATTTACATTGAAAAATCTCCCGAGAAAAGATACTTGCCGCCAACAGGACTTGAACCCGTGTCCTTCCGATTGCCGGTCGAATGCTCTGACCACTGAGCTATGGGGGCTTATCAAATACCCGCCAAATAATTCAATATATACTAGTGTTTCATTCAACAATTACTGCTTGTTATATTTTTTCCACCTGAAAACAACCAACTTTATTTTTGCGAGGAAGACATTGTTAGTGTTAAATCCCTCGCTAGGTGGCGTCGAGACAAATTATGTCTGCATTTATTGGGGAAATACTTAAACTTGTTAAATATTAATTGTTATTTTTTAATTTATAAACTAACGTTTAGACAAGATTTTTATGCATAGCACAAAGGGTAACAATTATTACAAGCAATAATTGTCAGCCTGAAACACTCATTTACATTGAAAAATCTCCCGAGAAAAGATACTTGCCGCCAACGGGACTTGAACCCGTGTCCTTCCGATTGCCGGTCGAATGCTCTGACCACTGAGCTATGGGGGCTTATCAAATACCCGCCAAATAATTCAATATATACTAGTGTTTCATTCAACAATTACTGCTTGTTATATTTTTTCCAACTGAAAACAACCAACTTTATTTTTGCGAGGAAGACATTGTTAGTGTTAAATCCCTCGCTAGGTGGCGTCGAGACAAATTATGTCTGCATTTATTGGGGAAATACTTAAACTTGTTAAATATTAATTATTATTTTTTAATTTATAAACTAACGTTTAGACAAGATTTTTATGCATAGCACAAAGGGTAACAATTATTACAAGCAATAATTGTCAGCCTGAAACACTCATTTACATTGAAAAATCTCCCGAGAAAAGATACTTGCCGCCAACGGGACTTGAACCCGTGTCCTTCCGATTGCCGGTCGAATGCTCTGACCACTGAGCTATGGGGGCTTATCAAATACCCGCCAAATAATTCAATATATACTAGTGTTTCATTCAACAATTACTGCTTGTTATATTTTTTCCACCTGAAAACAACCAACTTTATTTTTGCGAGGAAGACATTGTTAGTGTTAAATCCCTCGCTAGGTGGCGTCGAGACAAATTATGTCTGCATTTATTAGGAAATACTAGAAGAACATCATCCAGTGAAGATGTAATTTTATTATCATTAATTTGTAAGTAAGGTCTGAGTCAGCAGGAGTTCCGCTCTAGTCACCAATGGTATGAAATGATTGGTTCTTAGTTACTCCAATGGCATTTTCCCAGCTTGGTATTTAAAGGTCCCTGTAAATCAGCTTTCGATGTTTTCTCTTTGGATTATTTTATTCCTGCTTGTTCTGTGAATCAAATACAAAACCTCAATAACAATTGCACTCTTTCAACAATTAATTGTGTGCAAATGTTTACTCTGCGTTTTACACGGGTGAAGTCCTTGGGAAGGCGATTTCAAATGGTTGAAATTCAAATTCAAACTAACTGAAATCGCATTCGCATGGACTTCGCCCATGTAAAATGCAGCGTTAGCGAATGATTTTACTCTAATCTATTTTGCACAGATTAAATTTTTTTTAAATGTTATATCACACAAGAGTGACCCTGCCTTCACAGTGTAAAGACAGGGGAACTATATCGCCACCCGGTTGGGCAGCGTTGTGAGGAGGATTAAAATAGCAGCTAAAGGAAGGGATTCATTAATGCAGGTCTTCAAGAATATGAAGGAAAAACTATTTATGCATAAAAATTCACTGAAATAGAATTTAATTGACAGGATTAATATTCAATTGTGACCTACTTTACAGCAGAGGTTAATGAATAAAAGTTTCGTCGCAGTTTGATTGGTGAAAGCAGCGTGTTAGATAATTATTATTTTTAACCCAAAATACTGTCAGTCAACTTATCAAATAACTTTACCGTAGATATCATTCTGTTTGGAAATTGCTTAGGTATTAAATTATAATGTTCGGATAATATTGTGGGTCTCTTTATATTTAGCCACCATAAACTAATGTGATTTTGGATATTTGTGATAGTTTCAACTGTAATTCATATCTAGTTGATAAAATGGAAGGTATGACTATAATGTTAACACAACATAATATATATTTTATTACACAATCTTGTATCTTCTTAGAAGACAGTGATTATTATAATCTTAACTATTTACTCAATACAAATGGATGTTTTTTTAATTGGTAGAAAAGGTGAATAAATAAATACACAAAATGAAAACATTGTTTGTTTTATTAAATTTAGAGTAAAGTTCATCACAAGTGCGTGCCGACTGACTTTTTCTAAGGCATCCTTCAAATCTGCTCACAGTCTTTTTATAATGAAAATAATACAAAAGAGGTAAATATGCAGTCATCCCCAGGATTCAAATTTTTATCAATATACATCAGCAGAATGTTTGATTTTATAAAAGCATTTTATATTTTTTCAAATATTTTTTTTACAGTTTATTAGAGAAAATGTGTCCTAACTGGGGTACCCCGTTCTAAGGACACATTGTACAAGTTTTATTATTTTAATTATAAGTAAATACCTAATCTATGTTAGAATATTGCCAAGGGAAATTATTAAGTTATATCTAAAAGAAAGTACAAAACAAAGCATTATTCTTTGTTGGGTTGCAAAATTGAATCTATTTTCTTCCTTCCCATGTCCATAATCCATATTTTTATGCTTCTTTTGAAGGCGGTTATTTTTTTTGTGGTTTTCATTGCAAGAGGGAGTAAATTAAATAATTTTACAGAGAAGTATTCCATATTTCTTTGTCCAAAAGTCGTTTTAGTTGTAGGTTGGTAGAATGTATGTTGTAATGTAGATCTTGTGAATCGGCCCGAGTTTGTCTGTGTAAAGTTATTCTGATTTTTGAATGCGTACATTAGAATATCTTTTGTATATAATTGTTTCAGTGACATTAAATTCAGCGCTTTAAAAACATAGTCTGTAGGGGTTCTGATGGGTACTCTAAGTATAATTTTCAGAATTGCCCTTTGTGCTATGAGGACTGGTTTTATAGTGGAATCGCATGAGCTTCCCCATCCGATAAGACCATATTGTAGTTGAGATTGGGCTAAGGCATAATAGATTTTAATTAGCTGTTCTTTATCTAAAATGTTTCTTATTGTTTTGAAAAAATAGGTTAGTTTTTTTAATTTGTTGCTCACATTTTCCACTTGGGAGTTCCAATTTAAGTTTTGATCAATTATTATTCCAAGATATTTTATTGTTTGTATTTCATTCAATTTTGGACAGTTGCAAGGAGTTTCTCGGTTCACGTTTATACAGTCTTTATGAATTTTTATGTTTAGGTTTGTATTGAGGTTATCCGTCTGTTTGTTGTGGATTTTGAATTTAATATAATTAGTTTTTGTATCATTTAGTGTTAGTGAATTTGAATCAAGCCATTTTTTTACCCGATTCATCCCTTTTTCAGCTTTTTCAAATACAGTCTCCCATGACTTTCCATGGAATAGAAGAACTGTGTCATCTGCAAAACTAATGACTGAGCCGTGACAGTTTAGTTCACATAAATCATTTATATATATCAGGAATAAAATCGGGCCTAAGACACTGCCTTGCGGGACTCCATATTGGATTTGTATTGGTTGACTTGATTCATTTTGAATCCTGACTAACTGTAACCTTTCTGACATGTAGCTTTTAATGAGGTTTAGTTCACGTCCTGAGATTCCAATCTTTTTGAGTTTTTCTAGAAGATATGTGTGATCAATTGTATCGAAGGCTTTACTTAGATCTAAAAATATTCCGATACACTTATTTCCGTTATCGAGACTATGTTTTATACTTTTTACAATAGAGGCGATGGCATCGGAGGTTCCTATATTTTTTCTAAATCCGTATTGATTTTCAGATAGTATGAAGTTTGTTTCAAGATATTGAGTGAGCTGCTTCTTTATGACTTTCTCTACTATTTTTGAAAGATTATTCAATATTGTTATCGGTCTATAGTTATTTATATCCGCTTTATTGCCAGTTTTAAAGATTGGTATAACAGAACCCATTTTAAGCGTTTCGGGAAAGATACCCTCCATGATACATCTGTTCACAAGGTGGAGGAGTGGTTGAATTATTTCATCTCTAGTTGATTTAATTATTCTCATTGAGATGCCATCTGATCCTGAAGTTAGTGTTGGTTTCATTGAATCTATAATGCTTTTAATATCATCTGCTGTAACTGTATTTAATTTAAAGGTGATATTATTTGTAAGTGTGTTGTTAATTTCATTATCAGTATAAGGAGGTTTAATTATTTTTTTAGCTAAATTAGAACCCACCTTGGAGAAATATTCATTCACAAATTGAACTATTTCCTTTGGATTTTCTTTCATATTTAATTTTTGATTTGGTGTATCAAGTTCGGTAATATCACTACTTTTATTGTTTTTAGTGTATGTCATCTCCTTAATAATTTTCCAGACAAGTTTAGGGTCATTATTACAGTTTTGAATCTGACGTTTGTAATAATTACCTCTGGCATATTTTATAAGTTTAGAACACATGTTTCTATAATGTTTGTAAAGATTTAGAAACGAAAGATCAAGTGGATTTTTTTTAGTTTTTAAGTGTAATTTATACTTTTTAGAAGTCCTTGAGTAATCCAAGGTTTTTTTATTTTACATTTGTGTGGAGTTTGTATGGTGAATGATTCTGAACATTTATGAATATTTGTTTGAACAATGCTTGTAAATGAGTGCCAGCAATCCTGAAAATCATTAATTTTAAATAGTTCTCCCCAATCTTCCAATTTTAATAAATCCTTTAACCTGTAAATATTAATTCTATTTTTGACTATTGTATTTTTAATGTAAGTATGTGTATTTTGAAGTTGAATGGTAAGTAGCAGTGTAAAGTGATCAGTAATATTGGAATGGTGAACGGCGGTACCGTATGCTTTGTTTGTTTTTATCATGATGTGGTCAATACAGGAGGCAGATACATTTTGAGCATTTTCGTTATATCCTAATCTTGTTGGTATATTAACTGCACTGATCAGTCCATGGTGCAGTTAGAGTAATTGGTAGTCATCACATTGGGGGTGTTTCTGTCCAGTATTTAGTATGTTAATATTGATGTCCCCAATTAAGTACACGTTCCGAACATCTCGTAGTTGGGTTAGCTCATCATCCAGGGAGTGAAGAAATGGAGATATGTCTCTTGTTGAAGGTGATCTGTATATCCCTAATACTGAGATATCATTATTAATGTTTATTAGTAGACAGTTAGCATCTCTGAGTTGAATTTCTTTTACAATTCCTTGGATCTCATTTTTAATATAAATTATCACTCCGTCATTCTGATTTTTATGTTGTGTGGAGTTATATACCTTATATTTATCTAGGTGTTTTAGTGAGTATGTTTCTTTTTTTATACGACACTCTGTGAGTATGATGATGTCGATATCCTCATCAAATTGCTGTAGCATCACCGTCAGCTCTACGAAATTTTTATTGATGCTTCGTATATTTTGGTGGAGTATTTTTAATGTTTTTGCTTTATTGTTTTTTATATAATCATTAATTTCTTGAGTTGTTAATGTTGTAATGGTTTCCGGAGAAGGTTTGTCATATTCAATATCAGTTAATGGATCCATTTCTGGTATAAGTGTAATTTTATTGTAGATAGTTATGGATTACTGAGCTTGTCTATATGATTTTACTTTCAAGGTCGTTGTGATTTTTTATTTCAATTATTAAAGAGTCTTCAGATTTTCTTGCTAGCAATTTTCCATTTCTGAACCAGACTTAAACTTGTTAAATATTAATTATTATTTTTTAATTTATAAACTAACGTTTAGACAAGATTTTTATGCATAGCACAAAGGGTAACAATTATTACAAGCAATAATTGTCAGCCACCTAGCGAGGGATTTAACACTAACAATGTCTTCCTCGCAAAAATAAAGTTGGTTATTTTCAGGTGGAAAAAATATAACAAGCAGTAATTGTTGAATGAAACACTAGTATATATTGAATTATTTGGCTGGTATTTGATAAGCCCCCATAGCTCAGTGGTCAGAGCATTCGACCGGCAATCGGAAGGACACGGGTTCAAGTCCCGTTGGCGGCAAGTATCTTTTCTCGGGAGATTTTTCAATGTAAATGAGTGTTTCAGGCTGACAATTATTGCTTGTAATAATTGTTACCCTTTGTGCTATGCATAAAAATCTTGTCTAAACGTTAGTTTATAAATTAAAAAATAATAATTAATATTTATGAACAATAATTTATTGTCTTTACAGGATGTCTGTATTATTTTGTTGACCCATTTTATTGTAAGGTTAGGTTAAGTTCGGTTAGGTTGGGTTAGGTTAGGTTAGGTAAGGTTACTTTAGGTTTTAATAGATATTTTTTAGGGGGATGCTTTGTCCGTAGGATATTTTGTCTGGGATATTTTGTGGCGGTTATTTTGTCGGTGATATTTTGTCGCGGATATTTTGTCGGTGATATTTTATCGCGGATATTTTGTGGGGGATATTTTGTCGCGGATATTTTGTCGGGGATATTTTGTCGGGGATATTTTGTCGGGGATATTTTGTAGCGGATATTTTGTCGGTGATATTTTGTCGGGGATATTTTGTCGGGGATATTTTGTCGGGAATATATTGTCGGGGATATTTTGTCGAGGATATTTTGTCGGGGATATGTTGTCGAGGATATTTTGACGGGGATATTTTGCCGCGAGATGAAAAGTTGCGGAACCATCTAATACCACAAACGATATCGCTTTTGTAGAATGGGATAGCATTTAATTATTTCTCTTCATTCACGATTGTTCTTTTATATACGGGTAATCCATTAATCAAGTCAATATAAAAGACAGGCTGGTATCATAATAATAATAATATTGTTGATGAAGAACTCATTACGAAAGGGAAGCAAACCTTATTGTTTTTAACGGATGACTGGAAAATAATAGAGTTCCCTTTGTGGATATGCGCTTTGCTCTACTATAAAGAGTATTGTTTGTATTGTCATAACAAAACACATCTGATCTTGCGAATAGGAATTAGCAGTCTCTATTTTTTTGGTTTTTTATTACACGCCCTTATGGGTTTTTACAGTCTTAGTTTATAAGTTAAGTATCACAGTTTTTTTAAATACTTTAAAACTAAAACAATAAAGAAAATATAATGTAATGAAAAAGGGGTAACAACAAAGGCATATAATATAAAATAAAACACATTTCTAAAAATTATTATAAGCAATAATTATCAGTCTGAAACACTCATCTATATTGAATATTCTTCCGAGAAAAGATACTTGCGGCCAACGGACTGTAGTTAGTTGTAGGCTGATAATTATTGCTTATAATAATTGTTACCCTTTGTGCGATGCATAAAAATCTTGTCTCAAACGTTAGTTTATCAATAAAAAAATAATAATTAATATTTGACAAGTTAAAGTATTTCCCCAATAAATGCAGACATAATTTATCTCGACGCCACCTAGCGAGAGATTTAACACTAACAATGTCTCTCTCGCAATAGTAAATTTGGTTGTTTTCAGGTGGAAAAAATATAATAAATAGTAATTGTTGAATGAAACACTAGTATATATTGAATTATTTGGCTGGTATAAGATAAGCCGCCATAGCTCAATTGGAAGAGCAGCTGACCGGCAATCAGAAGGGTACGGGTTCAAGTCCCGTTGGCGTCATGTATCTTTTCTCGGAAGATTTTTCAATGTGAATGAGTGTTTCAGGCTGATAATTATTGCTTATAATAATTGTTTCCCTCTATGTTATGCATAAAAATCTTGTCTTAAACGTAAGTTTATCAATTAAAAAATAATAATTAACATTTCTAAAAATGGTGAAAAGTCTCAATAAAAAGATATTCAATAAAAGCAAAAATTGCAGAAATTATCCACGACTCTTTGTGTCTAGATGTATAAAAGAATTGCAATAAACAATGTTTATACTGGTTGTTCTTAAGGTGAAATATATCTCCTAGATCAGAATATTTATTTCCGAAATTGTGAAGTCTCGGAAACGGGGAATTTTGGTAAGAAAGTGTCCTGGGTACTTAGCATGGTCGATCGATATAGGTTTTATCGAAAATGTCGGTAACTTGTCATCGCTCTCGAGCACGACTGCAGGCAGCTAACGAACAAATAAAAGTTCACAACGACTAAGGGTTCCTATTTAATTTGACGTGAACTGTTATTTGTTCGTTAGCTGCCTACAGTCGTGCTCGGAGCCATGACAAGTTACCGACATTTTCGATAAAACCTATATCGATCGACCATGCTAGGTACCCTGGTGCTGTTAAAGTAAAGGGGTAGTAAAAGTCGGCACGATCTTTTGGGAATATGGATGTTGATTAATTGAAGTAATTCAGAACAGTCAATTTTATAATGCAGTATTTTATGTAATAATATTAAATCTGAGTTAATTCTTCTTTCTGAAAGTTTTAATGAAACTATGAATGATTTTGGAATATTGGCTCTAGTTTTTATGATTTTGGCGTAAATTATATCGTCATTACATAGTATAAAGTAAAGTCGCTCCCGTTGTCTGTACGCTTAGATCTTTTAAACTACGCAACGGATTTTCATGCGGTTTTCACCAATAAATAGAGTGATTCATGAGGAAGGTTTTTGGGTATATTATTTGTCAAGGTTTTGTTTAAATTGGTTGAAATATACAATATATGTGGCAGCGGCAGCGGTCTGCGGGCGATAGGCAGCGGGCTGGCAAGCGGGCGATCTGGATTTGATATTTATGCAAATTAACAGTTGGCGTTGGTTATAAAGGTTGGGTAATTGCGTTGTCAGTAGATAGCGTTGTGTTTCGTTAGTCACAGCAACGTGTGGTTGGGTCTGCTAGTTTAAAATAATTAGCAGTGCAAGTAGGCTCTCCAGAACTAGAGTTATTAATAGATGTTTAGTTTGTTTGGTGAAATTCGCTTTCTGCGACATCACGTGACCCTCCCCCCCTGCCTGTCGCCCGCAGCCCGCTGCCGCTGCCACATATATTATATATTTCAACCAATTTACACAAAACCTTGACAAACTATATGCTTAAAAACCTTCCTCGTGAATCACTCTATCTAATGGTGAAAATCGCATGAAAATTCGTTGCGTAGTTTAAAAGATCTAAGCGTCCAGACATCTGGAGCGGCTTTACTTTATACTGTTTAATCATGATATAAGATATTTATTTTATTTTATTTATTTATTTATTTAACGCCCAATGGGCTTTGACATTTTGGTAGTACAAATAATTCATGACAGATAATTTAACATATACAGAAATAATAAAAATAAAATTTGATAAAAAAGCACACAAGTCATAAAAATACAAAAATACAGCGATTTCATAGGTTTTCAGAAAAACAGATAGGTTTAGGAATAGATATGCCAAAATCATAAAAACCAGAGCCAATTCAGTACTTTCATGAATATATCCGTAAACTGGGTACTTGAAAGTATAAAAAAGATATCCAGGGCAACAAAAAAAATTACATTTTTTGTTGACCTGTGTAATCAATTTAACTGAAAGACTCGTACGAGAAGTTATTTACGAGGTTGTTATCTGCGGAAATTACGTGACGTAGTGATATTCCAACTATATACCGTCCCATATCAGTAATATCAAATATAGCAAAAATTTTTGAAAAACTAGTTAAAAAAGAATGAGCAAATTTATAAAATGCAATGGTATAATTAATGAAAACCGGTTTGGTTTTATGGAAGGTAGAAGCACACAAGATGCAATTGCAAAATTAAGTAGCCTTGTACATAGTTCATTAGATAAATCATTTAAATGCCTGGGAATTTTTATACATCTCAAAAAAGCATTTGACAGAATATCACATGACAAACTTATAAGTAAATTAAGAGACATTGGATTAAATGATTCAGCTCTTGAATGGATAAAAAGCTACCTTTTCAAACGTCCCCAAGTTGTAAAAATTAATGGTGTGCTTAGTTCACCAAAAATGAGTCACTTCGACATACCTCAAGGTACAGTCCTGGGACCGTTACTGTTTATCATCTATGTTAATGACATATTCATGCACAAAATAAATGGAAAAATAATATCCTATGCAGACGATACTGTCATAATAATTGAAGGTACCGATTGGAATACTTTTAATAACCTAGCGAATATTGATATTAACATATTGAAAAATTGATTCGATAAAAATCTCCTCTCTCTAAACACTGGAAAAACAAAATTTATCCCATTCTCTATCAATAAATTCAAATTAGAACCAAATTTAAACATCATAATACACCAAAGTAAATGTAATAAAACTAACTGCAATCAAGATTGTGCTATACTTAGTCCAACCCCCAAAATCAAATATCTTGGTGTATATATAGATCAACATTTTAAATAGAAAACACATATTTGTGAACTCGTCAAAAGGATTAGGAAATATATGTATATATTTATTAGATTTAGATATATTCTTAGCTTAGAAAACCTAAAAAGAGTGTACTATGCAACTGTTCAATCTATATTACAATATGGTATTATTGGCTGGGGAGGAACATATGATATTATTTTAAATCCACTCAAAATAATTCAAAGGTTGGTAATTAAGGTAATCTTGAGAAAACCGTCTAAATTTCCTACTGAAATTCTTTTTTCAATATTCAATGTGCATACAATAGACAAAATGTATTAAAAATATTCATTACTTCAAATTTACAAAGAAATACAGTTAAATACTCGTAACATCAAATTCAATACATCAGCAAGATACCAGAAAACAATTAAAACCCCTAGATTTAATACTAAGCAGATTCAAAATTACTATCTTTATCTAGGCATAATCTATTATAACAACCTCCCATTCAAATTAAAAACCATCGAAAATATGCAGGAATTTAAGCGCAAATTAAAAAATTACCTTAAACTGCTATAAAAGTCCCAAATATGTTTACTTTAAATCTTAAAGTCTGCTATTTTATAAATCGTTCATTCCTTATTTTTCTTTCATTTCTTAGTTTCTATATCTCTAAGTCTACTATTGTATAAATCTTGCGTTCTTTCTTACATATCCTTTACTTACTTATACAATAATTTTTGTTACTAATTTACATGATTCTTTCATTTATAATGATTTTTTAATTTATATTATGATTTTTTAAACTCTTCATGATTTTTATTTTTAAATTTATACATGATTTTTTAACATACTACAATAGCCGTTATTACTAACTTACACGATCTTTTTACTAATTGAGCTAGAACTCCCTCACCAAACACAGGAGCATTGTCTCTTTATGGTGAGGAAAGGCAATTTTTTTTATTTTCTTTGTTAAAACCTTATCTAACTATGTAACTGATGTAACTTTATATGTATTTTTAATCAGCATTTCCAATTAAAAAAATAAATTTGAAATGTCGATTATTACCCTTTGAGGAACAAATTTTACGAGATTTTTTTTTTCTTTTCTTTTGTGATTGTTTTTATGTTGGTTTTATCATGCGAACTTTGGACAAATACACTATAGGACTAGAAAGAATTTGGGAGGCGGGTATGGTACCTCCGCCCCGGGAACCGTTTATTGGATAACCAGCGTAGATCATCCCAACATAGGTCATCCCTGACATATGTCATCCCAAGTGGTTCGCCACGTTTAGTAACTTAGTAGGGGTGCCCGGCAGTGGCGATCCGTGAGTTTTCAGTGAGCTAGAGTGCTAAGATTGAAAAATACGACGTTATTGATGTTGTTGTGGCTGAAAATGATAAAAGTTTGTATGAAAATCTTTAGGATTCTTTCAGAAAGATGATGCGCCCCATCCACATACCGAAAGGTCTTCATACAAAAAGTTGAAATTTTGAACTGTTAAAATAACTGGTGCCCGGGTTCATGGGGTATGGTTTGTTTAGGTCTTGGTGGCTAATGCATTTTCCATCCACTGCGTGGCCCAATGGGGAGAGATTGGTTGAGGGAGACTTAACCTTTCCAGCCGGACTCTCTCGACGCTTCGCCTTGCACCGCAGTGGGAGGGATGGATTCTCACGTCCGTCGCTCTTGCACCCCTCATTACTTTTTCCTTCCCAGAACTTCCTCTCCTTCCTTTCCCTAAAAATACCATTCACACAGCATCTCCAAAGATGACATTGGCCCCGAGGGAATTTTTTCTCAGGGCCGCTTGTATGGAGCCACTGTAAAAAAATAGAACTAAAAAAAAAACTTAAATTTAACATAAATTAATTTAATACCGGTAAGGTACAACAAGATTTTTTCGTAAAAATTAATAAAACCTAACGATAAACAATCAGTTCTAAAGAATTTCTAATTTTCAGTTAAATTTTAACGAGGCATACTAAAGCATTGCAAAACCAAACACCAAGAAAAACATGAATAATGGCCATAATTAAGTTATAATGTTTGAAATCAATATTGTGATTTTGTGAAAGCAAAAACTCTGAGGGTTGCCGCGCAATATTGATTAAACTTTTTATTGAAAATCTGACAAAATAGATCCTGAATATTGCCTGCCATTAATACTCGAGTGGTTTGAGTACACAAAACAACCATTCCCGCAATAATTAAGTTATCCCGACTCCTGCTGTGAACGAGCTTTTGGTTTTAATGAAAATTTAAATAATGCGTTTTATGTTTCAAATTAAAATCATTATACGGAGGAATTAAACAAAATTTACAATCATTAAAACACTCTGATTATCCGCGGGGAGATTTTAAGAGTATTGTTTTTGAACATTAATATGTATTTAAAAACATGTGGTATCTTTCCTAAACGAAGAACGTAAAGCTAAATTGTCTGTTCGTGAAAATCACCTAGATTTCTAATTTTAACACCTGTTGTTAAAAAGCTGGAATACAGAAGTTTACAATTCATTTCATAGCTGAACTATTGAGCGTATGTTGTATTTAAAAAAAAAAAAACTCAATTTCATGATTAAAATTTCAACCTTGTGCAAATGTTCGACATGCATTTGGCACGCATAATACATGTAGCTTCTTCTTCTTCTTTCGTATGGTGGGGGGTCAGAGGGGGACATCTAGGTCTGCGAGCCAGTCTAGGGCCTCAGGCGTTGCCCTGTGGACCTCATCAATCCCGCCGGGGAATGAATGGAGCGGGCATTCGTTGACCACATGTTCGGTGGTCTGCACCGCACCGCATTCACACGTCGCCGACTCTTTAAGGCCCCATCTATGCATCATATGAGCACAACGGCTATGGGAGCACCTTATCCTATTGATGGCAGTCCAGAGTTTGCGAGGCAATGAGAACCCAGGCTGTCTCTCAGTGGGGTCTTGCACGAGATGGGCGTTTTTGACGTTGGCTGATTGCCACTCAAGCTTCCACCTATCTTCTGGGGTTAGAGGTGTTCGAAGGAGTCTTTCTCCTTCCGTCCAGAAGGGTTTTCGAGACTTTAAGCGGCATGCCGGGTGAGAAACGACATCATCGTGCAAGGGTATTTCGCTTTTTTGCAGCGCCTTCTTGTATTCCCTCAGTGTTGCAATCTCTCGCCTGATATTTGGCGGGGTTATATTTGCAAGTACGGGGAGCCAAGGAAGAGGAGTCGATTTTAAGGTTCCGCTGATGGTTCGCATTGTGGCATTAAGCTGAACGTCAACCATGGAAGTGTGGGCGCTTCTGGCCCATACTGGAGCACAGTATTCAGCTGCTGAGAAAACCAGGGCAATGGATGCCGTTCTGAGCGTGTTGGCGTCGCATCCCCAGCTAGTACCAGCCAGCTTATTGACTAAGTTTAGTCTTGTCCTGGTTTTTTTGCCCACTGTTTCCATGTGTTTCCGGTAATTCAGGCTCCTGTCCAAAGTTACTCCAAGATAGCGGGGATGGGGGTCATGGTAAATATTTTTTCCATCGAACTGAATTACTGAGATGGAAAGCTGTCACAACTGTTTTCGACCCATTCGGCTTTAGTCGCCAATTGAGGAAAAATTCTTCCATAGCCTTGAGGTCAGAATTAAGGGTCTCTTCTGCTGCATTGAGGGTTTTGGCTTGGACTGTGATGGCGAAGTCATCTGCGTAAGCAAATTTTCTGCCTTCAGTGTGAGGAAGATCTCGTGTATAGATGTTGAAAAGCGATGGGGCCAGTACTGAGCCTTGGGCAAGGCCATTATTCAGGTGCATTTTTTTGCTTTTTAGCCCTCCTAGAAAAACCCTGAAAGTACGGCCAGTTAGTAGTTGCTCAATAAGTCGTACTGTGTTGCCATCCTCTATGGTGTCGTAGAGCTTGACAAGGAGGCCTTTGTGCCACACCGTGTCGTAAGCCGCAGAGAGATCAATGAACGCTGCCGCAGTCTTAAGCCGTTTCTGGAATCCAGATTCGATGTGTGTTGTCAGAGCTAGCACCTGGTCACAGCAGTTACGGCCTGGTCTGAAGCCAGCTTGCTCTTGTGGAACCACTTTCTCCAGAATTGGGGTAAGTCTGCGGAGCACCACTCGCTCTAGGAGTTTGTACATGGTACTTAAAAGCGAGATGGGCCGATAGCTGTTTGGATCTTCTGTTGGCTTGTTGGGTTTGAGGATCGCAATAACTTTAGTTTTTTTCCAGATATTTGGAATTACATACATATAGCACCAACATAGCACTCTCATCCGATGTCTATTATCCGAAGAACATTAATTTATAATAACGAAAGAAATTACACGAATTCGGGTGTTCTTTTTTAAATTGATTTCTTATTGAATTGGAACATTTTCCGATCACTTACCATTACAAATTCATCACCAATACAATAGTAACACCTTATATATTACAACTCTTCAAACACTGTACATAATTAATATCACGTTATTCAAAGGAAGGACGGACAAAAAAACAACCCTCTTAGTTGGTCAATGTGTTGTTAATATCTTCTAAAGGTTCTGGAGAGATCGGATAGACGCGAGAATGAAGAGCTTTGTCAGTGACGTGCTACCCTTAAGACTCTCTCAACCCCCCGTAATTAACGTCGCTAATCATGCTACTTACAGGCTCCACTTTGTTACTTACGAGATACACAATATAAGGGTGGGTGAGATATTTAAAGTGAATATTTAATTATCTGTGTAACGTAAATAATGGAGTTTTACAACAACCATGAAAAAATAAATAATAGTATATTAAAATATAAGTGGATAAAGAGGTCTTTAAAAATCGCGCGTGTTTTAAAGACCAGTTATCCACGAATACTTTACGCTATTTTTTTTATTGGTACACTTTGAAAACATAAATATTGATATTATTATTAAAAATTTGGAAATAAGAACTATTAATGAATTCGTGATGTGACATCACAATATCTTGTTGTCATGGAAATGAAAAACACAAACATTAATTTGCAATCTGTCACATAAGATTAATAGTTGACATCACAGTTTTTACTACTTATTGTGTGTTGTAAAATGAGTTCTAACATTGATAATTTAAATACCAAGGCAGAATCGCGGTTAATACCTGAAAAATCCAAAGACGTTTATAAAAAAGAATATGAAAGGTTCATAACATGGATGGAGGAGCAAAACGTAGTAGATGTAGATGAACGAGTTGTGCTTGCTTTCCTTCAGAAAATGTCGGAACAGTACAAAGCATCGACTATGTGGACCATACATTCGAAATTGCAATGTCTGTTGAGGATAAATAAAGGGGTTGATTTAAAATCATTTGTGAAAGTGCATGCATTCATGAAGGCAATTAGCAAGGATGACGTTGCTAAGAAGGCGTATGTATTCAAAGTGTTTGTTTTATTTGACGTTTAAAATATTCCTGTCAGATTTATAGTTAAAAGTTGACATTTAGACTTCACATTTTGTTGATTTGTTGATGTTGCCATGGTAACTTTAAAAAACGCGCGTTCCATAAAGTGCGATTTAAACACGCTAGAGCGTACTTTAAATGAGTAATAAAGGGCACCAATAAATAAAAAAATTATATTTCTGTTTTTATACTCGTAAGTAAGAGACTATTTATATCGGGATCAATTAATCAATCAATTATTAACATTCCCTTTTTAAATCAAATTTTCAAATTCAGCCGTATTGAAAATTTCGACCACCATATTTTTTTTCTTGTTTGTATGAACTGACATTTGTTTGAAGGTTTGGAAATTTGCATAAATCAATAAAATAACCCAACTTAGAAATTAATAACTCATTTGTCTGGATAAATTTTTATCCATTTTATTTTTAATACGCGACATCTATTGACTTTTCTGCAAGTCTGGTATGAATATTTATTTTTAATTTTTAAACTTTATGAGTAAAATCTCAAATTATAATATTTAATTAAATGAAGACAATATTAGACACTATCTAGATTTCATTTAGTTCGAGTTGAATCTTGCAATCATATATAAAGATACCAGCCAATAATATGTGCGTTAAGAAAATGAAGATAATGTTGGTAGTTCTTAGTCGAAGTATGATACAGTTAAAAGTGATCGAATTGATATGGGTTCCGTAGCTCAATCGGTAGAGCTCTTGCCATGTAAGCAAAGGGTCGTGGGTTCGAGTCCCAGTGGAGCCAATATCTTTTCTGATTTTTCTGTCTCCAGAATTTCGATTGAGTTTCGCTAATATTGTCTTTATTTAATTAAATATTTTATTGCTTTCTCATTCTCTCGCAGGCTAACTATAGTTGTATGTGTTTGTCTCTTTTTGCTGTCGCTCGTTTCCGTTTCATCGAGTTTTAAATCACAACGGTGCTAAAGAAGTTTTCACCTCCAAAATCAATGAAAATATTTTTTTCTCGAGGAACACTGTGTGGTGTGGAAAAATATAAATTATTGACAGTTAAACGAATTTCAATTGTAATATTATAATAAATTCGTTCGAGTTCGTAACTGCTTTATGTGAAACCAATGACTAAGTATTGGGAGTGGACTTGACACACCGGTAGGTAATTTACTCTGTTCAAATAGGGCGTCCACAATGGCGGCCGACGCCGATATGGTTCCTATGGCTACCAATGTGTATTCTTCAGTGGTATAACAAGGAGGGCGTTTCGAGGGAAGGCGGTCACATTTATAATTTAGGCTTTTCTTCGCCAAACGTAGCAACATGCCTGTGTGTCGTGAAATTTAGGTACTTTACATAATATATTCTGATTGTGAAAGTAGGTGGAATAATGACGTATTTCACCTTTTTTTTAACATTAACTCCATACAGGAGGCCCTGAGGAAAACGATTTCCTTCAGGGCCTATGTCATCTGGGATGCTGTGTGGAGGGTCTTTTTGAGGAGAGGAAGGAATGAACATTGGTCTTGAAGAGACTCATGTTGTAGTAAGGAGGAAACACAGAGGCCGGCAAATCATTCCACAGCTGAGCTGTTGAACACAAGAACGAGTCGAAGAAACGACCCGTTCTCATGTGACAAATGTCAACCGTGTACAAATGTTGGGCACGCGTTTGGCGTGTTTCCCGACTATGCACCGGTGCGGAAGGTATCAATGATGCTAGTTCCTCGAAGCATCTTCCATTGTAATTTCGGTAGAACAAGGACAGCATTCCCACCCGACGCCTGTGCTCTAATGATTGCAATCCGTCTGTTAAGATGGGAGAATCTATTAAACGGACCGCCCGTTTCTGCACAGAGTCGAGGGTATTTTTCAGGTATTTTGGAGCTCCAGACCAGAGGTGGCTGCCAAATTCAACCGTGGGGCGCACTTGCGATTTATACGGGGTTAGCAGTTGTGTACTATTAAAGTATTTGCGGGCCCTGTACAGTACGCCCAGTTTTTGGGAGGCTAACTTTACTCGGACTTCGATGGAGCCCCCATACCTGAGCTGGTCACTTAGGGTTACACCAAGCATATCAATGGAGGGCCTGTTCGGAAGATTGCTTCCGTTGAAAGATACTAGATTTTCATTTTGTTCCCTTTTAGACGTAATCAGACAAGATTGGGTCTTTGAAACATTAAATTCAACGAGATTATTTTTACCCCAAGATAAAACACTCTCACCTACTTACATATTCCCAATTACTGATTATGTTTAATAAAAAAATGTTATTTCATTGCAACCAAACTGAAACTAAAATTGAAAACTACTACCGATGTTTATATAACATAATATAATATCATAAAAAGGACATTATTCTAAAATAAGATAGTTAAAAAATGTTAAGGTCTTCTTCAAATTTACATGATTTATTGTTTCATGCGAATGGAATCTAAAAGCATTGAAAAGTGTTTTGGTAAAATACTTTCCATTAAAGGGATGCACAACGCCGTAAAAAATTCAGGAGCTAAAAATAACACTCCTTATGTAAATGGCGATAAGGTTTAAAATGCTGTATCCCTGATTAAAAAGAAGAATATGGAGAGATGTGTAATTACGAATGTTGGAGAGAGCGCGCTAATATCTAAAACGATAGAATTTAAACGAAAATTGTGAAAATGTTTAATAAAACACGACTCGTTTAAAATTCAGTAAAAATCTCTTGGGGGCTGTCTAAAACAGCATTTAAAGAAACACTGTGAATTTTTTCATACATATAACTTATAAAATAACTGAAACAAACGTGAATATACTAATTTTCGGAGCATACTTTGCGATTTTTTACTATTGAGGGTATTTCATATAATTTGCGTTTCGCCGTAGGGAATGTATAGATATTATCTTCAAAAACAACATATATTTGTTTGAGAGCTTAAAAACTTCAAATGTTTAAGGGAGATATGTAAAAATTCGGTAGAAATTCGGGCAGCGGCGGCTTAAATTCCCATTTAACATCTGATCAGTCGCCTGTTTTGATATATTGAAAAAAAAACATTACCAAAAATCGTGTTTAATTTTATTTTGCGAAGTTCAAGTACAAATATTTAAATTATTTACGATTATTTTCTAAAGAATGTAATTTTTCACATTATACAATAAAACCATAACCGCAAAGAATAGTTAAGTTAAGCGGTAGATTTGGAATCGCCCTACACCGCCGAGAGTGCCGTTAGTCCTCACACATCAGATAAGAGAAGCAGGGGAGATCGGCCATGAACTATTATCAGTATGAAACCAGTCGACAACATCGACGCGTATAAAAATAAAATTTCCTTAGTCCATCAATCATTCACGTGGAAATTAATTTATTATTTTACTACACAAATAAGTCCCTGCCATTTACGAAATGGTTTTAAGGAATAACTCTGCAAACAAATTGTTATAGATCTGTTTTTCATCCCCTCGAGAAGGAAAGTGACTTTTTGTGCCTTTTCACAAATATTCACGTATTATTTGTGAAGGCAAAAGCTGAAGTTAGGGAGCTTTATTCTAATTTTGGTTAAATATGTTTACTTTTGGCGTGGCTTTTTACCAAAATCAGAATCGTCATAAAAACTTTCTTCCTTACTTATAAAGTGGTGTAAATATTACGAGGCCCCTAAGGTTGATAAAGTTGTTAAGGTTCGGATGAAATCTTTTGGAGAATGTGTGTCTTGGACATTAGACAAATTTATGCCAAGCACATATCAGCATACCCATAACACAGAAATACCTTTGAAAATGTCCAAACTGCTCTAGACCCAAAGGGCATAATCTCCTACTTATCCCTTTTGCTTAAACAACCTTCGGCCAAAGAAATTTTAGATAATTTGCAACAAAACTATATAACTTCCACAGGCAATTAGACAAAACACAATGTATCTTAAATATGTATAAATCTGACACCAAGTCCTGGATTACCAGCCAAAACAGATCCAACATCATAGATTTTATCAAAACTAACTTATAAGTCAAATTAATAAAATACTTAGTTTTTACCATTTTTATTGTTTACAAAAACCAACATGTTTCGTGAGCAACGCTCTCTTCAAAAACTAAGTATGTTATTAATTTGAATTAAAATGGTGCCACAAAATAAGTTTGCTGTGTTAGAAGAAGTAACTTACAAATATTTATTTTTTCAATGGTACGTTGATGATTAACTGTTACTTGTAATATTGTGTTATTATTTGTATTTCGTATGTGTTATTATTATAAACTACTCATGCTAAGTGCCTGTTCTAAACACAGCTTCTCCTAGTGAGACAATAAATAAAACAAATTGTAAGTAAAAAATTAGTAAAGATGAATAATAAAAATAAAAATAAATAATTAAAAAAAGCTCGTGAAAAACGTGACTTTTATCTGGCTTAGGTATGGAAAAACATGCCTTAAATCGGCCTTAAAGCCGGCTCAACTATTATACCAGCGCTGAACTGATTGTCTTAAGTAAGATGTTACTGGAGCCATATATTAATTTACTAGCTGACCCGACGAACTTCGTACCGCCTCAGAATCAATAAATGTTGAATTAAATGAAGTTTTTTTATTAAGTTAAAACTTACACAATGAAGCAATTATCGATGCCCAACTGTTCGTATTTTGTTTTTGTCAGTATCAGAGATGGCGTTGTCTACGGATTTATATTTTTTGTAATTTTCTTACCTTTCCACTTACTTACGGAAATTTTTGAAAGGAAGCGGGTACGGGTGCCGCCGCCCGTGGAACCACTTATTAGATAACCAACACCTCTGCCATAGGTCACCCCAAGTGGTTCGCTAAGTTTGGAGATTTAGCAGGGGTGCCCGGGTTCATGGAGTGACTTTTGTGCGGATCTGCCCACCTGCTTCGTGGCGGGCCTGATCGAGAAAGACTGGTTGAGGGAGGCCTTTTTACCTTTCCAGCCGGATTCTCTCGACCAATGGGTCGAAAGAGTCCGACTGGAAAGGTCAAAATAAAAGGTCAATTCCGGTCAAGTCAATGGCCTTGCACCGCAGTTGGAGGGATGGATTCACTCCCGGATACACTGCCCTACAGATTCCTACCCACCCCTCATTCCTTTTTCCTTCCCAGAACTTCCTATCCCACCCTTCCTTAAAAAGACCCTCCACACAGCATCCCCTAAGATGACATAGGTCCTGAGTGGAGCTTACGTAAAAAAATGCGTTTCATTTCAGATATTTATTATTACTGTATTTTTCCTTTGGGGGAGTGCAGAGACATACGTTCACCGTTTGCCTCATTTTCGACCATTGACATTTAGTGTGTAAAAAATAAGGGCAGCATTATATGATTAAGAACAAAAGCAAAACAATTAACGATTGACATTTGACGTTTTTGAATTTTTGGAATTCACGACAGTTAAAAATTATACCTATCACAATATTGTTGAGAACTCGTTCCATACAAAATACATACATACGTTCGTTACATACATACGTTCCATAAAAATGTATGAAAAAAATAAAAATTTTCATAACTTTCTTTTTTGTGAATTTTTGCGATTTTTTAATACTTATTCTGTTATCCGGGGCGGAGACAAATCCAACAAATCAATGTTCATCAAAATCGGTCCAGCCTTTCTCGAGTTACAAATAGTGTAACTAACCCGACTTTGTTCTGTATACTAAGATTTATGTCAATACCGCACAAGAGTCACAACTGCTCCCGACCGCTTGGAGCCTATACCTATAGCCTATACGAAGATTATACCATCCCCAATTGGGGTATGTTGTGAGGTTCAGGAGAGGAAGGAGATGGGGAAGAGGAAGATGGTTATTCCGATCCGATCACCAAACTTGGCTAATCCATTCCAAGCAACGTTGCTATTCTGAATGGTGGTGTCACACCAGGACGATACTGAGAGTATCTTCCTCTCTGGAATGTGCCGCAAATACACATTATAGTATTAAAAGTGAAAAAATTTTGTAATAACACAAATCAATGAAATAAAATTTATTTGCACACGCTGCACGTTCCTAGATGTAACGTTACCTAAGATCTGAATTAGGAGGAAACGTAATATGCATCATTGAGGTAAATTGTAATTCTCATATTTGTTAGGGTTTTTGAAAAAATTAAGCAATTAAATTTAAGTATATAAATACTAGAAATTGACCTATGTATGTACGTAAGGATTTTTCAAATAAAACTTTTACGAAATTTCAATGGGACATTCTCCGAAAATACACCACTATACGAGAAAAATAAGATTTTTTTAGGTGTAGGAATCATTGAACTTTTCTGTATATATTTTTATAGAAAACATATCTATTAAGTGCCACTTAAGTACATTCCAAATGGGCACATGATATTAAGATTAAGTCAAATCTAATCAATAGATCGAAATACAAACATAGCGAGTAATATCTTTGAATAACCTGACTCTCATGTCAAAAATAAACTAAATGAGTTATTTTTATAATTTTAATGTCGATATTGATGCACAAAAAATATCAACAATATCTGTGAAAAAAAATTCTTATCGATTTTTGTAGGCATATATGATAAATGGGTGGATAAAATAATAGGCCACTTGCATGGACTTCATAACGACTTGGAAAAAATCATGTGGATAGATTTTTTTACTAAGATTACGAAAATGTTAATAAAAATTTTTTAGAAATGTACAGTTTTTTTTTACTTTTAAATAAATAAATCCATTATTTGGGCTCGTGACGTCACTACATGAAAATGTCCCGTCTCCGAAAATGTTCCTATTAATTTTATAAAATTCCACACCGATTTATTTTTTTTTATATGACATTCATTTGATTTCAGGCGAATTTTTGAATTTGACATTTAACGTTCACTAGATTTATTGTTTGTTCTATGCGAATTATTATCATTTGGTTTGATTTTTTTGATAGATGTAATGAAGAGAACCCCGTATATTTTACGTTGTCCGTATGTGTTTTAGAGCTATAATGATAATGGTACGGATTTTAACAAAATCAAATTTTATAATATTCTTATTATTACTATAATTTACAATTACAAGTATATTACATTTGATTTAGTAATATAGGCGTTGAACATTATAATGATTTATAATCAATGAAATGAAATGGATCAAGGAAAAAAATATTTACGAGATTTAATATTTTTGGTATGCCTCGTTATTCTCCTGTGTCATTCGTGTGGAAAACGTTCTTTTTTTAAATGATTTTCGTCTATGTAATTATCGTTTTTTCGCACCTATAAAATTATGTCCCGTCTTTCCGGTTAATAAAAAATGGTCTGATTTTTCGGATTGAAATTTTCAAAAAATCGCCAGGGTTTCAAAAATACGATTTAAAAAAAAATACAGAATGTCTTAGAATATTTGCCTAAACCGGAATTTTTTTTTTTAAATGTGATGCAAGTGGCCTATTGCGATACAAAATTACAGTGTGTATTAAGGCGGTCCAGGCCTATATAGTAATTTTTTTTTTCAAATATAGATGTAGCCTCCCATTTTATTTGTTACACCTATCATTCCTATTATGTGTAAAAAATTTCAGCCCCCTATCTTGTATACAAGGGGGTTCCCATCGAATTAGAAGTTTCTGACAAAAGTTCTGGATTTTGGGCAAAACACGTAATTTAAGGTTTATTAATATTACAAGTATTTTAGTCAAATAAGTATAAAACGTATTTAAATTTGAACAAAATTTGGTAACAAAGCAATAATTAACATAATATTGGTCGCAATCTTTCAAAACTATGTTTGTTAACTCCATTTTGAATGTTTCAGTAGAAACGATTTTTCTGTTTTGTTCAACGATGTGAAGTAAAAATTGCTTCTCTTCCTCATTCTTAGTGAGTATCGTGTAATCTTCAAATAGTTTAACACCTCTCTCCGCTATATCATTAACAACACGCAAATTTTTGACTCAACTTTTGCCTTGAAGGTAATCAACATTGTTATTCCAAGTCTTAGGAGGTAATTACAAGAAAGAGTCCTTGATATCAAGAACTAAGAGCGTTTTCAACGTTCTAATGTAACCTCTGAGGCAAGTTAAGCGGAATTACCTGGTACTGAACGATTACTGCCATCAGAATTTATTTTTTGAACAATGGCCTGTTTCTCATCATCAGACAGCTTCTCAGAAAATAAGGTAAATGAGACTAGTTCATCTGACAAATACCATAAGCTCTAAGACACCCCCAGCTGCTATACTGATTTCGGAATCAATGGCTTCGTACAATTTTAAGCTATTCCAAAGTATTAAGTCATTTACTGGTGTATCTGCTGCCAAAGACGCTTCGATTCAAACTTTGGTGAGATGATAACTAACAAATCGAACAATTTGTTTTTTATTATTTCTTCCGTTTACCGGTTTCGGTACCTCCGTACCATCATCAGGACTGAATATAAAATACTGACAAATACAGGGAAATATACGAAACCGGTAGACGGAAGAAATAATAAAGTGACGTAAACAAAGTGTTTTCTTTTTATTTATTTAAAATGTCAAGTCACAATGTGTTTGCTTCTTTTGAAAAATTTGTTTTTCTTCTCTCTTGAATAGTTTAAATCTTATTACGATAAAGCGCACTGGTAACGTATTGTGTAAATATGTCAATTGTAGACAGCTCAACGCACTACAAACTCATCTTTGGACGTATCCTCTAATATGCTAGCATTACTAGAAGTGCTACTGAAGCTGCACTCAAGTTCGAACTCTTCGAACTGTCTCGACACCACCGAAGATGAAGCATTACTTTCAGCAGCCATTTCTTTCAATTCTTCAGATCTTTGTTTCCGTTTTAGAGAACTTTCTTTGACCTTTTCTAGTTTCTTGTCGATTGAGGTCATAATCATCTTACGTTCTCATCTTTGATCGATGAGAAACGCTCTGTCTTCCGCTTTTTTTATCAAATTCAAAGCGCTTGCATGGGCAATATCAAAAAGTTTGTCCAGTTCTTTTTTAAACAAATACTCTCCTTTTTTTGTGCTTCAGTATTTCTTCCTCTATTTTTATTCAATAGCAACCAGTTCTTACGAAACTTAATCAGTTTTTCAATGCAGTGATTTTGTTGTCTGGTCGGAATACTAGATTTACTCCATACTTTTATAAGTTCTTGAATAAGTACATGCGCGGAATCTTTCACATTTTTGGAATCATTTAATATGTAGTGATAACGGAGTAAAACTTGCCGAAAAACATCCGAAGTAGGATGTTGGTTAAGCCTCATCAATGGCTCAATATCTCGAACCCCATGTAGAAAAATTTCGTATTTTTTTCGAGTAGATGAACACATTTTACTACACTGATTCACTTCACAGTCTTCTAAATAAGTATCAAATACTGTTCAAATTTGTCTTTAAAACTCTTCAGTAGTTTATTTTAATATTTATTTAATTGTTTAACACACGAAACTGGCCTGTAGCAAAAAGTAAAAAGTAAGCATTTTACACAAAAAATTCAAAAACAACACTCGATTGAGCACCCCTTTCTACTTGAGCTATCTCGCTGAAATTTTACTATGTTATTTCTATGAACACGTGTAACAAATTCAAGGGGTGGCTAAATGAAAAATAATAAAAAAAATATTTTTGATCACCTTAGTGTATATGTATATATATATAGGATGTTTGTTAATGGCTAACAAAAATTCAAAAAGGTTACTTTATAACAAAAATTTATCACAGAAAAATCGTTCCATAAATTCACCTGTTTCCTTTAGAGCACATGAAATTTCTCTGAAAGAGTTATTCTCCATTTAACAGATAGTTCAATCGGCCCTGCCAGATTTTTCAAAGTACTCTCAATTTTATTGCAACCATCCACCTGCGATATTTCACGTAAGCCAATAAATCATTTAACTACCTGCCCTCTAAAGCTATCGACCTGCTTTCTCTTGCTACATTTTATTTCAACTTAAGTATGCAAGTTAGCACACAGGAATTGATCGCATAATGAATTCCACGTAATTTTTTTTGCTAACTTCTGATATATTTTGCACTTCAGACATCTTCAGACGTTTTTCCAGGAAATTGCTAAGAAATGAATCAATCACTCGCTTGTCAGACTGGAGGGAAATTTGGATGATTACCATTTCATTTTAGTCTTGAAATGTACAGGCAATTTGTTTGTAAAGGTATGGCTTCGTTCAGAATAGGTAGCATATTTCAAAGGTATTATTTTCAAAAGCTATAAAATAAATCGTGAAATGGAAAACCCTTTCTTAACTTAGAAATTAATTGTACAGAGAAGACCTTGTTTGAAGTTCTTGATGGATAACGTTCTTATAACATATTATTAACAAGACTTTATGTATGTCTAGCAATTCATCAAATTAAATATTAAGACGAAATTGGGCGGCGTTTGTCCATACAAACGTATTCCCCGATTTTCTCTCTGGATACTGCCCTGGATACTGACATTAATATTTTTGTTAATTTATTATGGATAACGAACACTAGCGTGTTGGTTAAGTTTTGCTTTTTTTGATTAGTCACTTCTTTTAGGAGTTAAGACCCCCAAAAATCGTTAAAATGGCCTGGTGTGAATGCCTTCAACGATCGTTCAGTAAAAAAACTAGATTTTTTTTTCTAATACAGATGATAAAAAAATCTTAACCTTTTCCACTCCGTAGGCCACACATTCTGGCCCAAACGATTTTGGTAGGCAGCTCCGTCGGCCAGAGGTTCTGGCCCGGCGCAGGTATCAGTTTAATCACCAATTTCTATCTTCCTAAGGATATTCTACTAACTATTATTTCCGATAATTACAAAGAATTGTCGCAACATATTGGATAAACCAACATTTCTTCATTTAAATTTACCGTTAATTAGATATATTCATGTGAAAATAGATGAATCTTTTTAACACAAGAAATATTTGTTTTCTTCCAATATTTTCGGAACAGTCAGTCGTTATCCTGCGTTTATGACGGTTCTCCGCAGTTACTCCCACTTTTTGTGACCATCTTTTTTCGTTTTGTGGAACTATTGATGTTGTTATTAGTAATTGAAAGTAAAAGAATTACTAATTTACGTTTTCTAGAAATATAGTTAATTAACCGTCATAGAACATATGACGGTTAATTTGTGGATAGGCTAATTATTCAGCTGGTTGGAAATTATAGAGAAGGTGTAAAAACAAGAAAAGGAAGACATTCGGTAGACCCAGAACAGCGGTTAATCCATGACAATCTACATGTCATAACGCCTAATATATGCAGAAAAAGTATTACGGATTGCATCATTTTCAATTTGGGAGGCGGGAATGGGTACCGCCGCCCCGGTAATCATTTATTGGACAACCAACGCCTCTGACACAGGCCACCCCAAGTGGTTCGCAACGTTTGGTGACTTAGCAGAGGTGCCCGGGTTCATGGGGATGAGGTTTTTCTAGGACTCGGTGACAGATGCGTTTGCCCATCTACTGCGTGGCGGGCCGAATCGTGAAAGACTGGTTGAGGAAGATCTTTTGATCTCTCCAGCCGGACTCTATCGAACCACTGCCTTACAGCGCAATGAGAGGGATGGATTCACGCATCGCCTCTCCTGGATACACTAACCGCCAGATTCCTACTTTAAAAAAAACGTTAGTGGTTCTGATTAAGATACGAGTAGAGAAGGAGGGCAGATAAAACGAACAATATAACACTGTAAAAGTTATGGAAAAAAACTTGCACCTTATGTGGGAGAATGCTTCGAAAAATATCATACTCTAAAAAACTATAAGTGATGGTGACTTAGTAAAATAAAGTAAGAAATTTATAATAACATTGGACCGAATCGTTAGTTTTTTATAATGAAATGTGACTTTTATATTATGTATAATATGTACAGTACTCTAACTTGTAAACACCGTGTAGAATATTTGCGAAACCTGTTATCTATTTTATGTGTTGTGGGCTGGTCTATCTTTTGTTTCCTGAAAAAGGGTCTAAACCTAAAATAACGTAACCAATGCAAAATAAGAAACTATCCACTACCCATAAAACCTAAGCCAATCAGGTTCAGGTAGTCACTGATTAGCCGCTGTGCGGTACAGGACAATTAGAAAGGAACTTCTCCAAGGATTTGCATTGGATTGTCTGTATATTTTACCCGTATTATACAAATTATTGCTATGCAATAAAAGATATTATGCAAATAAAAAATATTGAAATCGAATGTATAATCTTTTAGTTACTTAATGTGTGATTTAACAAGTATTTTATGCAAAATATACCAAACAACTAATGGTCACACGAAATATCCGATAGGGTGCCGCAAAAGTTATGAACGGAAATTTTCATTTTAAACACAAAATATAACATACATTTTTGGTCGGAGTAGCTAAACGGTTTTGAGAAAAAATGGTCAGAGTGGAAAAGGTTAAATAACACTGCAGTTTTAGCGAAGAAAAACAGGGAGTACTGAACGTCAATTATGACTTATTTAGCTTTAATCTGCCTGAGGTACAGTTGTCCCTTTGGCTCATTTTAGATCACCTACGTTTTCAGTGGAAAATTCATTGCGAGAGATTTATTTGGCATTCGGAGGTTTTTTTTTTCTGTAAACACTCATATTATTTTTAAATGTATTTTATGATGGCATTACTTGTATTGTGGGATTTCTGAATCTTGTAGCCCTGAAAAACAATTTTTTTCAATTTTCTCTAATACACAATTATATTTTGTTAGCAAATTAGAGAGATCGAACCAATTTTCTTTAATATACAATTATATTTTTGTTAGCAAATTAGAGAGATCTAACAGATTTTCTTTAATATACAATTATATTTTTGTTAGCAAATTAGAGAGATCGAACAGATCTATCGATAGCAATTGAGGATAAAATTGCTATGAACTTGTAAATCATGCAATATGCAGAGCTTTTTTAATATCGTGTCCTCTGATTAGACTTTGTAATAAAAGTTTGTTTATCTTATATGATCTGCCAGGTAATTCGATAAAAAAATTAAATAAAAAATTAACCGATACAAATTTAGAACTTTAAGAATAAAAATTATATACAATAATCATATTTATGTACCTACTTTATCGCTTGTCGGAACAATCAGCTCCAATCAGCTCCAATCAGCTCCAATTTTGAAAATTTGAGCGCACATCATGCACAATATCGAAGATAACCGAAATTAGTTCATTTTGATTATATTTATAATATTACTAGCTGGTTCCCGGCATGCGTTGCAATGCCATATAGATAAAGAAATAAATTGTTTCTCTCTGCACGTCCTTTCTCGTGCGTCCTCGTTCCCCTCCCGCATCCCAAAAACTGGGCGTACTGTACAGGGCCCGCAGATACTTTAATAGTACACAACTGCTTACCTTGTACAAATCACAAGTACGCCCCACGGTTGAATTTGGCAGCTATCTCTGGTCTGGAGCTCCAAAATACCTGAAAAATACCCTCGACTCTGTGCTGAAACGGGCGGTCCGTTTGATATATTTCCCATCTTAACAGACGGATTGCAATCTTTAGAGTACAGGCGTCGGGTGGGAATGCTATCCTTGTTCTACCGGTATTACAATGGAAGATGATCCGAGGAACTAGCATCATTGATCCCTTCGGCACCGGTGCATATTCGGGAAACACGCCAAACGCGTGCCCAACATTTGTACACGGTTGACATTTGTCACATGAGAACGGGTCGTTTCTTCGACTCGTTCTTGTGTTCAACAGCTCGGCTGTGGAATGATTTGCCGGCCTCTGTGTTTCCTCCTTCCTACAACATGGGTCTCTTCAAGACCAATGTTCATTCCTTCCTCTCTTCAAAAAGACCCTCCACACAGCATCCCAGATGACATGGGTCCTGAGGGAATTTGTTTTCCTCAGGGCCTCCTGTGTGGAGTTAATGTAAAAAAAAATAATCCCTTTCCCCTCCGCGTTTCCCTTCCACCTTCTCCGCCTATCCTCTCCCCTCTCCCCTCTGCCGCTCTACCGTTCCGCCAACCCCCCCCCCCCCCCCCCCGCGTTCCATAAATTCAGTCCCAGTACATGCAGTGTCAAACAGCTCGCGTGCCACCTATTACAATTTTCTTTATTCAAATTTTCGTATAGTACAAATATTCATTTTTGTATATAATGTAATATAAGAACAATCAATCAATTTTGGTACTTATTTAAAATTCCTACAATTTTAAAAATCCGTAGACAATTCTTTTAATACAAAAAAACATCTGCCTGCTAAATTCAATTTCATCAAACGCGCGAACTGTCAAACGTGGTAAGTCTAGTCGTTAAGTTTTCTGAAATTATTCAATTTTCTTCGCATTTTTTTAAATTTTTCTTTCCGTAAGAACCTTCTACAAAGTTTTTGAAAACATTAAAAAAAAGATGAATGAAATAGGTAAAGACGTTCTGAAGTTATGGCGTGACCAAGGGAAACAGGGATGCATTTTTGTATGTACAAATTAACTTGCTTTATTTAGGGGGCATTTTGGGAGGCGGGTATAGGTACCGCCGCCCTGGGAACTTTTTATTTGATAACCAACACATCGGCCATATGTCACCCCAAGTGTTTCGCTACGTTTGGTGAATTAGCAGAGGTGCCCGGATTCATGGGGTGAGGTTTGTCAAGGTCTTGATGGGCGATGTGTCTGCCCACCTGCTGCGTGGCGGGCCGGATCGAGAGAAACTGGTTGAGGAGGTATTTTGCCATATCCAGCCAGAACCCCTCGATCCATCGCAATTCAATGCAGTAGAAGGGATGGATTCATACGTCCGTCACTCCTGGATACACTGACCGCCAGATTCCCACGCACTTTTATACCTATTTTCCTTCCAAGAACTTCTCTTTTCTTCCTTTCCTTAAAAAAAACCTTCATACAGCATCCCCTAAGATGACATAGGCCGTGAGAAAAATTATTTATCTCAGGCCTCCTGTATGGTGCTAATGTAAAAAAACGAGTGTGCTTTAGACCACACAACTGAAGTAAAACTTCTACTCCATCTATATGTTAGGAAGAGAGAAAGAAAATGTGCGCGCGCACTGCTCTCTCTTGCTCCTACATTGTAATACAGAAAATAGGCCTGCACTGTGTAACGTAACTGGCTATGAGAGAAAGAGAGAAAGAAAATGTGTGCTCGCACCTCTCTCTCTTGCCCCTACAGTAATATACGAAGCGTACTCCCTCTCAACTACCGTTTGCCTCGCTTTTCGTAACACTCTCGTCACGCTTTCGCCAGCTTACTCCCCAAGTCAAGCGTGTTTAAAACATATCCGTATTTTCTTGTAACCCATACAATTTTATCATATACCTACCTGTGAGGTCCAAATTCGTTCCAATACTGAAATAATTTTAAGGAATTATATGTACATATTACATGATGTTGTTGGCTGGCTCCACTTTGGAAA
The DNA here is from genome assembly GCA_929108145.2 of Limnephilus rhombicus. Taxonomy (NCBI): domain Eukaryota; kingdom Metazoa; phylum Arthropoda; class Insecta; order Trichoptera; family Limnephilidae; genus Limnephilus; species Limnephilus rhombicus. Next base: position 11,891,991 of record OV815272.1, on the reverse strand, counting down.
CCTTTCCCCGTTTCCAACCGACAGACACGTTTTAGTGTGGTTCCTGGCGACCCGAGCTCTATTAATATTCTACTAAGGTATGTAAAGGATACAGAGTTATGGCTCCTTATTTAGAAATATGTAGCATTCCTACCTCGGCACAGTAAACGAGCACCCACGTGTTGAGTTCATTTGAATATTTAAAGATGAAATGTGATTAAAATATATCTCGAAATTATTTCTGTAGATATTTTTGTTTTGAAGAGTTTTAATTTTCAATGTAAAAAAAGGATTTTTAAAGTAACAAATGTACATAGAAAATTAAAACTCTTCAAAACAAAAATGTCTAGAAATTGTTACGTAATAAATGCCCAAGAAATACAAAAAAATTCTGTAGACATTATTAAATTAAAGTAGGTAGCTAACAATACAAAAATAAGGGCCCGCTACCCGAATTACTATCGATTTCTTACATATCTCCCTTAAACACGTTATTTTTAAAGCTCTTAAAAAATATATGTTATTCTTGAAGATAATATCTAGACATTGTATAAAAACGAAAATTGTATAAAATTCCCTCGATAGAAAAAAAACGCTCAAAAATTATTATAAACAAGTTTGTTTCAGTTATTTTACAAGTTATATGTATGAAAAAAATAACAGTGTTTCTTTACATGCTGTTTAAGACAATGCCCGCTAGATTTCTGCTCTATTTTAAGCAAAATATTAAGTAAACATATTTAATATATTTGAACACCAAAGTTATATTCATCGGTATTATAAATTAATTTATAAAATTACTGCCTCAACACAGGCTAGCCTAGAGAGGCGGGTTATGAGAAACCTCAATATGATTATGCATTTCTATTCTTTATATATTACCCACAGTTTATATTTTTTTAATTAACCCTATACATATCTTGCGTTTTTAGTTTTTTTAATGAAGATATATGTAAGATATGATAAATTTTTTTACAATAAAGTTCACACTCGGACACATTGATCCCCAGATTCCTACCCACCCCTCGTACCTTTTTCCTTCCCATAACTTCCTCTCCTTCCTTTTCTAAAACGACCCTTCACACAGCATCTCAATAGATGACAGAGGAGGTGAGGAAATTTTTTTTCTCAGGGTCTTCTGTGTGGAGTAAAGAGATATTTATTATTATTTTTTAGACTATGATCTCAAAACAATATTAATATTACCTTGGGTCTGTCTATGTAATTATTATGAAATCGTGAAAATTTTTTTCAAATTGAAATTTAATGTTTAATTAAATGAAGACAATATAAGCGAAACTCAATCGAAAATCTGGAAACAGAAAAATCAGAAAAGGATATTGACACCTCTGGGACATGAACCCAGGACCTCTTGCTTTCCGGGCAAACGCGCTAACCACTGCGCCACGGTGCCGATATCAAATTGGTCATTTTTTAAACTGTATCATACTTCGAGTAAGAACCACCGACACTATCTTCATTTTCTCAACGCTTATATTATTGGCTACTATATTTGTGTATGATTGCAAGATTGCAGGATTCAAACCCGAACTAAATGCTCTCTAGATAGTGTCTGGATAAATCTTTATCCATTTTATTTTAATATGCGACATCTATTGACTTTTCTGCAAGTCTAGGATGAATATTTTATTTTTATTTTAACTTCATGAGTAAAACCTCAATTGTATATCCTTTTCTGATTTTTCTGTTTCCAGATTTTCGATTGAGTTTCGCTTATATTGTCTTTATTTAATTAAATATTACAATTTGAGGTTTTACTCATGAAGTTAAAATAAAAATAAAATGAAATTTATGGAGTTAGAAAAGTTCGTATGTAAATTACTACAATTTTTTTAATTTCAATTAAGACGGGGCCCGGAACAGCTCCACTGTAGACTGGCCAAACCACTGTCTCAGGTTTTTCAACCATGAGGTTCTCCTTCTTCCAGGGCCCCGTCTTCCTGCATCTTTCCCTGCATTATGAGATGCAGGATCTCATACTTCTCTGGATGTCTCATCACATGTCCAAGATATTGAAGTTTTCGGATTTTTATAGTTTTAATTACTTCCTTTTCTTTATTCATCCGAACCATAACATCTTCGTTTGTAACCCTGTCCATCCAGCTTATTTTAAGTATTCTTCTGTAGATCCACATCTCGAATGCCTCAAGTCGTCTAATTAGTTCTTCAGTAAGCGTCTATTCTTCCATTCCATAAAATAATATCGAAAACACGTAGCATCTGACCATTCCCATTCGTAATCCAAGGTTGACTTCATGACTGCAGAACATTTTTTTCATGCGGGTAAAGATTGCAAGAGCTTGCTCAATGCGGCATTTAATTTCAACCGAAGGATCCCATTTACGTATGTATGTATTAACTAATATTTGATTTTGATCCTCCTTGTTTTATTTATGCACTTGTAATTTAATTTAATATTACCTGTTGTAAATTATCGTTTAACAAAGAATGTTGAGTTGAATGTTGTACTCTTTATCAGAGTCGTCATTATAACCATATTAAAATGTAAATGACTGAAATAATTTTGTAATGTGTTATGCTGGCGAATCAATAAAAAAATTAAAATAATCAGAGTGTGTAATTCACACGCGGTAGAAGTGAAACTAAAAAGTCGCTCTCTCTTCTTTTGCCTGTTATTTTTAAGTGGTTTGTAGATTGGACATTGATTTCATAAAATAAAAATGTTTTTTTCGGATTTCGTAGAATTCAAACCTCCGTTCGCTTGATGTCTGTCTCTCTCGCCGCTGAGCCTTGTCAGGCACCTTACCCACTGCGCTATCGAAGGCACGTGCCAAAGCGCGAATTTGCCGCATTATTAGAACCGAGTATTTGTGTAGAACTGAGTTGTGACGCATTTTCGTTTCATCCGAATTTCAAATCACTAACGGCGCTAAAGAAGTTTCACCACAAAAAATATATTAAGGCTCCGCAACCGGGCCCAAAAAGAAGAAGATGGAGAGATATGAAATTACGAATGTTAGAGGAGAGCGCTAACATTTACAGCGAAAAAATTGATGCGAAAATTGCAAAAATGTTTAATAAAACACGACTCGTTTAAATCAATAATTTCAAATTTGGGTGAGTAGACCGGTAAATAACAATTAAATTAATATGGTTAAGCTAATAATTAAGGTAAAAGGGTTAAGATAATAACTTAGTTAATAAGGTTAAGATAATAATTAGGTTTATAAGGTTAAGATATTTATTAATTCAATAAAGTTATAATTAAGTAATGAGGTTAAAAAAATAAATAAGTTAATGAGGTTCAAATTATAATTTAGTTTATAAGGTTAAAGTAATAATTAAGTTAATAAAGTAAATACAATAATTAAGTTAATAAGGTTAAAATTGTAAGTAACCCAATTTATTTATTTATTTTCTTAGGAGCATTTACAGGTTAATAACATTACATGCATTAAAGGAAACCACAAAATATAATAATTAGGTTATAACCCCATAACTAATGTTCACATCATGTATAAATAATAATTAAAAAGTCGACAATTATTAAGTTATAAAGTTAGGAACTAGATAAGCAAGTACAAGTAAAATAAAAGTGAATGAAAGTAACAAAAAGGAAAATTGTAAAATAAAGTAAAGTGTGCCAGTTTTATGGCTAGAACATAGAAAAAAAGTTTATTTTTTATTTTTAAATATGCTTATTATATAACAACAACAAAAAAACTGGAAACACCAGACAAACACTTAACAAACATTAAGATATTAATTAAGTTAATAAGGTCAAGATAGTAATTAGGTTAATAAGGTAAAGATAATAATTAACTCAATAGGGATAAGATATTAATTCATTAAATTTGGAATGACAGAGTTTTTTTGTAGAAGTGTAGAAACATACCCACTTCCAAATCACAAATCACACCAATATTAAAAAAAAAAACTAAACGGAAGACTTTCCTTTCTTACGAAACGAAGCCGAAATATCGGTCTGTTTTGTGTGTGTATGTACTCGAAGTCTTAGTATCAAATAAAACATATTTTTTGAAGAGTAAACTTATGACCGAGTGACCTCAGAAAGATGTCAACATCCCATATTAATGGGTTAGTTCAAGGGAAATGTTCAGAGAATTTCCCGACCAGGCCTTGGGAAAATGGGCAGTTTTCTCCCAAGGGCAGGGGAAGATGAACGGCGTATAATATATTATTTCATGTATAAATGTTTATATGAGCGTCACCTTACAAGACCTTTTTTCTTTCGGACACGATACAAAACATGATCGATGACTGTTGACCCTTTTCCTTATTGTCTAAACATTATCTTTGAGAAATACGATGCCTGGGAAAAAATCCGTTATATTACATCTGATATACGATTTAAGATTTCCACCGTAGTTGGGAAAGTTGGTTCTCTCATATCTCATATGAGTTTGAAACTTATGAGCAAACTTCAATAGCTAACGTGACTTCAGATGGGGAGATTTACGATAGCGATTGTCGCGAGATGTCGCGCAATCATCTGAAATAGACGCACTTAAAGTGTCACTTGCCTTATAGCTTCCTTCATATTATTTTTATTTATTTGTCTAATACAGAAAAGCATTACATTTTTATCTTCAATAATATTAATTTAGTTTGTATGTCTATGTATCTGTCTGTAAGTCCGGTCCAAATGAATTCGGATTTACTTAAAATTTAATTGTCATTTTAGAAATGGGAACAGTTTATTTGAACAAATTCACATAAGCTTTAAAGTAGGTAGCTAATTTGTAATATGTATATCATTGAAGAAGACAAGAGAACAAAATACAGACCATGTTATTATATTCGTTTAGATTAGTTATCTTCTTTTTAGTGTTATCTTCTTTTTCAATGACTTATTACATTGATGGGAATAACCTTCAAAAGTTATAAAAAATTCTTACAAAAATGGAATATTCATTTTTTAAAAAGGTCAAATATGTTCCATACAAAAATAAAATCGGATATATTTATCCGAGACGCTATCTAGGTTACAAACCAGTTCTTAGAACAATTGTTTGAAGGTGGCAATGGCCGAATTGGTAGAGGCGCCCGCCCCGGTCAGACGAGAGGTTCGGGGTTCGTGTCCCATTTGCGAGCATAATCTTTTTAATTTTTCTGTGTCTTTTTCTCTTTCATATGTTCGTTTAGAGTTTAGATTATTAATGTTATCTTCTTCTTCACTTATATTACATTGATGAGAATAACCTTCAGAAGTCATAAAAAGAGAGTTGTTTTTATAAAAAAAAAAAAATTGTAATATTTTAACAGAGTTATATTTTAATCGTCTTTTTCTGTTTGTTTCCCTGTTGTGGTGGTCTCTTACCCGGAAGATACAGAGGTCATGTTGCCCTTTGAAATACAATTTTGAATTGGCCTGCTACTTTAGGGGGTAAAGTCAAGGATCTCAGAGCTTTTCAACGGAGGTCATCTCCTAGTCAATTGGTTCTATCTCTCACCATTATAACGGAATAATTCGGATTATTTCACGAAAGGTACTACTGAGAGGGTAGGATTTTAGCACGAAACAGATTCCATCAACCCTCACCGTAGATCGACTTATCCCATCTAATCTTGCAGACTGTCAATGGATCGTGAAACATGAATGTGACCTCCCCCCAAAATTAAATATGCTCAAGTTTGTTTTATCACTGTCACCATAAATTCTAATTTCCTTCAACTGATGTCTAGAAAATCTTTAAATCGGAATCAAGAACTTTCACAAGAGAATTTCAAATCAAGTTTGATCGAAAAATGGAAATTTCAAGTCTCACTTGGCAATATGTACGTACGTACATCCATACTAATATTATAAATGCGAAAGTGCGTGTGTTTGTTTGTTACGCTTTCACGCCTAACCCACTACATCGATTTTAAAAATTCATTCACCAATACAAAGCTACATTATCAGCGAGTAGCATAGGCTATATATAATGGTAAGCTCTGGCGTTATGAAATTTGTATAAATGAAAATGTGTGTATTTCATATATTTTAGCGGCAGGGAGGAAAGGCAGGGGGAAGGTGGGTTTCGCGGAGATGGAATAGACTAGGGAGGGGGAAGGCGGAGAAGGTGGAAGGGAACGGGGACGCACGGGAAAGGACATGCAGGGAGAATCGATTTATTTCTTTGAATGACATTGCGACCCATGCCGGGTACCAGTTAGTACTTAATAAGGTTTTGTGATAGTACATAGGTACATCAAATCTGTTGATGTTATTAATGGATGAGTATTTGTTTTTAAATAATCCATTTTCTTTTATTTTCTCATTGCGGCCGTATTTTTATATTTTTTTATAAATAATCTTAGCTTAACCTTTCAGACCTCGGGCATATTCTTTCAGAAGGTCAGAAAATTTCCACTTTGCAATTCAAAATCAAAATAAATTGAATATTTCAGAATGAATCCAATTTCTAGTGTTATTATTAGAAATAATCTTATTGTTTTTGAAATGTTAAAATTTTGACTGCAAACATAAAAAAGTTTTCAAAATGGCTCACCTTACGTTTTTTCTAACTAAAACTAATGACAATGAAAAAAAAATAAAGACTCACATATTTTATTATAAATTAAATTAAAATTAAATGAAAACTTTGGTTTCATAGGGGTTCACATTTTAATTTTTCTGCGATTAACTTCTAGATTCTTAAGAAAAGCGTGGAATTTTCTCTTTCGAACAAGTTGACTTAAGGGGTTAAATAAAACACTAATTCGTTGGTAAATACCATTTAACATTAAATTAAAAGTTTTAAATTCATTATGCTTTCAAACAATCAAGTATCAACTGAATTATTCTTCAAACTAAAACAGTGTAAGTGTATGTAAACAGTGGAATAATAAGCCTTATTCGTTACAATTGCCCGCCGCATTTGTTCATTATCTCACGGCATGTAAATTACGGTGCAGTAGTTTTACTTAGCAGAGTTCTTATAAATATATTGTAAAAGTTATCCAGCACGTAAAATGAGTTTGCTGCTCAATGAAATGAAAGTTTTTCTAGAAGTTGTACGGTATTGTATTAACTAGTTTGCCTGCTTCTTCTCGGAAGAAGAAAAAAGAAAAACGCTGACGAAGCTCACCTTTGTCTTCGACGCGAAGAAAAACAAAATTCCGGTGAGTACTTACTGCGATGTAACTTCGTAACTTGTAAGCCTAGTCCTCGTTCTAAAAGTGACCGATCATCGTGTCGTGAGAAGGGATGTTCAGAATGTTTTTTTAACGACTAGGATTTGTTTATTATTTGGAACTGATTTTAAATTTAGTACAACCACAATATTATAAAAAAAAAAATATTTTATTGAAGCCAAACATGGCAATAATTTCCATGACAAGATAAAACAACATTATGCGAAACCATCGAAATAAGTGCAATACTTTATTAACTAGCTTTTAGCCCATTGCAGGCAACTAATCAGTTAAAATACTAAGCGATTTTACGTTGGAATGCTGGATGATGCAAGGAGTGTGCGCCTACACAAAGGGCACAGGTAGTTAGTAGGTTGATACGCGATATTTGATACCCATAACGCCTACTTTCCTGTTCCAAAGAAGACTCGTACCACTGAACCACTTTGGTTGCCGACACTCTTAAAATGGCCCAGGGAGTTTACCGCTCAATTTAGTACACCTGCTTCTGAACCATTCCAATCGCCTGGCTCAAAGGCCTCATTATTTCGTTTTATTTTATTTGGAAAACCTGTAGAGCGTTATCTCGCGAAAGGGGGCTTAGGAGCTTACTACTCACTTCACTGTGCTATCTGGTTCGTGCAAGTTAATACGCGTAATTTAATGTCCATAACGACTACTTTCCTATTCCATACTTTATTCATAATTAGGTATCTCCAGTTTTGTCTGTTTTTACTGACAACGCATGAAGTATTAACAATGAATTTTATTTTTATCACTTACTAAATAATTTTGTCCTTTTGAGAAGATATGTAACATGTAAAAAAACACATGTCATAAAATATATTATTAGTTCGCCTAACTGGAGGATTTACTAGGATTTGGATTGGTTTTCAGCGACTTCTATGGTTCAATTTCAAGGTTTGAGTGGAGTTTTTTATTCCGCAACGTCTATGACAAAATTAACCTTCAACCTGGAAGCTGGTCCTAATACCTCATTTGGTTCAATTTTCATTAAAAATATATGACAGCCAGCCTAGTCCAGCGGTAAGGCTCTTGACTCGCATTCCGAAGGTCCCGGCGTGGCAAATAAATTTTATTTGATTAATTTGTGTTATTTCACAATTTATTTATTTAAAATAAAATGTATTTGACGCGAACGCATATTAACCGGCGACCACGTAGCGTGTGGAGAAAACGAGGTCCATCAGCATGCGGGATCTCCAGGTCAGCAACCGGGAGAGACCCCGAGGAAGGCCCCAGAGGATGGGAAGTTCTCACCAGGAAGCAGGATTCAGTGTACCGGTTGAGCGTACCGATATCCTCTCGGTAGACCCCTAGTACCGCAACCTTCTTCCGGAGATGAGCGCCGGCGTACATCCGCCACAAATAAGTACCGCCACGACCGTAGCTCGTTACCAAGCCTTGTTTACGCCAATTTATCGAGTGCGCTGGCCGCGATTCTGCAGATTATTGACAATAAATTTTGAACGCGGCGGTGTGTTAGCCTTGAAAACATGGCGATCTCTCTGTCGCTCAGGACAATTCCAAATAACACCCGTTCCACACACGGAACTACTTCCGACTCTCGGTTAAAATTAATGACATAATTCTTATGAAAGGCATTAACCCGTAACAGTGACATTAACACATAATGAACACACAAAAAATATTTTAGGCGACCATTCGAATTAACGTCGGGCTCCCGTACGGTGGAAATTCAAAAAGTAACGCCGGAAATTTATCAATACAGTTGCCAATCGAAAAAATCGAAAATTTCCTCCCCGTAGAGGTTTAAAATGTTATGGTTAAGGTTTTCACGGGTGTAAGATGTAAAACAATTTTCTCGGTTTACCCGCGTTACGTAGTCCTGAGAAGGACTTTTTAACTCCTGACGTTTCGGACAAATCACGCTGTCCATCTTCAGAGGCCTTATGTCTTTAGTTTTTGTCTCAAACTGATAGCTTTCGCATGTCTGTTCGGTCCAGAATCCAAGACTTAAGTGAGTGCAAATCAATTCTTATGGCTAGAACGGAGTACCCGGGTTGAATGTGATTTATGGTGCTGGGGGTAGGAAGTGAGATCGGCAGTCTCAGGCGATTTACATGTAGAGACCTGATTGGTTAGGCTAATTGAGGGTACTTCTGATAATTTTGGAAATGCCGTTTTTGGAGGATTTTCGTCAATTATTACTTTCCAGGTGTTGGGAATTCTTATGGAGTCGTTTCTGGTGTTCATATTATTTTTATGTTTATAAATTTCTATCGCTTCGCGGTAAATTCTTTTTGGTTCATTGTATACGCTAGCTATAGTTGTTGTATTATTAAAGTCTATTTTATGACCTTCATTAAGGACGTGTTGAACTAAGGATGAAGTTAAGCGTTTATTAGTGACATCTACTTTATGTTCTGCAATTCTACAAGATATTTTTCTATTGCATCGTCCAATATACACCTTTTCACCCGCCCCACAAGGTAATTTAAAAATCCCGTGTGATTCCAGTGGAATGTGGTCTTTCGGACTTCTTAATAGAGACGAGATTTTATTTTCCGATTTATAAAAAGTTTTGATTTTATTGCTTTTGAGGATTCGGCTGATTTTATCTGTTGAGCCTTTTATGTATGGGAGAATTGCTATAAAAAGGGGTTCTGTTTCCGTTTCAGGATTAGTTTTTTTACGTTTGTTTATGGATTTGTTTATTAAATATTTGGAGTAGCCGTTTGCTTGAAGAGCACTACTAAGGAGATCTAGTTCTTCACAAATATGATCTTTGTCCGCTAGTCGTTTTGATCGGGTAACTAAGGTATTTATAACTGATGACAACTGAGATGGGTTGTGATTTGAGTTGGCGTTTAAATATCTATTTGTATGTGTCGGTTTACGATACACGGTATGTCCAAAGCTGCCGTTCTTTTTCTTTTTAACTAAAATATCTAATATATAATAGAGAAATGGGAGACAATCGTTTTCTTCGATTTCCATTGTAAATTTAATATCCTCATGGATACTATTCAAATGAATAAGGAAGTTATTTAATTCTTTAATTCTGTGTTGCCAAATAATGAAAGTATCATCTACGTAACGCCGCCATAGTGAAGGTTTCAGAGGAGCGCTCTCTAATGCCTTTATTTCAAAGTACATCATGTAAATATTAGCGATTACTGGGCTGAGGGGGGAGCCCATCGGGGCCCCCTTGAATTTGTTTATATATTTGTCCCTCAAATTGAAAGTAGGTATTTTTTAGGCAATGTTCCATCAGAGTGATAAAATCAGTGGGAACGTCTAGTTTTGATTTTATTAACTCTAATGCTTCTGTGATTGGTATTTTTGTGAACAAAGAGACTAACTACATCGAAGCTCACTAGAATGTCACCCTTGTTTAAAGTAAGTTATATTATAAATTGTTGAAATGAAATACTCAGCATTACGCACGTAAGAATCCGCTTTTTCAACAAAAGGCTGAAAGCTTTGGGCTAGAAATTTTGCTAATATCTGGGTGGGCGAACCACACGAGCTAACAATAGGCCTGAGAGGCGCGTTAGGTTTATGAATCTTTGGTAGACCATACATTTTCGGACAACATGATGACTTTTCTCTAGGGATAAGCATCTTCTTAAGATCATCATCGAGTTTAGAGGCCAGGATTTTACTTTTTGTTGTTTTCTCTAGATATGTAGTGGGGTCGCTTTTATTAACCTTGTACACGGGATCAAGAAAAATTTCGCGCATTTTTGAGGTATAATCGCTTGTGTTCATTATTACTGTCGCGTTGCCTTTATCTGCCGGTAAGACTATTATTTCTTTGTTCAAACGAAGTGCCTTAAGGGCTTTCAATTCTTCTAGTGATATATTTCTCTTAGGTTTTACGGCTTTTCTAAGTATATGACACGTTTCTTGTCGGATTATTACTACTGCGGTGATAATATCTTCTTTTGGAATTTTTGAAGGTGTTACTCTAAAATTGAAACCTTTTGTTAGTACTGATTTAGTGGCGTTATCAAGGGGAAAGTTTGACAAGTTGTGAACTACTTTATCTTTGTCTAAAGCGTGTATTTTTGAGGATGGGGGTACGAGGGAGAGAGAGTTAAATTTCCTTATTTGACGTGCTGTCGTTAGTTCAATATTAGTGTCTACGCGTTTTTGAATTAACATATCTAATTGGTCCCACAAAACATGATGTATTAAAGAAGATAATTTAAAAAAGGACTCACTGATTTGCTTGCTGACACCGTCGAGTTGGTATCGGATGTTGTGGATCTCCTCTCGAACAAGGGCTAGACCGGCTTTATCCAAGATCTTGAGAGTGGCACGGCGTTGGTTGGAGCGTGGTTTAAGTTTAAAAGCACACGAACGACGTTTTTATCACGGCACTTGTGCAAAAAATTCAAATCACAAATTAGTTTAGCACGCTTCGATCTTAACTTTTCGAATGATTTGCACGAACGTAAAATTTCCTCCCCGTAGAGGTTTAAAATTTTATGGTTAAGGTTTTCACGGGTGTAAGATGTAAAACATTTTTCTCGGTTTACCCGCGTAACGTAGTCCTGAGAAGGACTTTTTAACTCCTGACGTTTTGGACAGATCACACTGTCCATCTTCAGAGGCCTTATGTCTTTAGTTTTTGTCTCAAACTGATAGTTTTCGCATGTCTGTTCGGTCCAGAAACGATTTAAACTTCTGTTCCAGTAAATCATGCAAGTAAAAACGAGTAAAATAAAACTTCTCTTCAACATATTATTAATAAGAGGTATGAATAAGAAGTTTTCTGACTTTTAATTACTTAAGTCAGCAGCGCTTTGCGAAGCCGACTTTAGCGAATAATATTATATTTCATAGAAAAAGCAATGAAATTACGACCGAGCCACAAGCGCTTTTCTAGAGCTTTCATAATATCTCTGCTGAAGACTTTCATTTCTTATTTATCTTAAGGCTTTTAGTTTTGGAAACTTTCACCGAGTATTATATAAATACTTTACCTTGTTTTCCACAAACATGAAAAGGTTCCCAAGATAAATCTCAGAGAACGGAACGTGAACGATATTAAAAGCTTAAATTTTTAATGGAACTCTCAAAACTAAAGATGATCCCCGAAATTTAATATTATTTAATTCTTTACAAATATTGAAGTATAATGTTATGAAACAATAACAACCCTGTAGATTTTTATAACAATTTTACCTTGACACTCAAATAATATATCTATGCAAAAATTATAATATTGATGACCCAGTTTTAAAATGCAACAAGTCCAAATCTGTTGTTTGGAGATAGTCAATATTTTTGGCGCTTTAACGCAAAAATGTCAAATTTGAATAGTTTTCACTGAAATTTCTACATTACCTCAAATATTTAACCGCCGCCCCGGGAACCATTTATTGAATATTTAACACCTCGGCCACAGGTCACGCAGGTGGTTCGCTACGTTTTACGACTTAACAGGGGTGCCCGGGTTCATGGGGTCATGTTTGTTCGGATCTTGGCGGCGGATGCATCTGCCCACCAATTGCATGGCAGGCCGGATCGGGAGAGACTGTTTGAGGGAGACCTCTCCAGCAGGACTCTTTCGGATCATTGCCTTGCATTGCAATGAAAGGGATAGATTCATACGTCCGTCACTCCAGGACACACTGACCCACCCACTAATTTCCTCAAACCTACCCACCCCTTACACCTTTTTCCTTTCCAGAACTTTCCCTGAAAAGACCCTCTACACAGCATCCCCAAAGATGACATAGGCCTTGAGGGAAAATTATTTTCCTCGGGACCTTCTGTGTAAAACTAACGAATAAAAAAATATATTTTTTTAAAACCCTTATTTTTAAAACAATCTCGTTTAAATAAAAAAAAACTTATTATAAATAACAAACCCTTATTTTTAAAACAATCCTATTTTTTAAAGAGTTTTAAAATCAAATAATTAGAAACAGATAAGTTTTAAGATTTTCACGGCCAAAATCATTTTCGTTATTTGTTTTTGGGGTGTTATGCCGTGTTGCGCTACCTCCTTCTTTAGCCAACGTTTCGGACAGCGTTGCAGTGTCCATCATCAGGGCAGATCCGGCAGATCCGGTAGATGTGTCGGATCTGCCGGATCTGCCCTGATGATGGACACTGAAACGATGTCCGAAACGTTGGCTAAAGAAGGAGGTAGCGCAACACGGCATAACACCCCAAAAACAAATAACGAAAATAATTTGAAACAGTTTGTTTAAAAGTGGATACATCTGAATATTTTTATATTTTCTAAACAGGTTTTTCGACTAAAGGAGTCAAATATTTTTATTAATTTTGTTGCTGTTTGAAACTGGGAATGGCCCCTTTTGGGTATCGTATTTTATGGTTTTTTACACTTGTTTCCGATTAATACTGGGCCATCGTTACAATATTTGCCTTCGAACAAATCAATACAATAAGTTACTCTGAAGCAGATCTCTGCCTCAGAAAAATCTCTCGAATTGTGAGAAATAGCGTCATAACATTTACTCCCTGGGTCTTGAATTTCAAATTCAACGCAACTATTTCTAACTCGCAAAGTCATTACTGCCCTGAAACATCTATTTACGCGCCACATTGTATGTTACACATATTTCAATCGCTTAATAAGAAGAAAGTTTTTATTCTTGTTAATTAAAAAATGCGTCGGATTACCAACCAGGCTTAAGTCCTCCATTAGTTTTTTTGCATTAGCTTCACACAGGGGGCCCCGAGGAAAATAATTTCCCTCAGAGCCTAGGTAATCTATAGGGATGCTGCGTGGAGGATTTTTTTAGGAAAGGAAGGAGAGGAAGTTCTGGGAATGAAAAGGGTATTGGGGGTGGGTAGGAATCTGAGGGTTAGTGTATCCAGGAGTGACGGACGAATGTATCCATCCCTCCCACTACTGTGCAAGGCGATGTTTCAAGAGAGTACGAATGGAGAAGTCAAGGGGACTCCCTCGACCATCGATCCGGCCTGCCATGCAGCTGGGCGGCAGACTCATCCGCCGTCAGGACCCGAAAAAACTCACCCCATAACCCGGGCACCCCTGCTATGTCACCAAACGTAGCGAACCACTTGGAGTGACCTACGGCAGATATGTTGGTTATCCAATAAATGGTTCCAGGGAGGCGGTACCCATACCCGTCTCACAAATTGAGTAGTAGCAGATTTTCAAATATTATGGTTGTCTTTTGTGAAAAAACAAGAAAAGGGCGTTGATGTTACGACATGTGTCGATTTTTCCTGCAATTACTCTGAAATACGTAAAAAAAATATTTTATACGTTGGCACAAACTGAATTTTCCACAAAAAATGGTTTCTGCCTTGAATATAATATCTTATATCAAAGTCATCTCAGAAATTAATATTGAACTAAACTGTGATTCGATTCAACTAGAATATAGTTAAGCATGTCCCACACTCAGTTATCTCCCGGAAAACTAATATTCCTTTACATTTGCATATTTATGTAAATTTGTTCAGAATACGTATCCCATCGGGTAAGATCCTCCAACGAAGAGATAAAATTTTCTTAATGTGCTACACGTGTGATGATCATTCTCATGCAAATTCCTTTCCAACTTCAGATCCTCGGTATAATAATATTTTGCCCTGTTAACAGGATGAATACGATATTTTTGTAATAAAACACACTCATTGCGTTCGGCCAAAAGTTGTGTTTTAGAAATGGCAAGTTTTCTTGATTTGAGTTAAATGTTTGACTCCGATATGAATTACAAAATCAAAGTTTATTGGTTAAGAAAAGATATCTCGGTTTTGTTGGGTTTTCTTAACTTATCCATTCAGTTAAATTTATTCTGTTTATCTATTGTGATTCAATTGAAGTAAATTTATCGCTAAAATATAAATCTCTTTTCTCTCTCTGTTGTTGCTAGGCGTGAGCGTTATTTAACGTCACTAGTTACAATAACTAGTTTCGCGGTATGTAACGGAAATAACTAGTTTCGATAAAATTACAAGTAGTTATTTTTGTAAAAGCGTTATTACTGTGTTGGGTGTGGCTGTGAGTGCGGAGTAGTTTCACCGCGTTTCGCGTTTCGCATAGTTGCGTTTACCGGCCGGCCGAGCGTGCGAGATTTTGAATCGAACATTTTCGAGTAAGCGGGAGTGGGTTCCGTTTCTGGGAAGCGAGTGACCATTTTTTGAATTCAAATTAAAATAATTCAGTTTGTTTTAGTTCGTCGTTGTACTTGTACAGGTATAATTTTGAGTACTTTCGGTAAATTTTCGATCGCACTGGGGTGGCGGAAAATAATGCATTTTAAATTTCGTAAAGTGAAATTTTATCATAGTAAACGTTAATTAATCATAAATACATTTAATGCCGCCAGTCCTAAGCCTGAATAAAGTATGAAGGGAAGTTAATTTCATATATGTTGATTTCATTGTATAGCTACAAACACTTAGATACTAGATCGTGCTTTAATTTATTTTCGTTTCGTGTGTAACTTTATAGTTGGTGGAGGTATACAGTTTTGTATGTAACTGAAGCTATATATATATATAACTAGTTACAAAAATAACCTGTTTTGAAACTGGTTGCGCCGACCAAGAAACTGGTTTCGTTACGTTTCTTAAAAACGGCGTAACGTAAATGGTAAATATTGATTTGTCTTCATCACAAAGAAAGCATTCCCTCGTCGTTACTTACGTTTATATCGATTCCACGAGAATGCATTCGTTCAAACAAATTACTTAGGAAAATCGACTTCCAATGTATTCTACTAAAGTACAGAAGTGTAAGTTCGTAGAGATCATTTTTTTGTAATTAGTTACAATCTCAAGCTGTATTTTCGCTAGATAACTTTTTTTTAAATACGACGTGCGAGTACGAATTCCTTTGAGTTCTTTTTAAATGTCCAAGGTCCCATTGTACTCGATTTTTTTGTAATTATAAATAATTATTATACTACAATTACTCCGCATTCTTGAAGAATATACCGATCCATTCGGGAGGCGGGTATGGGAACCATTTATTGGATAACCAACAACCCTGCCATAGGTTAACCCAAGTGGTTCGCTACGTTTGGTGATTTAGCAGGGATGCCTGGGTTCACAGGGCGAGGTTTGTTTAGGTCTTGGCAGAGGATGGGTTTGCTCACATATTGCGTCGTGGGCCGGGTCGGGAAAAACTGGTTGGGGAAGACCTTTTGACGTCTCTAGTTGAACTCTCTTGGCCCACCGCCTTGCATCGCCGTGGGAGGAATGGATTCATATGTCCGTTACTCCTGGACACACTGACCCCAAATGCTTACCCACCCCTCATACCATTTTCCTTCATAGGACTTCGTCTCCTTCCTTTCCTTAAAAATATTATCTACACAGCATCCCCAAATATGACATAGGCGTCGGGGGAAGTTGTTGAAAATGAGAGCATCTTCCGGTAGGGTGATGACTTTCTATCACTTTTAAATCACTAAAACATGACAGAACTGGCAAGGCAGCCTACAGTCTCTTTCTCTTATGAAAAGCTCTGGCATTGGCGTGTATCTGTGCACAATAGATACCTTTTAACGTGCCATAAATAAAATATAAAATAAATAATAATAATAATGAAATCCTAGTGAGTTGTTGTAAAAAAGAACGCAATGATTTAGGTAAAACTCTCGAGAGCAGTCTTTATTTTTAAGCTTTACGTTCCAAATAAAGCTTTTCGTGAAAGTTATATTTTAGCATCTGTCGTCGCTTGTATTCCGCAGCGTTTTCTATTTTATCTTTCGTTCTATGACAAATGGCTGTAATTCTTTTGAAAGTTTTCTTTGGTCTTACACAAAGCACGGCCGACGCCCGTCCCGCACGTTTCAAATTATCTCGCAAACTTTCCCGGCCCTAATGAAAAGGTGGAAATAATTATACCCGCGCGAGACTTGCGAGAGAATAATAACTCGCTTTTTTCTACTCCTTGACCTGACAACTTGGAGCAGGCATTATAATACAAAGTATCGCTAAGTCTCGGAGCGTGCCTTCTGCAAAGATCACCAACTGTGTTTGCACTGTGCTTACGGCTTTCTCTAAGCAGTCCTAACGGCCGTGTAAGTCCTGATGTAAAAACAGAAAAGCTACGAAGTGCTTTTTTGTGGTCTTGGGGAAAGCACCTGAATTAAACGCAACACTTTTGTTTGCTGCTGGAATAAAGTTAAACTGCTCTATTAATTACAACGTTGAGCGAGATTCCGTTTTTCATAAGTATGTCATTTCGTTATTAGCTGACCGATTGCGTTTAATTCGTAGAACTCCATTTTAATTTTTACAAATTTAATTCAAATTAAATTTAATAATTTTATTATCGAGTTCTACAAGTATTTTTGATAAATAAAATAATAGCTAATTTAAAAATCACCTCAAGGGCGCTTTACAAATAAGTATGTAAATGAATTAATATTACATTATAGATTTACAATAATTATAACTAGTGAATTACATCTAAGAATGTATTTTAGTTACAGCTGTTTCGACTTGTAAGGTCATTTTCTAACTGTCAGTTAACAAATTTTATTTTATTTATCAAATTTAATTTTAATTAAATTTTTAAAAAATAAAATAAAATAAAAATAAATAAAAAATCACATTTTCACCTCACCTTAATAACTAACTTTTTATTAACAATTATTATAAGCAATAATTGTCAGCCTGAAACACTCATTTATATTGAAAAATCTTCCGAGAAAAGATACTTGCCGCCAACGGGACTTGAATACTTGGCGGCAAGTATCTTTTCTCGGAAGATTTTTCAATATAAATGAGTGTTTAAGGCTGACAATTATTGCTTATAATAATTGTTACCCTTTGTGCTATGCATAAAAATCTTGTCTAAACGTTAGTTTATAAATTAAAAAATAATAATTAACTACCTTTTTCATTGGAAACGATCGTTCTAAGAACTGGTTTGTAACCTAGATAGCGTCTCGGATAAATATATTGTGACCTTTTTATAAAGCTTTTATATTTTATGGGAATAATCTTCAAAAGTTATAAAAAGAGAGTTGCTCTTATAAAAAATTGAATTTTAGAACCGTTTTGCCTTCCGCTTTTAATGCGATAACAATATGATATAAATTTCCATGGACACAAAGGCCTGTTTATTCACTTTGTTTATCGTCCCTTTGTTGAATATTCTCATAAGAATTTTAAGCCATTTTGTATCAACCTAAAGCCGAGTAAAGGGTTGTGTTTGCACGATTACTATGTATTATCATCTTAAAGCTTAAGATCTTTCCATAATGTGCCAGTATACGGAATAACAAATTCCTCTCCAGTTCGCTCACATTGCCAAGAATGAAGGCTTAAATAATTTCCATGCGAGCATAGTTAATGTATGAACCATCTTGAATATTAAAAAATGTATGCAAAATAAATACGTGCCAAAGAATATTCCCTTGCAAACTGCCTTGTGGAGGTGGATTCAAAAAGTTAAAGATGTGTATAAAAGTAATGCTTTAACGCCCTCTATAAGTTAGTTTCTTGTCTTACGTATCCCTGGGTAACAAATTACATGTATAGTAGTAGCATGGAGTGAAATTTTTTTTTTGAGAATTTCGAAATCGACATAGTTGGGAAATATGCTCCTTATATTAACAATTACAACAATAATAATAAAAAATATATATTCTATAAGTATTTATAGCTATTATACGCCAAATAAAACACATATGAAATTTGTATTTTACCACTTATTTTACAGATAATACATTCATTGATTGGTAGAATGAAACAAATAGTGAAAATAAAAAATGTACACATATTATTTACCGCATTGAAAAACTTGAAAATTGCAAAAGTTGCTATGAACGGTACTGTATTTTGGTGTCAAAAAGTGGCATAAGTTTTCATGACTATAACCTTGTTTTTATTAAAGTCATCTCGTCTCAAGGGTTCACTGACAGCAGCTGAGGCTTCGTTGCAATTTTCGCACATCCCTCTGTGCCTTGAGTGGGTAAGAAAAATTCTTTATCATGAAATCGTCAATTATTGTGTGATCGGTAATGGCTTGTCAAATTGTCTGGTCCCTTACAAAATATGATGAGCGGTGACTCGGATACATTTTTCCAATTCATAACACCATCTACCGAAAAATCAAAAACAGGCACTTTGAAGGTACGAATAACTGATTGCATTTTCATTTGCCGAGCTTTCAATTTTCTTCTCAACGCAAACTCCTTTAACCATTTTCAGTTTTCGGGTAACATGGCTAACAATATGTTTTTGGGTTACCAAAAAAACCAATGCGCTGAATTACTGGATTAATAATATATTTAGAATCACTGGACCAATATCGTGAAAGCAATATTGTTTCATGCAAATATCTAGCACCGGAAATATAAATTAGTTTGGTCTTAACGTTGGTTAATCTTAACGTTGAACCACATAGGCGCGGAAACTGTCGGTAAAGTTAACAAAATTTCTGATGGTTTTAGGGTAGAAATGTAAAGCCAAAGAACCCGCTTCGTTTTAGTGAGCCACCTGGAATGTACAATTTTGACTTTTTTTTACCAGTTTTCATTGCGGAATCTGGAATCATCAATCTCATCAATCAGTCAATTGTTTTACATATTTTCCACATACAGCTGACCTGTACTTAAATTCTGTTCATTTCTCACACTTGCCAAAGAACATGGAATGACTTTAAATATCAGGACAGGAAGTTGTTCACGCTAGGGAAGGCTTTCACTGCAGCATGGTCAGCATGATGCTGAATATTTTTTTGTTATGTTTCTTTCACAAAAAAAATCGTAATACATCTTCACGAATAGGGAAAACATTCAAAGGTTATTCTCATCCAGATGTCACATTGCCATAATATTCAAAGTTCAAAGAACAGTTAAAATAAACCCTTAAATAGCCTATCGAAAAATAGTTGAATATGCTAATGCAGCACACAATATAAAATACTACTTAAACTGTAACTCGACCGACGCGCACTTTGATAAACAAATAGTCGAAGATAGTCGAAAATAGTCGAAGGCCTAACACATACCCCCAATAAACACAACAATTCTCTGATTTCCTTCAGAAGGGAAGGTCCTAGTCCGTTTAGAGCAGTGGTTCCAAACCGGTTCTCCATGGACCACAGGTTGTCCGCGAGATCTAAAATGTGGTTAACAAAAAATTTGTTCATTTTACTACAAAACCGAATCGAAAGGTGTCCTAAAGCTGATTCGTAACCCTTTTGGTATTAGTGTCGGAGAGGTAGTTGAAGAAGTCCAAGAAGAGCTCATTTGTGTACCATGTTGTCCCTATGAGAACAAATAAATATCATGGTGGTCCCTGGTCAAAAAAGAGTCGGGAACCACTGGTTTAGAGGGAAGCCCAATCCGCTAGATATGATGGAAAATTCATCTAGATTAAATCACTGTGTTTGAAACACGTTTGAGGTGGGATGATTGAGTTTCTGGAGGGATTAGTTTAACTGTTGCTACGGTGTTTCTTTACAATTATATCAAAAGAGAATTAATAAATACATATTCTTTTTTAACTTAAATACAAGCATTTCTAAGAATCTGGAGAACATTTTTGTGTTTTCAATATTTTTTATGAAAAATTGAAAGTGGTGGCGATGTCCTAATTATAAATATTTATATTTTTTATTTACGATCAGTATATAACGGAGCACCAATCCCGCGTATGCCGAATTCTATATTACGAAAAAAAAAATTCTCCATACTAGACCGCTCCACCCTAATGTATAGGCATTATTTATCTTTTTTTTAAACCATTTCTCAAAAAAGGATTTTTTTATGTTGGGATGTACCTATCTACCCACTGGTGTGCTTTTTGATAAAATATGGCACTATTTAAAATACCTCGGATTGCTTTGCGGCCAATTTTGGCAAATTTTCCCTTATGTGTAAGTTATTAAGGAGAAACATTTTTTTTCTTAAATCCTACGAATATGTGTTAATTGACATAATTCATTGACTATATAGAACTATAATTAGTTTGTATGTCTCTGTATTAAAATTCAGAGGTATGTTTTTTTATTATGGGCGGAAAATATTCAAAACCGACACCAAAAAATCTCGAGCAATCGGAGACAAAAGTTTTAAATTGCGCTGTCGCTTCAGTGGTAATGTTTATTTTTTATTTATTTATTGTCATATACTTTTGAATTTTTAATCTCACTAGGACAAGCCTGTGTTGAGGTTGATAATTTTAAAACATAATAAAAATATTGCTTATTAATATTTCTATTTTTGAGAGTGGAAATATTTTATTAATATTTCTATTTTTGATTTCATGGTGGAATTCCATTATAATATATTATAATAAAACGAATATAAAACTTTATTCCACTTAATTTTATTGGACAGTAACCGGTTTCAGCTCGTCAATATTTGTACCAGTCTGAAGATGGCTTTGACGAGCTGAAACAGGTTACGGTCCAATAAAATTAAGTGGAATAAAGTTTTATATTCGTTTTATTATAATATATTAATATTGCTTATATTGGTAACCGTGAGTGCTGATATTTGATTTTAAACAATCCATTATTCTATTAATTTAAAAAGGCCAAAGAAGAAAAGAGAGATAAAAAGGAAATATGTAATATGTCATGCTTTTAATTTAAAAAAAACAACAATGTTGAAAAGAAAAAGAAAAATTATACTACGAGTATGAATTCCAAAAGGATAGATATGAAAAAAACTGTAATAATTTAACAATCTACTTAAAAGTACACAAGGATTTAGATGACTTAATATGTTCTGAAAGGCTATTAAATATAAGTGGAGCCTGATAAAAAATAATATGTATGCCCAAAAGAAGATTTAGTTTGAATTGCCACAAAGTTCAGTCCAAAGCCAATTCTGTGTAATTCAGTAGCACGAATTTTCTGTGTTCTTTCTGCAATATTAATTTAATTAAAAATCTACAAAGCATTTGTGTGATATATGACTGTTTTACATTCAAGGCATTACATTCCTTATTATTATTGCTTAGAAGTTGTAATGTGTACGTAAAAGTATTATCTACAGCAAATTCAGAAACTTTTATTGAACATTGTTTAACGATTTATTAGTAGTTAAATGACTTTGTAAAATACGTATAATTATCTAACGTAATGTAAGTTTTAAAGTATTCTGAGGAAGCCTGGGATAAATTTAAATTGCTTCGGTCGCATATATCAGCTCATATGATAAGTATTCTCCCACGAATTAATTTCAGGGATTGAAATACGATATTAGAAATAATAAAAATGACGTCTTAAGAAAAAGTACAAGTATCTACATACAGAATATCATTTCAGTTGCAAAATAATTGAGCCTTTTTACAATTGCTTAGGGATGCTGCGGTTTTTTTTACAAGAGCTCCACACAGGAGGCCCTGAGGAAAATAATTTCAAAGATGACATAGGCCCTGAGGGAAATTATTTTCCTCAGGGCCTATGTCATCTTTGGGGATGCTGTTTGGGGTTTTTTTAAGGAAATGAAGGAGAGGAGAGTTCTGGGAAGGAAAGGGGTTTAAGGGGTGGGTAGGAATCTGGGGTTCAGTGTGTCGAGGTCATTTTCCTCCAAGACCTAGACAAACCTCACCCCATGAACCCTGTGTGAAGAGTCTTTTTAGGGAAAGGAATCCGAGTAAGTTCTGGGAAGGAAAAGGGTATGAGGGGGGGTTGGAATCTTTGGGTCAATGTTTCCAGGAGTGAGAGACTGAATCCATCCCTCCCGCTGCGGTGTATGGCAATGGCTTGAGAGAATCCGGCTGGTAAGTCTGCCTCAAATAGTCCGATTGGGCCAGCCATGCAGTGAACAAACGCACCTGAGACCTAGACAAATCTCACCCCAAGAAACAGGGCACCCTGGCTAATTCACCTAATGTCGCAAACCATTTTTGGTGACCTATGTGACCTATGAGACTTTGTGGCAGGGATGTTATGTCCATTAAATGGTTCCCGGGCGGCGGTATCCATACCCGCCTCCCGAATTGTACCCACAGCATTGAAGTTAATGTGAACAGAAATGCTGTCATTAAAATTATTTTCTTTAAATTGGGGTGAAAACGGCAAATTTAAACAATATATTTTCAAATTTCTGATATCCAACTTTTCAAGAATTCAAGATTTTTTATGCGCAAATTCAAATAATAATCTAAATACTTGGTTTTAAAGTGGTTTTATTCTCTAACCAATGAAAATAAAGTCTTTTATAATTTACTTTTTACTGAAATGGTAAAAATTCACGTTGAATTTTGCGACTTGTATATTGAGTCATCCGTCGTCGAAATCCCTTATTTTTAAAGGGATTCCATACAGATACATATATTACAGTGGGATCCTCCACTTTCACAATTTGAAAAGAGTTATCCTTAAGCCCCCTATACAACACACGCCGCCCCCGTATTATACGCAGGCCATACGGCGCCCGTAATATATAGGCCGTATGACGTCACTTGTCGCCTCTGATTTGGCACGCAGACTTTCCATTTTTTATTCTCACCAGATCCCAACCGAATGGTTATACCTCTGAGAAAGATTTATCAAATAACTTTTCCAAACTGATTTGCGTCCTCTATTTGCAAACGAATTCTGTACAAAATGTTTTCATTGCGAGGACGTATTTTATTTAGGTGATAAAGGAAGAGATGTTACATTTTAACGATAAAGTTTTTTTTTATATGTTACACTCAAACACTTACATTTCTACGTCCCGTGGGGAAATGAATATGTTACATTCCGTATTTTGGTTCAAAAATCCTGATTTTATTTCAGTATATTTAGGTTGGGTTGTTTCACAAAAATTCTAATGTGACAATGTCATCCGATGGCTATTCAGCACCGTTTTGTTTTTTGGCAGTTAAATGCCTATTTTAAGGATGGGTTATTTCAAGAAATTTAAATAATTCATCCATTTTTTAAGTTAATTTTTACGTTCTGTGTAAGTTCTGTTCAAGTACTGTAAATAAATTATTATAGGTAAGTTGCTTCATATAACTGAAGAAATCACAGAACTTGAAGGGAACTTTAGCAGAACGTAAAAATTAACTTTAAATATTTGATGAATTGTTCAATTTTTTTTAAATAACCCATCTAAGTCCATTTCAGCTTTTGAACAAATTGTGATCAGCAGTGGAGGTAATCCACATCTTACCCGCCTTGGTATAAGTAACTGATGGTTACTCCTTCAAGGCTCTCGCAAGATTCTAATTTTTTTTGTTAAACGAAGCTACATTTATTTATTTTGAACGAATCTAGACCTCCAGTGTTCATGCATACGTTGTTAGTAAGCAGTATGCAAGTGCTTAACAGGAAAAACAAAATGCAAAAAATAGGTTAGTAAGACAAAGATAAATTAAACAGGGCAATTGTGATCAGCAGAAG
This sequence comes from Limnephilus rhombicus, assembly GCA_929108145.2. Taxonomy (NCBI): domain Eukaryota; kingdom Metazoa; phylum Arthropoda; class Insecta; order Trichoptera; family Limnephilidae; genus Limnephilus; species Limnephilus rhombicus. Next base: position 11,867,579 of record OV815272.1, on the reverse strand, counting down.
GGAACAAGCTTGTCAATTTATTAAATACTATCTTTTGCCCCCGGCTTCGCTCGCATAGTATTAGGGGGAATTCTCACTCCGCCTCCTCCACCTTCCCTATCCCGACTCCACTCTCCCCTCCCCCCCTCCCCCTCCCCTCACCCCCACACTCACCACCCACCCCTCTCTATCCCCTCCCCCCTCACCCACCCAACCATATCTACCCGTTACATTCATTTCTCAAACAGCTCGCGTACCACCTATTAAATCGTAACCTTTATAATATAAGTATAGATTAGTATACTTTTAACTATCAAAGGGATCTCCATAGTAACCTAAACAAATAACAAAATGACAGCGCACGTCAAATAAATATTTATAGACCAAGCAATACTTTGCTTTTCGTCTGGACAATAAACGTACAATAAATAATTTCATAACACTAGAGCTTACCAATATATACAGCCTATATTACTCCAATTTCCATTAGCGAAATAATTTTTAAAGTCCATTCAATATTTTTTGCGTGAAAGAGTAACAAACATCGTACATCCATACAAACTTTCGCCTTTATAATATTAATAGGACCGATAGGATGACAGCAAGCTGAAACGCACGTGGAATCGGTGTTTAACCTAAAGTCAAAAAAACACAATGGCGTTGAATGGCTATTTGTTGACATTGTCACCTGTGAATTTCTGCGAAACAATTGGACCTAAGTAAAATTTTTAAATAAAAAAAAATAATTTTAACTTTACAGAAAAAGATACGTAAGATTAAAAAAATATGTAGGCTACGTGGAAAGGCAACTTATGGATTCTATTTCTTTCTTCAGTATTGGTTTCAAATTTTGAATTTATTTTTATTAAAATGTATCCACCTTTTTTAAAGCTCGGCTAACATAGAACATTATCATTACACGATAGAAAGCTATAATATTATGTAATTAGTATAACCCTGCTACAAAAATTATGCGATACCCTTTTTGCAAGGTTAAAAGATATTTTTAAATGAAAACATGTTAAATGGAAAACACAAGTTTAACAAGGCAATCGAATAAAAAATATATTTTCATTCAATTGTTATATTTTCCACTTCAAACAACCAGAAGAATTCTTCAATTACCATGATACAATTTAAACGTCTTCTGTTCCCCCAGATTCTTAGAAGTACAATATGTAAGTTAAGATAAAATATGAATAAATATTAGTCTACGGAATTAAATAAAGCGCTTTACAAAAATAATCCAGGATTCTAATTCGCTTTAAAAGATATTATTTTAAAATAATGTTCAGTGGTAAGGATATTAATTTAAATACAATAATTTTATAATTGGGACAGCAGGGAATATGTAAGAAATATTAGAACAAAACTTGGAAGAACAAAAAATCATGGAAGAAAAAGATAACACTAATAATCTAAACCAAAATATAAAAGAAAACAAGACACAGAAAAGTAGAAAAAGATAATGGTCGCAACTGGGACTCGAACTTAGAACCTCTCGTCTAACCGGAACGAGCGTTTTTACCACGGACATATGAATATATCTGAACCTGCCTTAAGTGATAAAAACGTATTATTTCCCCCTCCACATGGCGCCGACTGGAGCTCCTCCTTGGAACCGGCTCGCTCCATGGGGAGGGGAGAGAGCCTCGCTTGAATTTAAAATATGTGACGTCATCATTCTTTTCCTGACCAGCGCGGAACTAACATCCATACATTTTAAGAAATAACACGCCAAAAACGGTAGCTTGTGCTATACATTATACCCACATATTAATGTGGACATAGCGAATGTGGGCGGTTCTCCAGTGTGCTCGTCGCTGGTTCTAGGGGTAAGTAAATTATGAAACATTTGTAAAAGTGTCTTAACTAAACACGGCAACAAAATATTGCTATGTGAATAGGGGTGAATCTTTTCGGGGCGAGCGTTTGGCCTTCGTAAATATGTTATTAATAAAAATGTCTATTCATTCAAAGCAGATTTTGCTTTTAAGAACTAAATGGTGATATTATAATGCGAGATGCCTATATACTGTCAGATTGATTTTTTAACGAATCACAGTCATCTTTCCTCTCTTCGCCCCCCATAGTTTGGTTTTTTCCCCTCATCTGTATCTTCTGGTCTATTGAATTTGGAAGTCTATGGTTTTTACCAATTCAGCCATTGCCACCTTTCATCAAACCGTCATAATTGTCAATCTCATATTTTCAAATTTTGGAGTTAAAAATATTATCTACCTTTTTCATTGGAAACTGGTTTGTTTCATTGGAAACTGGTTTGTAACCTAGATAGCGTCTCCGATAAATATTTCCGATTTTATTTTATATGGAACATATATTGATCTTTTTATAAAAGTCTAAGTTAATATTAAAAATTTAAATGTACGTTATTGTACGGCATTCTGAATTGGTAAAAACGCACGTCCCCGCTGGACGAGAGGTTCTGGGTTGGAGTCCCAGTTGATTATCGTTTTCTATTTGTCTGTATCTTGTTCTCTTTCATATTACCGTTTAGAATTTTAGTGTTATCTTCTTCTACGATGATGTATTACATTGACGGGAATAACCTTCAAAGGTTATAAAAAGAGAGTTGTTCTTATGAAAAATATTAAAACAAAAAATCGTTCGTACCTACTTAAAGCAGATATTCTGTTATCTGAATTTACCTAACCAAATCCGTGAAGTCGTGAAATTACACAGATATTATAGGTCTAGAAATTAACAATCTTTTTCAACTTTCATCTTCATTTACGCAATTTGAGTCATTGTGGTTTAAAATATCCCTTACAAAAATATAAGATAAGACACTGTATTCGTTTATCGTCAAAATGTTTCATAGAAGTGTTGTGTCAACTCGGTTAAAATCAGATAGTAACTCTTCGTTTTCAAATTTGATGGATTCAACACAACGCCAAAAGGATAGATACACGAGAATTACATTTCATGTGTTCGGTAATATACTAGCACGCACTAACAATGTATCACAAGGCACCATAAAGGGGAAATTTTCCAAAGGCATGTGACATTGGCTCTTTCTAAACCACCGCGCGCCGGTATGAAAATTAAGCCATTTGCTTTGAATCCAGTGCGACGCTATTCCTTACACGCCGGTAGTTTCTTTGTGAGGCAAATCGGAATCCTCAGTTTCTTAAGTCAACAACTCGAGGTCTATGCGAGAGCTTCATACGATCTCTTTGTGTCTTCCTGTCGGGGGAGTCGGTAACGACTATGTCAATGTGCGCCGCGCCTCTGCGCTATACAGTATACGTATCCGTCATTTCAGATTTACTCAGAGATTTGCTTATCTTATGGATGTGCTCCCGGCTCGTCTGTACTCTGTAGAGATAGGCCGTATTATTTCCGAGAGTTTCAAAGCAGAATTCAAAGGTGCTCACGAATGAGAGGCTGCGAAGAAAAGTGTCCCGTCTCGCAAGATTGATCTCTTCTCAACTGATTCGAAATGCTGCGACGTATTTAAGAACAATATAAATGTACAGTGTGTACACTATGAAGAGAAATTTTTTGATTATAACTTTTTGTATTTCTTACAACTCCCTATACTACAATATCCAGGCGTTGAATTATTCAAACGTTTATAATTATTAAAAAATCTTCTTAAGTACCTACGCAGGAAGCATTATATGACACTGTAATTATTAACACCGCGAGATAATAACAATTTCCATTGATTCATACATCTACATCTGGTATTTATTTTAAAAAGTAACATTTATACTATTGTATATTATCTTCGGCCTACATAAAATCGTTTGAAAAAATGAACTTAATCGGCCGTTCGTGTGGGGGGGAGGCGGAAATTACCATTAATTTTTACCGGTAATTCGGTGTCCAAAAATGCTATTATATTGTGAAACCGTGACCTTTAATGCTAAAAGGCATAAAGTGAAAATACCCACGCCTATATGTGTCATTTGCACTCACCCTCCACTTATTAAAATCAGGTCAGTTGCATTCGATCTTCTGAGAAATGTGCGAAAAAACATACTGGTTGGAATTGATTGCGCGAATTAATGCCCTTTAGCACAACCGAAAAATATGGATTGATAGGATAATTTTCTGTCACTTCACAGTTCCCAAGTGTGACAACAGATTGCCAACGAATAAGTAACAGTTCACGATGACTGAGTGTTCTTAATTTATTCGACTTAAACTGTTGTTTGTACGTTAGCGATCTGCAGTTATCCTAGAGAACGACGAGAAGTTACCCTAAAGTTAATCCTAGTAAGTAATCCAATAAAGTTCTAATTTCACAAAATATAATATAAACGTGATAAACGTTTTTTTTTGTGTGAATACCAAAATCCAAAACAATTTCATTTTGGACCCCAAAAAAATCTTCAATTGGGCCCCATGCGGCCCGTGGGTCGTAGTAAAACCAGTTTAATTGTGTATATTTTTAAATATATTGATACCTCTTCAAAGTTATTCCGGTTACATTAAATTCTCTTCACATTGTCCTGTGAAAGACCGCCACTAAGAATCGAAACATCGTTTAAAATGGCCTTAGACGCTTTTAGGGACCTGATTTTCAAATTTAATTTCTTCTTAAACATTTTTCTATCCCATCTCTTTTCTCTCCACTCCCTTCTGCCCTACAACACACCCAAATTGGGAATGATATAGTTCCACTGACTCCAGGCAGTTGAAAATTTTGGGTTCCGCTCGTTTTCATCCCACGACAAAACATCCTACGACAAAATATCACCGAGAAAATATTCGACGGACACAATATCCCCCAAAAAAATATCTACTACATCCCTCAATAAAACCTAACCTAACCTAACCTAACCTATCCTAACAAAAAATGGGATAAAAATAATACAGACATCCTGTAAAGACAATAAATTATAGATAAAAAATAATATTATCGAATAAAAATACAGACATTCTGAAAAGACAATACATTTATTTTTGTTCAAAAATAGTTTTAAGAAAGAATTCAGCGTAGTGGAGATATATTTTGCCCTTGGTTTGTAAATGCCCGTTACCTAACTTTTGAATTGACTTAAAATTAATTTTCATCGAATTCTACTATTTTCTCCTGTCAATTCAAAATAAGCTTTAGAATATATTATTTAGTATTTGTGGCATCGTAGCTATTTCACACAAATGAAGTTAAAATAAAACCGAAATAAATATAATAATTCTACTACGTAATACTACCCTAAATTTGAACTTTTCTACCTTTAAGAAATTCAAGTTTTAAACATTAATAACAGGATATTCTGAAAATACAATTACAAACAAGTAAACATAATTTGACTAGTCTTACAGCCCATGGCCCACATTATTTAAGTCGAAGGTGCCTTTGAACCCATTAGCATTTCTGTAGAAAGTTTAATCTATTGTTTAACAACTGTTCTGAAATGGAAATGGTTGTAGTTATGTTTCTGACAAGATTCACATTTATTTGATTCACACATGCCTTACCAAGTAAACACATACAAAACTTTACTTGAATTAACGTGAAACTTGTGTTTCCGAGTAATTTTACCCAAAGTAAGCGTAAATTTTACCTGTATAAAACAAAAATAGTCGAAACAAAGTATGTTATAAGTAGGTAGATATTCTACAAGCATCTTAAAAGCAGCGTGAACTTCCAATAATCGAGATGAATTTTCCTCACATTTCCGTCTGAAATTTCTCAATCAACGTAACTATTTTCGGCATGCATTTTTTTCATTCATTGCTTTGGTTTGAAATATATATTTAACTGAATTAAAATTATTTCCGTCTTGAGCTATTGAGCTTTAAATATTAATTTTAAATAACCAACTAACCAATAGAGAATAGACCTGCACTCAACTCTGTCTTAGCTATCATTTCCCTAAAAGACCCTCCACACAGCATCCACAAAGATGACATAGGCCCTGAGCAATTTTTTTCTCAGGGTCTCCTGGGTGAAGCTAATGTAAAAAAAATAATATTGAACTATGTAATATCTTCTAACTAAACTATTGTAACTATCAACGCATCATAACTGGAAGATGCTAAAATGTTGTTTCATATTTTTAGGATGTGCAATAAGAAAATAGGTAGAATGTTAAGCCGGGAAGTAAGTCAAATATCTAAGAAAATAGGTAGAATGTTGAGCCGGGAAGTAAGTCAAATATCTAAGAAAATAGGTAGAATGTTAAGCTGGGAAGTAAGTCAAATATCTAAGAAAATAGGTAGAATGTTAAGCCGGGAAGTAAGTCAAATATCTAAGAAAATAGGTAGAATGTTAAGCCGGAAAGTAAGTCAAATATCTAAGAAAATAGGTAGAATGTTAAGCCGGGAAGTAAGTCAAATATCTAAGAAAATAGGTAGAATGTTAAGCCGGGAAGTAAGTCAAATATCTAAGAAAATAGGTAGAATGTTAAGCCGGGAAGTAAGTCAAATATCTAAGAAAATAGGTAGAATGTTAAGCCGGGAAGTAAGTCAAATATCTAAGAAAATAGGTAGAATGTTAAGCCGGGAAGTAAGTCAAATATCTAAGAAAATAGGTAGAATGTTAAGCCGGGAAGTAAGTCAAATATCTAAGAAAATAGGTAGAATGTTAAGCCGGGAAGTAAGTCAAATATCTAAGAAAATAGGTAGAATGTTAAGCCGGGAAGTAAGTCAAATATCTAAGAAAATAGGTAGAATGTTAAGCCGGGAAGTAAGTCAAATATCTAAGAAAATAGGTAGAATGTTAAGCCGGGAAGTAAGTCAAATATCTAAGAAAATAGGTAGAATGTTAAGCCGGGAAGTAAGTCAAATATCTAAGAAAATAGGTAGAATGTTAAGCTGGGAAGTTAGTCAAATATCTAAGAAAATAGGTAGAATGTTAAGCCGGGAAGTAAGTCAAATATCTAAGAAAATAGGTAGAATGTTAAGCCGGGAAGTAAGTCAAATATCTAAGAAAATAGGTAGAATGTTAAGCCGGGAAGTAAGTCAAATATCTAAGACAGATGATAAAACCCAAATGTTGCTCTCTATCAAAATACATTTTAAAGACATTATTAAGAAAAAAAAGTACTGTTACCTACATTAATCATACAAATAATATCCTTTATTTTCCATAACATTATTTCTTAACTATAGCATATATATTCATTCTTATTTATATTTTCTTAGTCATAACACACAAAATATTGATGTCAATTTATTACTACATTCAATTTATTGTATATCTTAATTATTTACCTTCATTGCAAAATGTACTTACCACAGCACATATTTATATATATAAATATATTTTTTTTTTTTTATTGGCAATGTTTATTAAAAATACATATGAAGTTACAACAGTTACAACAGTTACATAGTTACATAAGGTTAACAAAAAAATTAAAAAAATTGCCTTTCCTCACCATAAAGAGACAATGCTCTTGTGTTTGGTGAGGGAATTCTAGCTCAATTAGTGAATTAATGATCGTGTAAGTTAGTAATAACGGCTATTGTAAATAATAAGTAGGTTAAAAAATCTTGTATAAATTTAAAAATAAAAATCCTGAAGAGTTTAAAAAAATCATAATATAAATTAAAAAATCATTATAAATGGAAGAATCATGTAAGTTAGTAACAAAAATTATTGTAATAAGTAAGTAAAGGATACGTAAGAAAGAACGCAAGATTTATACAAAAGTAGACTCAGAGATATAGAAACTAAGAAATGAAAGAAAAAAGAAGGAATAAATGATTTATAAAATAGCAGACTTTAAGATACAAAGTAAACATATTTGGGACTTTTATAGCAGTTTAAGGTATTTTTTAAATTTTTTAATATATACTCGTACATTTACAATCAATTATCAAGTTGTAACTAATGACTGCATTTATGTACGTACACTCCCCTTCCACACACAAGCAAATGCTTCAAATGGAAGAGAAGTAAATAATTCTAAGATGTAAATTGAACGTTGTTATGCAGAAAGCAGCCAGCCCTAAAATACTCAAACGGAGATACGAGCACTTTTGTCTAAAGATTTAATAATCAAATCTGCATAACACCTAGGATGTTTTTTATTTCAAAAAATTATAAATAATATGTTGATATCCAATTCTTATAACTTTAAAGTGGATTTAAGGGTAGATTCTTAGAGATATTGGTGTTTTATAAGGTCTGGCTGCTTTCTGCAGAATACATTATTGAGAATATAAGCTCAGCAATCAACCGTCCGACCTTACTTTGCGAAATACGCATTCTGTAGAAAACAGCCAGAGCTACCAAATACACTTAATTTATGAAATTATGCTTTATTATTTAACTTAAAATAGGTAGTTATATAGATATATTTCTATATTATACAGTTAGTAATGTTATATTCTGAGGGTTTATTTTTATTTTTCAAAGGAAATATAAAATTTTAAACTTTAATACGCAAAACTTTCTGAAACATAATATAGGTACATAGATATTATAATATATTTAATATTCATTATGGGTTTTTATATCCATCTGCTAGAAATCAATGCTTGTGGTCGTGCTTATAATGTTATTCAATTTACATAATTAAATTAAATGTTTCAAAAAATCATTTTATATTTGGAGGTTTTTTTATTATCAAATATCGTTAAAATAAAATCTTGATATTTATCATTTCGTTTATTAACATAAATTTTAATAATTTATTTTTCAAGGGGATTTGTGGGCTGAAAAAAAAATGTACTGATTTTTGTCTCTCTCTAATTTTCTATGTAGTCTTTTATACTTTTTTGATTTCATATTCAATGTTTTTTTCAGTTTATTTCATTTAAATAAATATTTTATTTCTATGCGTTAAAACGTTACCGGCTAACAAATGCTGTCTAGCAGTCTTGGACTTCATTGAATTTATGTAATATTATTGATAAATGATAATACATACTTAAAATTATTGATTTTTCTCAAAAAATAAGTTATTATTATAAACTCGAGAGCGCTTTCTGTAGATCGCCACTTGAAAGTTTCGGTACAAACGCCATAGTGTAGATAACAGACAAGCGCCGTAACCGTTTTCTGCAGATCAGGTAAACGTCATAAACAAAATGTTAGTTGTACTGACAAAATCGACCAGTTGTCTCTGGCTGTTTTCTGCTGAATGTGAGTGCCGTGAGCGCTTTCTGCAGATTGTTGAACGGTGTTTTTGTGATCAGCAAATATTTAAGAAGGCGATTACGATGAATTTTTATATGAAAGCGGCCTGCATGGTTTTAATAGAACATAGAATTGACGTACCTCTGTCGGATTACAACAATATCTCATTTATGCCAAAATTGTGGCCTGGCTGCTTTCTGAATAACTACGTTCAATTATTATTACGATGTATTAATACCATAAACAAGTATTTGTACCATAAAAATGAACATAAAATAATAATAACCTAAACGAAAATATGAAAGAGAACAAGACACAGAAAAACAGAATAAGATAATGGTCGCAACTGGGACTCGAACCCAGAATCTCTCGTACCACATATGAGATTGGCTATTATGACAAATTGACAGTAGGGCGCAATGGCGGAACTGGTAAACGCACGTCCCGGATAGACGAGAGGTTCTGGGTTCGAGTCCCAGTTGCGACCATTATCTTTTTCTGTGTCTTGTTCTCTTTCTTATTTTCGTTTAGGTTATTATTATTATCTTCTTCTTCAATGATATATTACATCGATGGGAATAACCTTTAAAAGTTATAAAAAGAGGGGTTTTCTTATAAAAATTGAATATTCATTTAGACTTTTATAAAATGTCAATAGTTCCATATAAATTAAATCGGATATATTTATCCGTGACGCTATCCAGGTTACAAACCAATTCTTAGAATGATTGTTTCCAATAAAAAGGGTAGTTGCCTATGATATGGAAAATAAATTAGTTGAAAATGAATAAAAACTTACAAAAAAAAAATCTTGATCTCTCTTCACGAACTTGAACGCAGAAAAACTTCAAAACAAACCCTTCGTACTCATCAAAGTATAAAATAAAACAACCCCTTGATTAAACCATATCAAGATTCCTACTCAGCAGAGGCCAGAAGCTAACGATGTTGCGGAAAATATTTATTTTTATTACCGTGTGGGTCTTAAGGGTGCTTCGCGGGGCCCAAGAGGGGTGGCGGGGCTCAGGAGGGCAAGAGGGGTAACGGGGGGCGGCGGCGTCGGATACAACTTCACCGCTTTTCAAATATTTACAGGGAGGTTTCAAGTTGCCTGGCCTCGAAGGCTCCGACTATATGCTATAGGAGGCCGGGCCGGTCGCGGTGGGACGAATACAGTGGCGTGCATTCCAAAAAGGATAAAAAATCTCTGCATACACTAAGTAAAACGAAGCATGCAAATAAATACGACAAATTTCTGATCAAATTTTTGTTTTCATAAAATTGAGATATATATACATTCGTTCTACATTAATTGTATATTTGTATTAAAATTATTATTTTTATTTGCAACCTGCCTTATAACCATTTGATTTCCTCAGTTTAGTTTTTATATTTATACTGCTTAGTATTTCATCAAAAGGTAGTAGCTTTTACACACTTAAATAAATATTAGTAATGTGCCTTTAGGTACTTTGTGGCTTGCCATAATAAGGAACTTCAGTGAAAAATATTATGGCTTTAAAAAAATATGTTCATACAGACCAATGAACGCTGATTCTGAATGTATAAGTTTTATTAAACGTAGAGTTCATAAAAACAATATTAAATAGCGCATTTTTAAACGTCTCGCAAAACACACTGTAAAGTTGGTATTATTGAATGGTTTGTGCTGACGTCACGTTTCACCAGTCATTGTATTGAAATCTTTGATTATGTAGGTACGACACAAGCCATCAGTATTAACAAAATTTCATGTTATTTGATATTTCATACTGTTCATAGATATTTAGTTGTTGTTTTATTGAAACAATATTTAAGCCTAAATAATTCAGCATTTTGTTTTCGAACAGTAGAAGTGAGTCGTTCGCCAACGAGTCGGCTCAGTGACCCGGATCTTCATACGGATCCGTAAAATCCGGTTCTGTAAGACCGATCTTCAAAGCTACGGACAGACTTGCTCGCGGTTCGCGGATCTTTGCGAACGAGTGAGCGGGTAGCAATTGCTACTAGGTAGCATGCTCTTTGGCTTCTAATGAGCAAGTATGTCCGTAGCTTAATTCAGTCGTTCAATTCAGCCGATTCACTGAACCGGATCTTTTCATTGAACGAGACCTAGTAAAGCGGCTCGTTCAACTGAGCCGCTTTGCCCGCAACGCCATCGGCGCTGTATCTTATTTGTGCAGTGTGTAGGTGATGCTTCGTTTGAGATAATATTGATTTTAAAAGCTAAAAAAAAATAATTTCAAACAATTTCTATACAACACTCCCGTAATAATATTGAAAAATATAATAATATAATAAAATGAATAAATAATTCCACCTAAATAATGTTTTGACTTATCGAATAGTATCATCTTTCTTCCGTATAATTATCATAAAAAAATGACAACACCTATTGAAAATAAAAAATAACTTTTTAGGAGTGATGACGTCACACGATTCATTACACATGCTGTGGTTTTCGGGGGATCTTGAAAAATTAAAACTTTGACAATTAGGTATTTTAACTATTAAAATTAACTCTAAAAAAAATGCAGTTATTTAAGTTAGAAAGTCACTATTCATTAAAAAAAATTAAAATTGGACTGGAGTTCTCTATTGCAAGTTTAAACCATCTTTAAAGGTAATATTTAAGCAACGTAGAATGTCTGACACAAATCAATTATTTTACAAGTTTGACGTACTAGGCATGAGTCAAATAAACATAAAAACACTACTAAACTACCATTTGACCAAAAAACTACAGTCAACAAACACAAACGATTATTAATAGACCAGTTAGACAAGTGTACAAAATAAACACTTTTTTAATTTTTTTATTATTAAGTTGAAAGAAACATAATATTTCGCTTTCTTAACTTAAATACAGAGCATACAGCATACAGTAGTAAGAAGTAATATTTTTAATTTTGTTCCAACATTTTGAGTTTAAATAGTTTTTTTTAAAGGTTTTTATGTTATTTTCCGTTTGGAAGGAGATTATATATATGAACACCATCGTGACCAATACTTCTCTTGCCACTTTCAGTCTTGACAGTATTTGTGTACAATTTATTGTATTGTCTAGTATAATGTTCGTGTACTTGTGATGTTTTTATAAATGTTGTGTTTGTGTGTATAAGTCCATTTTGTATTTTGTAGATTAAAAGACATATGTTATATTCGTACAATGTTCTTATTTTCAAAAGGTTCATTTCCTGGTATAGTTTTTTTGTGGGAGTGTCTGGGTTATAGTTGAAGAGTTTTTTAATAACTTTGTTCTGTATTATTTGTAAGTCGTTTAAGTACGTAATGTATGTGTTTCCCCACATTTCTATTAAATAATTTAGGTGGGACTGGATTAAGCTAAAGTATAAGCCCCTCTTTACCTCTGTTGGTAGAAGATGAGCAATTCTACCAAATACACCAATTAATGGGATGATTTTTGTTTTTAGTTTTTCTACGTATTGTTTAAATGTTAAATGTTTATCAATATATAAGCCCAGGTATTTTTCGCTATCTAGGATATGTAGGTCTCTTTCTTCTATTTGTAATGGTTTATGCGATGGTATTATTCTTTTAGGTGAGCTTAAGATCATGTAACCGGTTTTATTAATATTTATTGTTAATATATTTTGTATTAGCCAATCGTTTAGTACATTAAGATCCGTTTGAGATTGTTCTAATAGACTTTCTAAGTTTTTGCCGAAGTAAAAAATTGCCATGTCATCTGCGTATAAGAAAATTTCACCATGTAGTTTTAGCTGACAGATGTCATTTATGTATATTTGGAATAAAAGTGGCCCCAGTATTGATCCTTGTGGAACTCCATAGTTAATACTCTCGAGTTGACTGTTTTTATCTCCTATGTTAACACATTGTTTTCTGTTGGACATATAGGATTTTATTAGTTTGATAGCTGGACCGGTTACACCTGTTTTTTCTATTTTTTTAATCAGTATTTCATGACTTACGGTGTCAAAGGCTTTTTGAAGGTCTACGAGAATTGCTATGACATAGTTTTTATTATCTATGCTAGTTCTAAGTTTATTTATGAGATCATTAGTTGCAGAGAGAGTATTACATTTTTTTCTGAAACCGTATTGTTTGGCATATAGAAATGATTTTTTTTCAGAAAGTTGTCTAGCCTATCGTATATTACTCTTTCATATATTTTTGATAGAATCGGTAGGACAGAAATGGGCCTATAGTTAGATGTTTGAGTTTTCAAGCTCCCTTTATATATTGGAATAACCCTTGCAATTTAACAACTGTCCGGAAATTGACCTTCTTTCAGGCTCAGGTTAATCAGTTTAGTTAGTGTAGGAGTTAGTAGTGGGGCAAGTTTTTATACTGTTGTACATTTTAGTTGATCATGTCCAGCACTCGCGTTTGATTTTAACAAACATTTTAATATTAACACAAAAACTTCGACGGTGAACATATTAAAAAATGTATGTATGTTTGTTCCTTATGCATTGCTAAACAATTCATGAAATGAAATTATGCGTTGAAATTGAAATTAACGTAATAAAATTATGCGTTGCTAAAACATTCATCCGATTGCGATGAAATTTTTGTGAATTTGAAGTGCGCATGCCCGCGATGGTTTCTGTATATAATTGTGAGCTCTGGCGTCATAAAATTATTTCCTGCACCATTCATTCGATTGCGTACAATAACGCACGCCTGCGATGGTTTTTATATCTTGTGGTGAGCTCTGGCGTTATAAAATTATTTCCTAAACTATTCAACCGATAGCGATGAATCTTTGGTGAGTTGTTATGAGCACGCTCGCAAAGGTTTGTATATATACTGGCGAGCTGTGGCATTTTAAAATGTACCGGTACTGAATGTATGGAACACGAAAGGGGGGAGGTGAACGCGGGAGGGAGGTTCAAAGGGACGGGGGAAGTGGGAGAGGGTAATGGGAGGTGGGAAGACGGAGTGGGAACGCGTAAACAATTTATTTTAATAAATGGCAGTGCAACGCATACCGAGAACTCGCTAATATTATATTATACAAAAGGTAAAGAATTTATAGGTTGTTCGATTCAATGGGCCGCAAAAATCTGCGATGATAAAAAAATGCTATTTCAAATACAATGCAATGCATAATTCATACCAAACGCGTAAAACTACACATAGCTTACCTTAGGTCACAGTGCAAGGGAAGCCACTGGACGGAGATACCCTTGGCCGTATTATTTGTTCTGAAAACTTCTTTCTTCCCTTCCATTGCAAAGGGTTGAACTTTTTTCATATTTTAACAAGGGTCGGACGGAATGGACTGGTTTTATCGTGCGGTAATTTAAAAGATAGGGTTTTAAGAAGTTGAGATTTTAAGATATGGAAATTTGGGAACTTTCTGCTTGCCTTAATAAAAATGAATTTGTCTCAAACTTTCATAAACAACATAGACCCGCCTCTCAATTTGGGAGACGCGCATGGGTTCCGCCGCCCCGGAGACCATTGTGAGACTGGGTGAGGGAGGTCTTTGACCTTTCCAGCCGGTCTGCACCGCAGTTGGAGGAATGGATTCATACGTCCTCCTATACACACTAACCCCCAGATTCCTACCCACCCCTCTTACCTTTTTCCTTCCCAGAACTTCCATCCTTCCCTTCCTTAAAAAGACCCTCTAGACAGCATCCCCTAAGATGTCTTAAACCCTGAGGGAAATTATTTTCCTCAGGGCCTCCTGTGTTGAGTTAATGTAAAAAAATAGAACCTTGAAAATCAGAGAATATGAAAAAAAAGCCTCTAATCTTAAGTTATAGGTTCGTGTATTTCAGTAAAAACTGTATAAGGGCCTTACTAATAAACGTATTTTAAATGTTTGGTGAATGATAAACATCCAACCACGAATGGTAAATGGTTGTTTATCAGGTGTGTAAAATATAAACAGCGTACTATGTTGTATGGCAAATGTCAGCAGTTGACATATTATTATTAATCTAGAGCAGTGGTTCTTAACATGGGTTCGGTCGAACCCCGGGGTTTCGGTGAGTCAGTCTCGCGGGTTCGGCGGAAGTCAAGACACATCCCCACTTATATAATATTCATTATTTTTTGTTTTTGTGTGAAAATCATGTTTTAATGGTTTTTTTCTTTGTTATTAATGGTTTTGTTCATTTTGTGCACCTATGTATAATTATAAACCTATGTTTTGAATTTGAAAAAATCGTATTTTATGCTTACAATTAGGAAGGGCTCGGTGAATGATTATATGAAACTGGTGGGGGTCAGTACCTCCAAAAAGATTTAGAATCACTGATCTAAAGTATTTTGTAAAACTGTTTAGTCTTCTTGTTTCAAATTACAAAAAAAACTAATAAAATAAGCTTTGACATAAAATTAACAGATTTCTGCGTTTGTAAAATCTACGTCCTACCTACTACCTACTTTCAGCTCGCAAATGCCACTTTCATCATGAGCTATGGATCTACGAAATTGGAAGCTGATTAGAATGAAAAAGTATAGATTTTTTATGTTCTTTTACTATTATCCCCGCATTTTTCTGACCACAATATTTATTATCAGTTAGTATTTTTAGCTAAACGCAAGGGTTCCTAATAAAAAAACTAAATTTACCCTGGATTACCGGGGGAGAATAAATCGAAAGAAGGTCAGTGGAGCTGTAAAGACATAAACGGATTTATCAAGTCAAAGAAGAACGAGGAGAGTTATAACAGCCTTACTAAAAGACCTTTATGTGGAACCACAATGTGCACGAGGGCAATTTTTATCTGAGAATTATACATGACAAGACAGAACGGTGATAAAACGGAACAGTGATAAAATCGAACTGCGACAAAATAGAACAGTGATAAAACAGAACAGTGATAAAAACAGAACAATCCAAAACAGAATTAGAAGAGTGGAAGGTACTCTCAGTATCGCTTTGGTGTAAGACCACCATTCAGAATTGAAACGTTGCTTGAAATGGCTATAGCCATGTTTGGTGACCAGATCTGAATAGCCAGGTACTTCTCCTTCCTCTTCTCCATCTCCTTCCCCTACCCACTACCTTCAGCCTCACAACATACCCCAATTGGTGATGTCATAGTCTCACTGGCTCCAGACGGGAGCAGTTGAGGACTCTTACGCGGTTCACATAAAAATTTAAAAAAAGAATAGTGACAAAACAGAAATGTGACCAAAGAGAACAGTGTCAAAACAGAACTGTTACAAAACAAAACAGTGAACAAACAGAACAGTGATAACTCGCGCGCCCTCTCTACCATTCGTATTTACATTTCTCTTCATCTTCTTTTTGAGCGATATACCGCGCCTTAATGTGATTAATTTAAGAATTGTGGATAATCTGAGTATAGCCTTTGTGAAAAATCACGACTCGTAGTTGACACGTGAAATGGCTCTAACCGCTTTTGGTGACCAGGTCTGATTATCCAGGAGCTTCCCAACCTGCCTTCCCTTCCCCACTCCCGCCTGTCTCAACACATACCCTAGTGAGACAGGCATCGAATAATGTAATGTAAACATACCTTGTATAGAAAAATAAATAAATAAAACTAGAACAGTGACAAAACAAAACAGCGATAAAACAGAATTGTTACAAAACGGAACAGGGACAAAATAGAACAGTGGCCAAAGAGAACATCGACAAAACAGAAAATTGATGAAAAGCGGTGAGAAAAAACACACCCTTACCAAAACTAACCTAACCTATAACTTTATTTTGTTCCGTTTTGGCGCTGTTCCATTTTATCTGGTAAACGTTTCCAATACATCCTTCTCTTTGGTTTTTAGCTCGAGATATTATTTCGGTAGGGGTGTATTGTCGGGAAGTTTTAACTCCTCCAAGTTTCTCAAGAAGTTAAAACCAATTCGGTTTTATTATTGAAAACTTTATAATGATGTAATAAAATTGTTTGATATAACAAGTTAACGTTATGGAGATTTATAGGCGTTTTATTCCTCTTTTTTAAGATATTTTTCCAAATAATTTGGTTTATTAAACAATTTAAAATACACGGAACAAACAACACTAATCTACTATAGTCTTGTTTGTTCATTGTTAAATGGATTTCATAAATTTCAAGATAGTAATTACCTTATAATAATAATAATAATATTTGGCTAATTTATATAGCGCCGTTTTCGCGAAAAATCACCTCAAGGGCGCTGTACAAATAAATACATAAAATAATAAAATTACTGGCTTACAACTAAGATTTACAATTATTACTAGTGACTTACATCTAAGACTTATAGCTAGTGGCTTATGACTAAGACATATAAACGCTAACCTAAACTGAACTCAATGACATACATGTTTACAATCATGACTTAAAGTTAGAGATTTACAACTAACATATAAGTATTTACATTTAAAAATACTTCTACACATCTTATACATGTTATACTTTCGCCAGAATCATCCACAGCGCCAAAAGAAGAAGGAAGTTTTTACATAATATAACTTTTTAAGGACATGGACGCAAAAATTATCGGATTTACGAAAACGTATGGATATCTTAAATAAATTATTGAAATTAATCGCCAATCTTTACCGTATTAAGATGATTCACCGCACAACATTAAACAGATTGAGGTGTTAGATTATCACTGACAGTCTATTGGTAGGTAGATCAATAGAATTTTGACTTTTTCATGAGTAGTTAATAATAGCAAATAAAATAGTATATATTCGTGGATATAAACAATTATTAGAGTATAAATAAACAGAAATAAAAATAAAAAAAATAAAAATTACGAAGTTTAAATCAAGTTAAATCAAATGAGGAATTTATGGAAATGAGTATTTGAAAAAGTGAGTTTTTAGTTTGGATCTAAATTCCGCTGTGTTGGTTATGCATCGCAATTCCATGGAAAGTTTATTCCAAGCCTCACGGCCGGATACTCCAAATGCACGATCACCAAAATTAGTGTTCGGATTTCGCTTGGGTTCTTTCAACCTTCCAATTGCAGACGATGTCGCTGATCTAAGAGATGACTGCCTTGGACCTATATTTTCCGGAATGCATAGTTCAGAGATATAGGGTGGAGCCATTTCATTGATAGCTTTAAACACCATCCAGTATAACTTATACTGGATCCTTTCAGGGCACTTCAACCAGTGAAGATTTCGGAGGTGTTCCGAAATGTGCGAAAACTTGGTTACCCCAGTGATTAGTCGTGCTGCGGCATTGAACACTGATTGTAATTTATCAGTTTGACATTTAGGAAGACTTGCATAGATACCATTGCAGTAATCAAGACGTGATACAATATATGAATTCACGAGAAGCTTAGTTGCTTCTGTTGAAAGGTTCTACGAACTGATTTAAGTTGTCTTAAGTAGAAGAACCCTGTGCTAACGGTCCTTGTGAGTTTAAATCCCAGCTTCCCGCATTTCTACATATATTATGTAAATCTACCTTTTCGTGATGTGTCCCGGCACATTGTGAAATGGCGGCAGATGGCGATGTGGCTAGGCGCATCATGATCCGCCTGATTTTAGGATCGGCCGCCGACATATACATTATGCCGAAACGGCAATTATATGAAATTCTCTCGAAAGAAAAAAATAGCAAAGTATGCTCCGAAAATTATTATAAACACGTTTTTTTCAGTTATTAGTCTGAAAATCTCTTTGTAAATACTATTTTAGACATTTCCCAAGATATTTTTGCGTTATTTTAAACGAGTCATCTATTATTAATCATTTTCACAATTTTCGCTTAAATATTATCGTTTTTAATATTAGCGCGCCCTTCGTATTTATATATCTCTTCATCTTCTTCTTTTTGAGCGATATACCGCGCCTTAATACGATTAATTTAAGAATTGTGGATAATCTGAGTATAGCCTTTGTGAAAAATCACGACTCGTGGTTGACACGTGAAATGGCTCTAACCGCTTTTGGTGGCCAGGCCTGATTATCCAGGAACTTCCCAACCTGCATCTTCTCCATCTCCTTCCCTTCCCCACTCCCGTCAGTCTAAGAACATACTTCAACAATTATTGTGGTTGCCATAGTCCCATGGATTCCGGACAGTTGGGAGAAGTAGGGTCTCTTGTGCGGTATTTAAATATATATCTTATAGGTATGTAAAAAATATACTGAAATTTTTTTGGAACAACTTATTGGATAAAATCACAAATTGTAATATTTAATTACTTATGAAGTCAATATTAGCGACTGTCAAGTGAAAATTTGGAACAAAAAATCAGAAAAAGATTGAGTCGCATCTAGAAATAGATGTGACCGACTCGCACGATATTTTCTTCAATAATTAAAAATTACATGTCCATGAAAAAAAAATTCTACCACCGGAACAAACACACAGAATGTAATATTCAGAAATTACATATTTTAAATTATTTGGTTAGGGATAGGTATAATATTACATAGATCCAAGTTTTTCATATTCCCAATTATAAAGAAAAGATTTAGCAGACATTTTCATGAAATTATTCAAGCATTTGTTTGTATAAAGTTTTGACAACCAGCTACACTGACAACATATAACGTGAAAGTACGTGTATAAGAATATGAAGTGAATTATTTATGATTTTAGGTTTCATCTATACAGAGTAAATCCGAACAATCGCTGCAAAGATATGCAGCCACAATAGCAAACTATAAAAATTTAATAAGATAAAGAATCAAATCGATTGTAATCAAAATAGGTTTAAAAGATTCAAATGCAGCAACTGAATGCCCAACAATTTCTTAATAATTACTTAATGTAGGACTAAAATATGTAAAAATATAGAAAATAACAGTCTACAGTGGAGTGTTAGCTATCGTAATTTATGATAAGTGAGTATGATAATAATTTATGAAAGCAGACTGAATACTGTAGAAATGAGATCCCTGATGCCTTTGGGAGGTCAATCCATTTAAGATCGTGTGAGAAATGTGGAAATTCGCAAAGAATGCAAGGCGAATGTAAGCATAATGCATATTATTAAAAATGGGATTATATGATTTGGACATGTAGAACAAATGAAAAATAAAGGTGTGTACGGAGAATATACGATGAACCAAATAATACTTCAATCGAGCCACGATACAGTCAGAATAAGATAAGGCTTTGTATGAGATGAATATATTATGAATATGAATGAAGCAAGGAGTGTGTGTCAAGACCAAGTTATTTGGCGGTCCATCCTCTCTATCTACTACCCCTTCAGGGAAACGGCGTAATGGTTATTTAGTCAATTAGTTAGTTTTAAGCAAAGTATTGAATCGGCTAAAATAAATACTCTAATTATTTCACAGCTGCCATATCCCATTACCCGGCTTTCCGAGGGGGATATCTCCCATTAAAGTAATTACTCTAATAAATTGTCAAAACACGTTGTGATTCTAATCTGTTGTTTTATTTTATATTTTGATAATAACGGTGTTGTTGTCTTAATTGTCCACAGAGCCATTTCACAGAAGTGTTTTTACCCTCGCAGTGTTCACTTAGTCGTTAGCGTTGAAAAAAACTTATACGTAGGCTGTTAAAACAAATACACAAAGGCAGAAGCAGAGCGGAGATAAAAACCCGCTTTGCTTTTAATACAGATATAAAATAAGGAACAGTTTCTACCTTTTTCAAAACACAGACAATAGCAAAAACAAATATTATTTTTGTTAAAAAAAGCTTGTTAAAAACCTGCTTCCTTTTTAAATATTATACTTAACAGTTTGAAGTCATCCAGACTAGACGTAAAAATGCAACGTTACACAGCTGGTCGTAACTTCCATGTCGATTAGCAACCTGCCAACAAACCTACATAAAAACTTAAAAGCTTTCAAAATTACACAACTAATCATTTACTGCGAGCTTCCTTTAAAGTTTTGCAAAATTGCAACACCCATTATGGTTAACATGAAACTAATATCAACACTGTATAGTGTATATGCAAGCTTATTAAGCGGCGAAAGCTTAAGAACTTTCATCAAAAGACAATTACAATTACAAAAATACGAAAGCCATTCATGTTTCTTCTCACAATAATAGCAATATAGAATGTTTAAAACAATACTCAGCCATCTCGAATTAGTATTATCACCGTCGCTTCCAAGCGGAGATAGAGACCTATTTGTGTTTTCCGATTACCTGCCTATATCTTATGCTGAAAATGGAGTTAGCCAGCACCCGCGGGATAGTTTGGTCTGTCCAACTGCCTGCCAAACTTTGCACCCAACGGGCTATAAGCCACCCGATAAAATATAGGCTATTGAATAAAAGGACCATCACCTTGATCGATTATGTGAAAGTAGTTTTATTTCTCAAGCCCCTGGCACATAATTTTGGGGCAAAGTGTTAGAGCTCCTGTTACGGAATCCAGTCGTAAAAGTTGAGATCTTTTTGGAGTGGCAATAGGTACGTCGTTTAGGCACAATGTGAACTTACCCTGAGAACGCTAGCCACTAATAGACCCTAATGGGAAGACTGCGGGATACCCGGTCAGTCACTTCACTAACCTACCCGCACCCTTCTTTAGACGCAACTATTTCCTGGTTTTATAAAATTCCTTGAGAATACTAAAGTTTCGTTTATTTATTCAAACAAAAATAATATAGTTCACGCCAAAAATACAAATTTAATATTTCTGTAGGTTTTCCTTTATGTTACCAAGATCGTTATGAAGAAAATGTCTGAGTTCTTGTTAAATCAAAAATTCCCAAAGCAACCGTGTTTTGTAAATACGATTAATGTATCACTTCTGTGTCGCCCTATGAGATGTACGTAGAATAGTGTTTCATTCTGTCAACTCTTGTCATCGCTAACATCTTTGAAAGCTTAGTTTTGTTTCAATTTTCTAAAAAATATTGCATTTTTAAGAAATATGTAATAATAAATAATAGAGTTATTTAATAATAAAATTATATAACTCTGAGTCCGCCATTGACATTTTAAGGTAGTCCCATAGCTGCTGTGCCCACATGATGCATAGATGAGGCCAGAGTCGGCGATGTGTGAATGCGGTACGGTGCAGACCACCGAGCATGTGGTCAACGAATACCCGCTCCATTCATTCCCCGACAGTATTGATGACGATTGTCCACAGAGCGACGCCTGAGGTCCTAGACTGTCTCGCAGACCTACATGTTCCCCTCTACAATATTAATAAAAACACTTTAAACATCACGCAAATAAAAATTGGTACGGGCGAATAAAATCGTATAAATTTGAGAATCATCCTGAATGTGGCATACCACAATTTTATAGTGGAGTTGAACGCTAAAACTAAAACGTTAAAAAACTAAAACACTCCCAAAGCTAAATAATAATATTAATAAATTTTATATGCATTAAATTTAAAAAATTAGGTAAAAAAACTTATTTTTTTGATTTTCACGGAAAACATTGTTTGTTTATGAATATATAATAATGGTACGATTATATTTTTTTGCCGTCAAGTAAAAACTTTAAGCTAAATAATTGTGTATATTGCGGTAATGGAAGTGAAATCTAAAGTAAAGAAGTAATACATAACTGTCAAAGTGTTCCAACAATTTAACGCTCTAATACTCCCTACAGCTTTTCCTGTCGATAAGAACTTCTTAATACTTTTTTGAAAAATGTGAACCTATGTATTTACTAAAATAATTGTTTGGGAAGTCTGATTTCAGGCTAAAATAGTACAACGATATTGGTGATATTAAACATGGAGAGATATATTATAATGGTGTCGTGACCAGGAGAATGATCCTAACCACCGACTCGGACATTTTGAACAATAGGCCACTTGCACGGATTTCATAACGCCTTGGAAAAAATCGTGTGGATAGATTTTTTTACGAAGATTACGAAAATGTTAGTAAATATTTTTAGAAATCTACGGTTTTTTTTTTAATAAATAAATCCATTATTTGGGCCCGTGACGTCACTGATTTATTTTTTTATATTGTGTTAGGTAACGCGCCGGGGCGAACATTTGAATTGACTGCCGAATTAAACGATGGAGAGATGGCGCTGGCTGCACATTCCCCATGCGCATCACGCCGCGCAACTTGTGACCCCCGCAGCACCCAGTCGCGCAAGCAAGGCCATTCTGTTCCGAGACCGCCTGGCAACAGCCGTTGCGCACCATTTCCAGTGAAAATGTTTGATCAATTTCCCCCAAAATAAGATAAAAAAAATTATCTTACTTCAGGCACCCAGACGCGTCTAAAACACTATTCTATCGGTGAATCTCTTCAGTGTATAAAACATAAATAATATATCTTCATTTATAAAATGCGTGTTGCCTCAACCGAATATGTGAAACCAAATCCCATTACTTACCTACTAAATAATGAAAGCAATAAAATCAAAGGAAATGCTAGGCAGGGTGTGGGTCGAGAGGTGTGGGTGGGGTTGTGGGTGTGCCCCGGGTAGTTAGGGTCTAAGGGATGTGTGGTTGCGTCTGGGGGTAAGGGAGGGTAAGGGATGGTTTCGGTTAGGAAATAAAACGTCACAGTGAACTGCCGACGTTCACCGGCGCAGGAAGGCACGTAGTGCTTTAAGGGAAACTTTTTTGTTTTCAGCCTTTTGACAGGTTAACAAATATTCCCCGAAGCGAAGATCTTTTGAAATTTTCCCCGAAAAACTGAACAAGATGCTTCTGCCTGTAAATTTATAAACCCAGTCGCAAGTAACAGATTTATTTAGGATTTTAGTGAAAACGGTTTCTTTAATGGGTTTGATGCTTTTTGAAAGATTTTTTTTATCTGAAAATAATTATAATTCCAAGAATTGTGATTTATTGAATACGTTTTCAATTTTTTAACGAAAATATTGTATTGATTCTTGTTGAACTAGAGAAAATGTAGTATTAAGTGAAAAAACAACACTCAAAATTTTGGTATATTCTTTTGTTTTCGTTAAGAGAGTTGAACATTCCCGGGTCACAAACATGTTGCATTTTATTAGATTAGGGTAGAACCTGACATATTAATTCATCTTATAACCATCATTACGAGCCTAAAATTTTACTTGTACAATAATAAAGTACTTAACTATTGGAGACCTGAACCTAAAATTCCTTATTGAGTTTAACCGAACTTTTTAAAGAGAACTTAAACTGACGGAGGCCGCTCGAACTATTTTTAACCGTTTAGCAGGTTATCGAAATGTAAACATTACAAAAGTAACTTTCAAGAACTCAGTTCAACAGTTAATCAACGTCCAATCAATTTCCCTAATTTAATCCTAACAGATTTAAAAATTTTCTGTTAAATAATCTCCTTTTATAATCTCCGAAATTTTTATAACAACGACTTTCTTAAAAAAAATTGAATCACCTTCACCTCAAAGCCACCATATTTATTCAGGCATGGAATTAAAAAAGTGCGAAAACCTTTGAATTATCAGAGTGATAGATACAAGTATCGTCCTAGTGATAGACTACCATCACCTGAAATAGTTTCCCGTGTTTAGTTACCGGATCTGAATAATCAGGTAACTTCTCAACCTCAATTTCTTTTTCTTTCCCACTCTCTCAACACATTCCAATCTCTCAGCACTCCCTCCCAACATATCCCAATCGGGATTGCTATAGTCCAACTGGCCCCCGACATTCGGAACTCTTATGAAGTACCTATTCACATTTAAAAAATCTTCCGTAAGCAATGCAAGAAAAATATTATTCGCCGGTTTTTCTATTTCTCTCGAATAAAAACGCTTGTTTCAATTTTATTAAAATCATAAAATTGTACGCGTTAATCTAATATACCTACTCATATAATTATTTTTTTTTAATTTGTCATCTTCTTGTCTTTGTTTGCCATACCAATAGACACTAGAAGTGCCTTCCATACAAATTTGAATAAAAACAAAAAATGTTCCATTTAGCCCAACCGCCCATCGTTCCATCTCACTTACACTCACCTGAAATCATAGATGTCCATCCCATGATAATAGTTTTATATGGAAATTTAGGCCCTAATTAGGCAAATATTTGGATAACGAAACACGCCCACCTTGCTCCCTGTTGTACGTCTACGGGAAATTGTTATTTCTAAGAAGAAACACATTAATGGGACATAATCCATGTTCCCAGTAAAGCCTGTTTCAACTCAGGCAGCTCGTTCCACCGTATTACTATTACATTCATCTACATCATAGGTGCTCAACGTGGGCGATAACGCCCCCTTGTGGGCGTTTGAAGCTTTCAGGGGGCGGTAGAAGACCCAGAGAAAACTAGGAGGCATTATCAGGGGGGCGGTCGAAGACCCAGAGAAAATTAGGGGACGTTGAGATTAGTGGGCAGGTAAAAAAATTATGATCTAAAAAGACAAAAAACACGTTTATCACGTAGTAATAGAAGCAAAATTAAAAAATATTGGTTAATTTTTGTTATTGTATATATTGTAATTATTTTTAGCACGTCAGCGAAAATTCATATATTTCGGTAGTTCGGGAAGTCTATGAAAATTGAATTGAAAGATTCCATTACATTCAGATCTACATTAAATTGGATGATATGAAATTTTCTTTTTTTATTTTATATTTTTCATCCTACGTGTATTATTATTATTAAGAATTGACATTATATCATTATGAATACAAAAATAATAGATTTTTTGACTTCTTAAACAAAAAGGTATAACAGATAATTTAATTATCGAATTATTGATTGAAAATTAAGCCTCCCCCCCCTTGTAAGTAAATAAAAATTGGGAGGCACTAGAAAAAAAATATAGTCTCAAAGTGGGCGGTGGGCAAAATAAGTTTGAGAACCTATGGTCTACACGTACTATTAGTATTCCTTAAGAATGTATATAATCTTAGTTAGGTTGGCGTAAAAAACGTATGCCTCACAATGAATAATAGCCTGCGAACTAAAGCCATACGCACACCTGTTTTCAGGAAAATTAATTGTCTGTCAAAAATGAAAGTTTTTCACATTACTAAATATGAAAAAATATTATTATTTTTAGACAAATTTCATCGAACTCAAATCCGTGCGTGGTGGTGAATATTGTAACTGCATATTTTAAGGTGGGCTTCGCTTTGTTTGTTACGGAAGCAACAAACACTCCCGAACAGTGAGTGTTGCGGCGGGTAGCAAATGCTACCTCTCAATGGATCGAGGGATCAAATGCTGCGGTATGTTGTGGACTGTATGCGGTTCTTATCTATTTTATTATATTTTAATCGCACTTACCCAGACTGCTTCCCTCTTCGTTCAGTGTTCACTGGAAAGGTAGGTATGTTAGTTTGGAGAGATTTTGGAAGTGAATGGCGACTGGGAATGAACGTTTAATCGCAAAACAATAAGCGAGAATAGGTGACGCGTGGCGATGGTACTCGCGAATAGCTACGGTTTAAGAGTTCCGTTTGCGGTTTGATTACTAAAAAGTAAAAGCGGTGTGGTTCTTAGGACTTGTGTCCCTTGCGGCGAGGCGAATTCAACTGAACTGTTGAGGCGGAGGGCACACAAGAGGTATTTCCAAAGAACCACATGTAACAATAAAGGCGCGAACAGTGACTTCTAAAGTTATGAAATTTGCACAGCATTTCAGTGTGCTTTTTTATATTAGCTCCACACAGGAGGCCTTGAGGAAAATATTTTCTCACAGGGCCTATGTCATTTTTGGAGATGCTATGTGAATGGTATTTTTTAGAGAAAGGGAGGATGGGAAGATCTGGGAAGGAAATGGGTATGAGGGGTGGGTAGGAATCTAAGGGTCAATGTATCTAGAAGTGGCGGACATATGAATCCATTCCTCCAACTGCGGTGCAAGGCGGATTGGTCGAGAGACCGCCTGGGAGGTCTAGGTTAGGTCTCCCTCAACCAATCTCTCTCGATCAAGCCCGCCATGCAAACGCATTGGCCGCAAAGACCTAGACAAACCCCACCTCATGAACTCGTGCTAGGTCAGGTAAGAGAAAAAAGTTAATTTCTTCCATGTTTTGAAATCGATAATTTTTTTTTTTAAATATTGATTTTCGGATGAATAAGATAGTGAAAGGTTTGGCAATTTGAATTACGTGCTTAGAAAATAGATTTAATTCAAACAAATTTTGGCAATTTATTTTATGAAAAAAATAATTTTGGAAGATAATTGTGTAACTTCTGCTGAAATTCCAATGTCTCGGAGCCATAATTGTGTAACTTCTGCTGAAATTCCAATGTCTCGGAGCCATAATTGACAGACTGAAAATAAAAATTCAAGTAAATATTCAAATAAATAATCAAGACCCACTCGTCTCAACATGGCAAAGATTTTATTATTTCCTAAAGACGTTATGATAAATGCGTTCAAGTGGAAGCCTTCAACTCTGAATTAAATATTTATTACAGACTCTGAAGCTAGGGGATTTCCAATGAAACAATGAAATCAACAAAAATGAATACATTACTTTGAGCTTTGGTATCAAAGCCTTCGTGAATAAATTACCCCCATATGCCCGAGTCTAAGCGCCCGATTAGGAGATGGGAATGGGAAAGGGGAGGGTTAGTAGGGTAGTAACCGAACAGGATTAAGTGGAAGAGATTTACATTATACAACGGGTCTTGAAGACCTTTAGTGCCAACATTTAAATGTGCCTCTCTAATTGCTTTTAAATATTTACAAATTAATTTAAACAACGCAGAACAAGGTTAATGGATTTTCTCTAGAGTTTGGACCCTTTAAAAATATAGCGAAAAATTTTCAGATTAAAATTTATTCTTCCTTTTCAGCTAAGTGTACTTGAATGTAATACTCAATTTAAAGTGTTTTTTTTTTAATAATTGAAAAAATACTTTGTGGCGAAATTTTTTGTGAAATTAAAATAACCAACTTTGTTTATGCCGCTATTTTTAATAAATATCATCAACATGTTTCAATGCCAAAGTTGTCTTTATTACTAAAAATTATCAACACGTTTCAAAACCAAAGTTGTCTTCATTAATAAAAATTATCAACATGTTTCACAACCAAAGTTTTTTAGTACATATTTTAAATTTTTATGAAAAATAGTCGTAGCAACATCGCTTATTTTCGTTTTAAATTGTTTTTGTTTTTAGATATTTTCAAAATAATATTAGAACAACTACAAAAGTAGGGATATTTATTTAATAATTTTTAACATGACAATTTTATAAAACATAGACAGTTTTTAAATAAAAAAGATAATAAAAAGATAACTAGTAAGCATCATATGAAAGAAACGTGTACAGATAAATTTAAGGAAAGATAGTGCATTACAATAAAAGAGAAGGTTTCTAAGTTGCAAATGGCATAGAAATAAACAAGTAGGTATGTTAGTAATTACAAAATTTACAGGTGCCTGATTAATTGTGATGAATAATACACGACAAAATGCAAGATACATAAAAATAAAATGGTTATAAGTTTTTACATAGTAGATTAATATAGAAATACAAAAATATATGAAATAGACCCTTCTTAAATATCAAAATATTCTAAATAACAATATTGTTCAGGTATTTCTTAATAATGGTAAACTTGATAAATACATCGATATTTGAGGTGAATTAGTTCCCTAGTGTGTTAAGTCGAGAAATAGGTGTATGTATGTATATTAAACATCGTGAAAGTAGATTTTTTGTGGAAATGTTTTTTTTTCCGATTAGTCTCAAATTATGTGCATTTTTTACCCACCCAGGTTTTTCATTCGCCCTAATTTCTCTCCCAGCTAAGTCCTCTATCATTGCACAAGCTCCATCTTCCGCTTATAACCTTATCGAACTCATTTGTATAACTGTGATGATGTAACTGCATACTTTTATTGTATCTTCTCATATCTTTTATCCTTTTTTTCATGTGCACCTTTTATCGGTGTATTAATTTACCTATGTTCTGTAAAACATCCAATCGGGCGTAATAAAGGTTTGCAAATTACAAAATTACTTTACAACAAATTGTTGACATTTACGTTCATAATAATATCAACAAAGTTACTACATATTGCTCAGTAACTAATTTCATAGTACATTAAGGCTAGACACTGCTAATTAATGCAAAATCATGTGTTTTTGGTTTGAAAATTGGAAAATTTGATGGCTTAGAAATATTTTAGATGCTTTTATTAAATACTGCAAGCAAAACATATATTGGCTTTTGAAATAATCAATTATTTTTTTGATAAATCTTTTTATATAAACCCATTAAAAAAAAGTATCAGGCCTTTAAAAAATGCTTTTGAATTCAAATATCCTACTTTGAAACTCCCTTTCGGTTGTTGTTTTATTGTAAAATACGGTAAAATAAATTCTTTCAAAAATGATCGTAAAACATTTTAATATTCATGCAAAACACTCTTTTTGGTATTGTGTTTCTTGAATAAATCAAAACAGGCGGTTTGTTATTTTGAGCGAAAATTTAAACCTTAAGGGCGTTTAACCAGCCAGCGGTCCATTTCGATGAAAGATGTTCTTACAATCTTACAGGGCGGTTCCAATAGGAAAGATTAATTATTCTCCATACCAGCTTTTTAAAATTATAACTCAATATTGATTTAATTTCATTCCAAATTTGCTTTAATTTATAACTACATCCATACAAAAATGCTGAAAGGCTAAATGATTAAACTATTAAAATTATGTAAATATTTATCATTTTTTAATAATGTCTAAGCAAAATAAGAATGTTAAAAAAAAACTTAAATAAGTTAGTTTGTAAGTGCGCAAACGGACCAATTTTCGTCGAGAAATACATGTACGTATATATTTTTTAATGATTTTATTTAAATTAAAATTAAAATTCTGAAACATGCGTTTCTCAGATAATCATCAGATATATATATTTTTTAATGATTTTATTTAAATTAAAATTAAAATTCTGAAACATGCGTTTCTCAGATAATCATCAGATATTAGATCAGATAATGTATTGATTTATTTTACTGCATTATTATATGATTTGAAATATGTTTTGTATAATACAAAATCTTTTTTGAAAATTTAACAAATCTGCTAACGTATATAACCTGGTTTTACTAAAAATAAACATTTTTTCTCAAAATTTAAATATGCGTTTACTAGATAAAAGAACAATCTTTGGAAATTAATTTTTAATTTTTGTTGAAAAGAGTCAATACGTCTAAAATCTGATTTAAAAATGACATATTTCTGGTTTTCTCTGGTTATACATAAGGAATTTTATTGTTAGCGACCCGATTCCGAATTTCGTACGACGCGAGGTGATGTATCGCCGTATGCACTTCTTTTTTATTTTTATTATTTTATTTATTTTATTTTATTTTATTTTTTATGGAAAATTAACATATATTTTTAATACACATAATATCCAATGACAGATTTTCACATAATTAAAATTATAATTAAAAAGTAAAATAAAAAAGTAAGGGTCCTGTACCCGTAAGAACTTAACAAAAATATAACCCTGAAAATTATTAAAAAAAAAGATATAAAAACACAATATAACCTGTAATAATCTGCTTACAAAATTTCAAACAAAATCTATTCTCAATCCACAACAGCAATAATAATAATATGTACATTGTATATACCTACAACTCAAGAGTGAATACAATAGTAAGTCTGGAAAGGATTCAAAGCAATAACATGGTAACTTGCAATGCGGTCAAAAAATTATTTTATGTTGCCTAAGACATTCTTTTTAAGGCACTTAAATTACGTGAGAATATGTCTATATTATTAAAATTCTTATCAAATACATTGCATGTTCTGAATATAAAAGCATTTTGTCTGAGATTAGTAGAACATTTTTGAAGACGAAAAAGTGATTTTTCCCTGGTTCTAACGGAGGGGACTCTAAAATTAATCTCAGCCAAAGGGGGCGAACAATCAATAAAACCATTGTTAATTTTATGAAGATACATTATATCTGCGGAGTCTCTTCTAATTTTTAATGATTTAAGTCCATAAAGGTCCTGCAAGCTGTTTATGTTATGATAACCAATATTAAACTTGAAATTTAAATGATGGACAAATTTTCTTTGGATGGCTTCAATGCGTTTAATATACATATTATATTGAGGATTCCATATTTGAGAAGCGAATTCAAGATGACTACGAACATATGAAAAATACAATATTTTAAGTGTTTGAAAGTTCTTGAATTCATTTGCAATACGGAATAATAATCCTAACATTATACTTACACATATTGTAATCCTTCGTACAACTTTACACGATAATGATACTACATACCTACTTGTGTTGTATCCGCATACTCAGTTTATTTTGTTATGAACAAATACTCTTATTATTATACTCCTAATAACTTACACATAGTAGTCTATTCATGTGAAAACCTTTAAAGGCATTAATAAATAAGTAATTATAATATTAGTGGCAGTTTTTCAAATATTCAGGTTATTCGTAACCCAAAAATGTTTGTTTTTCTTTAACAAAAAATACAGCGTCATACACATACGCAACAGCTTTTGTGCTTTTTAAGTTAAGATTCTATTATAACTTTGAAGATAAAAAAGATTATTGTTTCATTTCACGTATAATGTCAAACCACAAAGTGATTGCTTTCGACGGAAACCACTTATTTGCGTAAAGCTGCTTGTGATATGAATTCAAATTAGGGGGATTTATTATATACACGTAAAAGGAAGTTTAAAAATACGTGTTATTAAATCTAACAGACTGGTTTTGCCTAACAACATACCCGTGTAATCCACGGAAAATACATAAAGTTATGAATTTAGTTTATCCGTTTTTTTTAATGTGGGCGTAGTTGATAAAGGGATTATTCTTCTTTCAGGGGATTATTCTTCTTGTTATGACTTTTGTCGATTTTCCCAATCTAAATTACGAAGAAAGTGATAATATTTTCCAATTATTTACTAATCAGAAAAGACCCCCTGGACCATTGACTGGAGATATCTTTGCTAGTTTTTCTTTACCTTAGCTCTACACGGGAGGCCCTAAGGAAAATAATTCCCCTCAGGGCCTGTGTCATTTTTTGCTGTTTGAAGGGTCTCTTTAGGAAAAGAGGGAGAGGAAGTTCTGGGAATGAAAAGGGTATAAGGGGTTGGAAGGAATCTGGGGGTCAGTGTATCCAGGCGTGACGGACGTATGAATCCATCTTTCCCACTACGGTGCAAGACTAAGTTCCGAGAGAGTACACCTGGAGAATTCAAACAGAGTTCCTCAAGCATTCTCTCCCGACCCGGCTTACCATGCAGCGGGAGGGCAGACGCATCCGCCGCCAAGACCCGGACAAACCTGACCGCATGAACCCGGGCACCCCTGCTATGTCACTAAACGTGGCGAACCACGTGGGGTGGCCTATAGCAGAGATTTTGGTTATCCAATAAATGGTTCCCCAGGCGGCGGCACCTTTTCCCGCCTCCCCAAATTGAGTTGATAATTGATCCCCCAAATGATTATTTGTACTTTATTTCATCATTGGTAACGTAATAATCCAGAGAGGATATACGGTCGTGTAAAAAAAGTCGATATACTTATATCTGCAGGCGTCTGAGTGGAAATCCGCCGTATATGTAAATATTTTAGCTAAAAATAATGCAGTGTCCCTGTAGAGCATGCAGTGAAAAAATATCGCCTAATAATAATTGAGGAAGTACCTACAGCAGATACAATCGTTTGGGGGAACAAGCATTCGGGTTATCAACTGGAAGAGGGATATACTGTCAGGGGATCAACTGTCCGGGAGATCAACTGTCGGGGATCAAGCGTCATAGTATTTTTAATCTTAGTCTATCACTGAGTAAAAAAACCACTCCAATTATTAAATTATTATATTATCTCCGTAGTCCAGTGGGTAAAACTCTTGACTCACAATCCGGAGGTCGCGGGTTCGAACCCGGCATGCGCAAATAAATTTTATTTGATTAATTTGTGTTTTTTCACAATTAATTCATTTAAAATAATATATAGTATATTTGCGGCATGTTCCAGAGTGGAAGATACTATCAGTATCGCCCTATAAGACCACCATTCAGATTTGAAACGTTGCTTGAAAATGGCTTTAACCGTGTTTGGTGACCAGATCTGAATAGCCAGGTACTTCCCAACCTTCCTCTTCCCCACCTCCTTCCCCTCCCTTCAGCCTCACAACATACCCCAATTGGGGATGCCATAGAGTCACTGGCTCCAGACGGGAGCAGTTGAGATTCTTGTGCGGTATTCACTGTAAAAAAAAAAAAATGAGCGAGCCTGGGGTGTATAAATAACCTCAGAACTCTATGAGCTTAATACTCAAAAATATATTATTGATTATGAATTTACCTTGCGCGGAAATTTATCATAAAAAAATGGCAATCTGACAAATCTCAAGGGAAAACAGATTCACTAACCTTGTACGTCGATCTCTGCAAACGTGGGAAGCTTCCCAATAATTTGCTTCCACTTAAAATTAAAATCAGTCCAATTGTTGTTACTTTGAAACACGCACAAGTCATGGATTAACTTTGGATGTAATGTAATGTACAAGTAATGGATTAACTTTACACAACTAGAGTAGAATTCACAATGAAATGCAAAATATTCAAACCACAGATGATCTGATAGTTATTTGCACATCCCACAATAATATTTTTAAATAAATATATTTTAACTGCACTCTTTCTTCAAAAAGACAAGGGAGCGCCATCTATGATTCATTGTTGCCGATCATGATAATTTAGCAGTTTTTTTCTAATAATACATTTTAGTGACTCTGAAAATCCAAAGAGACGGCCGAATCACCATTCTTGCAATACAAATATGTTAATTATTTTTCTTCAAGCAAACAAAAACATATTATAATGCCTAACCAATTATCGTTGTAGTTTACAATTAAATGTACAAGCTAAAGTGTGTCTATGTCTATAGCGGGCTGCTTGTATTTGATTTGTATACAAATCAACAGTTTTACTCTGAGATTGATGAAATTTTGCAAGAGGAAAACCACTATTTATTTATTTAGAAACATCCCCTCATCCCATTTTCCCATCCCTTAAAGCAGAACTTTGATTCTTCTTGATGAAATTTTGCACACTTGACGTTCAAAATAAGAGTAAAATCACTGTCTATATCTGATTCTGAAAAACTCTGTATAAAGCCCTAACAACGTCAAGGTCTTCAACTGTATTAGCCATAAGGCAGATAATCTATTTATGTGATATCAGAAGTAGAATTAAAATTGGATATTCGAAGCCACGTTGTAACGACTAACGTAATCATAAATGGCTAATGAATTGTTTCGTTATGAAGTTGCATGGTTGGCTCGAAGTAATTAATAATTAGTACGAAATTAATTGCAAGGGTAGGAGGTTGAAGCTCATTACTACCTGATTTTGGCTATCAATAATTAAAGTGATGTTGTCAATTGAAAATATCACAACAAATGTCAACTATAAACCTTGTGCAACGAATGCAACTCTGATGCCGCGCCGTACGCAAAACCATCTTCGTACTTGAAGTTTGTTAAAAAACTACTTTTGTAATAGAATGGAATTCAAGCAAGTAGCCAATAATTCCTTACGTTAACAGATCGCACGAGGACCTGCTGCTGGTACTACGGTACTATAAGTACTATGGGTTTGGAATTTTGGGTATCTCTCCGGATATGGAGAGCTTGACGGTAATATGATTATTATTTTAAGTGGCAGCTGTGAATAATAGTGCCACACGGCTATATATTACAAATAACGTTTGCGTCTGTCGCGATTATTTTGTCCCGGCGACTAGCTATCACTGGATTACAGTGGATCCAAAGAACCGGCTATTTTTGGAACCAGTTCCTATCGGATTTATAAAATGGTCACCAACACTCTAACTAGGCGAAGCCGAACCAAAAACCTGCGGAGCGGGTTTTTAACTGCTGATATTATTATTATTGCTTTTCTAATCAAACCATCATTCCCTCATTCTGTAGTGTTGTATTTCAAGTCAATTGGGAAGCTTTGAAATTATTTGCCATTAATTAGTTTTTCTATAGATACGAACAAAACACCCTTGTTATTGTACGAATCTTTGTTGTTGTTTATGAAGTAATTATACACCGAAGGCTCTAGTGATATACGTAAATATGTATTTATTCATTTAACTTTACTATGTCATACGATTAGGACTAATCACAAACGAGTTATGGACGCGCTTTTTTTCCTTTTTTATATGAATCCCAACTGGATCCAGTGAGACTATGGCATCCACAATTGGGTATGTTGTGAGGCGAAGGAAGTGGGAAGAAGGAGATACGGGTGAGGAAGGTAAGGAAGTACCTGGCTATTTAGATCAGATCTAGTCACTAAACACGACTAAAGCCATTTCAAGCAATGGTCTTACACCAGGGACATACTGAGAGTATCTTCCACTCTGGAACGTGCCGCAAATATAAGTTACAGAATTGTTAAATGATTAAATTGTGAAATAACATAAATGGAACAAATAAAATTTTATTACTTAAATGAAGACAATAGTAGTGAAACTTAATCGAAGCGAGTCCCAGAGGTGCCAATATTTTTTTCTAATTTTTCTGTTTCCAGATTTTCGATTAAGCTTCGCTAATATTGTCTTCATTTAATTAAATATTACAATTTGAGGTTTTACTTATAAATTTAAAAATAAAAATATATAATTGCGCACGCTGGGATTTGAATCCGCTACCTCCGGATCGCTTTCGGATTTTTTTCTACAGTGCCTCCTATGTGGGCTGGAAAAAAAAACAATCGCTTGTATTTCAAAACGCTACGAACTGACGCATGATTATTACATGATGACGACCTCCGTAGTCCAGTGGGTAAGACTCTTGACTCACAATCCGGAGGTCGCGGGTTCGAACCCGGCATGCGCAAATAAATTTTATTTGATTAATTTGTGTTATTTCACAATTAATTCATTTAAAATAATATATATAGTATATTTGCGGCATGTTCCAGAGTGGAAGATACTATCAGTATCGCCCTGGTGTAAGACCACCATTCAGAATTGAAACGTTGCTTGAAAATGGCTTTAGCCGTGTTTAGTGACCAGATCTGAATAGCCAGGTACTTCCCAACCTTCCTCTTCCCCACCTCCTTCCCCTCCCCACTACCTTCAGCCTCACAACATACCCCAATTGGGGATGCCATAGTCTCACTGGCTCCAGACGGGAGCAGTTGAGATTCTTGTGCGGTATTCACTGTAAAAAAAAAAAAAAAAATGATTATATTTAACTTTCACTTCTACGACATTTGGCAAACCTCTCGTGGAGTTTACCTGACTATATTACAGTCTAGGTTCAGTGAAGCTTTTAACAGACTATAATTAATCGAAATGAAAGCTTTTGTTTCGTAAGCTCAAAGGTGACATCCTTTTTCTTTTGAAATATATTGTCAGTGTCAACTGGACACTCTCTTTAATAAGAACACCGTCGGAACTTCGTCATTTGAGCTTAGCAACTTGGCTTTCTTTTATCTCTCCACATCTGAGAAATCTTACACCTGCGGGTACCATTACAAAGGTACACTTATACATCACATATTTTCTGGAAAAATAATAAAATAGCAAATGAATTAAATCATATCAATGAAAAGGCAACCAGAAAAACTTAACGACGATCAAAAGGAGTTTTGTTATTTATTTGTTTTCCACTGGTAAAACACTGGTTCCCCGTAAATGTTTAAAGTATTCCCAGGTAATAAGTATGTTACACGCGTGGGCATTTCAGTTAAACAAATAAAGTTATGGGAGGAGAAACATTAATAGGATATCAAAGCATTTTTTATCAAAAAAATATTATTGCGCAAAAGACCTTTCATAAAATCATTTTTCTAAAATTCGTTGATTTATCAGTCAGTATGTAATACCTACCTTTGACCTTAATTTATTTCTGATATATTATGAAATATGATTAGATGAAGAACACGCGTTTTAATTTTATTATAGAAAAACAGTGTACCTAAAGAAATAACCTTGCTTTCTATCAAACTTAAACAAAAATATACTAATAAATATGAGAATCGCGGACATAATAATATAACATAACTACCTACTAGCTGGTTCCCGACAAGCGTTGCAATGCCATATTCAAAGAAATAAATTGATTTCACTACATATCCTTTCTTGTGCGTCCTCGTTCCTCTCCCGCACCCCCTTCCCCTCCCGCGTTCCCCTTCCACCTTTCCCGCCTACCCTCACCCTTCTACTCATCCGTCCCGCCAACCCCTTCCGCGTTTTATGTATTCAGTCCATATCACATATTACAAGTTTTTATTCAAATTTTAATTTTTCATACATTACAAATATAAATTTGTGTATATTATAAGAACAATCAATCTGATTTAGTACCTAACATAGGTACCTGTTTATAATATCTATAATTTAAAAAATCCCTAGTTACAAAAAAAAACAGTCGTCTGCTAAATTCACATCCATCAAACGCGCGAACTCCCAAAGTGCCAAGTTAAAATGGTCGTAAAGTTTTCTGAAATTATCTAATTTTCTGCCCAATTTTCTTAATTTTTCATTCCGTAAGAACCTTCTATAAAGTATTAGAAAACATAAAAAAGGATGAATGAAGGCCGTTCTGAAGTTATAGCGTGACCAACGGAAATAGGGATTCATTTATATATATACATGTTGGAAAGAGTGGCCGGAAACTTCTTTCAAGGGCTCAATATGTGTATTACTCGCCAAGGCAGCCACGTCAGACGATATCATTTAAAAAATATCATGAAAAAAAACGGGATCATTTTCCCGACCTAACGGCACCCGCCCCGCTCCTCTGCTCGGTCTGGGGGGCCTTCAGTGATTTTTCGAAATCAGTAACTCCTCTCTGCCCCACCTTGTATATAGATAATATAATTATTATGATGTGATCTAACTTAAGTCTCATTAATAAATAAAAACATAGGTTTTAAAGAATTTATATATCAGAGTGTAACAGCACGTTCCTGAAGGATGTCATTTTGCTGATATTTTTTTTCAATTAAAACCAATAAATATCTTTTTCCATCACACGTCGCAACTGAGTAGTCGGGTACAGACTAGTGAGTCACGTGATAAGCACTCCGTCTCACTCCAGCAGTACGGTGGCACATGGAACAGCTTGCGTATCACGTGATCCCGTCGCAACGTGTGTGGCGACGTGTGATTGATAGATAAATATTTTTATGATTTTAATAGCAAAAATATCAATGGACGGAAAAATGATATCCATTTTTTTTATTCAGGTACGTGTTATGTGTTTGATTATTTTCAAACATTATTAAACTACTAAGCGTTTCGCATAATATGACGGCTTAATAAACATAATTTTGTGTCTACCGTATGTATATTATATTATATTTTAAGTTACATACTGACGTGATCACCATTTTTTTCGTGATTTAACAGGAATTTTTTAGGGATTTTCTATTTTATACCAAATACTACTTTATTTGTTGACATGCTATTTACTCAGGTAAAAAATAAACCACTCATACACAGATATCTATTGTTTTAATAACTGGCAGAGTGAAGGAAAATTCTGACTAAAAACATAAAATAAACACTAACAACTAAAACTAGATGCTCAACCTATTTGTTTAATGATTTTCTGTGAAATTACGTACGTAAATAAAGTTTTATACAATTATTATAAGCCATAATTATCAGCCTAAAACACTCATCCACATTGAAAAATCTTCCGAGAAAAGATACATGACGCCAACGGGACTTGAACCCGTGCCCTTCTGATTGCCGGTCAGCTGCTCTCCCAATTGAGCTGACCGGCAATCAGAAGGGCACGGGTTCAAGTCCCGTTGGCGTCATGTATCATTTCTCGGAAGATTTTTCAA
This sequence comes from Limnephilus rhombicus, assembly GCA_929108145.2. NCBI lineage: Eukaryota > Metazoa > Arthropoda > Insecta > Trichoptera > Limnephilidae > Limnephilus > Limnephilus rhombicus. Next base: position 11,828,888 of record OV815272.1, on the reverse strand, counting down.
TGTGGATGAGTGTTTCAGGCTGATAATTATTGCTTATAATAATTGTTACCCTTTGTGCTATGCATAAAAATTTTGTCTTAAGCGTTAGTTTAAAAATTAAAAATAATAATTAAAGTTTTATACGATGAATTTAGGGGGATTTTGAGGTAGTTTGCACAAATCATGCAATTAAGTTTACAACTCTGCATTATATTTCAGCGTTTCAATTCTCTGACATTTCTATATTACAAAGAAAACCAAAAATTCCCACGAGAATTCTACAGAGCAGAATGAGAAATATTGGTTTCATGAAGAATCCGTAGGTTATAAAAACAATCTAAGGGTTTGGAGAAATCACGTAGATGTTCATAGGAAGGTTCTGCAATCATACGGTATGAAGTTATCATGCATCTCTAGAGTACACCCGAGCCCGACCCGCAATCACCCCCAGTATCGTGCACTCGCAAGAAAATGAATAGGGTAGGCCAGGGGCGCAGCGTACGCTAAGGGTTGTTAAATTATATGGGTGTTTTGGGGTAGATTCAAAGATATGTGGAAGTTTATGATATATTTTGGATGACTTACTGCTTAATTGATGTGGATAAACTTATTTAGCCGTTTCCAAATTGTGTCCTGGTTCTGTACTCTTTCATAGATTTGTGGTTAATGTGTTTTTAATATTTATTTTAATTTTATTTTTTCTGAAAGTACTAATTAATAATAATTTCTTAATTTAAGGTATTTTAAATCCCTGGAATCTGAAAATTAAGACGGAAAGAAAATTTATTTGTTCAAGCTACAAAAACACTCTGGTTTCATGAAATTTGCACAGATTTTTCTGTCTAGAGTTTTTAGGGCAATGCAACTACTTTTAGGTCGAAACGTCTTTTCTAACGTGACTTATGGTACTTTTAAATATTCAGACATCTATTGAAAAAAAAGACGCATGGTTATATTATTCAATTATTTATCAATGAGAATAAAATAATGGTTTTGAAAAATTATTACGAAAACAACTTAAAATAGAGCTGAGACGATTAGTGACTACTTAAAGAGTATATTTTTGTCAATTATAATCGTCAATTTAGGTTTATGGCGTGTCGAATTCAGCCCACAATCTTAACATGTCGAACCTTTGGAATAACAAGGTTCCATCTGTTGCGGTTACCTCGTGCGGGGATATATTATGGTAAGCTACTTTAGAGTTCATTATCGCATGACGTTATAAAGTCAGATGGAACCTTGTTATTCCAAAGCGTCGATGTGTTAAACAATATTGAGATATACATATAGTAAGCTACTTGATTGTCGCATGACATTACAACGTCAGATGGAACCTTGTTATTCCAAAGGGTCGATGTGTTAAACAATCCACCACTTTATTCAGTAGTGTGAGAAGTGATCTCAATAACAAAACCAAATGAACGTGTCATCCCTGGTAACGAAATCCAAGTTACGACAGCAATTTAAAAATCCTGGAAAATATCGTGTTTTCAATTTCCTTTCCCATCTCAGCTGCACGGTGCGCCCCTGTTGAAGGCTTCGGGCACTAAAAATATGACTATGGGTTCGGGTCCCCGCTGCCATCAGCATGCACATTTCCCGCGGGCCCGCCGGGCGACTGACACCGATTCGATTATGATTTCACTGTGGATTATTATCGCTCGGTTTAACAGCCGCCATTTTGCTTCCGGATTTGAAAAAGGAAAACCAGCGGGATATCTTACCAAGGAGGGAAAATATTTATATCTCCTTGTATTTTACACTACGCGACATCTCTGATCATACGCCTGAAGTAAAAAAAAAAATGCAAATATGATGTACATGGTTTTTTATTTTATTTAAACTATTTTACATAAGCTGTTTCCAAATTTTTGCTTAAGTTCGCTCGGAGAGCTTTTGACGGGCCATCAATTGCACGAGCAGTTCCATTGACAGCTGTCTTAGCGGCCAGTGGCGTTACCTACGTCATTATCAAATTCGAACCTATTGTGACTTGAAGATTTTAAACCGTTTATAAAAATAATGATAAAATTTAACATTTTTGGTGCAACGATCAGAACCAGAAAAATTACTTTGAGAAATATGAAGAGAAAACCCGATAGGAATGACTAGGAAACATGTCTCTGCACCCAAAGCAAGATCATTTTGACTTACTTTGTTTGAAACAATTTTTTTAAACATTTTGAAAAATTTAAATTATTTCTTTATTATTTTTATTTGTAGGTCTGGAACTAAACAGTTTATTCGTTTCACTTTTTTTTCTTGTTTTATGTAATAATTGAATACGTACGACAGCCCAATAATATTATAAAATAATTAATATATGTTCATGTTTCTTTTTTGCAGGTAAAACAAAGCAGAATACATTTATCCAACCCATGATTTCATTGGAATATTAAAGGTAAAATTTTATTCGATTTATCCAAAAACTTATATTATTTTATTTATTTATTTTCGGGAAACTGACAGCTGACATTTTTCCAGTTTTTAGATGTTTTTTTAGCCAAAATAAAACCAATTATGGATTTCCTCCATGTGACGTTACCTCTGATTAAACAACGTAATAAAAAATTTTAAATAATAAAATTTATAATAAAGGAGTATAAACTAAAATTAAAATTTACATAAAACATTAAAATATCAATACATTGGTAACCGTGAGAAGTCAAGTTGTACATATGAATCAAATCATAACAGAATTATAAGAATAAACGATAGATACCTAAGAAACGTAGACAAGTAACATATTCATTAAACATCAGACTATGTGTACCATAACTAGTATAAGTACATAAGTACGCACACATATATTTATATTTTAAAGAAAGAAAAATATTACCGCGCTCCGAATAACCCGACAATATTTGAAAATCTCCTACTGCCACCACAGTAAGCGGAAAATGTTACTTGTCGTGATGGAGGACTTAGCCAGCCGAGGAATCGAACACGGGAGAGTGGCGTGGGACCCAAACGTGATGCCAACCCAGCCGCATTTATATAGTTCAATACTATAATTCTTTTGAAGTACATTCTAGTATATTTTAAGTCGTTGAAAGCAACTGAAGATACCTTTTTAATCTCTATATCTATGTTACAAAATATAACTGAACTTAGCCAAACGAACTTTGAACAAAATCTTCTAAAAAAAAACAACGATTATTATGAAAATCCAGGATTAAGTTTCATGAATAATCCATTAATGTCTTAAGAGAATGAATATTAAAGCTCGATTAATTCTCTAAATTAAAACAAATAAATTAATCTTTGAGTATTTTCAATATGTTTAAGAGAACTTAAAAATTAGCAATACATGCGTAGTATCAGTAGATATGTTCAGGTTTTAACTAGGCACTAAACAAAATTAAGAAATGGTATTTAATTGAAGGTGCTTGTACTAAATTAGTTATTATTTTTAATTTGTTGGTTGTTTTGAGGTGGAAAAAATATAATAAGCAGTAATTGTTGAATGAAACACTAGTATATATTGAATTATTTGGCGGGTATTTGATAAGCCGCCATAGCTCAGTGGTCAGAGCATTCGACCGGCAATCGGAAGGACACGGGTTCAAGTCCCGTTGGCGGCAAGTATCTTTT